>OZ025293.1:289754287-290954287 GCA_964019185.1 Maratus speculifer
AATTGGAATAATATTGGAAATGTGGTCTTTAGCTCATTATCAAGGGCAGTGCTAAATGGACACATTATTTGGATTAATTTCTGAATAGAAATCAGGATAAACCTAAAAATTATTTCTATATTGCCCAATTAATCGCAATTGAAAACATAATTCAAAGAAAAACATTAAAAAAATAATAAGACAATAATTGAATTATCAGTAGATTAATTGCAATGGAAATTTTTTTTCAAAGAAAAATATTAAGAAAAATAATTAGACTATAATTGAATTATCAAAACATAAACTTACAAATATCAATTGCTACCATAAGGAGAGTTTCAAATTTGCAAACTCACTTTGCATTGATAAGTTGCTTTTGGAATGGCTTTCGAATAGTCCAGAGAATTTTTCCCAAATTTCTGGACAAATATGGATAATAATTTCTGTAAATGTAATTTAATTAATTTAAGAATGTTTTTGTTTGAATTAAATTTTAGCAGAATACTGGCGTGTTATAAAAATACTAGAAAAAATACAGGGTGAACAAAATTATGTAAGTATGCTCCATTTATCAATTAATACTATAGTATAAATTGATGAAAGAGAAATTTCAACCAGTTTGGAGTTTTTTGCTAAAATAAATTTCCCTGTTATATAATTCGTATATAAACCCACAGGTAAAATACAGGGCTGTTCATAAATATTGGAATATACCGGGTGATCCAAAAGTCAGGACGAACTTTAAAAATGAATAACTCGAAAACGAATCAAGATACAAAGATACGGTTTGCACCAAATGGATGGAAAAGAAACCGGATTTTGTGTGACAACAAAAAAATATTGTTCTATTGGCGACCAACGGCATCACTAGCAGCATTGAAAGATGCCATCCGCCAAAACGTGTCTGCCATAAAGCAAGAAATGCTACTAAATGCTGTGAACGGTGTAGTGCCTAGTCTCACAGCTGCACTTATGAATGAGGGACAGCACATTGAACATTTTCTGTTGTACTAATTAACTGTAACTAAGCTGACTTGGAAATTGTCAACATTTTTTCATTTGCAAATCATCTTTTGGTGCAAAAAACACTACCGTGTCATTTTTTGGATGTCAACGGCAAACTATTTTTTTCGTTGTCACACAAAATCCGGTTTCTTTTCCATCCATTTGGTGCAAATCGTATCTTTGTATCTTGATTCGTTTTCGAGTTATTCATTTTTAAAGTTCGTCCTGACTTTTGGATCACCCGGTATATTTGGTTATGGACAGTATAAATTATTTCCTAAAATAACGAAGTATTGTTAAAATTTCAAGAAGTATTAAAAAAATTTTCATAATCTGTGCTTAACGCATGATTTTTCTTACTTATTTAAATGACGAAATTATATTTCTACTAAACACTTAATTAGCAATAAAAAATATGATCCTACTATAAAGAGCTATTACACGGAAAGTTTTAATCGTAGAATAATGGGCCTTTTTTTCTCTTACTAGTCAGTGTAACAGAAAAACTATACTATCTATAAGTTATAGGCTCAGGAGATCGTATAAAATTTAAATTTCGTATTTTTTAAAGAAATTATTTTATTGACCCAAATTGCTTTTGAAGTATTTCTTTACCTCATTTAAAACATTTTCGAACTTGGAAATCTATGTCTATCACTAACGGTTTAGGAACTAGCCATTGGCCACCGTTAGTGGACATATTATATATATATATATATATATATATATATATGTGTGTGTGTGTGTGTGTGTGTGTGTGTGTCAGGTTCCTAGAAGACATCTGTCCTGAATTAGAAAGGAATGACATTTCCTCATCTGAATATTTTTATGTATTGTTAGTTGTGTATCCGTGAAGCTTTCGAAATACCTTTCTTTCTTTTCTTATAATGACAAATGACAGGTGGTTATCCAGGCGCAGGTGTGCGGATGACGCACTCGTTGCTGAATGAAAGTGATGACCACGGGGCATGGCTCAGCTGTCATTTAGTATTTAAGTGATGTGTAAACAGTAGATGTCATGACTCAAGGTTGGTATGCGGAATTGAACCAATGGAGGAACTCTAAGAGGCCCTGCTGGGGGAAGGAAGATCTCTGACAAGGTCAACTCTGGACTGAGAGGTTGGAGACAGTTCTCGCTTGGCGTTGAGACCGATAGGTCGCTCAGGATTTGTGGTCCTGTTGGATAGTGTATATTTTGAGCGTGGGACAAGGCGTCCCGGTGGATAGTGTTATAGGCCGAGAAGTGAGGCCTAGTACCCTTGTGTATTGAGATTCTGCAGTAATCTCTGATAAAGCGTATTTAACGTGCGTTGAGTGTGAGGAAGAAAGTGTAAGCTGAACGGTACACAACCAACGTTTATTGTAGTTAATTTAATGTTGAACCGGATCATCTATATCCGAGTTGTAATTGTAGATAGTTGTAAATATTGTTTCTTGTGTACATATCTATATCTTAAATAAACTGTTAGTTCAGTTCATTAACAGCGTCAGTGTTATTTTACCCAATCCTCACAGCAGGTGACCGATATCACCCATTAATATCGGTGGTGGCAGCTAAAACTACCTAGGACATTCTTCAAAGTTTTGCGGACTGAGAGGAGCGTCCGACAAATTGTTGGCAGCGTCGGGATAGAATCGCCTGAAACCAGTGACCAGCGAGCCGTGTTGCAGTCTGTTAATGCCAGAGTATCCAGTGGAATTCTTGTGTGGTCGTGCCATATCGTCGAGTATGTGCTAAAGCATCGTGCCGGATCGTCGATTGTATGCTAAAGTGTCGTGCCGTATCGTCGAATGTGTGTAAAGTGTCGTGCGTAGCGTCGAATGTGTGTAAAGTGTTGTGCCGTATCGTCGAGTATGTGCTAAAGTATCGTGCCGGATCGTCGAGTGTGTGATAAAGTATCGTGCCATATCGTCTAGTGTGGACTAAAGTGTTGTGCGTAGCTTTATTAGAAAGAACTAAACTGAACTGTTGTGCCATATTACCGCTACATCGTGGAGCTATCTGTGAATAGAAGAGTACCCCACCAAATAAAGTATAAGGTAAGGTGTTTTGATCATTCATTTCTTCTGACATCTCGAACCAAATTGTATTGTTGTATAATTAATAGTAATTTAAGTAAATTGTCTATGTAATTTATGTGCAATGAAATAATTGTGTTCAGATAGGTGTAAAGAATTAGTAACCATATTGCTATTGTTTTAAAGAAAGGTCATAATAATTTGAGATGATAATGATATGCTATTTATAATGATATTAGTGAACTAAATTAATGCATTAAATCTAAATTATTGTTAAAGTAACATTTAAATGAAGCAACATTTTTTAAGTTTGAAGAGTGTATAATAACATTTGCTTAAAATTTTAATTGGCCAATAGTAGTGAGGAAAAAAAAAGGCTCAAAAGAGAGCCATAGTGAAAAAAAAGGCTCAAAAGAGAGCCATAGTGAAAAAAAAAGGCCCAAAAGAGAGCCATAGAGAAAAAAAAAAGAAGGCTCAAAAGAGAGCCATAGTGAATAAAAATAAAAGTAAAGATTTTCAGTATATTTGTTTTAAGTGTAAGAAACAGTATTGAGTTCGGAAATATTTTATGAGGATAATTGTAGAAATTTATGTATGCATGTGTTTCAATTTTTCTTTATGTGGATTTTTTGATTGACATCAATACTTCTATTCAATTTCAACGTATCAGTATTATTATATAAATTGTATGTTGTTATCTAAGTGTATATATTGGAATCTATATTGCATAGCAGTCAAATCGAATTACTCTTTTACCTTTTGTTTTATTGGAAGTATATTGTGTGATATCAATGGTTGAGGAAAATTAGAGTATTCAGTAGGTTAATTAGAAATGAAATGCATGGATTATCTGAAATGGTATTAATTAGTATAATAAGTGGAGAAATATCTGTACTAAGTTAGAAATTTCGGAAATATTAAGTTGGTAGGTTTAATTATTCTTGTGGGGTGGTTATAACAATCGGTGAAGGTATGGCTTTCTTATTGAAACTAAAAAAGGTTGATCTTCAGGTGATAGCTGAAGAATTGGGTGTTGAATTCGCGGAAGATGATACCAGAATTCAGCTTAAGAAAAAGATAATGGACAGTGATGAGTATGACGAGGGGGTTATTAAGGAATTATCTGACGCTATTGTTGCAGAACGATTAGAACAAGAAAAATTAGAACGCGAAAAGTTAGAAAGAGGAAGTGGATAGGCAGATTCAGGAGTTATTAGAATTAAATCTAATCGAACCGTCGAATGCTGAAATTAGCCATCCAATTGTTTGCGTTGCGAAAAAAGATGCAACTGTCAGAATGTGTATTGATTACAGAGCTTTAAATTCTGTAACGCAGGTTCCCACCTTCCCGATGAAAGATTCCCAAGAAATTATGTATACCGCAGGGGCGGCTAAATATTTATCTTCAATAGATTTATTGAGGGGTTATTGGCAAATTAAAATGGCTGAGGATTGTAAACCTCTGACAGCTTTTACGACGCATAACGGAACTTATCAGTGGCGTACAATGCCTTTTGGATTATCAGGGGCTGCTGCTACGTTTCAAAAAGACATGAATGAGGTTCTCCAAGGTCATCGGAGGTATGCAGAAGCATATATTGATGATGTCATCATTTTCTCCGATACCTGGGAAGAGCATTGTGAGCATGTCAGGGCTGTCATTGAAGAGTTGAAAAATAGAAATTTTACGATTAGACTAGACAAATGTAAATTTGGAGAGAAATTGACTAAGTTTTTAGGTCATGTTATTGGGGGTGGAACTCATGCACCTGATGAGGAGAAAATCGGAGCCATAAGAGACTTAAAGAGACCAAAGACTAAAAAGGAAGTTAGATCAGTTTTGGGATTAATGGGATTCTACCGATCTTATATTCCAAATTATGCTGAGATAGCTATACCTTTAACCGAATTAACCAAAGGAAATGTCAAAAATACTGTACCATGGGGTGAAAGGGCAGAAAAAGCATTTAATACTCTTAAAGATGAGTTGTGTAAAGTGACGAGTTTGGCTACACCTATCGTAGGCCGGGAATATCAGCTTCACGCCGATGCTTCCGACCTTGCAGTAGGATGTTGTCTTACTCAAAAAGACGAAAAAGGTCAGTTTAGACCTATAGCTTTTGCCAGTCAGAAATTGTCAGGGGCTCAGCGTGCTTGGCCGAGTATAGAGAAAGAGGCTTGGAGTGTTCTCTTCGGGTTGCGGAAGTTTGAAAAGTGGACTTATGGATCTCAAATTGAGGTCATTACCGATCATAATCCATTAAAGTTTCTCACGGAAACAACCTCAAGGTCGCCCAAACTCACTAGGTGGGCTCTAGCCTTGCAACGCTGGAACCTGAGCATTTCTCATCGTCCGGGAGTTCAACATTTGAATGCTGATGCAATTTCGAGGCTACAGAGAAAGAGCTGGGAAGAACAACCAGTTACTAGCCCATCAGTATCAACGTCAAAATAGTAGACAACCTTAAAGGATGTCATCACATGTCTAATTTTTTTTTGTGTGTGTGTAAATATTTTTTTTTAAGTTTTGTGTTTATAATAGTAAATTAGCATGTGTATTGTTTATGCAATAGTAGTATTAGTATAAGGTTCAGTAGAGATGTCAGTAGAGAATGTTCAGACACCTGAAAATGCCTATGTAATATTTAGAATGAAGAAATCTGCAAAGAGACTATTGAACTCTTCCGTAATATTATTATATGTTTGGGGAAAATTAGCCCCTAAAAGGCATATTTTCCGCTAAGGTGGGGGGTGTCAGGTTCCTAGAAGACATCTGCCCTGAATTAGAAAGGAATGACATTTCCTCATCTGAATATTTTTATGTATTGTTAGTTGTGTATCCGTGAAGCTTTCGAAATACCTTTCTTTCTTTTCTTATAATGACAAATGACAGGTGGTTATCCAGGCGCAGGTGTGCGGATGACGCACTCGTTGCTGAATGAAAGTGATGACCACGGGGCATGGCTCAACTGTCATTTAGTATTTAAGTGATGTGTAAACAGTAGATGTCATGACTCAAGGTTGGTATGCGGAATTGAACCAATGGAGGAACTCTAAGAGGCCCTGCTGGGGGAAGGAAGATCTCTGACAAGGTCAACTCTGGACTGAGAGGTTGGAGACAGTTCTCGCTTGGCGTTGAGACCGATAGGTCGCTCAGGATTTGTGGTCCTGTTGGATAGTGTATATTTTGAGCGTGGGACAAGGCGTCCCGGTGGATAGTGTTATAGGCCGAGAAGTGAGGCCTAGTACCCTTGTGTATTGAGATTCTGCAGTAATCTCTGATAAAGCGTATTTAACGTGCGTTGAGTGTGAGGAAGAAAGTGTAAGCTGAACGGTACACAACCAACGTTTATTGTAGTTAATTTAATGTTGAACCGGATCATCTATATCCGAGTTGTAATTGTAGATAGTTGTAAATATTGTTTCTTGTGTACATATCTATATCTTAAATAAACTGTTAGTTCAGTTCATTAACAGCGTCAGTGTTATTTTACCCAATCCTCACAGCAGGTGACCGATATCACCCATTAATATCGGTGGTGGCAGCTAAAACTACCTAGGACATTCTTCAAAGTTTTGCGGACTGAGAGGAGCGTCCGACAATATGTATATATATAAATCTTCTGTGCGTGTTTATGTCACTATACCCCTCCTAAACGACTGGGCCGACTTTAATGAAATTTTGTGTGTTCGTTCCAGTGGAGGATTCGAGAATGGTTTAGATTTACATTTCGTCGAAATTGATTCAGTACTTTTTTCGTAATTAGGCAAAAACTAATAGTTAGTGATTTTTCGCTAATTAAAAGTGTTGA
Source organism: Maratus speculifer (assembly GCA_964019185.1). Taxonomy (NCBI): domain Eukaryota; kingdom Metazoa; phylum Arthropoda; class Arachnida; order Araneae; family Salticidae; genus Maratus; species Maratus speculifer. The sequence goes on from OZ025293.1 coordinate 289,761,103, forward strand.
ATAAGTTCAATGAATAGAGGGCGGACGGAATGTCCGAGCGGTCTAAGGCGCTAGATTTAAGCTCAACTTCTTGAAGAAAGAGATCGCGTGTTCGAACCCGACTCCTAACAAACGTGTATGCTTTACAATAATATTTCCTGTATTATAATTTTGATTAACCGACTTCAGAAAATCGTTAACTTTTAACTAAAAAGAGAAAAATAAACTTTTCTATCAAAAATTAAACGGACTTCAAAAAATACTGAAGAGTGAAAAATAAATAAAAAGTTCTAGATAAACTACAGGGCTGAACAAAATTATTGAAGTATTTTTCATACATTAGTATAATTGCTGAAAGAGAAATTTCAACCTATTAGGCGTTTTCCTGCTAAACTAAACTTTCGCATTATATAGGATATATATCAACCGGTAGATCAAATACAGGTCTGATCAAAAGTATCGAAATACATATTTGGGTATCGACAGTAAAACTTTATTTATTTAAATAACGAAGATTTGTTCAAGATTCCAGGAAGTGTTGAAAGTGTTTCATAATCTATGCTTAACGCATGATTTTTCATACTTGTTAATGCATATTTTAAGATGTGCTATTATTATTTTTTTTTTTTCAATTTCTAAAAGGAATTGAGCTTATATCATTATATGCAGTTCTATTACATAATTATATCGTGATCTTTTTATATTAAAATATATTTATTCGCAGCTAAATAATAGGTCGATAGTTAACTTCAACTGTCATGTTGTTATTTTAGAATAGTTAAACTAATAAAAATTCGACTTTGTGTTAAATGTGTTCTTTAAAAAGGCTTGTTTATAAGAGAAAGTATTTTCTAACGGGTTCTGCTTTAATGTGAATTTTTTCCTAAACAATCCGTTAAGGATGTTCTGAGAAATGTATTTTTCTTCAATCAAGAACACGAAACTTTCTGACACTTTATTAAATAAAACATAACAAACAAAATAACATTTGTTGGCATTATTTTTTAAAGAGATATTTTACTGAACTTTTTATTTTAAAATGTTTAGAAACCGATAAAGTTGATTAAACTTTCTGTAAGTCGGCGTTACATTATGTGTTTATAAATAAACATGAATTGGGAAATGTGACAGAAACAACCAGTTTAGATTTCAAGCAGTTTTATAATTAATAAAGTAATTAATTAAATATGAATATTAATTAAATATGTATATACATTAAACAAATCCAAAATTTCTATTATATCATAAAAAAAAAAAAACAGCGTATGTATTTATTGATAATTTCTTAAAATATACACACTTGTATGTTCCTTCTTTTTACTGATCTAGTGGTTCTTAATGTATGTGCAGCGGAATGAAATTTAATACGATAATGATTTATTATTTAAAAGTTCTTATACTTTTTGGTATACAAAATAATGAAAATGATTTTAAATCTTCAGATAAATTTTTCCCTTTCAGAGAAAACTTTTGTAGCAGTATAATGTGCTGTACAAATTATCTATGACAAATAAAAAAATATTTTAGAATAATTACTACCCAAAAAATTTATCTCACAGAAAAATATTTTAGTTTAAAAAGTAAAAAATCAATCTCAATCAATCTCAGACAGCTCTTTAAAAGTTAGTGCATATTTTTTACAAGTTCATTAAATTCTGTTAGGCGGACTCTGTGTATTATGGAAATTCATTATTAATTTTGGAAAGATTCTCAAGTCCCTGCAAATCCATAGAGATAGAGTAAAATTTGTCTAAGGCGGAATGTTGTCTACTACGGAAAATTTTCTCGGTATCGATTGATTCCGCTTTAAACAGAGTTTATTGTATTCGCAAAATCTTTTTAAGAATATTAACATTACTTGAAATGTAAATATAGTAAATGAAGTAAAAACTAATGTAAAATAAACTTATTAGAATTTTAACATTCCATAAAACAATCAACAGAAAATTATATAATTATTTCATTTTTCTTTTACCTGTGATAAATCAATTTGTTTCTGTAAGTAAATAAATTTTTAAAAAGGTATACATTTTTTTTTTTTTTTTTCGTAAACTTCTTTCAATAGTTATAAGTTTAGAATTGCGAAGAAGTAAAGTACAGGTTGTCCAGCAAATAACACCTTGATTTCAAAATTAAATTTCTCAAAAAACAAAGATTGATAGTAATATGCGGTAAACGGTTTTTTCATTAGGTAAGCTGTAAAAATTTCAAACAGTGAATATTTTGAAAAAATTGCGTTCTGATTGCATAGAATGCTTTGATTTGACATTTTTCTTGTTTTAGATTGCCTGCAGAGAAATAATTTTTCAGCTTACAGTGCAAATTTTTATAGATTTTTCGAAGTAAATTTTTAGAATTTTGAAATTTCAAAAATTTAATTTAAAAAAAAATATGAAATATGGCATTTTAAGCCGAAAAACACATTCTCTGGCAGCAATCTAAAGCAAGACAAATGTCAAATCAAAGCATTCTTTGCAATCAGAACACATTCTTTTCAAAATATTTACCGTTCGAAACTTTTGTATAAGATTTTTACAGCTTACCGGATAAACAAACCGTTTACTGCATAATTCTATTGATCTTTGTTTTTGAGAAATTTAATTTTGAAATCAGGGTGTCATTTGCTGGACACCCTGTAAGTAAATAAATTTTAAAAAATGCATACATTTTTTTTCGTAAACTTCTTTCAATAATTTTAAGTTTAGAATTGCGAAGAAGTAAAAACGAAATAAATCAGAAAGTAAAAAAGAAGTCAATTCCACCCCACTGCTTATCGTAAACCGATCTGGGACCAACTGCTTATCGTAAACCGATCTGGGAAGCAATTACTTGTAAAGTTCCCCCCCGCGCCTCACACTACAGTAAAAATCTTTTTGACCTCAATGGTACTGAAGTAGAAACGAAATGGTTGCCTTTCATAGTTCGTTATCAGTATCTTAGAGGTTTTCCCTAACTATCCCTAAAATTTCTTCCCTCTCAGTTGCGAAAGCACTATAACACCGTTTTCCTTTTAGTAAGTACGTGAACAAGGTTTTAGGGAAGCAGGAAGTTTCGGTCCCGCCATTTCGGTCCCGAGACATTTCGGTTCCGAGACACTTCAGTCCCGAGCCATTTCGGTCCCTAGACATTTCAGTCCCAAAACATTTCGGTCCCTAGCCGTTTCGGTCCTAAGACATTTTGGTCCCTAGTCATTTCGGTCCCTAGTCATTTTGGTCCCAAGACATTTCGGTCCCAAGCCGTTTCGGTCCCTTCTCCTGCAAACTGAAATTTTGTGAAATAAGACATAATTTATAAGGAACGTTGCAGATTTTTTAAATTGAAGGCTATAAAATTTTAGTATAGGTGCCCAAAAATCGCACACACGTATAACTCGTATTCAAAATATTATAATTCCCACAAATTTTGTATGGTAATCCTAATTGTCAAAACAGTTGGTAATTTTAATATAAAAATCAAATTAATATTTTATTAAATATATTTATTTATTAATTAATATCATCATTAATTTACATAATGAATTTTACTTTAAAATAAACTCAATACATGATCCATTTTATATTCAATACATCATTATATTTCCTAGTAGTTCTAAACTGGAATTTATCTTTCATTTGTTTATTTATTGTATATTTAAAATTACAGAAATTTAAATCAATTAAGATACTTAAAAATAAAACTAAAATAAGAATTATTCTTATTTTTTCTGGGAAAGTAGGAGCGAAAACGTAATACAAATAAATAAATAAATAAATAAAAGCTTAGTTTTATCACTTGAAAATAAAATTATTTAAAATATTACTATACTACATTTTAATATAGTTATTAAATTATATATTATATTTCATATGTAATGTTTATATTATTATAAATATACATAATATTTATATTATTATATTTTAAAATATTATTATACTGATTTTATATTTAAATAAAAATAAAAAATAATAATGTTATTAGAATGAAATAGGCACAGTTTCAATAAAATTAACTCACAAAAATTGTCTTCATGGCATGAGAAGACTGTTAAAAATGCAATCAATAAATACTATTATTATGAAAAAAAAAGTGGCGGAGGCAAATTTCTAAAAACAATTTTTTTTTCATAGCATACCCAGTTACGAAATCACCATTGCTTTCGCAAGGCTAGTAATGGAAAGTAACTTATGAAAACAAATTTATAAGATGCAACTTTGTATTATAAAAATAATAAGAAAAATAAAAAATTGTTCTTCAATAAATATATCTCATTTCTGAATTATCAAAGGAGAGGGTTTAGATGGGTGATTCGAGGAAATATGTATATATTATAACTTATAACTGTCGAATTGAATTATTAAAGACATTTATTATTAAACTAATTGGAAGAAAAAAGCTAAGCACAGTTATTTAATTATTTAATTAATGCTAATTTAAAGGTTTAAAAAAAATGTACGTAAGCAGCCAAAGAAGTATTTATGGTAGTTTATATAAAATACTTTTTAGCTTATAGTAGTTTATAGAAGTTTATATAAAATACTTTTTAGTTTATAGTGGTTTATAGAAGTTTATATAAAATACTGATACTAATAATTAATAATAAAATTTAACAAGGGATCGAAATGACTGAGGACAGAAATGGCAAGAGACCAAAATTTCTGGAAATCGAAATGGCGGCGGACCGAATTGTCTCGGGACCGAAATGTCTTGGGACCGAAATGTCTTGGGACAAAAACGCCCCGGGACCGAAATGTCTCGGGACCGAAACGTCGTGTAACCAGGTTTGGGTAGATAGTATATCAGTGGATGTCAGTGTTTTTTCATATACAGTGATCATCGCTAAATCAGGTTTCACCTTGTTCTTGATCCCTCATTTAAATCTTACACAAGATATAAAACAAAAAATAAAAGTTTACACAAATTCAATAAAAAACTTTTGGAATATCTTTCTTTTGTTGATGGAACACTATACGTAAAGTTGTTAGTCCTGACTCACTGGAGGAATGGAAGGCCAATTTTTATGATCTTTTGCATGAAATTATGAGTGCTTGATTTAAAAAGAGATCCTTGTCATATAAACCTACGGCAAAATGGCATATCGAAATTCTTTGGGTTGAAAGAAGTAATATCAACGCCTTGTATAAACATCTAGAAAAAACTTGAATAGAGAAGATTACAAGGATAAATATCTTACTGATAGAAGACGTTACAAAAGTTATATGCGTCGTGAAAAATGTCAGGGTTTGCTGTTATTCTGTGAAAGCACTGATAATACCTATGGATCTCTATAGAGACAGGTCTCAGGTAAAAACCTGAATCATAATGACATGTTCTTTACTACTTTAAAAAAATCTCCTGTTTTTGACACATGCGATAGCGTAGCCTGTAGCCTTATGTCGGGTCATTTTGTCGTGGATTATCGACCTTCTGTTTCTTAAGAGTTTATTGGCTCATTCAATTTCTTCTCATCAGCTGATTTTACCTCATTTACCGAAAAAGAGCTTTTCAGGACACAAATAAAGCTCCGGGTACGGACGATATTGATGGAATAATTAATAAAAATTTGTGCAACATATTTACCACTCTTATGTCGACGCTATTTAATACTTGTTTTTCACTTGGCTACTTAACAACACGTTGGAAACGGTGAATGATAATATTTTTCCGTAATAGGTAAGCTGATAAAAATTATTCGTATCGACCTATTACTCTCCTTTTTATGATGGACAAGTTAAATGAAAGATTTTTTAAACTTAGAGTTATTACAATTCTGAAGTCTTCTGATTATTTTTATGATGGACAGCATGGTTTTAGACAGGAACGGAGCACTCCGACAGCTGTTTCAAATTTAAAGAATATCATTGGATAAATATTATTAGAATATAAATACTGTGCAGCAATGATTTCTTTTGATATCAGTTGTGCCTTCAACGTTTTGAATTGGTGTATTATAGCTGATATCATAAATATCTTACCGATTTTTGACTATATGAAATCAACACTTAAAAATTATATGAGCAATAAACTTATTTGTTTTAAATATACGCATGGAATAACATGGCTTTACGTATTTCGTGGCTGCCCGCAGGGGTCATGCTTCGGTCTGTTTATCTGGACACTAGTGGCTGACAGGATTTTAAAGAAATGCAATCAGAGAGGCTTGCTGATTGTTTCCTATGCTGTTGATAGGATCATCATCGAGGGTACAGACACACGCTCTGCGTTAGAATCTAAAATTAATACTAGCGCTCAACACTTTTCGAATATCTGTTCTGATCATCAATTGCAAATTAGCGCAGAGAAGTCAGTTTCATTGCTTTATGGAAGCCACACTCTTAGTAAGAGAAGACCAATTTTTAAACATAATGACAAAAGTATCAGTGCAAAGATCAAAGAACAATATTCTTTATTTGGGATTTCTGCTTGACAGCAATTTTTGTTGGATGGATCACCTTGATATGATTCAAACCGGCCTCAATGATTTCCCAGGTAAAATGCGCAAAAGCAGAAGTCGTGATAGAGGTACTCCGCCTATTTATCTGAAAATATGGTACAATATCGTCTTGAAAAAACATATGTCATATGGGCATGAGATCTGGATGACTGATTTAAATCAAAATGGAATAAAAAGATTACTATCATGTTTATGTATTCTATCTGTCTTAAAGACATATCGTACGATTTCTAATGACGCATTATATGTTTTGGTAGGTGTTCCGCCGCTAGGCTTAAAATTGAATTAGCCATCTTAGAATCTTATTAATAGAAATGACATAGCCTTCATTGACAATATGAGTTTTAAAGGAGACGATTTTATGAATAAATTGAAGACATATAACTATCCTTACTTTTTTGAAAATTTAGATATAAAATTTGTTAAGCCAGTGGTTGATACAGCATCAATGATGAATTATCCGATTTTGTGTACTGATGGTTCTCGAATGATGAACAGTGTAAGAGCTGCATTTACTGTTTGGTATAAGGATTCTTTTATACTAGACGTGAGATTAAAACTACCATGACTATAATTTAGTTTTTCAAGTTGCATTGGCACCGATAGACGAGGCTATCTATTGGCGTATTAATTCATCACGATTCATTCTATCTTTATACTGGCAGCTTGTCATCAGTTTATGCTCTTCAGCACTTATTTCCATCTTAACGGTTAGCTTTTTAATATTTTTAATTCGTTACACCTCTTCATAATAAAGTCATACATTTTAGCTGGATAAAATCACATATTGGAATATCAGGAAATGAAAGATCAGACATATTGTTAAAATCAGTTATTATAAATGATCTTTATGAAAAAGTTCTAAGCATTCCTGCACCAACTTCTATTTCAAAACGTCATTTTAAAACTCTTTTACACGATCAATGGCAGACTTCTTGGAAAAATACGGACAAGGGAATAGGTAAGAGTTACTTATGCGATATTAAACAAAGTTGATGATTTATTTCTGTGTGATTCCCTCAAGTGATAGGTTATTTTCTTTCTTTTGCAACATTATTATGATGATTTATTGATATAAGTACATCTATGTGATATTTTCTGCTTGTTGTTTTGGCTGCGTTCTGTTATCTGCGGCATCGGTGTTTGTAGCGGGGATTTTCCGCCGGTGCTTTATAATCCTAAGCCATTTTTTGATAGGTGCTCCAGGTTGGGTGATCAAGTAAGTGAACAAAATCTTTTGTTTATTTTGAAGTAAATTTGTTTGTAAATTCTGGTGTCATTCACTGATTTCTGAATTTTACGAATAGAAGTACCTTGCCCCTGAAAGGGTTAACTATTTTTTTATGTACTTTTATTCGAACAGTGAAATGCATTGAGATCTCTATTTGAACCATAATTTTTAGAATAAAAAATTGTTGAAAGTTAATCTGTCCCCTGAACTTGAGAAAGCAAAAATAGCCTTGATAGTTATGGTCCTTTTTTTCTAAGCTCACAATAAATCAAATATTAAATTTAGAAATAAATTTAAATTGACTTCATTAAACATGAGGTAAAATTCAAGATGCGTTATTCAACTTTTGTGGGTCCTCAAAACTCAAAGATAGGCTGTAGCTAGTGCCACTTTACTCCGACTGTCTGGTGCGAAATAAGATCCTACCAATAAGTCATTTAAATTTTTGTACAGTTTTAAGCAATTACATTATATTAGGGATTTCAAATTGTTAATAAAAAGATTTTAAGCTTTCATACACTCGAAAATAGTCCTTTTAGCTTATCAGATACAATCTATAAATTAATACGAACCGGAAGACTTTTCTGAAAGGGTATAGTTTGAGGTAATTCAACGTATTTATTAACTTTGAGAAAAATGACTTGAAACACTAAAAAGCTCTCTAATTGGCTCAAAGCTTATAAACCCATAATAAATCCTAGATTTAAACTGTCCTGAATTTTGACCTCTCTATTTGTAGCTAATATTTAGGGAATGTGATAATCGATGACTCATTTTACTTTTTCTATTATCTTTCAACTAAATTAAGAACAACATAATTTGCACTTCTCAGAGGTAGAGATGAGTACGCTGTACTTATAAAAGATTTATTAAAAAATGAAAATAACACACAGAGGTAAAGACAATGATTGAGATGGGTCATAAGCTGTCAGGGTGAAAGAAAAGAAAAATAAAAAAACCCACTCCCCTTTCAAAAGCCTCTTCTCTTTGGCCTCTTTTCACGGCTAAGGGCAAGGACGTTTGGCGGCATTCTGTCGGCCTTCACGTGACACAACTTCGAAGGCCAAGGCCATTGACACACTTCCTTTCACAGCTCTGAATACAAATTATGAAATTTATTATCGCTTTGACAGATCAAGTTTATATTTAGGAGAAAGGGAACACGTATGCTGCATACTTTGATTTTATGATTCAGAAACTTTCATTCACTTACACTTATTCTGTAAATCTAGATCTATTTGTGAGATCTATAAGCAGAAATTAGGAGTAAATTTTTATTAACGTTGAGACTCTGTTATTGTTTCAAGCCAAGGCAATTCTTCTTCTTCTTCTTCTTCTTCTTCTTTTTTTTTTTTTTTTTTTTTTTTTTTTTTTTTTTTTTAATTTGACAATATTTTTTCTTTACTTTCTATATTTTTAGAAAAATTCTGGTGTAATTATTTGGAAAGGATTATTCTTAAAACAGCCATTCTAATAGAATTAGCTCAATTTCTTACAAAGGTATGATCTTACATAACCGCTTTATTTGATTCGAGATTTAAACTGACAGAATACCATATTTAAACTATGGAACTTTTCAGCTTAGAGCAACGCAAAGCTTGTTAAGTAAAAGGATCGTTGAGAGTCTAATTTATAAGAAAAATAGACGCCGATTTTGTGTCAGGAAGTGAAAATGTCAATAACGAACTTTTCAGTTTTCCCTATTAAGTATATACACTATATTGCCATTGATTATGGGACACTTGCGATTTTAGACATTTTACTAAATATCTAGAAAAATACATGAGGAATCATCTCGAAACTCTTAGTGTATAAATATAATAGTATACGTCATACATCTCCGTGAAGATTTTTTACCGAAACGCCATAGGGGACCGTCAACAAATTAAAAAAGAATGAATATCTTTTGAATAACCCTGTCAAAACTAATGTAGCAAAAGCGCTCAAACTCTAGATTATGATTGAATGCCTTATTGTAATATACTGTGTTCATTTTTATGCAAATAGCATGCACACTCGCAGAGTAATTAAGGTTTTTATAAAAATGGTCCCAAATTTTTACAAGTTTTTCCATTATAATTTTCAGAGTTCTTAATATAAAATAATATGTTTTTCAGAAAATATGACAAACAACATTACACACAGTACCCTGTAATCAGAATTAAAAAATAACAAAAATTGTATGAAAAATGAGTAGATTTACTATATAATTTTTTACTGCGCATGCGTCAAAGATATCAAAATTTCATTTGCATATTATGTTAGCTAAATGTATAGAGCAACTTTTGTAAAAGTCTCAAAATCATAGCTTGAAAATTCTGAAAGTAATCGTCTATAGAAAAAGGACAAAATCCGTTGTTTCCAAAATGAAGCAAAAAAATGAGGGATTTTATCCAAATGCAGTAGTACATCCCATATTGTGTATTCTATATTGACACTAATCAATGAATATATGGATACAACCCCTCTTGTTTTTGCTTCATTTTGAGAATAACGGATTTTCGACTTATTCAATTGACGATTATTGTCAGAATTTTCAAGTTATGATTTTGTGACTTTCACAAAAGTTGCTCTATACATTCAGCTAACATAATATGCAAATGAAATTTTGATATCGTTGACGCATGCGCAGTAAAAAATTATTTAGTAAACCAACTCATTTTTTATACAATTTTCATTATTTTTTAATTCTGATTACAGGGTACCGTGTGCAATGTTGTTTGTCATATTTTCTGAAAAAAATAATATTTTATATTAAGAACTCTGAAAATTATAAGGAAAAAACTTGGAAAAATTTGGGATCATTTTTATAAAAACCTTAATTACTCTGCGAGTATGCATGCTATTTGCATAAAAATGAACAAGGCTTATTACAATAAGGCATTCAATTACAATCTAGAGTTTGAGCTCTGTTGCTACATTAGTTTTGACAGGGTTATTCAAAAGATATTCATTCTTTTTTAATTTGTTGACGGCCCCCTTTGGAGGTTCGGGAAAAAATCTTCACGGAGATGTATGACTTATACTATTATATTTATATACTAAGAGTTTCGAGATGATTCCTCATGTATTTTTCTAGATATTTAGTAAAATGTCTAAATTCGCAAGTGTCCCATAATCAATGGCAATATAGTGTATACATGCTTAATAGGGAAAACCCAATGGCTTATAATACACTTGGGTTTAGTTTCATTGATAAAATATTATCATTGCATTAGTTGTTGTTTACGTTTGTTATCGGAGTTGACTAAAATATACCGAAGTTTTCTTACTTGAAAAAAGGAAGGATGCAGATAAAATTTATGAAATTAAGATTCAACTTCGATCTCACTTTTTGTAGTTGTTTTCTATATGACATAAATATCTGCATAGCAAATTCTCTATTTTCTGTGCCAATCTGTATTATAGCATAATTTCATTGAGGCATAAGCAATGGTATTTACCAGCCTTATGCTGCTTTTATTCTTGTATTTAAGAGAGTACTTTGGTAGTTACTATGGAAAAAAATTGCCAGACTCTGATACGAGGTTAGACCTCTATAGCGGCCCCGTAATTTGGATGTCAGCCAATTGACGAAAGCCTTGTCTGGTTATGTGTCTAGCAGACTTGCAAAGTACACTCAGAGGATTTTGCATGCTCGACGTTTTTAATCTACAACTGGTAGCAGGTAGGGACGTACTGGTAGTGACGTAAACAGCATATTTGGCTGAGTTGAACGGTCTAATCACGAATCTTATGCTCTTCCAACCAGGTTATCGCGACATCCCCATATCTTTTGTTGAGTTTTCGCTTGTTTCACTAATTTAATGTTAACGTATACTGGTCTGCTTGTGTTCAGCATCATTTTTGCTCTGCATTATATTGTAGGGAAGAACGGGGTACATTTTCCATAGGGGTGGGTTCTCCAATTCGTTTCATTTTTTAAATGAGCCACTAGATGATGCCAGCAGGTAAACTGGCTGAAGTGGCAACATTGTACACATCACCTACAAAAGTTATAGTTTAGTATACTGTCACTTAGTCAGAAGAACTGGTTTTTCATTTTTTCAAAGCTGAGTAAAATTTTGGTTCTTTATTAAAACGTAAAAAAAAGTTCTAGTGTTCAACTTATTTTTCTGACATTACAAGCACTAAAAAAGGGTTTCTTTTTTTGTAATTTTTCGTTTGTTTTGCAAATAACTTACATCACTATTCTCGTCCAGTTAGTGTAAAAATTCAAATATAGCGACGGGGCAGGTTTTCCAACATGTTTCTCGTTCGAAAACGTGCCCCTCTTAAATCACCTAGTTATATTGCACAAAAAATTCATTTATTGTGTAGTAAAATCGGCCACATAACTATATGCATTACGAACCCGTTTGATCATTTAGTCGCTTCAGTAAAACTATCAATATAAAAAAGGTAAATTAAAAATATAACAAAATGGTGAATTTTTTTTTTAAATCGGTTCATTCAAGTAATCTATTTTATGATAATTATCCCTTTGTAGTCATAATCTACAACAATGAAGATCACAGTGTGTATGTACCCCTCAAAAAGTAAAATTAACCGTGCATAGAGCTGTTCCACTTGCGTTAACATCAGTCAATATTATGGCGGTTTTTGAACATTCGGAAATTTTCTCACTGAATCCTGAAATATTTTTAGACTCTGAATTTATGCCATCCTATTTTCTGACAGGCGAGCTCCTGCTGCACCTAATCTTGAAAGCACTAACAATCCGGAAAAGATTTCAAACTTTACTCAATAATCGATTGCCCCCCCCCCTTCCCCTCCAAAAAATCCCCCACTGGAAACATCTAATCAAGTCAAGTCAACACTGAGCTTACTTAGCGACTACAGAGAGTGAAACCTCTCCGCATAATCTCCAGAGAACATTTGGGCCCACACGGGCAGGAACATAAGAAGTGCACTGTCAAAAACTTGAAACCTTTGCTTCATCGTCACTTCACTGCTTTTATTGAAAAGGATTACTTCAGTATTATGGAGCATTATCATTGGTCAAAATAGAGATATTCTATAAAAGCGGTGGACTGACAATACAGCAAAGTTTCAAATTTTTAACAGTGTGATTTGGATAAGATGCATGATGAAATGATGTAAATAGTAACCCCAAAATGATCCACGAATCAAAATTTCTCGAGCATTTTATCCCAATGATTTTCCCGTGTCCGAAAACGATATAAATTTTTCTAAATATAGTTTGAGCCGATTTTTAGATTCAATTAACTTGATCCGGACCCATAGTGACCCAAATAGACCCACTAACCAAATTTTATCGAACAGGCAACCTAACCCAATGGTTTTCTCTAGTTCGAAAAAGAAAGAATTCGAAATTTAATCAAATTTCTTTAAGTCATTTTCGAGATAAAATTTGGCTTGTAGTGACCCAAAACTGACCCACTAATCGAAATTTTTGAAACGTGATGTTTAGAAGAGTGATATTCTCGCACCCGCAAACGGTGTACCAATACAAAATTTTCTAAATATCGTGTTTGAGCCGTTTTTTAGATACAAATAACTTGACCCGGGCCCATAATGGCCAAAAATGACCCACTAATCGAAATTCCTCAAATATGTAACCTAGTTCAATGATCTTTTCGTGCCCTGAAAAATGTAATGCCAATTTTGTCAAAATCGTTTGAGTCGTTTTTTAGATGCAATTAACTTGATACTGACTGGTTGTGGCCCAAAATGACACACTAATCGAGAGTTCTTGACCAAAACAACCTAGCCCATTGGTCTTGTTGAACCCGAAAAAAAAAAGTCAAAATTGTTAGTGCTGTTTTTTAGATAAAATTAGCTTGGCCCGCAATGACCCCAAAGTGACTCGTTAATTGAAATTTCTCAAATACACTGCTCAAAACAATTAAAGGATATTTGAAGTTTTATATAAAATAAAGATATAATCGATTTTTTTTGCCGAAAATAGAAGAAGAGAATCACAAATGCAAATTTTTCTGGTTTTCAAACTGTGGAGTATGCAAATTTTGAGTTCGACGTCAAAAATGTCACTTCAGCGGCAGCGAATGAAATTTGACTTTCAACTGGATAAAAGAGAATGAAGACAAGGATGATCGGCATTCAGTGATTGCCTTGTTTCGATGAGTACGATGTCTCAGCGAAGTCATTTGACAGATTCAGAAGCTTGGAGAATTGTTGGTAGGTTAGAAGGGGGCCAAACTCAAGCCGAAGTAGCGAGAGCCATTGAAGTGTCAGAAAGTGTCATTTCCAGGATCTGGAACCGTTTTTTGGAGAGTGGATGTGCAGGCCGAAGACCAGGGCAAGGTCGTAGACGGGCAGCAACGCCCAATGAAGATCGGTATTTAGCGTTAACAGCTCGGAGACACCGAAACATGAACGCTACTCTTCTCCAACAACACCTTCGCTCGGCTACAGGCACCACGATTTCAACTCAGACTGTCCGAAACCGGCTCCATGCTGTAGGTCTGTATGCTCGCCGACCGATGGTATGTGTTAGATTAACATCAAGGCATCGTCGCGACCGCAGGGAGTGGGCAACTGAGCATGTCAACTGGAGGAGAAATGAATGGAGCAATATTCTGTTTTCTGACGAGTCCCGTTTTTCTGTGCATCCGGATAATAGGCGTATTTTGATCTGGAGGGACCGTGGCAGTAGGAATAATCCTGCGTTAGTGCACGAAAGTGTCAGATTTGGCGGTGGAGGGGTGTTGGTGTATGGTGGCATCTCCATTGACGGGCGCACTGACCTCTACATCATTCGAGATGGAGCTCTGACTGGTCGCCGATATAGGGATAAGATCCTTAGACCTATTGTAGTCCCTTACGCTGCAGCAATCGGAGATAACTTCATTTTAATGGACGAAAACTGCAGGCCACATCGTGCAAACCTGGTGGAGGATTTCCTTTTCGAGGAAGAAATCGTTCGAATGGAATGGCCAGCGTGTTCTCCAGACATGAATCCAATCGAGCACGTTTGGGACGCTCTAGGAAGACGAGTTTCTGGCCGCCAACAACCACCACAAACTATCCAAGAACTGGAAAGAGCTCTTCTGGAAGAGTGGGGAAGAATACCCCAACTCGTCATTAATAGCCTCATTGAGTCCATGCCTCAAAGGTGTTCAACGTTGCTGGCCGCCCGTGGAAAACATACCCCCTACTGAAAATGATTTTCTTTGAAGAAAACACCTTTTCTTATTCTTTTTTTCTCATATGCACAAATTGTGTTTTTTCCCTTTTGTACACAAATGCGCAATAAAATGCATTTTTTTCTGCCAAACATGTGTAATTTATTCTCATATAACCTACTATGTCTGTCGACCATCTATCAATCAGCTAAAAAGTTTCCCAGATACAAAATCCACCTAAAACTGCAATATCCTTTAATTGTTTTGAGCAGTGTGATATAGCCCAATGATTTTCTCAAGACCAAAAGCGGTAGCATACAAAATTCAGTCAAAATCGTTAGAGTTGTTTTTTAGATAAAATTAACTTACACCCCAGTGATCCAAAAGTGGCCCAATAACTCACATTTCTGGAACCTCAAGCTCAATGATCTTCTTGTGTTGAAAACGGTATATTACAAATCCTTTTCAAAATCGTTTTAGCCGTTTATTAGATAGAATTGGCTTGATCCTGACCAATTGTGACCCAAAATGACCCATTAATCAAATGTTCTTCAACACGCGACCTAGTCTAATAGTATTCTTGTGCTTGAAACGATAGAATGCAAAATAGTTCGTTAATTTCTAGATAAAATTAGCGTGATCCACAATGACTTTAAATTGACCTACTAATTCTATTTTTTGTAACATCTTTCTTCTTAATACAAAACGATAGAATACGAAATTTAATCAAAATCGTTAGAGCCTTTTTTAGATAGAATTGGCTTGACCCTGACCCACTGTGACCCAAAATGACCCATTAATCAAATGTTTTTCAACATGTGACCTAGTCTAACAGTATTCATGTGCCTAAAAGCGATAGAATACAAAATTTAGGCAAAATCGTTCGTTAATTTCAAGATAAAATTAACATGATTCACCGTGATGTTAAATTGACCCACTAATCTTTTTTTTTTTTAACATCATTCTTCTTAATCCAAAACAATAGAATACGAAATAGAATCAGAATCGTTAGAGCCTTTTTTAGGTAAAATTAATTTGACCCATAGGGACACAAAAATGACCCACTAATATAAAGGGTTTAACCGGATAAGCATAGCGAAATGGCCTTCCATGGCCGATGTTTGAAATAACATGTATGTAATAAGGCTCACCATAAAAATACACTGGTGTCCAAAAGTTAAGCATAACTGGTAATTAAGTAAGTAATGAAAGAAATATAAATCGAAATGTGATGAAACTCCAGGTGTTTTAACAAAATAGTCCGCGTCATATATTTTCGCGAAGAGTTTTCCCCGAAATCGAACAGGGGACCGTCAACAAATTGAAAAAGAACGAAGATCTTTTGGATAACCCTGTCAAAACTAATGTAGCAAAAGCGTTCAAACTGCACACTATGATTAAGTGGCTTATTGTAATGTGCTGTGTTTATTTTTATAAGGATAGCATGTATACTCGTAGAGAAATTAAGATTTTTATAAAAACAGTTCTAAGTTTTTTGCTTATAATTTGCAGAGTTCTTAATATAAAATAATGTTATTTTCTGAAAATATGACAAACATCATTGTACACAATACCCTGTCATCAGAATTTAAAAATAATAAAAATTGTTTGACAAATGAGCAAGTTTACTAAATAATTTTTTACTACGCATGCACGAAAGCTATTAAAATTTCATTTGCATACTATGTTAGTTAAATGTATAGAGCAACTTTTGCGAAAGTCTCAAAAACATAACTTAAAAATTCTGAAAATTATCGTTGATAGAAAGAGATCAAAATCCTTTATTCCCTAAATGAAGCAAAAAGATGAGGGGCTGTATCCATATTCCATTGTTTAGTGCCTACACAATATTGCACGTACAAATATATTTGGATAAAACCCCTGATTTTTTTGCTTCCTTTTAGGAATAAGTATTTTGAGTTGATTCTATAGGCGACCATTTTCAGAATTTTCAAGCTATGTTTTTGAAACTTTTACAGAAGTTGCTCTATACATTTAGCTAACACAATATGTAAATGAAATTTTGATATCCTTGATGCATGCGCAATGAAAAATTATTTACTAAACCTACTCATTTTTCATACAATTTTTATTATTTCAAAATTCTGATGACAGGGTATTGTGTACAATGATGTTTGTCATATTTTCAGAAAATAACATTATTTTATATTAAGAACTGTGCAAATTATAAGCAAAAAATTTAGGACTGTTTTTATAAAACCTTAATTTCTCTACGCGTATACATGCTATCCTTATAAAAATAAACACAGTACATTACAATAAGCCACTTAATTATAATGTGCAGTTTGAACGCTTTTGCTACATTAGTTTTGACAGGGTTATCCAAAAGATCTTCGTTCTTTTTCAATTTGTTGACGGTCCCCTGTTCGATTTCAGGGAAAACTCTTCGCGAAAATATATGACGCGTACTATTTTGTTTACACACCTGGAGTTTCACCACATTTCGATTTATATTTCTTTCATTACTTACTTAATTACCAATTATGCTTAACTTTTGGACACCAGTGTACAATATGGAGTGGCCTTGACCTTGAACTGTCTTAGAGATAATCGGGGAGGTATCCGCCGGCACTACTATTTTTCAAATACATTTTTCTCAAAAAGTACAAAAGTAAAAAAAATGAAACCAATGCTAATTATTGAAGAATATATTAGTACTTCTTTACACAAATTTTAATATAGAAAAAAAACAAAAATATTAAAAAAAAATTGATATAATAATCTTATGTTTACACCAACCTAAAAACTACAGAATTATGCTCAAAGTATGTACTTATAAGAAAACAAAACTTCGTTAAAATCGAAGATGCGCTTTTTCAGTTATAACAAAAATATTGCTGGCAACTTGCTAAAATATTCGTAGCTTTCCCTGTTTGTTGTTGCAGAAATACGCTGCTATCAATACATTCATTGTTTGATTCCTGTCATTTCCACTGATCAGGATGCGCAGTGCTTTAAAAAAAGAAAAATTTTCCAGACATACCTCTTTCTTATAATTTTGTTTTGTGTTTGAAAATATTCTGTTATTTTGGCGTAATGTGAAATGACAGTGTTGAATTCAAACGTTTTTCTCGGGAGTTTCTGTGGCTCTGAGGGGGGGCGGTAATTGCACTTTTTGACCATTGAAAACACAAAATTTCAAATTTTCCGGGAGGGGAGATATTTTGGTCGGGGGTGGTCTCCCCTCCAGGGTTCCACTCTTAAGTTCCCCTTTGCGCATTCAACTCGTGTAATAATATCAATAACTGACAAACAAAATGGTAAAATTGACCTACCATGATTTTCATTAAGAACGCTATTGGACTGTACTGTTCAGGTTAAAAATATAATGTATCACTTCAGGGGAGAGTTTGTGCGGGGATTTGGCACTTGACTTCAAAAGGTATCTGTTAGGTGGAAGAGGGTTTGTAATTTGAACTCGTTATCATTTTTGATTTAAAAAAAATTTACTTTTTAGCAACTTTTTCTTTTTAACTCTTATCTTTTTTTTCAGTGTGTTTTCTTATTTTTATGAAAATATAAAGTTATTATTAGAACCATTCAATGATTATAAAACAATTCATTCCAACATATGAAATAACAAAACATTCGCTATCAATAATCTTCTGCCATATGCGTATATAGTTCGTTGTTAGAGAAACGAGATTCGAAATGATACTTGTTATTTTACAAGTAAAAGATGGAGGGAAATGTTATTCATCTGTTTTGTTTACAAGAAGTTCTATTTAGCTTTGTGCAAAGAGGAAAATATTACTATTCAATAAAGTATGTAACAAAGAGCTCTTATTTAAAAGTTTTAAATAATAAGCATTTTTTTAAAATGTTATTTGATATGAAGCTATTTCTTATATAACAGTAATATTTTATGATTTTCTACTCTTCATTTAAATTAGATAAATATGCGAATAAAAAATGTACGACCTTACCTGCATATCATTGTAAAAGTATAAAAAACAAAACAACGCCAACAAAATTGGGCATTGATAATGATATTATTAGGAAAGGGAGGTGGAGTTCGAGGAATGATAACGTACGATATCGAAAGATTAGGTGTGGACCCGAAATTGCCGAAAAGTTGATTACATTACATATTTATAGCCACTAATCAGCTTCACTCACACAATCGACTAGACAATCCACGATCATCGATTTTATATTTTTACGCGAGAAGGATGCGCAGTGCGCTAAAATGACGCAATGTTTAGAAACTCGAAACAAACCTATAAAGAAGTGGTATATATGGAAAATTCTCTTTATTTGGGCGCACTGCGCACCCTGACAGACTGAAAATGTCACGAATCTACCAGTGCATTGATAGTAGCGCATTCCTGGAAATATAAACAGAGAAAGTTACGAATATTTTAACAATTTGCTAGCATTATTTTTTGTTATAACTCAAAAAGCGCATCTTCGATTTTAACGATTTTTTTAGAGTACATGCTTTGAGTATTATTCTGTAATTTTTTGGTTGGTGTAAATATAAAATTACTACATTAATAATTTAAAAAAATATTTTTGTTTATTTTTTTAAGCTAAAATTTGTAAAAATGTGAAAAAAATATATAATTTGATCTAATATATTCTTCAATAATTGGCGTTGAATTCATTTTTTAACTTCGGTACTTTTTGAGAAATTCCATTTAAAAATAGTAGCGCCGGCGCATACTTTCCGTATTATCTCAAGGACAGTCCAAGGACAGGGTCTAAAAACACTCTATATTGTATTCTCATGGTGAGCCTTATTACCAGGCATGTTATTTCAAAGATTGACCGTGGGTCTATTTCGCCATGCTTATCCGGTAGACTCATTTTCGAATGTTTTAGCCCAATAGTTTTCGTGTGAAAAAAAAAAAAAAAAGAAAAAAAAAAAAGGTTGGATACAAAATTTTGTTAAAATTGATTGAGCAGTTTTTTAGATATAATTAGCTTGACCCTTACCCATTATGACCCAAAATGACCAACAAATCGAATTTTCCTGAATATGTGATCTAGGGCAGTGGTATTCTTTTACCCAAAAATGGTAAAATACAAACATTTTTTCAAAATCGTTAGGGCCGTTTTTATAATAAAATTTACACATCCGCACACACACATACAAACACAATATTTATTCCTATTGTAGTATAAAACCCCCTATGTTTAACCCGTCCGCTATTCGACAATGAAGTTTTCTGTTGGAATTAACGCTAATAAGTTCTGCGTTTAAGATTATTTAAATATTAAGTGAATGTGTAGAAATACTTCATTGAAATACTTTGGTTTTGACACGCTATGTGTTTTATTACTATTTATAAATGCAGAAAGCTAAACGTAGGGGAGATAACGCCACTCTCTTTGCCAAGAATCATTGCTGAGTACACAATAAGGCCAAAGGTCACCGGTCAATAGCGGTTTTAAACGTTTTGCTAAATATCTAGAAAAATACATGAGGAATTATCCTGAAACTCCAGGTGTGTAATAACAACAGTACAAGTTATATATTTCCGTGAAGATTTTTTTCCGGAAACTCCATAGGGGATCGTCGACAAATTGAAAAAAAAAAAACGAATATCTTTTGGATAACCCTGTCAAAACTAATGTAGCAAAAGCGTCCAAGCTGTAGATTATCATTAAGTTCGTTATTGTAATAAACTCTGTCTACTTTCTTTTTGAGGTACTCGTAGAGAAATTAAGGTTTTCATAAAAAACAGTCCCAAATTTTGCTTGTTATTTTTGTCTATAATTTGCAGGTTCTTAATATAAAAAAATATTCTTTTCACAAAACATGACAAACAACATCATACCCTATACCCTTTAATCAGAATTAAAAAAATAATAATCACTGTATGAAAAAATGAGCAGGTTTACTTAAATAGTGTATAAATAGAAACATCTGAAGAAAAAGCTAGGAAAAAAAAGATTAATTCCTGGAATTTATTAAGTTTCTTCAAGTTATGAAAAGAGAAAATATTTTTACCTGTCGATGTCATCCACAGGTTGTCCCGAACCCATGTAACCACAGAAACATCCGTAGCCTCTGTAACTCAAAGGATTACAGCCGGACATGCATTTCAGCATTCTCGCCATTTGCATTACATGCCTTCGGTATCTTTGCTTTCTTGGATTTGTTTTTACTGTTTGGTCGTACTTTCCTCTTTTTAAAGGAATTTTAGGTATGTGAATTGTATGTATTTCTGCAGGAATGTATTGGTTTATTTCAGCAGTATGATTTTTCTTGTTGTTTAGCGCAAGAGAAGTAGCTCCTGAAAATTTTAACATAAAATAAATTAGAATTAACATGATACTTTCAAAAGATATATTACATTACAGAAAAAGATTAATGTTTTCTAATCGACGAAAATATAATATAATCATCAACCGAAAATATGTAATACACTTCCGAGTTACCAACGATTCTATAAAGCGTTCTTTATCTTTAGAAACCTGAAAAAACAATTTATTTTTGAGAGTTAAAGAACACATATAAAAATAGAGTTTCTTTTGGTGCCACAGATTTTGGAAACATTTTCGAGTAGTTTTTATAGTGTATTAATCAGTTCTCTCAACAGTGGTTATTGGTTTTTTGGATGCTATCAATTTTCAAAGAAACATTTACATTTTGAGCAAACATATTTTAAAAACAAACAAGATAAATAAATAAATAGAATTAACATTAAAACCATTTTACGTAAATGTGATGACCCCTAAATGCGACAATCTTCTATTACTTAAAATCGCAAATAAATTCTGTATAATGATGCCCTCGATTTTAAGGAACAAAACCCGAAATATTTTTCTACATTTAAAACGTTCTCTTAAACAAAATTTTTTCATTTAAATGCACATTGTTCATTATACAGCACCCCCATCGCCACTAAATGCGGCAAAAAATCCCGTAAGTGGCTAATAACAGTAATAACAGCTTTTCTTTTTTAAATTTGAAGATCAAATAACCTCATGGACGTCAAGGACTACAACGTGTTTCATTTACCTGGAGTACAAGCTTAAGAATAGGCGATCAGTTTTTAAATGAGAATTATAAATGTATACTATGCACTTTGATGGTTTGGTGACTCCAGATACTTAGTATTTGCGACAATGTGTATGCTCCAAATGAAGAGAGACTTATAGGAGATTTACGAAGTAAGATCATATGGTATTTTTCATATATTGTATTAAAATTATGTTTAGAGCAGGAAACTTGTTTAATTAACCCGGGAGAACGCGCGCTTACGCAGGGTATGAATGGTTTTAACTTTGCTACCAATAAGATCAAATTATAACAGTCACTTTATTAGGACGCAGACAATTCTTACAAATTTGCGGTAAAATAAGTTGAAGATTACTTTTAAAAAATTAGTGGTTGCAATTGTAAAAATCATACGTACTCCGGGTCTTTTAGGCCCTGCGCGCGTCCTCCCGGGTTAAGCTGTGTTGAATAATAAATGATGAATTCCGATATAATACTCAATAAATATTTTACTTTAACTAATTACTTAAATGTGTGTTTAAAATCATTAAAATTGAAAAATACTTGTCTTTAAAATATTTAACTGAAAAAAATGGTGTTAGAATAGCTGTGTATTAGGAGACAGGGAATATAAACTCTGATTACGGAATTCAAATTCGCAATACTTTTATATAGTGAAAATTCTGCAAAAACTTATATGGATTGAAATCACTTAAATTTGGTTTATTTTAATATGATAAATTAAAGTAATTTCACAAACATTTTAACCTTCGGTAGCTTTTAAACGCCGAATACCATTAAGGTATAACGCAGCTAAGGTCCCCAATTTTTGTTTGCATGTTTCTTAAATCTAATATTTAAATCGGTTTTTTCCTTTTAATAATTAAAATCAACATTCTCTACTTTTAGATTAGAATAAGATCAAAAAAGAAAACTGCATTCATTTAAATGAATATTTATTATTCCATATATAATACCAAGCGATAGAAAATATTCAATTTTTTGTGAAAGTGTAGGAAAAGTATGAAGGGGAGGGCAACATAACATCAAACCCTGGACTTCTCTTTGCTTAATAATTCTCGCTTCAATAGAATTATTAGAAACATTTTACGATTTTAACTGTTTTTAAATCTAATGTTTATATTATGTGACATTTTATAACAACTAAAGTTATATATAAGAAATATTTTTGTTAACACTGTTATAAATATCTTGTAAGTACTTTCTAAGCAGTGAACTCCACACTAATGTAGATTCGCACCAATGGAAGTTTAAAAAGTTGCTGTTATTTAAAACATGCTTTATTTTATTTGTATTTTTAGCTGACAAAATAAGATATTAAATAAAAATCAATATTCCTATCAGATCTCTTATTAAATTTTACATAAAATTCATGAGATTATATTTCATTATCACTATATTGTTAAGAAATTTATTCTCTAACTGCCGTAAGCGATCTTACTGATCGCTTCTTTTTTCAATTTTTAAAGTTTAATTTGTAATTTACAGTTCCAACAATAATTACTACTGAAATTTTGTTTCGTTTAGAGTCCTAGTTCTATCGTTAGAGATATTTAAATGGACGAAATTGCATGAGAATTAAAACTATTCTAAAAGTTTAGTGTATAGACACTGTTTATTGAATTAATCACCCACTATTAAAATACTTGTTTAGAGACTTTATGAGATTATTAGAAATATTTGAATATATGAAATTTAATTAGAAATAATCCTGTACAAAAATTTAGAGTAGAATCAGTATTTCTATGAATTAATCACCTCGTTGAAATACCTTTTGATCGAGCGGTCTTGCATATGGTTCATAGTTGTTACGTAACAATTTCTGTCACAGCAGTGAATGGTTAAATGAATATTTTTAGATGAATTTGCACTTAAAAAACGTGCTGTTATATTTAGGACGTCTCATTTAGGATTTAACTACTGCAAATGTGGTGATAAACTACAGGTATGGGTATAAACTATGGGTATAAACTACAGATAAAGATTTCATTTCTACAAAAAAGAAAACTACAAACTACAAAGTTTTAAACTTAGCCTCTTGAAGGGCGGTGGTATAAAATATATACCACTTAATTTTAATTGAAAAATGCCACATTGACACCAGAATTTTGAAATGAAAATTTTAATTTTAAGGTACGCGAAGATAAATATTTATCTATTTTGAAATAAATTTGCTTTTAAATTCTGGTGTCATTCGATCATTTCAGCATTTAATGAATAGAAGTACTTTGCCCCTCAAAGGGTTAAAGCATGTTAATCAATAATTATCTGCTTAATAAAGTATATACTTATTTAACCCTTTAACGTTCATTGGTTTCGCCACGAAACCACAAAATTTTAATTCCGATACGCAACACTGACACCGGTATTTTTATCTAAAAATATCCCTTTTATTTCGTATGTTAAAAATCACGTTTTCTTATTTAGAAATATATTTGTTTTTAATTACCGGTGTCATTCATTTATTTCGACATCTTAGCAATGAAAATGCTATGATCGTTAAAGGGTTAACCACTTAATCGTCGTGCTCGAGACATTCACGGACAGTGATGTATGAACAAATTTCGTCGCGTCCGTGACACTCACGGGCTGGGCTTCTAATGACTTTAGCTAAAATTTTCTGGTATCTTCTGATTTTTTCGTTCGTGATTTTAGAAATACTAGAAGCTTCATGAGCAGTCAATTTGACTGCTCATGTGATGGAAGCTCAAAGATCCACCACAGCTCTGAACTCACTGAACTGACAAACTTGGTTTTCAGATCGGAATGCTTAATTTAAAAAAAAACTGTACGCATTTAAACACGTGCTTCAGTTATTTCAAAACTGAATACATTTGAGTTATCGCTTTATAAATTTCAGTGTTGAGCAGCACAAGTGAAGAGGACGATTTTTGCGCAGAGATATCTGGAAATGAAACAGAAATTTCTATTTTTTTCAGATGTGTTTGACTCCGAAAAATCAGAAACTGAAGTTAATGATGATGACGCTGATATTCCTTTTTCAAACTATCAGTGGCATAAAATTTCGTCCTGTCGTATTACCGTTTTCTCACCTCCACGTTTCGAAATCAGATCAGAGCCGAAGGTTAGTGTCTCGTTTGATGCTAGTTTGGGTGTTCTGCAATACTATGAACATTTTATAAATGACGAAATAGTGAATATTATTGTAAAGGAAACAAATCGATATGCTGAGCAATTCGGAAATGTTGTTGGAGAAAAAAGAGTAAAAGGGCGACCAGAAAGGCAATCTGTCTCTCGAAATGTGATGCGACTGTTCCTCATTCTTACAGCTGTCGAAGGAAATTTGAAATAGTCGGAAGAAAGTATGCATTGGACTAAAAAAATTATTTGTTGAGACACCATTTTTTCACAATATTATGACGTACAATAGGTACAACGAAATTAAAAGATACTTACATTTTGTAAATAATGAAGCCTATGATCCTGAAAATCACCCTAACCCAAAACTGCATAAAATTTGGACTGTTTGTGAGCATCTGAATAATTTATATAAAAATACAATTACCCTTGAAAGGGATGTCACTACTGATGAAAGTTTAATGTCGTACGAAGGATGTTTATCATGGCGGCAATACATTCCAATGAAAAAAGCGAATTTTGGAATAAAATCTTTTATGTTGTGCAAATCTAGCACTGGTTATATATGGTCTTTTATTTATACAGGGAATGGAACTTTGTTCATCAAAGACTTTGAAATGGTCTCGATGCCTCATGGGTCGTTATGACATCATTGACACCATTACTGAGAAAGGGACATTTTATAACAATGGACAATTATTATACATCTCCGGAGTTATGTGATACTCTTTACAGTTATCAAACCGATGTTATTGGTACTGTTAGAAGTAGCAGAAAAGATATGCCAGAAGGTTTGCGAGAAAAAAAAATTAAAAACTGGTGAAGTTTATGCGTTTAGACGAGGAAAACTTATCGCACTGAATGGAAAGACAAGATAGATGTGACATTGTTATCATCAATACATAATTCCGAAATGGTTGAAGTTATAACTCAAAATAAGAGAACAAAAAGGAAGCTGACAGTAGTTGTAGATTATAACCAAACTGTGGGAGGTGTTAATATAGTAGATCAATTTCTTTCAAGTTACCATGTAGCTAGAGATGGTGAGAAGAAATATTATAAAAATATATTCTCCCATCTATTGGACCAAGCCGTTTGCAATGCTTTTCAAGTTTATAAGAAAGAAAGTGGCAGAAAACCTCATCTAAAGTTCAGACTCAGTTTAGTAGATGAAAGTGTTGAAAAGTATCATACAGAAGGAAATTTTCATAAACGGGGCCATCCTTCGGACGACGCAACATCAGGTCGTTTGTATGAACGCCATTTTCTAGATGTTATACCTCCTACGGACAAAAAAGATAAACCTTACAGAGAATGTAAAGTTTGTTCATTCCATGTGAATGAAAATGGAAAGAAAATTCACAAAGAAACTAGATATTAGATATTACTGTAAAGACTGTAGTGTAGGAATGTGCAAAGTTTGTGCCATGTTTCAAAGTTTTCCATACATTGAAAAATTATTAAATTTTGAAAAATCTTTTGAATGTCGACTCTGAAATTATATTTGAAAAGAAAATTTCGTCTTTGTAGTAATATAGCAAATTATTTGATATTTAAATTTTTACCTTAAATCAAAGTAAAACTACAAGTTCGAACGGTTCACTGAAGCTTCCCTGCGTGTCATTGTCATGTATGTACAAAAAAGACATATAAGGTAATTCAAATTGTGATTTTAAAAAATATTATCTATCCTTTCACGCTTTCAGAAACAAACCACTTCCATTTCTAAATTGTTGAAATAAATGATTCACACCGGAATGTAGGGACAGATTTAATTGTAAATAAATAAAAAAACAAATAATAATAATAAACTAATTTTCGCATATACAATAAAGGAAAATTTCTGTACTAAATTTCTGGTACTACTAGAGTTTTAGGGATTACATTAAGAGGTTTCATAAGTATTTCAACACCCCTAAAAGGGTTAAATATAAAAAAAAACACTATTTCTTTTACCAAGGAACTCATATTTTTATGAATAATAAAATTGGACAGTAAAAAACATCGACGATTTTTGAAGGGATTTTCCCAAAATCACGCAACGATTAAATGGTTAATAAAATGCCAATTTTATCCTAAATGCGATAAAACTGAGGGAAATCGGGTCGCATTTAGGCACAATGACTTTATATTAAAACTAATATAATTTTCTTATTATTCCATATAGTCTTCCTTTGTTATTCTTTCAACCAGAGTTACCAGTTTGGCCTCCATTTTTATTAAAAATATTGGATTCACATCAGATAATGCTAAAAGTATTTTCACATTTATTTAGTGTCAAAATTTTCTTGATTAATTAAAGTAAAAATTCTTTTTCAAAAAGGTCTGGTCTTAAATCGAAATTTCAGGATAAAATTGGATTCCAAACTGCCAATTCTGTTTCCCACTCTTCAATTCAGTACCTGAAAATATTTGATAAATAATTGATTCCATTTTAAAAACCGAAATTCTGGTTCGAGAAGACTTTTATGCACTATAAAAAACTACTCAAAAATGTTTTCGAAAATATGTGGCAGAAAAAAACTTTGTTTTTATAATTATTTCCTTAAATCTTAAAAATATATTAATTTCCAAGGTTTTGAAAGATATACAGCGTTTTTTGAAATTGTGGTTATGTTAGAAGAGGTTATTGTATATTTTGGTCTGTGGTTATATTACATTTTCGTACATTAATAAACACTCGTCTTTTTTTCAATGTGCATGAATAAAAAGTGCTCTTTTATTTCCAAATGTTAATAAATATTACGATATTCAAATATTTTGCACATTTTTCTTATGAGAATTAAGTAAAACTAAATGCTGATTGTTACAGATAAATCATGTTTCTCAAATTTTTTAGATTAGCTGCCTTGATTTTAATTAATATAAAAAATTCTGTGACACACTACAGTTTTGTATTCGAGTCTGCTTATGTTATTTTTTTAAGGAAATACTTAATTTGAGAGCATAGAATAAAGAAGAAATAATTTTATTACCTATTTCGAAAAAAAAAAAAAATCTATTATTCGAGGACATGAGTTTCAAAACTCACGTCTTTTCCAGGAAAGAAAATCAAGATTTAAAAAAGACAGATATACACGCTAAAACTAGTTTTGTTGTAGTTTGTGCTGTTTTTCGGTGTAGGTTTATTAACCATTTGCCACTGCGACGATATCATCTTTCCTTAAAAAAATTGTTTTTGGTGCCAGTAATAAAGGAAAATAAAATTTTCCTTATTTAAGGAGACACAGTACCTTTGAAACCATCTTTTCAATTTTGAATAATACTGTAATATATGTGGTGACTCAATTCTAAAAATTAAATAAAATTAAAAAGAAAATTCTTGTAGCATAGCCTATTTTATTAAAATTTAAATTAGAAAAATAACATTTTTAAAAATCGCTACTATTTTTTTAAATATGAATATTTTTGCTTCGCTTTTTTTCTAAAATATACTACATAAAAATGTGCAGGGATTTATGGGATTTTACATTAAGTAATTCCGTAAAGGGCACCTATGTGCTCTGCGCAGAAAGGCTCTGAGTCATATAAAACAAAAACAAAAGTTTAAAGTTAATTTGTTCCATCTGTAGGTCTTATCGATTTCAGAAGCAACTAAAAATAACGCTTGATCTAAAGTTTGGGAAATAAGTTCTGTGATGTGAAGACTATAAATTTATCAGGAAATACTTTAATTGTAACATAAATTTGTAGTGAATTTCATGTACTTTTAAAATGTTGTAGAAGATTTTGGATATGTTCGCGAGATAGTTTGTAAATTAAAATGTACTGCGCAATAAGTACACCGGGGTAATAACGCCAATCTTTGGCGTTATTACCCCGGTTTAATTCCTTAAAGTGGCGAAACTACATCCGAAGGGGGTTTATTTTCTACTTTATGCATGAGACAGCATTATTGTCATTTTTGAAATGATTAGACTAGGTGAAAAAGGGGGGGGGGGTTCGTTAACCAAAAGTGATATTTTTTTAATACTAATATAAATCAATTTTAAACTCTTATAGATAAAATTATATCAAAATGTTTACGATATTCTAACTCCAGCATTCTAAAAATCGGGTTTCTGTTAAATTCACAGTTGATTGTTCAATTGAGTTCTAAATTTTAGCTTCGCTTTCTCAGCGTTCTGTTTTTCAAAATGTTATAAATTTAATATTCAACTGATGTAAAAAAAATTGCAACGTAACTAGTGTGAGGCTGTCTGCAAGACCGGAAGATCAAAAAGTGAATAAAAAGCATGATTAACTCATAGGATGGTGTTTTTGTACTAAACATTTTGTACAAGACTATTATAATTAACATTCAGCTATTGAAAAGTGTCTGGTGATAGTATCAAAGTCCAAATGAAACAAAATTTCGGTATTGTTTATAGTTGAACTATAAATATTGAAAAAAGCAGTAAACTGTAAGACCGGTAAAGATTAAAAGACGATCTATGATTAAAACTCATAAAGTACTGTTTCTCCACTAAACTTTTTGTACAGGATTAATTCTAACTAAATTTAATTTATTCAAATATTTCTAACGATAGTACAGGGACTCAAAACGAAAGAGAATTCCAGTTGCAACTATTGTTAAACAGTTAAACTGGAAACTAGAAGTTGAAATCTGAAATTTGAGGGAAAAAAGAACAGCGTTTAGTGATATCGCTAACAGCAGTTAAAGGTTATTTTTGTTGCTAATATAGAGATAATGAGATATAACCACGTGAATCATGCATAAAATTTAATAAAGAATCTCAGAGGGATATAAAGTTTTATCAAAAATCTTATTTAATTGATTAAAAATACAAATTTATGTAAGCATGTTTTATATAACGCGGACATTTTAACTTTAGGTTTTCGCGAATCCGCATTAGTGTGGAGTTAAAAGGTTATAAAGTATTTACAGGACTTTTATAATAGTGTTAGCGAAAATATTTATTACGCGTAATTTTAGTTATAAAATTTCACATGATAAAAATATTACATTAAAAATGGTTAAAACCACACAATGTTTCTTATAATAATATTTAAGCGGAAATTTTTAAGTAAAGAGAAGCTCAGGGAGTCACATTCTGTTGAAGCTCTCCTCTCTCCTTTTTCTTTCATTTTCACAAAAAAAATTAATTATTTCTATCGCATAGAATGTATATAAGGAAACATAAATACTATAAACACAGTTAAAACTGTGCAATATTACTCAAAATTCTATTTAAGTGGTCATTTTTAAGCAAAAAGAAGCTTAAGGTCTGATATTCTTTTACCCCTCCTCCCCCTTCTTTTTCTTACATTTTCACAAAAAAGTGAACATTTTCTATCGCTTCGAATGCAATTTTTCACTTTCTAGGGCAGTAGAGTTTACATTTTTAGAATTAGACAATCTACACGGGATTATTCCATCTTATTTTGTACTTTAGTTTGCATGGCGCTATTACTCATGTAGGTGGGTAATAACGCCAAATAGCATTGGTCCAGAAATCACGCCATTACATTTTATGAATACATATCTGTTAAATTATTTTTTTTATATAGATAGTCAATGAATTGAAGTATCAAATTCCATATTTGTTTGAAAAATACTATCTGAAACTAAGCCATGAAATTTGATAGAACCTTAACGTGGCGTTATTACCCCAGGATACCTTAATTTTTTTCTCGTGTATAGTAAAAAGTGAAGAAAATACAACAAATTCTCAATTTAAATATTTTTTAAAAATAACTATAATTTTCAATGTTAAATCCATACACAAAAATATCATACACATCATTAAAAAAAAAAAAAAAAAAAAAATCAAAACTTAATCTAAATTAGCAAAAAATCCTTGTAGACTTGGCCTATAGGTGGAGGTAGATTTCGAAGTTAAGTGCTCATTTCGACAACAAAAAATAAAATATGATTAGAGATAAACATTGTTTAACAACTTAATTTGACTGCTTTTTAAGAACTTTTAATTTCATTCTTCTGTAAGAGCTACTTTTATCAGAATCATCTTACTTGATATTCGGCACAAATGTAGCACAAATGTACACTTTGACAACATTTTTTGAACTATATTCTGACTTTATGAAAAAATCGATCAATACGACACATTACACTGGTGTCCAAAAGTTAAGCATAATTGGTAATTAAGTAAGTAATGAAAGAAATATAAATCGAAATGTGGTGAAACTCCAGGTGTGTAAACAAAATAATACGAGTCATATATTTTCGCGAAGAGTTTTCCCCGAAATCGAACAGGGGACCTTCAACAAATTGAAAAATTGAACGAAGATCTTTTGGATAACCCTGTAAAAAACAAATGTAGCAAAAGCGTTCAAACTGCACATTATGATTAAGTGGCTTATTGTAATGTACTGTGTTTATTTTTATAAGGATAGTATTCATACTCGTAGAGAAATTAAGGTTTTTATAAAAACAGTCCTAAGTTTTTTGCTTATAATTCGCAGAGTTCTTAATATAAAATAATGTTCTTTTCTGAAGATATGACAAACATCATTGTACACAATACCCTGTCATCAGAATTAAAAAATAATAAAAATTGCATGAAAAATGAGTAGGTTTAGTAAATAATTTTTCATTGTGCATGCGTCAACGATATCAAAATTTCATTTGCATATTGTGTTAGCTAAATGTATAGAGCAACTTCTGTAAAAGTTTAAAAAACATAGCTTGAAAATTCTGAAAATTATAGTCTATAGAATCAACTCAAAATCCATTATTCCTAAAAGGAAGCAAAATATCAGGGGTTTTATCCAAATACAGTTGTACGTGCAATATTGTCTAGGCACGAAACAATGGAATATGGATACAGCCCCTCATTTTTTTGCTTCATTAGGGAATAAAATATTTTGATCTCATTCTATCAACGATAATTTTCAGAATTTTTAATCTATGTTTTTGAGGCTTTCACAAAAGTTGTTCTACACATTTAATATCACAATATGCAAATGAAATTTTAATAGCGTTCACGCATGCGCAGTAAAAAATTATTTAGTAAACCTGCTCATTTGTCATACAATTTTTATTATTTTTAAATTTTGATGACAGGTTATTGTGTACCATGATGTTTTTCATATTTTCAGAAAAGAACATTATTTTATATTAAGAACTCTGCAAATTATAAGCAAAAAATTTAGGACTGTTTTCATAAAAACCTTAATTTCTCTACGAGTACACATGCTATCCTTATAAAAATAAACACAGTACATTACAATAAGCCACTTAATCATAATGTGCAGTTTGAATGCTTTTGCTACATTAGTTTTGACAGGATTATCCAAAAGATCTTCGTTCTTTTTTAATTTGTTGACGGTCCCCTGTTCGATTTCGGGAAAAACTCTTCGCGAAAATATATGATGCGTACTATTTTGTTTACACACCTGGAGTTTCACCTCATTTCGATTTATATTTCTTTCATTACTTACTTAATTACCATTTATGCTTAACTTTTGGACGCCAGTGTATATAGTTCCTAAATAAGAGAAACTGTCAGTTGAATACATTTGAGTGCAAAATTGAATTTATAAATGAGTCATAAAATAAGCAATTTGTTATTTGAATACATCCCCAATTGTTCAATCATGATCGCTTCAGGAAATTCTGTTCAAAATACCATTTTGACAACATTTTTTGAAATATATTCTGCCTATATCACAAAACTGACCAATACGCCACATTATATAGTTTCTAAATAAGAGAACCTGCCAATTGGATGTGTATGAGAGCAAAATGAGGGAGAATATAAGCAGTTTCGAATTGAGATTTTTTTCTATAACTCCTATTATTTTTTAATTTATTTTTAATATAAGAATTGGTCCTATGAAAAACTTGTTAGTATAAAAGTTGTAGATATTATTGAGAAGATGTACAATAAATTTAATTGAATTTGATATTTTAAGAATTGACGAAGTTATGGATTTTTTTCTTCTTCCACCACCATCTTTTGTTTTCGTTTTTAAATTTTTTTTTTTTTTTTTTTTTTTTTTTTTTTTTTTGCAATAAGAGTTACTTCTATCAAAAACTTGTCTTTGCAAAAGTTTTAGATAATATTAAGAGCATTTATAAAAAAAATTAGTTGGATTTGATATCTTGAGAATTGAGAAAGTTATGAATTTTTAACTCCCGAAAACCCTATTTTTTTCGCCCCTTGAGCCCATTTTTTAATTTTATCAAAAATCTGTTATGCAAAAACTTTTGGCTCATGTTTTAGAAGTAATATAAACTTTAAACTGATTCGAAATCTATTTTAATAAAGAAGTTATGGGTTTTTTTCGGTTTTCACAAAAATCGTCCGTATTTCCATTTCCTTGGTCTGATTTTGCCCGTTAACGAACTTGACTGAGATTTTATGCCCCTTGATTTTATGCATCAGTTTGGAAGAGATCTGAGCAGAAGTAAAGAGGTTATCGTGTCCATAAAAAAGTGACATAGACAAAAGACATTGATAGATATATAGCTAGATAGATGTATAAAGAATTTTACTGATGGTAGTTTTGGGGTCTAGGGGTCATGATCGGTGTAGATCTGCAAAAATTTTCCAGAAATTCCAACATGGGAGCGATCGCAATAGGTAGTATTTCATACGAAATCTATCTAAAAAAGCCTTAGTATTTTTCGTACAAGCAAGTTATAAAAATATGAATAGGGGAAAACATCAGCTTGAAGTTTTCATTTGTATGGATAATTATTCTGGATCTATTAACAAAATTTACAATATATCCGATACAATAGTCGTATAAGTAAACACGAGGTGTAAAAAAATTCAGAATTAAAAAATCTTTCACTTAATATTATGAAAAGAAAATCGATATTTTGACCAATTTCAAGGTACTGTGTCCTCTTAATCAGAGCATTTTTTTGAAATTCTGTACTTGAAGGAAACTTCATTTAAAAAGTGGTGCCGACCGAATAAAATTTGTGTAAAAGACGCGGAAGTCCAAAGAACTTGCAAAGTTGGTAAATAGAGAATACACGTTTTTTTTCCTTGATAAGATGAGTTTTAAAATTCATGTCCATATTTGTTTTCAGTTTCGTTTATTAAAGTAAACTACAATTTTCTTATGTGGCATGGACAAAATATTTTTGTGTATTTCAGTATATTTCGTTATATATATCGTAATTTTCGTTAGCATAGAAGACCGCATATTTAAAAGTCTAATGTAGTAGATCTAACATATCCTGCGCTATACAAGTAAAAACCGTTTCTTTGTAATTAAAAAATCACATGTTAAAAAAAAGAAAAAAAAAGAAACGAAAGAAAAAAAAGTAAATCAGAAACTCGAAAAAAAGTTTCTGGGAAAGTGTCCTTTCTATAGAACTGTTAAAAATTTCTCACCTCATAACAAGGACTGGGGTTATGTTTTTTACTGGAGTTAAACGATTTCACAGCGTTGTGAATTTGAGACCAACAACACTACACTGTTAGTTCTTTTTTGGCAGTTTTCATACAGGTCTTACATTTGTTCCGATCACTTCAGTTTTTTTCTCTATCTAATCCTTCAATCGTGTTTCCAAAGCTGTTATCAGAATTAGAATTAATCAATCAGTAAAATGAAAGGATCAAAATTAATATGCTGTTGCGCTAATCAAGGAGGGTATAAGGTGTTATATGTTGCACAATTTCTGGATTTTATAAACCTTCCTTCTCCGTATAGTCTCTGTTTCTCAAGTAGAACTATAGCATTTACCCTCTGGTTATTTTTCAGCTGAACTGGCGCTAATGAAGTGAATCATATCACAATGCAAGGAAATTGTGCACGTGAATTCACAGAAAAAAAAGAGAAGAAACTTAAACAGAGTGTGCTTAAACGAAAATAAATAAATCTTTATGTGTGTTTCTGTCTAGCTGTCTTTTTCCCTGGAGTCCATAAGATTGGTTTGAATTTTATGTTCTTCGTATACGGGAATTTTCAATTTCGCGGAATTAAATTTGTGTGACCTAGAAACGATTCAATAAATTGTGGTTTCTGAAGCATTATACTCTAATCACAGTTTCCTGTTTCAATGATTATGTTTTGGGTGAGATGAGAATACGATTATGTCTTAGTTATTTCATGTATACAGTAATGTTCGAATTATAATTTTTCGATCCGATGATTCTGATTTGAATAACATGAAAATATGAATATTTATTATTTATTTCGAAATTAAATATTTCTTGATCTATAAATTTTCCAAAACTGATTAGGTGAGCCTGTTAAGTAGCCGTACAGGTGCTAAACACGCAGGAGCATAAAATACATCCTGCAATTAACCCCTTCCCCCCACACACACACCTATACACATACACACTCCTTTCCTCTGAAAAGGCGTATAATAAAATTTCTCTTCAAAAAAGAAATTTCCTGTATAGTTGCGATTTCACTTTTCTTCTTATATGAATAAAATTTGCAGTTGTTATTAGTCAGAACTTTCCTTATTTTTGGCGTTTACCTTTTAACCCTTTCCGGCACGGGCAAATTCTGTTAGTAAAATTAAAAATTATCGACTGACGCCGGAATTTACAAACGGATTTTTTAGAAATTAAGAATTCCTTAATTTAAGCTTTCATTGTAAAAGCAAAATTTTGTTAAACTATTATTGGTGCGATTTGCAAGTTTGGAATTAAAATTAGGTATCCCGTACCGGGCATATTATGCCGGAAAGGGTTAAGGGGCGAAGCACTTCCATTGCTAAAATGTGGAAATGAATGATTGGTACCGGAGTTCAAGAACAATTTTGTTTAGGAATAAGAAAAGACTTTTTTTAGACGCATTATGAACGAATAATTTTTGTATTAAGTTTTTGGTGCCTTCTTCCATTTGAAAATTAAAATTAAAGTGTTTCATAAATATACTACCGTCATTGAAAGGGATAAAGGATCTATGTGTCAGCCTAGGAATGGTCATCATATGACAACAATCAATTACAGGTGAAGATATAATACTAGTTAGTAGTCTAACAGCTAGAACGTTTTCGTCAACTGATTTTAACAAGGATCGTTTTTTCATATGTTTTATGGTGCGGTATGTATGCAATCAGTCTATCTGGTGTGAGACGTTGCGTTTACCTGAGGGAGTAGGGGTCATGCAGATGAAAAAATCTTCAAGAGAGTCAGCTGGATAATTATGTCATTTAGGCATGACATTTGTTTATAAAATCTGTTTCTACTACCCATTTGTGGTACTAATCTATTATTACCAGATGTTGCCAACGTTGCTGAGACCGTGCAATTTTACAGTTATAAACTGGCGCCACAGTTGCCAGTATCATACTGTAAAATCAACAATTATTTTTTGCAGTGTAGAAATTTGAAAAAGTGCTATCAACTGTATACTTTTACTTACATATTCCAGGAGATACATAAAACAAACAGAAAAAAGTCCTAATTCACGTTTATTTAAATTTTTTTTGCAATAAACTGTAAAAAAAGAGAACATACTTTATACTGAAGGAATGTTATTAGGTGGTAATTTTTTTTTCTTTTTCAAAACTAACTCACGAAGAGCCGGTAAAATTACGGTCAGTTAAGAGGAGATATTTATTACATTTAGTTTGATTGGAGTATATTAACCAATTATCAATCTTAGCTAATGGTTCTTAAAGGATATATAAGAAAATAATAGATAAAAAATAACACTAGGTCATAAAAAATAACCCGTAAGAGAAGTGTTTTTTCTACAAAGTGAGCAATTAGAAAGTTAATCAATATTATTTTGGGGTCAGGTAGCGCGAAAGCAATTTTTATATGATCAAAATGTTATTTTCAAACGAGCGCTAAGGCTAAAAATAAAATTAAATGCAACCCCTTCCCTCATTGTTTACTTGTAACACTAATGATTCAGGATGCGTTTTTGATAT
The DNA here is from genome assembly GCA_964019185.1 of Maratus speculifer. Lineage (NCBI taxonomy): Eukaryota > Metazoa > Arthropoda > Arachnida > Araneae > Salticidae > Maratus > Maratus speculifer. The sequence goes on from OZ025293.1 coordinate 289,797,760, forward strand.
GACACTAATGATTTCTTAAGAATTAGGTAAGGGGTTCGATAATTTAAAAAAAAAGTAATGTTGATTGTTAATAGAGAAAAAGTTAATTTTCAGAACAAGAAAGGAAATATTCGAACTATTTATACCTTGAAAGGCTATAGAAGTTATTCTTGAAGCAACCTGCGAAACGATGGCCAATATTACTTATTAGAAAAAGGATTTCTATTGAAAACATGGGCTTTAAACTCACAACGGCATGCATTTAATTAATCAAATAATTAAATATATTAGTGTTTCATAAAATTGTGCCTATTACAATATATGGGAAATCAGATCAGCACATTGTCATAGTCATAGCTCGTATAACTTATTGAATCTATAAATATGGCTTAAAAATTTTGCCATGAAAAAAATATTTTTAATTCACTTGTTATAAAATTAAGATTGATATTTGTGTATTTATAAGCTTTTATTGGTAAAGGACTAATGTCAGAATAAACCTAGTCATGTATGTGGACAAATAAAGAGTGCTAAATGCATAACAAAACTCAACGCTTGGGTGTAAAAATAAAAACCTGCTAATCACTTCGTACATAGAATATAGAATACTGTATGTAGAAATTAGCTGTAAACCTAATCTGTTTGAAAAGATATCCTTTCTTGAAATAATTAAAAAAAAAATTCTGAATTTTAAAGGATACATCATCAGTTCCATTGCAAAATAGATAGATAAAAATTATAAAATAATAAAATTAAATAGGATAACATGCAATATTAATTGCTTAAAACTTTATTCAGAAAACTCATTCAAGCATGTATACATTCAGAGAAAAATAATTTATGTAAAGAAAAATCTAGGTCTTTGGACATAATTTCCGTGATTTTGTCCGTGATTTTGTACATAATAAACGTGATTTTGTACATAACCTCTGCAACATCTTGGTTATAAAATATTGTAGTTAAAAGAAAAAATCCTTTCACGACTTGGATCAACAATTGTATGATAAAATTTAAGTCGTTATAAATTTTTTTTTATAATTTAACTTTCAATTTTATTTCAGAAAATTTATTACTGAAAATGTACGTTTCTGGAAGAATGACTCATATACTGCATACAAAAGCCGATAGCAGAAACTTTTTGACGGTCTGTAACTTTATTTGAAGATAAAAAAAAGTAATCTGCAATCCATTATTGGACAAAATGTAATCTCATTAACAATTAAAAATTACAATTATGTATTTAGTAATAATTAATCAAGGTAATAGATAAAAAATAATCAGAAAATAAATCATTTTATGTGATTACAGATTATATGTAATTGCAATCATGATTACTTAATTACGTAATTCTTCAAAAACGTTCTTTTAAATGTTTGTATGAATTGTATGTGAATTAACTGAATAATAATGGATAATGAACTGAATATAACTCAATATTAACTGGCATAGAGAAAGGTATATTTCTCAAATATATCCAGAGACTTAGATGGTGTTTTAGAGTGAGCTAGCCAGCAGCGTGCGCCGAGTTAGTTTATCACAAGCGGAGCTACCCAAGATTAGTGCCAATGGTAAGAAATAGTTTAATACGTTGAGTATTTTAAATAATAAAGAGTGTTTGCAGCCACAGGCTGTCTTATAAAGATTTAATCTAGCGTTTAGCCGAAGTCTGAACGAGAAGCTGGTTTGAAGTGCCCCGACTGAGTCTAGACCGAGGTTGTGAATATAGTTTCGACTTAATCTCTTGGCATTGTGATTAGTTATTGAAATCCTTGAACTGAAGCTCCACTTTCCCCAAGTCCTAGCAGTATAAATAAACTGTTGATTTTATCCTATATGTAGAATTATGTCTTCATTTCATCAACATAACCACCCTCACGTTCAAGTGACACCCAGTATGTGTACACACCCGTTACAATTTATTTATACATTTTTGCGAAAATATCAACATAGTTTTCAAACATATACTTAAAATTTTTTTTTCAATTTATTTGTGTGACGTTTGTTGTAAACTCAAACAAAGATAATTACTATGTGGTACTGAAATAAATTCACTTTATTGCTTATTGCTTTAAAAAAAAACGTCAATTTTATAACAGTTTCGTTATTATATTTAAAATATGTTTTAAGTTTTATGAGTGAATCTATTAAAGTGAGTAGATTAAAAAATGTTAAAAATTAAAATATATTTTTTCCTTTTAAAATACCCAACAGAGCTTGCTATTAAGTCAAACAATAGTTAAAAATCATAATAAAACTCTATTATTTCTTTTTCAACTGTCTGAAACTTAAAAAAATAATAATAATAAGTTCTCAATTTTTTAAATATCGTAAAAACATGTTAGTTTTTACATGTAAAAAATATAGCGAGTTGTTTAAATATACATTTATAATCATAACTTTTATCTGTTTTATACTTGAAAATCCATGTAAAACCAATATCATTGAGGATTCATTGGCTATATTTTCAATACAGAACCATATTTAACCAATATTGGGATTTCACTGAAAATAATGTCTTTATAAGACAAGTACATGCAACAATTAATTACTTCGCGTCCCAAATCCAGCAAATATTCTAAACATCATTTACTGAACGTTCATTGCTTTGAAAGCAAAGCAGAGGTATTCCATAAAATTTATGGAAAAATTACTGGATTTATACGGATTTGTAATCCAAAAATGTCAACTATGGAAATTGTACAGTTATTTTTTAGAAAAATAAAACTAATCCGTAAAATTTTACAGAAAATTTGTGTACATTAGCGGATTGGTTTTAAAGTGTGTGCAAATGGAGCCATCCAGCTTAAGTAACTGATATATGGCAAGTTAAGACTACGTAATGTAAGTAGATGTATGAATCATTAAATAAACCTAAATATTTCAAATTGCATTAATCCCTCCACGACAAGAAACTTTTCCTTAACTTTTAATCTTGTAACACCGGTTTTTTACAACAGAAAACTTTCAGTAATTGAATCGCGAATATGCTTTAATTAAATAAGTTAAACTTTACGATCAAAATATAACTGGTGAGAATAATGAAAAATTCCGAGCATATTTAGTGGCTCGTATTCCGGTCGCTCGTCCCCAAGGAGTTAAATAGAAAGAAAAAAAACCATTTGGAATGGAAAAATTTTTGGTACAATGAAATATATATTTTTTCCAATAGCTTTCAAAATACTTGGCATATAGTTCAAGCAAATTTTGTTCCAGGAAACATTTGTTTGGTTAATAGAGTTATTTAATGATTTTTTAAAGACGTGCTTAAAATTACAACTAAAAATATATTAAAATTTTTTTATTTCAGAATCTTGTAATTTACGTATATGATTAAATTACTGATTTCTTTACTAATCAAGATTCAGTTATTGTAATTTTTATTGATGATTATGTAGCTGTTATTATAGATATTATGAAATACTCATGATTGAAAGTAATAATGATTACTTGAAATAACGAATACTTTGAACATGATTATTAATATGATAACAAAAAATAATGTGATAACAAAAATTAATATGATAACATGTTTAGTTACGCTCAACAATGCTGCAATCCTAAATGTGATATAAAAGTGACAGGTATGTCATAAAGTGAAATGCATATCAAAAGCTGAAAATAAAATCGTTACATTTTTAAAATTAATCTTTTAATCTAACATCACACCCATTCTCAAGTTCAACAAATTACTTAAACTCTCCTTTAAATCTACAGCATGGCCGCATTTAAGGATTAATAATAAATGAGATAATAAACAAATTTTAATTGTTTTAAAAACTTAATCCTCTCCAAAGTTTCGACATTTCAACTTTATAATGAAATGCCTTTTATACTATACTAGTTGTCCATTTACAATGGTGTCCAATGGTTAATTACTAAATCATTAGTCATAGACTTATAATTCGAATTACAAAAATGTTTTAAATGAGGCAAACAAATATTTTAAAAACGATTTAGATCAATAAAAACATTTCTTAAAAAATTACGAAAATAAAATTTTTATTTTTAGCTAAAAATCAGAGGTTCAAATCAAACTTTTTGAGGTTAGTGAATCTAATAAACATTTTAAAATATCTATCATTTTGTAAGGAATTGAGGCTACTGATTTTCATCATTTTATTTAACAAAAATCCTGTTTTTTTCTTCTTATATGTTTATTAAAACTTGTTTATTTTACATTAATGTGTAGAATAGTCAAAGGTTTCAAATTTATATTGCAATGTTACAACCATTTTTTTTAAAAATATATCTGTCGAAATTCTATTTCTGCTAAATTTGTGAATGACCCAGAAAACAAATGCTCCCATTTTAAACAACTATTACTCGGTCAATTTTAATTGTAGAACAACGGACCTTTTCTTGTCTTACTCGTCAGTGTAACAGAAAAGTTTTACTAAATACAGGGTCAGTCATAAATATTGAAGCAATAGGCTATCTCCTTAAATATTACCTCTAGACTAGCGGTTCCCAATCTATGGGTCGCGACCCATTGGTGGGCCGCGGCAGTTGTTTTGGTGGGGCGCGGAACAACCGAGATTTGTCATCAAAATAATCTTTTATTTCATCTGTTTAAAAATATATGACAATTTCAACAAGCAATAATATTGCAAGGGAAAATCCTTCATTTCGTTCTTCTAGATTAATACACGAACAGAATATCCAAAAGTATTTAAATCAACTTTGAGGTGTTGATGAAATTCAACAATTTATGCTTATAAGAACATTTTTTTTTTTACTTTGCTATTTTTGAAAGACAAGTACTGAGACAAACTACGTGTTAATATATGTTCCCACATTGGTAAACATCAATACCAAAAATCTCATCGATTATTAAGTTATCTTTTAATAATAATTAAACGTATTTTTAACTATCTTTGTAGTTTGAGCATTGTTTTAATTACTATTCAGTTATAACACATTAAGATTATCGATTCTTGTTTTTGTTGATAATGTATCCTCCATACGAAAATTTGCGTTTTTCATAGGATAATAATAGCCTAGCGTAAAAGAGATCGTACCAAAATTGCTATATTGATGTAAAACTTTATGTTGTGCCGGTAGCGATTTTTATTGTTATTATTGTTATTGAAAGGTGGGTCGCGAATTTTTTTTTCACTGAAAGGTGGGTCGCGTACCAAGAAAGTTTGGGAACCTCTGCTCTAGACCCATTCTTCCAAGTGCAAAATTTCATAAAAAAATCTGAAATTTCTGATAAGTTGCAACTTCATGGGAGGGGGGGGTCTCTTTGAAAAAATACGAAAATTAAGTTTTTATACGGCCTCCGTAGAGCAAAATTCCCAATTAGGAAATTATTCCTTATCCATTCCTAAATTGAACGAAAAAAAAAAAATATCACCGTATCTGAAAATCTGACAGAGATATTAAAATTCAAAATTCTCCAAAATTCGTGACTTTCACCACTTTACTATGCCTGTAAACAAAGAATTTTTGACACATTTTCAAAGCAAATGAGGGATCGTCCACAAATTATCCGTATTAAATGTCGATTTAAGACCATGCCTCTTATTTGGACATAATAAAGCAGTTTATTGATTTAAATCAAAGCTTGTTTTCAAAATATGTTGATCGTTAGCACTGGAGGTCTGCATGGATCGAAATTTCTAGGTTCGGTCCCAAACCGATCTATAGGGGAAAAATTTTAAAATCATAATCCGAACCAGCCTGGAAAAAAGTTTAAATCATAGCCCGGCTCAGCCGTAAATTTCTACATAGCTTTTTACTCCAGTGTATTTAAAAATGTTTCGCGTAGTAAAGTTCTAACAAAAAAAAAAAAGTTTTTTTTTTTTTTTTTTGGTAAAATAAAAGCTATTTTAAAATGTATTATATGTTCGTAAAATTTTTGATTGAACCAGATTTTACTTATTTCATGCAGGTCAGGCGAGTCAGAGACAGTGATTTTAATACGGATTGTTCGAGACCGGGATTGAAAATTTCGTCCAGTGCAGACCTTATTAAAAGTTAAAAATTGTTAAAGAAAAAAGTACAAACTTGAACCATGTCTTTTCTAATTATTTTAGTTTGTTTCATTTCGGGCAAAATTGAAAAATTATTTACTTTTGGAAATGTGATTTTTTTTAAAAGTTATATTATTTTTTCAATAAATATTTTTAATAGTTCTAAAATTAATATTGAAAAAAAAAAACCCTGGAAAAAAACTAAAATTAAATTTTCATCTTTAATTAAACGGAAAGACATTGAAATCCGATAAATAATGTTTGGAGTTATAACGATTTTTATCTATCCCATTTAAACCAGTACTAATCATATGATATTTTTATAAATTTTATGATAAATTTTAGGATGTGATTTACTTAGCAAATAATATGGCTAACCATCACAAAAAAAAAAAAAAAAAAAAAAAATCTAAATTCTAACTTAACAGATAGATTTTTTACGCGTTTCCTAGAACTATTAAAGTAACATTGTCTTTTGAATTGCGCGCATTTCAATTTGTATCTAATCCCTTAAAACCTGATGAATTATTCAAACGGCTATATAGACCAGTCAAATTGTCATAAGTAGATGCAAAAATTCTGCTAGAAGATTTTATGTTTATAAACTGTTTATAGGGATGCTAGTAACAAGAATTAATGGTTTTCCAACAAAATATCTGGAGGCTAAATTTTGTGGAGCCAAAAAACCACAAAATTTTTGGATTTTTTCCAGTTTTTTGCCTATAACGCAAAAATTATAAATTTTTTGCGTACCATACTCAATTACAACAAGTTGGAAATTGCACGTGAACGTAGCAAATGAGGTGCGTTCGTACGATAACGAAGTTTTAAAAATATTCAGATCTTACTGATATAGTAGAGCGTACTTCCGATACAGTATAGTAGTCGAAATCTTTGCGTTTCTGTAAATTTGTAGGAAGTAATTTTTATTACACCTCAGCAACATATATCTTATCCATAAAATGTGAAATAGTTGAATATAATTAAAACACGCCCCAAACAATGTTTCCCCGTGTAGCATTATGTAGTGGAATACTTTTGTGTGACCCTGTAATTTAATAATAAAAATTCTTTGCATCACAGATTGTACAGAATGCATATTTTAGTATATATTTCATAGATTCATGCCAATTCTATTATGTTCGAATGAGTGTAGCATCATAAAAAAGCATTTGAAACTTTTTTCCCATTGACCGTAATGTAATGGAATACCTTTCATTCTCCCTGTAAATGATCTATGCATCCGACTTTCATAACATTTGAAATGTTTCGATAAAATTACGTAATAATTATATGTTTTAAATTTCAAACGATTAAAATGCATTTGAAAAATTTTTCCCCATTGACCGTAATGTAACGAAATTCTTTTGATTGTCCCTGTAACTGATCTATGCATCCGATTTTCATAACATTTGAAATGACTCGACAAAATTATGCAATAATTATATGTTTTAAATTTCAAACGATCACTGTTTGAAGCCGTTTGACAAATGAAACACAATTTTGGTTAGAGCTTACTCATTTTTCATTACTACACGAGAAGAAATGCAATAAACATAATAGCAGTATACAGTGTTGGAAAAAATTATAAAGCCGATAGAAAAATTTACAAAAATCAAAAAGTAATGGAATTATTGATATCGCAAATTTTATTTACATTTGCATGATCAACATCGCAATAATACGCATAAACTTTGTTTAGAAAAACGGAAGAGGGAGCATAAATTATGCTGATTTCTTAAAACCAATGAAAAACAACTTGGAAAAAATTATAAAGCCGATGGTTCTAGCCTCATTTGGCATGATGCCAAACTTGAGAAAGCAGATCTCCAGTAAAGTTTAGGCAAATGTAAATGTGTTACGTGCATTCATTTTGTATTTGGTGTGTTTAATACAATACCAAGAGGAAAAAAATTATCCAATGGTGAGCAAATTAAAATATTAACTTTAAATGAAGCTGGAATGTCTGGTTCTAATATTGCAAGAAAAATAGGAAGGTCCAAGGCTGCAGTAAACAGTTTTCTCAGAAATCCCGAAAATTACGGCAGTAAGAAGCATACAGGAAGACCGAAATCCTTAACTGTAAGGCAATCAAGACAAATCCGGAAGCTAGCTTGCGCAGAAAAAATGTCGTCAGCTCAAATTCAAGAACAGTTACAATTACCCTGTACAAGCCGAACGGTAAGAAATGTTTTAAGTAACAATCCCATTGTTCAATTTAAAAAATTTAAAGGAAAACCTCCTCTTTTTAAGCACCACAAAAATGCTCGCTTAGACTTTGCACGAAAACATTTAACTGAAGGCACAAATTGGAGAGATGTTGTCTTTTCCGATGAAAAGAAATTTAATTTAGATGGACCCGACGGCTATAAATTCTTTTGGCATGATTTACGACAGGAACCTCATATTTTTTCAAAGCGTCAGTTTGGAGGTGGTTCGGTAATGGTTTGGGCTGCATTTGCTGCCTGTGGAACCACTCCAATTGTCTTCATGCATAACAAAATGAATTCAGTTATGTATCAAGATATGTTAGGAGATAATTTATTACTCATTGCTCCTCTTATAACTTCGGGAGACTGGACATTTCAGGAGGACAACGCTTCCGTTCATGTTTCGAAGTCAACTAAATCTTGGCTGGAAGCTAATCAGGTGAAATGCCTTCAATGGCCAGCTCGTAGCCCCGATCTGAACGTAATAGAAAATCTCTGGGGAATTTTAGCCCGAAATGTTTACAAAAATGGACGACAATTCAATTCAAAGTTAGATTTGATGAATGCTATTAAAAACTGCTGGAACAATATTGATGCAAGTACTTTGTGTGGTCTGATAAATTCAATGAACAAGAGACTAGTCAAAGTCATCGAAAAAAAAGGGTCTCACATCGATTATTGATGAAATACATGTATCGACTTTATAATTGTTTCCAACTTTCTTTGTACAGAAAATTTTCTTAAGTCTGTTAACCTTTTATTAATGTAGTTAATAATGAATTTCTTTTTTTCTTTACTTCCTTGTAGCATATAATGTATATGTATGAAATTTCACAAATATTCCATCTTTTGTTTTTTAATTATATCATATTTTCAAGTGGCTTTATAATTTTTTCCACCACTGTATTAGAAGAGTATGTCTTTAAAAAAGAACACTTGCATCTAAACGAAAAAGGCTCGGGAACGTCACTGACCACAATCTTCCATCTGCATTCCCTTTTTTTTAATCCCCGGCCCTCTTTTCCTTTGTAATCGTTTTCTTATAGGGTTTCTACAATTTGTGCATCTTCTACCTGCTTTTCTTAAAACTTTCATTTTCATCAATCAATAGGTCTATTTAATTTTCATTGTTGGTGATAATTTTTTTTTTTTTTTTTTTTTTTTTTTTTTTTTTTTTTTTTTTTGAGATGGGAGGCGAAAAAAAGGTCACTTTCTGAAAAGTAAAAAAAAAAAAAAAAAAAAGTGACATTTTCAAAAAACCATAGCACGCTTAGTAATGGGTTTAGAAAAACGTTTTTATAACAAAATTCATGGAGAATTTAATGCTCTTTCTTTATGTAATTAAGTATGTTATGCAAAAAAGTTTATAATTAAAGTTTAAAAAATATATAGTTTATAAAAAAATAAAGTTTATAAAAGTTTTCGAATTACAGGCAAAATACTGAAAACATTTTTTACTTACATTCAGTTAAATATCCAATTTTAATGTTCTTTACTAAAGCTCTAAATACAAAAAAAGTTACAATGTTCTTAATTTTTTACAATGTTACCGTTGTAATTCATGATGATTGTTATCATGCAAATACCTGTAATTTAAATAAGTTACATTAAAGAGGATAAAATAATAAAAAATTGTGCCAAATTTTCGTTTTTGCAATTTTTCCACAAAGTTAGAAAAAAAGAGTCACTTTCAGAAAGCTGTAGCGCGCTTAATATTGGCTTTAGAAAAACAGTTTTAGCATGAAATTTGTAGAGAATTTAATGTTCTTTCTTTTTGTAATTGAGTATGGTACGCAAAAAATTTATATTTTTTGTGTTATAGGCAAAAAACTGAAAAAAGTCCTAAAATTTTGTGGTTTTTTGGCTCCACAAAATTTAGCCTCAAGATATTTTGTTGGAAAACCATTCATTCTTGTTACTACCATCCCCATAAACAGTTTAAAAACATAAAATCTTCTAGCAGAATTTTTGCATCTATCGGCCCTTTTTTCTGACAATTTGACTGGCCTAATAACTTTGCGAGTTTTGAAGATATGAAGATGTAACTTTTTGTGTATTATTCAGGACTGGATAAGGAAAGTTTTCCTAATTGGAATTTTTATCCTACGGGGGCCGTATAAAATGTTAATTTTCGTACTTTTTCAAATAGACTTCACATGGAGTTGCAACTTATTTTATCAAAAAGTTTATTTTTTTTATGAATTTTTGCAACTGGAAGTATGGGTCTAGGGGCAATATTTAAGGAGATAGCCTATTGTTTCGAAATTTATGACTCACCATGTATATAAAATCAGATTTAAAAATCCTATACTTATATAACTTATTAATAATATTTTTAAATAGCAAAGAAACAACTAGTTAAAGCCGGCATCTTAAATCTGGGTAGTTTAAGTATCAAAGTGCTTCTTTCTCACACTCGATCTCGGACGCGAGGTCCAAGATCGGCTGGCGCAGCAACAGAACTAATAATAAATGTTAAAATATTACAATAATACAACACAAAAACGTATGTTAATAGTAGAATTTTTTTTTATTTTTTAGCATGTATCACTTGCGATACGCTTAGAAAAACAATAAAGGAAATTAAGTTATTTTTAACCAAGTATTATTATAAGACATAAAATCAATAATTGATGAAATGAAGATTAAAAATTTTTAATTTGATTTAATCAATGCACATTTTTTTTAGTGTTAAAGTATTATAAAAGAAAAATCTTTTAAAAACAACAAGTCGGCTCTAAATTTCCTAACCACTTGAAGTGAAGTTTTTTTTAGAGTCCATAATCAAATTTCTGATTAATTAATTATTTTTAAATCATATGCTAAAATCAATAAATTACGTAAAAATTACATAATAATAACATAAATTTCCGGTGGGGATTTTTTTTTTCTGTTTAATTCTAAAATCAGGCTTTCTTCTGGATTGTTTAATATGAATTCAGAAAAATACTCAACATATTTAATCTGGTACAGTTTCGCTACAAATTGATATTAATCGTCTTTTTGGGATATTAAAAAATAGGCATAGTGATATCTTAATTTTTAAATTATTAAATTATAAATTTAATAAAATAAATACAAGACACAACGTAATGTGATACCAGATTGTTGTTAGTTGCTGCTTAAGAATTAATTGCATGCTAACGTTTATATATAAAAAAATCTAGGACAAGTGGGCGGAGACAAGTTTTATCTCTGGGAAAGAAATAACATTATAATAGTTTTTGAGATTCAAGCAACTATCATAAAAATAAGATGCAGTTTATTTTAAATAGTTTCAAAATAAAATATTATGATTGCTAATTCTTCTATTGATTTTCTAAGTGTGGAAAAACTATACATGATAGAAGAGAGTTCGGCATTTCTGAATTTAAAGTTTCGAAAAACATTAAAAAACATAAAATGGTTCAGAAAAAAGTATTATTATTGAAGCCTACCTCTTCACGAGAATAAAAATATGAATTAAAATAAGAAAAATATTTTCGCAGATTAAATCAAGTAGAAGAAATCATTAAAAAAAAATGCTTGCTTTTTATTTTTATTTTTATTATTATTTTTTTAACGAGAAAAAGAAATAAGTGAACACAATGCAATGTTTCTTTTCAAAAAGTTTTACTTACAAACTGTCTTAGAAAAACAATTGAAGATCTGACTTCAGAAAATAGTTATTTATATAAAGCAATTTAAAAAAGCAGTGAAGATGATATTATAAAAACAGCATTGCATCTGGAGTTATGAAATGTTGTATAACTTTTATGTGTATATATATTAGATGTGAAATAATAATTAAAAGAAAATATTAGACATGAATGTATCACATATTTATTGCATATAACTATGTGAATAATAACTATATTTATTTATAGAATATTATATTAATAAATGAAGAGTTAATTTTTTCCCCTATAAAATCGTTATACAAAATTCAGTGAAATTCTAAATAAAATTGTATGATTCAATACTGGTCAAATTCTGAAATATGACTTTAGTTTTGTTTCATTAACCTTTAGCTTTGTTTTATGAAATGTAATGTTTAATTCATTTTTTATTAAAGGTTATGTATTTACTTTAAAAAGAAAAAAAAAATCCAAGATCACCTTTTACCGTATAGTTCATTTTATAATTGAATCATGCCTTAAACAAAATATTTAATATTCTTGATAAAAGAATGTTTGTTAAAACAGAAACTTATCTTACAAAGAAATTTCTTCTTGTTCTTATTGATTTCGTCTTAGCATATATATATATTACAAATTTAAAATTTTTTCGCCAAAACTAACCTTTATACCTTACCTTAATTTTCTTATAATAATGTTCCGTACTTACTTCAAATTATTAAATTAAAATCTTGTTTCTAGATCTAATCTGTTAATCTGTATGCAGACGATATAAATTCTTAATTTGCCTTAAAAAACATTATTCCAGTATGCGTAAATTTAAAAAGATGGCTCTAAATTAAAAATATTCTTAATTAAAACTTTATTTCTTAATATTCCAAATAAAACTGATTTCTTCTATGTTTTTATCAACCCTTTTTAAGAAAATCTTATTAAATTTATTCCAAAACCATACCTTTCAAAAAATATCATTATTTTATTTTATCTATTTATTTATTTTTCCGCCGTCAACCTTTGATGTGTGCATTAATAAATTCATTTCTTTTCTTTTTCTCTTAAAATTAATCATTTATAAAAATCGTCTGCCTAAGAAATTATGAGTCGATTATAAATTGGTTAAATAATATTTTTTTTAAAAATAAACTTATCGTCTGTGTAAAATAGTCTCGTATCTGGACAAGAATTCTGTTTACATAAAAGGATGATGGTTTGAGATTACAGAAAGTTCTAGAATTTTCTTTTTAGTTTTAAAGGTGGAAATCTCGAGATGAGAAGGGGAGAGATTCTGGAGTTCTTTCGTCGATGAGTACGGCTGGTTGAAGTAAATGATGGAATATTTTTTGGACATTTCGGTAAAAGACCGTTTGCAAAAAGGAGTTTTTCCCTCTATAATGACTACAGTTGAATAAATAAACTTACAGCCACCAATGAGTGATTTATTGGATATTCTACATTTATTTATTTTTTATTTTTTCCCTCGCTGGCCATGACTTCTGTGCAAAGAACAGGGACCCTGGCGATGATGTTTCTGGTTCCTAACTTTAAAATGTCACAGTCTTTTCTAGAGCCGGCAGGATGTTCTATGCCTGCGCTGCCTTTTTTGGTTCTTAAAGAAACTTGCAATGGAACGAAGTGATAATAAAAACTGTGGATCGCTGAATAATTTGCCCGTCATTATTGGATGTGTTCTTAAACAAAAACTGCCATAGTCTCATGATTTCTGGAGTGACAAAAACAGAGGAATTGTTCCTGTAAAGTGCTTTGAGTCGGCCTGAAGCCATGATTTCTTGAATGACTGCAGAAAAGGAGATTTTCTTGATTAAGATTTTCAAATCTATGCTGAGGAAGATACTAATCTGAAATAATTGCTAGTCGCTTCGAGTCTGATGTGGATTTCCTGACGCTTGATGTTGATCTGTGTGCATAAATTTTGATTCAGTATTCATAGTCATAGTGAAAATTTTTGAAAATTAATGACTTCAAAGTGGTGAGTATGCAAGAAGTATTTGATGAGGAATTTAAAGACGATTGAATTTATTGAAGATTTTTCAAAAAACTGTAAGTTTTTTTATTAAATGTTTTGATTATTATTTTTATTTTTTTTATGATTGAGAAAAAATATTTATTGTGTATTTATTTATTTATTTATTTATTATTTTATTGATGAGAGTAATTTGAAGTTAATTTATTAATTTACTAATTTATTTATTTATTTGATTATTTATCTGTGAATCTTACTTACTTACCAATTTATGAGTATTATTATTATCATTATTATGTGTTGGAGATTGAAATATTTTTATTCTTAAGGATTTAATTGAGGAGTATGATGTTCTTAAGATATTTACTGTTACTTATTAAGACTATTATGACATTTTTATGCACGATTAAAGGCAATTTTGTAATAATAAGGAATTATATAAAAAACGTAGAAGCTCAAGTTTACTTTTAAAAGTACATTTTCTAATTTATTGATATTTGTTTGTTATCAAGAAATAGTCTCAGAATGCAGTATTTTCATGATAATGTTCCTACAACTAGACATTTGAGCTGAAAATTAAGCTAACATTTATGTTTTCCCTTTTATTTGTTAGAATTTCTGGTTACAGTGAGCTTTGGTTCCCGGATTCTTATTATTTATTTAAATTCAGTAAGAAAGATGGAACTGTGCAAGGCTGTTGCTAGAATTTTGACTGATAAATATGATTAATTTTTTCAGTAAATTTTGTGATTTTAAGTAAGAAATTACCTATAATTAAAATTTTTGAATCTGTTTATGATCTATAAATTAATAGAATTAAAAGTTGATCCCAATTTAAGGTATATCTATGATATTTACAATTTCTGTTTTATTAGATAAAATTTCTGGTTAAAGTTAGCAGCTAAATATAGTTATAATTTTCACGATAATTTTGATTCAGATTTTTAAAATGGAGGGTAATGGTTTTGTGTGAGGCAGTTAAAATGTATACAACTCCAGTAGACAAAGCCCTCAAAATTGCGAAAGCGCGAACTCAGGAATTTCACCTTAAAAGTAAAAGGCTCTATGATCGAAATTTTGTCGAATGCCCATTAAAAATACAAGACTCTGTAATTTATGAAGAATTTAAATACCCTAACACTCGAAAATTAGAACCTACTTTCTCTGGACCATACAAAATTATAAATAAACTTTCTGATGTAACTTATGAAATAGATAAATTTAATTATGAGACAGGACAGAATTCCGTTATTGTGCATGTTTCTAAATTAAGACTCTATTTTTCACCAGAAGATTTTAAACTGTGTCATGAGCAACCCAAAAAACAAACAAAACCTCAAATACAATCACAATCACTAGATCAAACTAAAGTCAAGACAGTAGATTAAATTTTAATTCTTATTCTTTAAATATTTTATCACCATAATTTTCAAAATTAGCAGGTATGTTCTTGGTGCGCAACAAGAATATTACTTGTTTTTGGGAGTTTTTTTGATTAAATTGGGCTCCTTATGCAGGCATAAGGTGTGCACTTTGATTGTAAAGGCTTTCAAATTGATGTTGATAAATTAATTTTAAGTGTATTTAAGTCTAACTATATTTACTCATTTATTGACATTAGTATTATTCTACTTATTCAGCAGATATTTATGTTATAACAGTTATAAAATCTGATGATTCTACTCAAACCTATAACATAATATGTGATTTTCAGTGATTGTGAAAACTACAGATATTAAAAGTTTTTCAAAAAAGCACACTACTTTTTATTTCCATTTCTCAATTAAGAATGACACCTTTTATTCCTATTTGTATTTTATTATTAAAGTTTATAAACCATGTGTAGATAAAACATTATTCTACATTTGGCATTGAAAACTTATAACCAAATTTGACAATTTTGTAAAAGAGTATCAGAGAGGAATTACTGTAAGGAAATACTGGTTGAGAGTCCATTTTCTAAATAGTTAGATTTAATTTTATTTGGATTTTGGAATTATTATGATTTTTTTTTATTTATACTTTCGGCTAGCAAAAAATACTTTCTTATGCTATTAGAAGATAAGAAAATTATTTAGTTGCTATGTAATTATTTTTATCCTCAACCAATATTTTCCCTATCAATAATAAACAAATTGTGATATTTTCTTTTGATTATACTCTTGTTTTATTATTATTATCATTATGATTTCTATAATGAAGTTTAGTATTAATTATACTCTTATTGAGAAATATTAGGATATGGAGTCTTATTATACTATCACTTATTATTGTTGTTATTGTTATTATTTAAATTTTTCTATATTATTTATTATTGATATTGAGAGTGATGCTATTTATTATTAAAAAAATTGATATATTATTGAAAGAAAAATTTGATTGATTGTTAAAAGATGGTGGATCCAACATAACATAAAAAACAAAGATTAAACTAGATTTGGAGATCTTTAATTAAAGAGACTGTATTCAGTGAACATTGGAAAAGACTTTTATACACAATGGAAAGACTTTTTTCATTTGAAGAACTTTATTTAAAATAACCTATGCATTAAGTTATTGTAATTATTTAAACTTCCATGAGAACGAATTGTTATTGTTTTTATTATATTTTTTATCTCTTGCTTATTTATATTTATAACTTATTTACTGTTATTGTATGTATTATCTCCTATGCACTTACAAATAGTAAGTGATATTGTAACAGTATTGTATCTCTTTCAGGGAAATGCTCCTACCTAAATTTAATTCAGATTAATTTCCTCTTAACTATTTTATTTTAATCGCTAATATTTTTTATATTGCGTTAATTTTCTTTTCTTCCATCTCTTGGCTTCCTGGGTTTGACAGTTTTATTCCAAAATTTGACTTTTCTAAATTATTATATTTCTGTTGTCTGACTTGTAGTTTTATTTAACTATCAATTTCATACAAATTTTCGGGGAGGGGGGATTAATATTACAAATTTAAAATTTTTTCGCCAAAACTAACCTTTATACTACCTTAATTTTCTTATAATAATGTTCCGTACTTACTTCAAATTATTAAATTAAAATCTTGTTTCTAGATCTAATCTGTTAATCTGTATGCAGACGATATAAATTCTTAATTTGCCTTAAAAAACATTATTCCAGTATGCGTAAATTTAAAAAGATGGCTCTAAATTAAAAATATTCTTAATTAAAACTTTATTTCTTAATATTCCAAATAAAACTGATTTCTTCTATGTTTTTATCAACCCTTTTTAAGAAAATCTTATTAAATTTATTCCAAAACCATACCTTTCAAAAAATATCATTATTTTATTTTATCTATTTATTTATTTTTCCGCCGTCAACCTTTGATGTGTGCATTAATAAATTCATTTCTTTTCTTTTTCTCTTAAAATTAATCATTTATAAAAATCGTCTGCCTAAGAAATTATGAGTCGATTATAAATTAGTTAAATAATATATTTTTAAAAATAAACTTATCGTCTGTGTAAAATAGTCTCGTATCTGGACAAGAATTCTGTTTACATAAAAGGATGATGGTTTGAGATTACAGAAAGTTCTAGAATTTTCTTTTCAGTTTTAAAGGTGGAAATCTCGAGATGAGAAGGGGAGAGATTCTGGAGTTCTTTCGTCGATGAGTACGGCTGGTTGAAGTAAATGATGGAATATTTTTTGGACATTACGGTAAAAGATCGTTTGCAAAAAGGAGTTTTTCCCTCTATAATGACTACAGTTGAATAAATAAACTTACAGCCACCAATGAGTGATTTATTGGATATTCTACATTTATTTATTTTTTTTTTTTTTCCCTCGCTGGCCATGACTTCTGTGCAAAGAACGGGGACCCTGGCGATGATGTTTCTGGCTCCTAACTTTAAAATGTCACATATATATATGTATTTATATACGTATTTATATGCATATATATTAATAGGAAGAGGCGATTTTCAAGTGCCGGAATGCTCGAAAATTTCATAGAATTCAAAGTGTCATAGCTAGGTGAATGTTGATCGGAGAAGAGTGGGATTCTTACTTTTTTGTACTTGTACGAGCATGAAATTTTTTATAAACATAACTTAAGTATAATTCAGGGACCGTACAAAAATAAAATACTTTTTGGAAACTAATGACCAGAGCAATTTCATCAACATAATACATCTTATCTTTGGTTTATATTGCCTGTGTGTCTTAAATAGATAAAACATTATCGTGTGTGTTAGTCATTTAGAGACACCTTCACATCTAAAGAGAAAATAAAATGTTTAATATAAAAGCAGTAGGGCACATGTGTAATCCAAGTAGCATTCGCAGAATTAAAATATTCTAAATGTTTTGTTATTTTTTTTCTAGATATTTATAGCATGTTAATGCATATGTTTATTTTGTTGTAAAAGAAAACTTTCTATTAGAAAGTTAACGAAGAATATCAGTTTAACCAAAGAATATTATTTTGCCACGAAATCAACAATTGTTGAAGTGAAGATTAGATATTTAAAATTTTATTTAATCAAATACACATTTTTTTTAAACCTTAAAGTAATATATAAGAAAAAATCATTTAAAGACAACAAATTGGCTCTATATTTTCCAACCACTTGAAGTGAGATTTTTCTTAATAGTTGATGAGCAAATTCCTAATTAATTATTTTTAAAGCCTATGCTGGGATCAATAAATTGCGGGAAAATTGCAAAATGACAATAATAACAACACAAATTGCCTGTGAGGATGTTTTTCTTTAATTTTAAAATCGGTCTTTCTTATACATTGTTAAGTTTGAATTCAGGAAAATACTCAAAATATTCTATTAGATACAGTTTCGTCCCAAATCGATATATACGATCTGGCTGGGACATTAAAAAATCAGTCATTAGATATAAAGACATAAAACTTTCTATTAGAAAGTTACATATAACATATAAAATTACATATAAAGTTACATATATACGAAAAATTAAAGTGTAAGTAAATTCACGCAGCATAACAACTGCTAGGAGGAGAAGATATCTTCATTCTGTAATCAGTTATTCATAAAATATATGGGTAATATAGGGAATGACGACAGTTAAAGGTGTTTTTCTAATTTATTTTTCGAGAAAATCTATGACAAAACCGCCACGACTACACCAAATAAAAGTGTTATTTTTTTAAAGTTTCCAAAATGTCTTTTCTAAACAACAATAATGATATATAATGCATCGAAAAACAAAAAAATAATTCTAAATAAAAGTAGTGCAGCTCAGCAATACACAGTTAAGACATTCAAAATGCATCGCATTTTTTTTCTAGTTGCTAATACAAGATGTACAAATTAGAGCATTTTGTTACTTAAAAGTTCCCCAAAATTCCAGATTGAATTATTTAATTACTTTTTCAATTTATTTTCAACAGTGAAATTACGCTTGAAATTACTGAATATTTAATAAGTGATTTATCCCAATGTTAACCATCCATCATCTAATGGATGCATCCTTCTTATGCTGCTATAGCAGCCTTACCGTGAGAGATGCCAAGCTGGGCATTTTTCTCGTAGCTTAAATGGTAGAGCACTTGGAAAGTCATCCCAAAGGTTCTTGGTTCGATTCCCAGCTTGAACATTATTAACTCGGTTGGTTCTACGCTTTTTAGCTCACAGGCTATCATAGCCTGAGAGCTTATGTGCCCGTCCGTTCTGTATGTATGTGCGTTCGTGCGTAACGCGATAACTCGTGATAAAAATATCCGATCCACTTGAAATTTTGTATGTAGGTATATCCTGACAAGGCGCTTCCCTGATTAGTTTTTGGAGTTCATTAGATATGTATAAGAGGGGAAACGGGGGGCTCATGTCCCTCCCCTTAATTGGTATAAATGGGATTTTCATGCAGAATTAAGTTTTCGTTCACAATTTAGATTAGGATAATTCTGATGAGGCGATTGACATTCCGTGACTGTTATTAGGTGTTCATTGAATAAGTATAAATAGGGGGAACAGGGGTTCTAATGTCCCCCCCCTTAATTTATATAAATGAGTTTTTCAAGCAGAATTTTCAGGTTTCGTTCAAATCTCTGAATAGTTTTAGAAGTTTAATGGTTAAGTATAAAAGAGGGGGATAGCTCCTTTTAAATTATATAAATGCTAAATGGATTTTTATTAAGAATTATCTCATTTGCTCTGAATTTTGGATATAGATTTTTTATATGATAAAGCATGTCTTTGATAGTAT
Organism: Maratus speculifer; assembly: GCA_964019185.1. Lineage (NCBI taxonomy): Eukaryota > Metazoa > Arthropoda > Arachnida > Araneae > Salticidae > Maratus > Maratus speculifer. Next base: position 289,817,716 of record OZ025293.1, read on the forward strand.
AGGAGGTTTAATGATTAAGTATAAAAAAAGAAGAAAGGGGAGAGCTGTTTCCCCTTCTTAATTTTTTTTCGAACGGAATTAACCCTTGAAAATATAAGGCTTTAATGTACAATTAGTATTTGTAGCCTGTGAGCTCAATGCCATCAGTTTAACTGGGCAGTATTCTTTATTTACCATTGTGATAAATCACTTATTTAAAATTCTAAGATTGTAAATATTTGTTTTATTTAATCATGGAGTGTGCGTACATAGTACAGCAAAAATTACTATGCTGGTATTCTGCTAGACGTTCTATTTTAGTCGATAATCTGTTATCATTTTCTTCTTATTATTTTTTTATAGTGAAGCATAAGTTTTTATTAGAAAGTTACACATGACAGTAGAAAGGGAAAAATCAAGTTCTCTTTGGCCCCACCAGTAGCCGAGAGGTTCTGACCTCCAAAGTAGTAGACGGTAGGTGCTGGGTTCGAATCCTATCGCGATCGTCGGTCTAACCGTTCGCAGTTTTCCGTGATTTTCTTCGTACCTTGGATTTCCTTGCGTAAATACGGTTTAGGTTCCCTTAGAAAAACCGCCACGGAGGGCACCCCACCCCTTGGGCCTATATCCTGCAGTGTAAATAATTGGCCAGTTTGGCGAGATATTAGCTTTCCATAACCAATTATTAAAAAAATGTAATAATGTGATGCAATAGTGAATGGAGACAATTAACATTATTTTACTGATTCGCTGTTAGCGCAAATCATTTAACTTACAATCTGTTAGAAAATTGCATATACAAATAGAAAGAGGAAAGTCAAGTTCACCCTGCATGAGATTCTTATTCGACCAGTTAGTCGAGGTATTCTCATTCCATAAACAATTATTAAAAAAATAGGGGTCATGTGATGGAACAGTGAATGGAGACAGTTAAAGCTATTTTGTTGGTTCGCCTTATCCCAAATCATTTGGTTTATATTATGTTAACATTTTTCCAAACTTTTCATTTATAGTGAAGTAAAAGTTCTTTTAGGAAGTTGCACATGATAATAAAAAGGGAAAAATCAAGTTCACTCTGCATAACGTTCTTATTAAGCTAGCTCGGCGAAATATTCGCATTCCATTATCAATTATTAAAAAAAAAAAAAAAAATAGAAGTAATGTGATGCACTAATGAATGATGACAGTTAACGCTATTTTATTGATTCGCTTTTAGCCCAAATCATTTGGTTTATTTTTTATTTATTTATTTATTTTTTTTTTTTTTACTTTTATACATAGTACAATAGAAGTTTCTATTAGAAAGTTGCATATACAAATAGAAAGGGAAAAGTCAAGTTCACTGTGCATAAGATTCTTATTCGGCCAGTTGGGCGAGGTATTCCCATTCCATAATCAATTATTCAAAAAATAGGGGTCATGTGATGCAATAGTGAATGACGACAGTTAACGCTATTTTGCTGATTCGCTTTTAGCCCAAATCTATGACAGAATCACCATAACGGAACGTACGACGACACGAGAAACAGACCGGATCTGTCAAGCGAATAACCCAAGACAAAAAACATACTTCCAAAACAACGTAATTACAGAAAGAAGAGAAGTGAAATTGTCTCATTTTCACCTTGTTTTGGTGGAAGCATGCATCACTGGGGTCTTCTAGTCCTTGACCACTAATGAGATAGATGCCGAACGAGGTTAAGACCGCGTGATTATAGGGCGAAAAGATTTTTTTCTACTCAATTGTAACATCGTAAGTGAATATTTTCTTCACTTCTCTCAAGGCATTAATGCTTGAACGACTTGAAGGGAAAGTCATTTGAATACAATAGCAAACGCAAAACATGGTCGGATTAAGATGTGACTAACCTTCATTTAATTCCCTTTTTCAAAATAACTGTTTAACCAGAATGTTTATTTAAATGTTTTAGAGAAAAAAATGACATTGAAACGCAATTATTCTCAAGAAATAATGGGATTACCATTATTTGATTTATACTTTTCACGCATTTACCAAATAATTAAAATCAGATTTAAGTAGTTTAAAACCGCATTGCATTGTAAAGTAGGATTTAAAATTTTTAATATAAAGACGCACGAATGTTGAATTTCCGGGTTGTGATTACAGTTGAACATGTTTATATTTGTTATCACTATGTTTTAGAAAAAAAAAAATACAATAATCCAGGAAAAAAGGGAAATACCACTGTTTTATTTATATACTCATGCATACGGAAGAGACATGTGGCTTTTAAAATTAACTAAAATCCGATTACTATCCTTTAGAAGTAACTAATCAACTAAATTTGTCGCTTGTAAATTCAGAGCTGCAGTGAAAGTGTTGAAAAGGTGCCCATGCACCGGAAGCCAAGTCAAACACGCAATTTATCAGCACCTTCAGTTATGGCTATCGATTTATCGATGATCACTAAAAGTGACGAAAATACTTTCGCATAAGGCACCAAGTAGAGATGATCTGGAGCTGTGTAAATTGAAATTATAAATTGTAAATAAAAGAAGGGTCGATTGTTGAATTTCTGGGTAAATTGGAGACTTATTTATGTCTGTTATGTCCGCCTACAGGCAATGCAGTTTTTTGCATCTTTTAAGTTTGTAGATTGTTGCCCAAAAGCAGTTAGATGATACATAAATTCTTTACCGTATTTTTTGCTCATTCAAATCAATGCTACTACTGTAAAGTTTTAAAATTGTTTTTCTCGAAAGCAAGATTTTCTAACTGGGTGACCATCTTTCTCCAGAATTACTAATCGTTATTGATCTTTTTTAGGTCGTGCAAAAAATTTAAAAAAGGAGAAAAAGTGGTCTTTTTTATTTAAATGTTCGCCATTTTTTTTAAAAATTAAGTTTAAATTTTTTTATATAGGCTCTAGAGAATTTAATAGCCTTTAATAATATGGTGACTAAATTTGTTTGAGATGCTTGTGACCGAAGAAAGATGGTCCCCTGATTAGAAGTTCATGGTGCACATTTGCAGTCACACAAAATATAATATAAATTTTTTACACGCATATACCGAAAATAGATGTATGTTAAGATGTACATATAAAATATATATAATCGGAATGTCACATTTACCTTGAATTAAATCAAATTAAAATTAAATAGTGTTTTTAAGAAGGTGCAGTTAATTCGTTAAAGATGTCACAATATGTAAAAGTGAATAGCTTTTCAGTGTATAATCGAAGCAGCCCTGAAAATGATTACGTTGTGATCAAAATTATTCGGTTTGTTGCAATGAAGTTTTACATTTTTAAAATTAATTTTTATATGTAACAACAACGTTTACATATTATGACATCTTTGACATTGTAATATATATAATTATACGATATATAGCCAAAGATGACCGGCCACTTGCTATTTTAGACATTTTGTTAAATATCTAGAAAAATACATGCGCATCCTGAAACTTTAAGTGTGTAAACGTAATAGTACAGGTCACACATTTCTGTGAAGATTTTTCCCCCGAAATTCTATAGGGGATCGTCAACAAATTGAAAAAGAACGAATATCTTTTGGAGAACCCTGTTAAAACTAATATAGCAAAAGCGCTCAAACTGTATATTATGAATAAGTGGCTTATTGTAATATACTGTGTTTATTTTTATGTGGATGTATACTCGTAGAAAAATTAAGGTTTTTATAAAAACAGTCCCAAATTTCCCCAAGTTTTTTTTGCTTATCATTTGCAGAGTTCTTAATATAAAATAATGCTCGTTTCTGAAAATATGACAAGCAACATGTACACAATACCCTGTCATCAGAATTAAAAAACAATAAAAATTGCATGAAAAATGAGCAGGTTTAGTAAATACTTTTTCATTGCGCATGCGTCAACTATATCAAAATTTCATTTGCATATTGTGTTAGCTACATAGATAGAGCAATTTCCGTAAAAGTTTCAGAAACATAGCTTGAAAATTTTGAAAGTGATCGTCTATAGAATCAACTCAAAATCAGTTATTCGCAAAGTGAAGCAAAAAGATGAGAGGCTGTATCCATTTATCCATTGATTAGTTTCAATATATAATTGGTGCTGACAGTGTATAGTAGTGCATATTTAAAATTTATCTGACATTTCATAAACCCAAATTCAGCGTAGTAATAATATTTTCTTTTGACAGTGTACCTATAATGAAATCCTTGTTCAAAGTTTAAACTTGTACTAAGTGTATAGTGTATTATACTAAGCGTACTTCGAAGGGAAGTCGCAAAGTTGCAACGTTGCCTTCGTCTGTGTCGCATTTCTCCAGATAGATTTTTAATTAACCTTTAAATACAGGGATTGCGAATTGAGAGATCCATTCAATGCAATCTAGTCTGGAATCCTATTGTATTTATGCGATTAATTCTTATTAAATAAGTCTGTTTTCAACAATTTGAAGTTTATTGATTTTATACTTCTATTGGGCATTGCACTACACAATTATTTCAATAAAAGCTGTTATCTAGGCTGTAAAAGCCAATGGTGAATAGAGTACACGCCCCATTTCTTTATATATGTCTAAGCTATCCGTGTCTTAAATGATTGATATCTCGGCTAATTATCGACAATGTTTTTCGAAAATCATTATTAACAAAACCTATAGCAATCCTCAACGCCTTTGTTGAACGCCCACAAATTGAAATTTGGGTGCAACAAAAAAATATGATTTTATGAAAAACTATGTGAACTAGGGTAATCTCTATAGATTTTCTGCAAGGTTTAAATTACCTTCTACTACCTCTAATTTGTCTAATTTATCTACCTCTACACTACATGACCAAAGATGATCGTCCGCATGCGATTTTTGACATTTTGTAAAATATCTAGAAAAATACTTAAGGAATTATCATGAAACCTTAAGTGTGTAAACATAATCGTACAGGTCATATATTTCCATGAAGATTTTCTCCCGAAACTCCATAGGAGACCGTCAATAAATTGAAAAAGAACGAAAATCTTTTAAGTAACCTGTTAAAACTAATGTAGCAACAGCATTCAAAATGTAGATTATGATTAAGTAGCTTATTATAATAAACTGTTTTTAGTTTTATGCAGATAGCATGGATACTTGTAGAGATATTAAGATTTTTATAAAAACAGCCCCAAATTTTTTAAAGGTTTTTGCTTATAATTTGCAGATTTCTCAATATAAAATAATGCTCTTTTTTGAACATATGACAAAAAACATTGTACATAATACCCTTTAATCAGAATTACAAAATAATAAAAATTGTATGAAAAATGAACAGTTTTACTAAATGCATTTTCATTGCGCATGCGTCAACGTTATCAAAATTTCATTTACATACTGTGTTAGCTAAATGTATAGAGCAACTTTTGTAAGAGTCTCAAAAACATAGCTTGAAAATTCTCAAAGTGTTCGTTGATAGAATAAGCACAAAATCCGTAGTTCCCAAAATGAGGCAAAAAATGAGGAGTTGTATCCAAATACAGCAGTACGTGCCATGTTGAGTATTATATATTGGCACTAATAAATGGAGAAATGAATACAATCCCTCATATTTTTGCTTCATTTTTGGAATAACGGATTTTGAACGTATTCAATACACACTTAAAATTTCAGGATAATTTCTCAAGTATTTTTCTTGATATTTAACAAAATGTCAAAAATCGCAAGTGCACGGTCATCTTTGGCCATGTAGTGTAGCTTCCACCTTTTCCCTTTAAGCAAGAAACTCTAAAATTTGAGCTTTCGCAGTTACAGTTACAGTGAAAAACTTGGAAGGATTATAAATGGCAGCACCGACATTTTTCTCATCACAAAATTATTTCTACACTGAAAGACCACAAATTACGTAAAATCGACAGCTGTAGTACAAGAAAGATCTAAATAACACCACAATATTTTAGTCTAATTGGTGTTAACTTTGTTAATTCAGGAGACCTAAATTTAAAGGGATATTTGCTAGACTTAGTTAATATTATTACACATTACATTCTCCTTTATGTTGTAATTTCTGAAACATTTTTGCAGATCTACGCCGATCATGACTCCTAGACCCCCCCCCCCCCAAGGTCAAACATTTTATCTATCTATATCCAAATATATATATGCAAAATTTAAGGACGAGTCCCAAAATGCCAATTTTCAAGGGATTTTCAAGCGATAATTTTCATGCAAATATTCAAAAGGGAGTAATATAATTCGAATAATTACTATCCCTGCATAACAGCTAGCCCATATAACATCTCATTCAGGTCACACACGGTCACATGATTCACAGTCACTACGTCGAAACAAAAAATAGGAAATTCCATACGTTTATTTTATGAGTCTCAAATGACTATTATATGTGACTCCACTGACAGGTTATTGTGACTGCTGCTTTGTGGCGAGTCACCAGGTGATTTTACACTGTCGTTTCACTGAGACTCTCGTGTGACCTCTCATCTGGAGTCTCAATTTCAAAGTCATTCTAAACGTTGCATTATGATAAATTACCAAATAATGTCCCATTAAAGTCACTTGGTGACTTTTCACCACTTTTCACGGTGGTTACTTCACAGTAGGGTCTCTGTCATCATTTGACAATGCCTTGTGAGAGAAAGTCACCATGTGACTTTAATGTGACATTCTTTGGTGATTTATCATATTGCAACATTCACAATGACTTTGAAAATGAGTCTCCAAATGACACTCACATGAGAGTCTCAATCAAAACGACTTTGTAAAGTCACCTGGTGACTCGACACAAAGTCGCAGTGATCTGTCAGTGAGGTCTCATATAGCAGTCATTTGATACTCATAAAAGGGACGTATGGAATTTCCTATTTTTTGTTTCGGCCTAGTGATTGTGACTCATGTGATCATGTATGACCTGAATGAGAAGTTATATTGGCTAGCTCATATGCAGGGATAATAATTATTCGAATTATATTACTCCCTTTTGAATATTCGCGTGAGAATTATACCTTGAAAATCTCTTGAAAATTGGCATTTTGGGACTCGTCCTTAAATTTGGCACACCAATGTATATATCTATATCTATATGGGCCATTTTCAAATTTCGCTTACATATGATGTCGCAGAGTAAAAAGAAGAAAATTCAAACATAAATTAATACACTGTTCGACATTGAAAATGCAACACCAAGAAGGAGTGGTCAGAAAGTGATGAAATTTGGGGGAAAGACAGAGACAGCAAGGAGCATTAAGTGATCTTTATTTCAAAATGATAGTCAGAATACAGAACGAGAACGGCGTCGGATTAGTAGGATGTAGGACCACCGCGAACTGCGATGAACGAAGAAACACGTCTAGGCATCGAGTCAATAAGAGCGTGGATGGTGTCCTGAGGGATCGCTTTCCATTCCCTTTCAACCATTTGCCACAGTTCATCTTCTGAACGAGGCAGGGGCAGAGTCCGCAAAACGGCGTCTAATCACATCCCACACATGTTCGATTGGTGACAGATCAAGAGAATACGGTGGGCAGGGAAGCATCTGTATACCTTGCAGAGCATGTTGGCACATGTGAGCACTGTGTGGTCGGGCGTTATCCTGCTGAAAAATCGCATTAGGCTGCCCCTGAAGGTAGGGGATTGCCACTGGCCGCAGTACATTATCCAAGAATCGTTGGGCCGTCATAGTGCCCTAAATACGAACTAGAGGTGACATGCAATTATACGCAATAGTGCCCCAAACCATTGTGCCACGTTGTCGCGCGGTGGGGCGTTCCACAGTTATTGCCGGATTTGATCTGTCTCCACGTAGATGCCACACACGTATGCGGCGACTGTCACTGGATAAACAGAAGCGTGACTCATCTAAGAACGCAACGTTTCGAAATTCTGCCCTCCAAGTCGCTCTAGTCCGGCACCATTCCAAACGTTGGCGTCTATGCTGTCGAGTCAATGGCAGTCTTCTTAACGGACGCCGTGAGTGCAGGCCATGTTCAACCAATCGACGGAAAATGGTTCTGGTCAACACGGAAACATCCATGGTATCTTGTACATGCTGCAGAATCGAGGTACAAGTGACTTGCGGGCCGCCACAGCTTGTCGGTGGATGCGTCGATCCACGCGTGCTGACGTCACTCTGGCTGCACCTGCACCCCTCAATCTCGCCACATTTCCTTGTTCCAACCATGTTCGCCATAGCTGATGCACCGTGCTCGCCTCCATGTGGGTATCAGCTGCGATTTGACCTACAGACCAACCCCCCCTTCTCAGTCCCATCACCATACCTCTCGTAAAATCGTCTATCTGCTGGAAGTGCCTTCGTTGACGGCGGCCTGGCATTCTCTTCTATACACGTATCCTCCGAGACAAAAACAAAATTTCTTCGATAATTCGTGTGGCAGAAATAGCGACACGAATATTGCCCATTCTACAAGTTTCTTCACTTATATCTTACATCACGTGCGTCGGAAACCTACGCATTTCACATCATTTGCATAACTTAGGGACATGCGCCTACTCTGAAATTTGCATAAATTTCTGACCACTCCTTCTTGGTGTTGCATTTTCAATGTCGAGCAGTGTATTTAAAATTTGATTTGAACTGTGCATTAGCTGAAGAAAATTATATTGAACCTTTCTAACTTGAAAAATTAAAAAAAAAATCAATAAATTTTTTTAAGATATAAATCTTTAAAATTTTGATTCTAAGCAAAAATGCCTGTCCCATTCCAAGTTTTATGTTTTTAACTGTGTTTTTTTTAATTTCAGCTAACTTTTTTAAATAAAAAGGTTTAATTATTTTAAATATGAACTGTTAGTGTTCTATATAAATGGAAAAAAAATTACAAAAGATATTTTCTTTAAGAAATTACTAGAAATCTTTTGTCCCTCACTTTTTGACAAGTCCGTTACATTGTGATTATTTTAGTCAAAATAGGTTTCGAATGCTGCCTAAAGTTAACGGCAAATGCCAACGATATAGTTAAACTATTCACGCAACTATTTACTTGCCATTTTTTACCCTTCAATTGTGAAGCAATGTAATATTGGCAAGAATAAGCTTTTATCTAGGTTGGTATTTTTTTTCACTGTCAAGTCTGTTACCTGTATTTTAATATTAAAATAATTATTTTTGCACTTTTGTAATTAAATATTGTTTACTATATTGTTTCAGAAAGTATGTGCATTATTATCTAAGTTAGAAATTATACAAGCTAGTTCATTTCTAATAGTTTTATTTGAAATGTCAAATCCGTTACTTGTCAAGTCCGATACCATGAAATGTAAGCGAATGGTGAAAATGGCCCATGTATATCTATATCTATATCTATATCTATATCTATATCTATCAATCTATATTTATATTTATATCTATTTCTCTATATATCTTTATCTATCTATCTATCTATATATATATGTATAACTTTTTTTATGGGCAAGATAACTTCCATAATTATGTGTACAAATCTCTTCTGAACTGATACATAAAAATAACGGGCAGACAATCTCGGTGAAGTTCGTTAGTGGGCAAAATCAAAATATCGAATTTGTGAAAACAGAAAAAAACCACAACTCCTTAGTTATAATATATATCAAATCAGTTCTAGACGTTTGAGAAATGATCAATATAAAACTTTTAGAAAAAAGACAAAAAGTTCACGTATGTCAGATTTTTGATAAAATTAAAAAGAGGCAAAAAATGTAGGTTTTTAAAGGAAAAAAAATCATAATTTCGTTGATTCTCAAGCTATCAAATTCACTTAAATTTATTATAAATCTTCTTAATATTATAAACAACTTTTATATTGACAAATTTTTGATGGAAACATCTCTTACAAAAAAAAAAAGAGGGGATGTTGAAGAAAAAAATATCGTATTAACATGATTTTGATAAAACCAACTGTTACATAAAAGTAAAATTAAAAACTCGTCAAGTACGAGGCCTGTAAAGAAAGAAATGGGGAGCTAGTACCTCTCCTTCCCTTAATTTAGCGAATTTTTTTTTCGTTCAGAATTATCTGATTTGCTTGAAACTTTGTATACAGGTTTATTTTGATAAGGTGCTTCAGTGATTAAATTTGGAGGTTCATTTTTTGTGGGACATATCCTTTGAAATGAGAGTTAATTACAATTAGTGCGAGTAACCTGTGAGCTCAATGCCATCAGTTCAACTGGATACTGCCCCACCAGTGGCCGAGAGGTTCGGACCTCTCAACTGGTAGACGGCATGTGCTGGGTTCGAACCCAATCGCGGCTGTCGGCCTAACCGTTCGGAGTTTTCGTGTTAAAACTGTTGTTAGCTTTCGTTTTTTCAAAACTAAAAACTAAAACAAAATCACTTCACCTTTTTCATTTACGTATAAAATCATTTCATATTTATTTACTTAGAACAGGTGTCACAAATAAAAATTAAATTAAATTAAATCTTATGAATGAACCGAAACATGTCAACTTTTTAATTTAATTTTTATTTGTGACACCTGTTCTAAGGAGTTTTCGTGGTTTTCTTCGAACCTTGCGTAAATACGGGTTAGGTTCCCTTAGAAAGACCCCCACGAAGGGCACTCCCCCCCTATCCTATATCCCTAGCGTAGATAATCGGACGACAAAAATAAACCAAATCAACTGGATACTTTTCTTTTCATATTACTCGTATTGTTATACTGTACTTTTTCTTATTTGTGTTATTAAGATATACTACTTGTTAAGTGTTAATACGTATCGATCGTTTATTGAAACTCCTTTACTAGCGACATGTTCTGTTGAGCTGTTTCAAGTGACAGATGTTATTGCATAAAGATTGTCCGAATAAATTATATCAGCCTGTCGTTATTACATGTATCTCAGTTGGATGAGAAATGACAATTTAATCCAGACGTTTAGGTATCTACATCGTTTTGAACATTGTTTTAATCAGTTTCAAAAATTACAACGTGTAGGGTGCTTTAAGTTTTGCTTAAAAAATATGCTTGAATACGTGAAACAGTCAAAGTGTAAGTCTTCTAAGATCAAATCTTTTCGAGTTATTATGATTTAAATTTCATGCATGTTTAGCTTTTCCTGAAGCTAAAAATATGTTTTCCTTTTGAACAAAAATTTAATTTCGTAACTTTTTAAAAATAACTTGTTTTACTTAATTATATTTTCATTTGACATATTTTTGCAGCTGGAGCTACATTTCTTAAATTAACTGTTGAAGAATTAGCTATCGCTCACTGCTAAGGCGGATATAAGATACATTTTGTATATAATCAATGTTATGAAAAACTTGAATGTTTTAAAATTAATTTTTGGATCAATGAAAAAAAATATTCAAAGGAGGAAAAAGGTTTTTGAAATTACTTTCGCTAATATAGTAAATGTATAAAATCATGTTTGTTGGAATAAATTTTTTTTTCAAGCTGACCTAATTAAAATAATAAATGTAATCACAAAAATGTTTTCACTAGCGTTTTTAATGTTTCAAGAATAATATTTGTATGGATTAAAAAATTGTTCAAACTATTCTAAATAAAATTATAAACCGAAATTTAATACTACTTTCAATAGCATAATAAATATTTTAAAGTTAATTTTCATTGAATTTTAAAATGTTTTCAAACTATTCTACATCAACTTATAAATAGGATTAGAAAAATATCTTTAATAACATAGTAAATTTTTTAGAATTAATATTGGCGTAAATTTGAACAGATTCAAATTAATATACATAAAATAAGGAATAAAACTTCAAAGCTGTTTCTTTACTTTTGCTAATGTTATCACTCATATATGCTACAAAATTTTTATACCTAACATGCAGATGCAGAAGGAAAAATCGTATATAAATGTGACATAAACGTCCGCATTTCAGGTACAAAACGCGAAACATGTTACTTCATTTATGGCGTTTTTTCTAGGAGAATTTCCCATTGCATCGTTAATTGTCAAATCTCGGAAATATATCCTTGATTCAAGAAATAATCACAAATTTGAGAATATCATTTTTTTTTAAACTTTAAAATTGAAATAAATAAGAAGTAACGGTGACAGGAATAGATACCGGAATGGACATAAATGTCTGTTTCATCTGCCGGAAGTGTAAAATGTAACAGATGACAAGTTTTGAGCTTGATTTGCACTAAACTTTTCATCACATTTTCATGTCTAAGGTTTTGATTGACCTATTAATGGCAAATTATATCTTTCTAATATAAAAGAGCTTTCAACAGATGTAGTAAAGTTATGTGATATCATCACACACTACATTAAAATGTTGGTTAAAAGTGGAAATTGGTAACGATTGAACTTTGCTGAAATAATATACACTGGTTTCCAAAAATTAAGGAAAAATCACAAAAATAACGACAACTCGTAAATAAATTAACCTATCGGTATGAATTTTGCATATGTTTTTAACTAAAAGATGATGAATAAAATGACTACAAATTAGTGGTACTTCAATCGGATTGCACTGTCTGTGAGAAACATTTAATGCATGCTAGAGAGTATTTTATATTTAGTGAAATGCTAAATATATATTAAATGGTTACGAACCTATAAGAAATCGCATCGCATTCAAGAACAATGATCTTAAAATAAATACTTTAAATATTCGTAAGATTAAAAAAAAATCAAATTGTCCACTGCAAAATAACATATGAAACCCAGAACAATTTTTTATTAGCATTGTAAATGTTAATTTTTGCGTGATTTTTAAAAGTGTTCACACGATCTTACGGGAAATAATAAATAGCGTCTCAAAAATGTTTACAGTAGCATAAGAAATGTTTTAAAATTAACTTTTGTATGCAAACTACTCTACGTAAAATGCAAAAATAATCACAAAACTATTCTTACTAGCTTAAGAAATATTTTAACACGTACATAAAAATTAGAAAAGGTCCTATGTAAAATAAAAAATAGAAACTGAAAGCTGTTTTATCAGTGTTGTAAGTGTTATAAAGTTAACTTTTGATTTGGATGTTTGTGTAATTGAAGATAACTTGGTGAAAATTTTGAACTCTCAACATAATCTTAGACATTTCATTTTTATAAGACGTACACAATCCTCACATAGCTAAACTTATTTTCTACTAAGATTTAAAACTACTGTTTAAGTTTTTAAAATAACAATATGTAATAGATAATTATATTTGGACTATTTCAATAAAGCATCATGTAAATTTTGACATGGAAAGCTTCTTTTAAAATTTTTTTTATCAATTTCTTAATTTGTTTATTATATTCATTCAGTGTTATATTTTAGTTTACAGCGTTAAACAGATATCTTTTGCAGTCAATCTTGGTTACTTTTTACATTTTAAGTATATTTCCCTATTTTATCTATTTTTACTTCCTAATAGCAAAAAAGGTATCATATTGATTATGATGTATATATATTGTGGTTTAAGAACAAGAGCATTATTTCATATATTTTTAGGAGGAAATAAAATACTTCAGTCGAACACAATAATTTAAATTTTTTGTTTCATTGGAATGAAATATTTCTGTATATGAGCTATATATTTTTAACCAGTTTTCTTTAATATTTCCGAAGGAATATTTTTACTGCTATATAATTTATTTAGATGCAATAATTAGTATGCATTTTTAAAAAATGAAAACTTTCAATAAGTATTAACAAAATTAAGAAACAGATAACGTTTGAAAAAAGTCTACATGGACGTTAGCAAGGGAAGCCCAGTTGAAAGACATTGTCTTTTTCTAGAGTTTGAATTTTAATAAACTAAATATTTTTTTCTTCGACGATTTAAAAAGAAGGGTAACATTTACTCTTCCCAAGTGACTTGAAATAATTAAACACTAAGAAAAAAGAAATAAATAAAAAGAGAGAGATTGGATATTTTTTCTTGCAAGGATTCTATCCCACTGAATCTTCTTTTCTGAGAGTATTTTATTCAATTTTACTTTTACATTTCATGTTTTTAAAATTATTTTAAATGGCGTTCAGGAGAGACATAATTAAAAAAAATGAAGATCTATTTCAGATTTCCAATTTGAGAAAAGTCGGTATAAGCTTATTTTGTATTTTTAAATGTTTCTTTTTTGTTGTACATGTGTATTGCTTTTTATATTGATATGTTATAAAATTGTCTTATCCCAAGGTTTTGATAAAAGTTAATTTAGTTTTTTTTCAGTTTATGTTCTTAATTTACAAAAAAATTCAATTTAACTTACAAAACATGGTCAGTTCCAGGGCGAAACTCGTGCTCTTACCTGTTCTTTATTTATTTAATGTCAATCAATGAATTATTTAGTTCTAGTTTCTATTTCTATTAAATCATTTTGGATATTTGTTACGTATTAACGTTTTCAAAAACAGTTCTATTACGCTTTGATAGTTAATAATTGTTCTATGATTTACTTTAAAATTTACATTAATATCCTAGAATACACTTTTAAAGACATATAGATCCTAGTCATAAGAAGAAACATGAGAAACATAACTTTGACTTACCTATACTCAAGCATGTGACACCGCATATCATTGTAAATAACACAGGCAGTATTTCTTTCTTCCTCCATAGTTCTTTTATCATCCCGTTAACAAGAACATCCCATACAAATTAACACTAACAAAACTTTCTTTTTCTTTTACTTTTCATTTCACAGTATCAACTGATTTGTTAGTCAAAACATGCCACCTTTGAAATTGATTTCCATTCTCGAGTCGAGATGCAAAATATCAGCATTGCGCTTATAAAAGATTGAAAAATATTTAAAGATGGGGAAAATCAATAGCCATAAATAAATAAATATATTTATTTAAAACACTACTCTTTTTCTAGACAAACACTTGAAACTTATTGAAATCTTCGTTCTCAAAAGAGATAATTAAAGAACTGATTCTTTTTTTTTAACCTCTGGATCTGAATTTTTTTAAACTTATTTTTCCATAATTTTTCTTTTATCTTCTTTTCTTAGGCTGATTATTAAGTTTGCAAATTTAAAAGACACTATTTCACTTATTTTTTAAAGAGAAATCTTAATTCACCGTCCTTCTATTACGTAAATTGAGAAATAATTGCTTTTTTATCTTCTGGTTCAGAAACTGTTAAAGAAAATTATTCTTGACAAAAATAAAAACTTTATCTTCTTCACAAAACAGATATTTAAACTTGAAAACTTGAAAGACTTTATTTTCTTTTATTTTAAAATAGAACTGTTAGATAAACATCCTTCTATTACATAAACAGTGAAACAGTTGTTTTCATTTAAAAAAAACTCTATTTTATCCTCAGTTATGTAGATCAGCGCGATCTTCATGCTGCATTGCTTTTACAACTTTTCCTAACCAAACATTAAATCAGCAAATTGCAGATTCACATGTTTAAAATATTACTTTTACATGAGAATAAGTATATGATCCTTTACTAATCCCTTTGGATAGTCTGTTCCTTCGGATAAAATTACCTCGTTATCTTACATTTAAATTGAAAGTGTTTTTTGCATTTATAAATAAAATAGGGAATTCAAACTTATTAAAATTTTTTTTATCGATTTCTGTTTTTCTTTTAATTTGTTAAATAAGCAACACGATAAGTATTTTAGTAATTCATTTATTTTTGCACACTTGTGATGAATTTGCAAGATTTATAGGTAACAAAAAAGTATGACGTTTCAAAATGCAACATTCAGAAAAATATTGTTATCATTGTTTCACTTTTGACATTTTTCAAATAAATTTTTAATTATGATTCTTTTTTTTTGAATTCATGGATCTGTAGCATTATTTTCTTGATATTACCACTTTTAAAAATTCATTTTCCTTCACAAGAATATGCACCTTGTTTAATTACAGAAATTTAAAAATTAGTAATGCCATTTAAAAAACAATGCAGGCATATATTTTTTCCAGGATTAATTTGATTTTCGAGAATATACTTATAACTAGTTCCAAAAACAGATTTATAAGCCTAAGTTTTCTATAGAGATTCGAGATAAGAGTTCAGAGGATATATGAAAAAATGACTTCATGTTCTGGGTGAAAAAATGCTAGTGATGTCTAAGATAAGAGTTCTTCTTCATCACGCTCGAAGACTTCAACTAACAAATTAATATCTTTCACCAGTTTAAAATCGACTATATTCATTAAAACAATATTACCAGTATATATATTCTTTTCCACGATTGAAGTTATATTTAAATATATAATAACTAATTTAGAAAACAAATTTAGTGGAATATGCTTTCTAAAGAGGCTCTAGATGAGAGTTCAGAGGAGAAAATGAGAAAGTATTTTCATCTTACCGGTGAAATGTCGCTAGTGATGTCTAACATAAGAGCTATTCCTCATCACTATCGAAATTTTTCAATAACAAATTATATTGTATTCCGAGTAACTCTAAGCTCTCTCATCACTTTCGAAACTTTCCAATAACAAATATGATTCTATTCTGAGTATCTCTGAACTCTCCCCTGATTTTCATCTGTGGAGTTTTGAATCCACGCCTCCGCTCCAAATCGAAAACTCCATGCTCGAATGCGCATGCCCAGTCCTAGAAAGACCTGATTACCGGCAACTTTAGAAAGTAACCCACTCATTCGGAGTGGTTTCCCAAGTGAGGAAAAATCGGAAAAGAAAATTAAAGAAATGAAAAACACTTGACAAGAAAGGTACCGTAATTGAGGGTATTTCGGATGTAATAGTAAAAAAGAATTGATAATTTTATTTATTTGCATTTACCAGTATGGATTTCAATTGTCAGTGCCGTAATTAAGAGAAGGAATGTCTTCTAAATATTAAAAAATAGGGTTTTTTTGGCTTTCACAATTAAAAAAATATAAATACAATTTTAAATAAAATAATCAACACACAGATATTCAAATATTCAAGGAAGTTTATATTGATAATACCAATTTTAATTCATTTAAAACTTTGCATGACTAATTCCATTTTCCGTTAAAAAAAAAAAAAAAAAAAAAAAAAAAAAAAAGCAGTCAAAATATTTTTATCAAAAGAATATTTATAGAATGATTATCTTTGCAATTTATTGTTAATTTGTTTTTAGGTAAACGATCGAAATTTTATTTGCTTACGATTACAATGCCTTTTTGAATATGATATTTATTATAACATAAACATAGGGGGAACTGGGGTACATTGATACTTGGGGGGCACATTGATACCCCCCCCCCCTGTACAGCACACAGGGTCATTACAGGAAGTTTCACAACAGCTCCAAAAGGTGATACTAGTGAAATTAACAACATACAGGAAGTTTTGGAATTATTCAATAGTTTGATGAAATGGGATGGGTGATTAATTGTTTTTGTAGGTCAAAAGTAAATTTGAGTTGTACAATTGAAACGGTATTATACAACTGTTCCAGTATTTTCGACCGAAAAGAATACCCTCCCTGGCAAGTAACGCTAATCTTTATCAGTTCCTCATTCTTTATTGTTAGATAAATTATGATGTGTTGGATTTGCGACTCATTTTATTTAAAATGGCTGCATGGGGCACAATGATACAGTCTTTGTCGGGGCACATTGATACAACCTAAATCCTTTTCTAGTTAATTTTTTCAGTACCTTTTATTTTTATTTTTACCATACACTTCTTAATTCAACCATTTTTCGTCAAAAAGTTCTACTATTAGTTTTTATTGAAGTGAAATAGCTCTAATTTCTTTATATTAGGGCATTTTATAGTATTTTTACAAGCAGAAGACGTACAAACTTACACAATATCTAGTGCTAGTAGAATTAACAAAAGAAATGGACGGCAGCCTGGCAAATCTCAAATTTATATCGATTCTCCAGAGAAAAAAGTATTATCGGCATGAGAAATGTTAAGTGAGAGAAACAAGCTGCAGAACAGTACATGATAATTATATTATAAACATAATTTTTAATATAATTATTTTTTATTTTCTGTTTGTAAACCGATTTATAAACAGAAAACGTGGTAATTCTTTCACCTTTCCTAAGAAAGAAGAGAATTCTGGGGTTAAAGTGCCAGATATGACAAAGTTACCACAGCCAACAAACAGACAAGGAACAGCCAGAACATCAGGTCATTATACATTTCATTTTGATTGCTTTAATATCGCTTACAAATAAATTGTGTGCGATTTTAATGTCTATAAATATATATAAAATGGTTTGCTAACTATTTTTCTGTGAAAAATATGCATTGGTGTTATTTTGTCTCCATTTTTCCCAGACGTTTCAAAGTGTATCAATCTGCCCCGGGGATGGGGCACTTTGATACAAATTACTTTTTTTGATTTTTTTTAAAAATTACATGCAAAAATAATGTATAAAACAACGATTGTACATTTTTGTAACACACAACACAGGTTTTGCTGACATCACATAGAAAAATAACTTGAAATTTCTGCTTTCTAGACACCAAATTTTTTTTTTTTGAAAAAAGCTATATCAATGTCTCCAGTTCCCCCTATATATATATATTTTTTCATTTGAATATGATATTACTATAACATAAACCTCCTAACACTACATTATTTTTTATATAAACAAATAAAGTTAGGCGTAGGTTTATATTTAATTTACTTTAATAGAAATCAAAAATAAAATAAAAATCAGATTTTTTTTAGCTATAAGGTTATAGGACATACTGGCTTTATGATTTCTTTTTAAATTTTGGCAACATTTTGCTATGCTAACAACTTTTTTTAATGATTAACAAGAATAGTTTTTGTAAAAAATAAGAATTCATTTTAAGTCCAGTGTACTTTGCCTAAATATGATTTTAACAACTGGATTGTTTTACAAGAATATAATTTTTATTGCGGGTTAAAAAGAATCGGGGGGGGGGGGTAGTAGGAAAATTATTTTTGTTGTTCTCTTATCTTTGATTCTAACAACATATTAGGTATAAATTAAATCATATTTGAATTTATTTTTCTTCGAAATAAATTTCAGTCGCTCCAAAAAGCAAACAATGGATTAAACTTCAATATAGTTAAATTTTAATCTAAATCGCCTTCAAAGATAATTTTTGACTAAATTTAATTTGCTAAAAAGGCGTTATAGACATAGAAATGCAAGCTCAAAAGTACATTTAAATATTCCGATGTGTAAATAAACTCAGTTCGTGCAACATTATACAAATCACGGTTAGTACGTGATGCTACTTAATACACGACTTTTTTCCACCTTGAAATACCTCTTAACCGAATCGAATATATACAAACGTACACAATTTAAAAAAAATATCAAAAATTTCCCAAATGTTTCATCATTTATGAATAAATAAGTCAACGTTCTGAAAACTGAAAATGATATTCAAATCTTATGCCTGAAATTATTAAAATTAATAACAAATATTTGACGAGGATACACTAATAGAAAGGTGCGATATCTTTACAAATTTGATATTAATTTCCGCCAAGTCGAGGTTCGTAAGGCGTTAGAGAATTTATCAGGTGAAATATCGTTTTTTTAAAATAGAAAAATAAATTTAGTTTTAACTTGCGAAAATTTCGCCTTCTTTTAAGGACAGATTTTCTATAAGAATATATTATTACGAAGAATTTCCTGGTCTAGAAATTATAAGAGCCATAATTGCCATGTAAATACATTTTTTAATAATGTGAAACAAGAGTAATAATGTGAGGCAAGAATATAAACATAAAACAATTTTTCTTTTCACAGAGCTTCATATGCATTTTCTGGTATTTAATGAGAATTATTCCCATTCTAATGCAATAACTTCAAATTGTTTTTTCTCGTTTTTTACAATAATTAAAAAATGTTAGTGAATTCCGTTTTCCGTCTGCCATCAGTCTACAATTCATATATGTAATTGAAGTTTACTATCGTATGTACAGTATGAAAATGATGTGTATAGCATCTATAATTCAATACAGTGACTCAAAAAAGAATTCCGTTGCATTAAGGTCTACAGGGAAAATCATTTTCGGTGTGTTTTATGTGTTACATTCTTTCAAAAATATTGAAATTGATATATATATAATAACCGATATATATTACAAGATGCTTATTATAGAATAAGGTATGCATATCGTTCATCGCTCACTTACATGGTTATATAACATGGTTAATATTGTCTATTACCATTAAAGGCTGAAAGTGCACCTTCAGTTGTGGTGTACGTTATTAAATTTAACACATGTTTTGCTCATTAATACGTGATGTGTATTAATGTGTATAGTTATCACTTATAATACGGGATGTGTATGTATGATTCTCTAGATCATATATAAGGATGCATAAAATTCTCGAGTACTTTTCCGTTTATTGTCGGAAATTTCAGAAGGAAATTGTCAATTGTGCTATTATTCCATGGAAAATGTACCTATTATCTTACAAAAGGTCGGGTGAAGATTTTTTTCCCGATTTGTATATACTAAGGTCAGAATGGTAAAGCCTCATTTTTCAACAAAATTTCTCTCGAGAGAATTTTCCATGAGCAAAAAAAGACAACATTTTGTGATTTCTTGCTTTTCTTTAAATATCTCGAGACCCATGCCTTACCGAATTATATTGTTTGTTAATGACAATCTTAAACAGGACAAAAATTTCTACACCATTCTCTCTACAATTCTCTCTAAAATATGTTATTTTCTAATGTTTTACTGTTTTTGAAATAGCAAACATTGGATTACAGTTCCGTATAAAAAAAGGAAACTGAAAATATAAGTATCTTCTTTGTAACATATACTTTTACCTTATAAAATAGCTGCAATAAAAATGGCAACAGTTTATTAACTAATAATATTATGCTTGCATCTATCTTTTAAAATTTTATCAATAAAATATTTGAGATCAGTATTTTCATAAAAATTGTTAAAAGGTTAGTTTTAGTAAATATTGTCAACATTTTCCCACTTATATAATAAGCTGAACCCGAATTTTCGTTCATAAATTTAATTATGATGAAGATATTTTTACGAGATCTTCATCATATTACATTTTCTTTGTTTGAAATGTTGTGAAATCATTAAAAGTGACGGAATTTTGGTCAGATAACACAATATGTGCACTGCCACTGTGAGTTGCATTTTGAATATGGAATGTCTAGCTCATTGTTTGGATGTGAATTTTGCCAATTTTCAGCAATTTTTGACCTATACCATGATGTTTATCATAAATAGATCCCCCATCCTTTTCTTTAATTTATTTCAAAAATTGAGAAATATCACTTTTAAAAGTATGCACATGAAAGACGTTCATGCATTCAAAAGAATTTAAAGTTTTATAAAACTTGCAAGAAAAATTTAAGCTCATAGATTGAGCAATCTCATACCGTCCAAGATGGTTAATTAACCAAGCCGGGGGCAGCAAATTTGCTTTAATCTGGACAAGATATTAAAACCAAAGAAACAGGTTCAGTTAAAAAGAATATTTGCATTTCACCAAACTGAGACCTGGGCTGATATGGCATCTGAGTTGGTATTGTTGATGAATTGAAATTCTACTTTCTAATAAAATATTCTGCTTTCTCTGTTTTGTTCGACATTAAACATCTACTCTTTTTGCAAAAATATCTAGTACAACAACTTAAATTTGATTCATTATTTATTAATATTTAGTATTTTAATGTAAAATAATTTAAATAATACTAGCTGACCGGCCAGACGTAGCTCGGGTCCGTAATAATAACCTTAACTATATCTAAAATCAGTGCTGATTTTTTAAAAATATGTTTAATCGAAAAACTTTATTAAAGATTGTAATGTAAAGGATCCCGCACTTTCCGTAGTGTATACCTTCATTTCCGTAAGATTATTTTATTTTCGCAGAAAATCTATCCAAATGAAATAAGAGTTGGGATTCTTAATACCTTCAGCAGCATGCATCTGACATGCTATGCACGCTCCAGTCTGTTCTTTTATTTTTTAAACGGAAAACTAGCAGAATCATCCGGGCTTTAAAGATACCCAAAATCAGTGTTGGATGAATTTACATGTATATACCGTATTTACTTGTGTATAAGGCGCACTTTTTTTCAAAAAAATTAGGGCAAAACTCCTAGGTGCGCCTTATACACGGAATAATTTTTTACTGTTGGATGCAGTCGAACGATATACATATGAAACAAGAAATTATTCAAAGAAGATATTGAAACTCGGAAAATGTTACTTAATTGAAGTATTACTGCATATTTATTTCACTCCTTGCAGTTTTTTTTTTATACAACAGAACTAATGACATTATCTAAACGCTAATTAGCAATTCCCCTTACCGTCATTCATTCCTATTTCCCGTCATTCTCTTACAACCCGATGTCTAAAAATGCATTTTCGTCTTGTTTTCTAGTCTGGTGTAATGTTTGTTTCGACTTTTTTTTTTTTTTTACTGAAATTCATTTGGTCATTCTTCATTAGCGTATCAAATTTATGGTGCGCGTTATATACGAGATTTTAAGAAATCGACATTTTTACTTATAAAGTAGGGGTGGGTCTTATACACGCGTGCGCCCTATACACGAGTAAATACGGTACTTAAGAGAAAATCTTTCGAAATGAACCTAGTAATGGAGAGCCTTTGGTAGTTAAAGCGTGTTTCTTCCCACTTTTATTTTTAACATCCAGTCATTTACTATAAAAAAAAAAAAAAAAAAAAAAAAAAAAAAAAAAAAAAACCTGAAAAAAAAAACTGAAAAATTGTTTGTTTAGTTCATACGCATTGACATTTTTGAGTAATGAATATAACTTAAACCGAAGACGTCTTTCAAAATTTAGACTGTCGTATCAATAAGTTATTAAATGTTGAAGTATATGTTTAAACAATGCTTTAAAATTAACAATTGTATGCTCTAAAATATGAATAATCTAATCTTTATTATCTAATCTTAAAGCATTTTTCTAACCCAGCTTTAATTGAAATGTATATTTATATATTTTCAAATGTAAAATTATTAAAAATAGCAATAATTGTTTTAATTTAAAAAATCAAATTTTTTGCTATATTTAAAATTTGATACATGTTCTAAAAATCTGCCTATTTATGTATTTTTGTTTTAATGTTTCAGTCGAGGAAAAAATAATAAATTTATTTTTTAGTATTTACGAAAAATGCTAAAAAATTATTTTTTTTTCAAATGATAATATTTAATGATTAATATTTTTCAAATATAAGTACTTTTTATTATGAAATCACATTCTTAATGTTTTAATTGAAAATGAAAAAGTTCTAAAAATAATTTAAAGAATACGCAATTGAAACACTTTGGGCAAAGTGTCATTCACATATATACTCTGTGGCAAACGAATTTATATCCTAGAAGAAGGTACAACTAAAACAGAAAGTTCAATGAAACAAGCATTATACCTCTGATATGATTAACACGTGTATATGGGTGATTCTCAAAATAGGGGACAATTTATGTCTTTCGGCATATAAAAAAATTGAGAGGTTTTATGTCATGTTTTTATATTTAGATATGTTTGTCTTAATATTATTCGTTATTTGCACTCAAGAATTACTCACTTTTTAGTTAAAAACACATTAAAATAACAAAATAAATGTTCAAAATGTCATTAGCATGGATGTCCACAGCAGCTGTGCCTTGTATATACTAGCTTTGTAAAGAGTTTATAAAATAAAACAAATGTTATTCTTTCTTTAAATTAATCAAGGAGAGGATTTATACAATAAATTTCTTTTTTAAAATAAAATTATAGTATATAAAAAAAGAATTAATGTTTGTCCTCCATATTCTATTTTCAAAACAAGGTCATACTATAACAGATGGTTATTAATCAAAATTTCATTTTCACATATGACGATAGTTTGAAAATATAAAGTTTCTCCATGGCAACAAGTAGCCATCTTATCCCAGCCAGAAAATAGAAGCATGTATTGTATTTTAAGAATAGAAGTTGAATATTAGGGGAGTACATCAATTGTATGTCATTAGAATGGATAATAATTTTCATGTTTATTTTACAATTAAAATTTTTATTTTACTTATTTGCATAGGACTTTTGTGTTTTAAAAAGCCCCAGAAAGGACTATTGCATTGTGATTATATTATGGCTCATAATCTTATTTAAATTAAAATTTGTCATTAGCATGGACAAATATCAGTGTCATTAGCATGGTTTTTCTGTCCATGTTAAAGACTCTTATGTGCATAAATGTAACCATTGCTTATACTGTATCTTTTACAAAGTTTAATTTTACATATAAATTTAGGTATTACATTTATTATCCCTAAAATATGCATTAAATCTGTCAGAAAATCACTAAGACAGCTTCTTACATTGTTAGTGTCAGAATGTTGCTCATGTAAATAAAGTTTGCTCTTTCGTAATGTTTTTATTCTCCTTATATGTATATATGTAAAAATAGAAACCATTTGCTAAAAAGGAAGGCTAATAAATATAGGAAAAAATATTTAAACAGGAAGAAAATAAAAATTTCTTAATATACTTATTACATGCAATTTGTTTTGTCATTAGCATGGCTCAAAAATACTAATTATTTTTTTTAAAGTTAATTTTTAAATATTTAGCTCTGCTGACTACATGTAAAGTATACCTAATACTATATTAACAACACTTATTTTTTTCAGAAATTTTGCTAACAGTAATTTTTTTAAGATTTCACTTTTGAAATCGTCCCCTATTTTGAGAATCACCCATATACATGCATTATAAAAGCTCTAGAATATTATTTTAATTAAAAAAAATAATCTTATTTTATCGATAATTTTGTGTACCGAATCATCTTAAGCCCATTACTAGTCAGCAAAAACGAAAAAAAAAATTGCAAAGTTACTAACACTTTTCTAGGAAACTGGAATTCCAAAAACTTTTATGTAATGGCAACAACAAAAATTCATGTAACAGATACACGTTTGCACTGTAAATGAAAAAATCTCTGAGGTTAATCAGACTTTTTTTTATAGGAAACTGGGATTTCTAGAATTTTTTACGTAATTACAATTGCGTATTACAATCCGGATTAAAGATAAAATTTTAGTAAGGTTACTGTAATTTTAGTAGATTCTTTGTAAAGCTACAGATCCCTGTAGCTTTACAAAACCTATTTTTTTTTAGATTTATACATATTTTTTTGTACATTGTACACATAAAAATTAAGTAAGTATACAGACTTGTGTAATTTTACATCTGTAGAATTACAGATATATATATATATATACATATATTTTACAGAGTACCGCTACGTGTTTGAAACCATTTAAACTAAAGTTGCTCTATTAACTTGAATTGATTTTCAGTATTTCTTCGTTCTTCAAATAAAACTATAATTTGAAACAGTACTGGTAATTAAAATTACTTTCAAGCATTGCGCTATGACATTTTTCTTGATTTATATCATGCCATATTTTTCACTTGATAGTAATGTCTTCTTGATCTATTACCTTGGTCTGCAGATTATTTTTTAACGAACCATTGCACATACTTGGGTTAATTCTCTCTGTGAGCCTCTGCCGCTGTTTTATCTAGCCGCGTTTTCATCTTCTACGTTTATTTTAAAAGATATTTTACAATGCTATAGTATTGCGTCTAGAATACAATGGAGTCTTAGTTAATAACGACAAGGGATTCTATAAATCTTTTCCTTTTTTTTCATTTGGACACGCTTTCGGTGGAGAAAAGGAACAATGAATTAAAAGGGTATTTTTAAAATAATATTGCAGGTAAAATTAATGAACAACTAGAGATAAAAAATAAAATTTTTATTTAGTTTTCTTATGTAAATTCTAAACCAATTCCATTTAAATTTATTTTTCTACAATGTAAAAAGGAAGGTGTAATTCTACAGATATAAAGTTACAGAAATCTATATGCTTACTAAAATTTTATTTGTGTACTCTACAAAAAAAGAAAAAAAAGATGTTAAACTACAAAACAAGTTTTGTATAGCTAAAGAAATCTGCAGCTTTACAAAATAATCTACTAAAATTATAGTAAAATTACTAGAATTTTTTCTGTAACCTGAGTTGCAGTTACACAAAAAGTTCTAGGCATCCCAGTTTCTTAAAAAATTCTTAGTAATCTTTCAAATTTTTTGATTAACAGTGCATACGTGTATTCGTTACACGAATTTTTGTTGCTGACCATTAGATGTAAAGTTCTAGGAATCCCAGGTTTTTTGAAAATTCTTAGTAACTTTACAGACTTTTTTACAGTGTATTTTTTAATTAACCCGGGAGAACACGTCCTTACCCAGGGTAGAAATGGTTTTAATTTTGGCCCCAATAAAATCAAATTATAACCGTCATTTTATTTAGGCGGAGACAATCCTTACAAATTTTGCGATAAAATAAGTTGAAGATTACTTTAAAAAGATAAATGGTTACAATTGCAAAAATCATACGCACTCCGGGTCAAAAAGACCCGGTGCGTGTACTCCTGGGTTAGTTAAAATTTTGTAAGTTTTTGTACCTTTTGTCAACACAGAAAAAAAACACATAATATATTTTAACCACCAAATTTTTCCAGGGAGAACAGAAATAGCCAGTTGGCTGGGAACATTCTTTTATTTCAATTTATATTTTATTTTTAAAAAGCTTAAGAGTAATTCTGATTTTGAATTTTTTTCAAACCCTGAAATTTGGAATACGAATACTTAATTTTGTCAGAATATTTTTTTTTTTTTGTAACTGTTTCTTTATCATTTAAAACGGGAAGTCATCTTGATATGCAGTTTGGGGAATGATGAAGCTTTAATGTTTGGAACTGCTAATGTTATATACGTTACTACTGTATTTTACTTGACCGGATGACTCCCGTTTAACCCCTTGGGGACAAGCGACACATATACGTGCCGCCAAAAGGATTAAGAATCCTAATTTATCCCCACCAGTAAAATTTTATTGTAAAAGTTGCCTTATTTAATAGGAGCATTTACTCTATTCAATAAGTCACAAATTTCTTTGGTGACAACTGGTGACAAAGCATTAAAAATTTCGTAAAATGCTTTCGTCGCGAAGGAATAAATAAAATATTCATAGATAAAATTTACTGAAGAAGCTAAATAGGATGTCAAAATTAAGTATTCATGTTGAAGTTTTCAGAGATTGGTAGAATTTCAATATGAAGACGGTTCTTTAGTTTTATATTATTCATTCATAAATTAAAAAAAGGACATAATTTCAAGTCAAATGGTTATTTAATTTTCCTTTTCTGTGATAATTTGGAGATTAAAATGTATGGAATGTTCGCTTTTGATTTAGACGACTGTACATATGCTTTTAAATATTTCATCTATTTTGTAATTATTCAGAGTACATCCTCGCGTATCATTTTGCAAAAACTTAAGTATGTGAAAATAATAAAAAAAATAAAAATTAAAAAACATGCTGGATTTGAACATAATATTTTTATTTTACCAAACAAGTTTTTTATATTATTATTTGTATAGCACTTACATAAAAGGAATAAAAAACGAATGTTTGTTATATTTCAGTTCTAATAGACGGAAAAAGGGAAGGTATGATTTTAGCTTGTAAAATACATTTTTAAGGTATTGTCAAGGCTGCTAATCATTCAATTTCCGAATCTCTTTTGTATTTGCTAAGTTTATGGACATGTGATGCATGATGCATTCGTATATTTAACGTTTTCCTGAGGAAATCAATATTTTAATTTTTTTTCCTGTATACTCTTCTTAGCGGCCTTCATAGGCTGAAATTTCTAGGTCCTGTCCCCGCCCGCCCCAGTGTAAAACTTGAAAGTTTGGCCTGAGCTCAGTCCGGACAGTTTATTATTTCACAGTTCAAAGCCCCGACGGGATCGACCTGGCCCGCACAGAAATCAATGAATCGAGGTCTTGACCTCGCCAAAAATCGAGGTCTTGCCGAGATCAAGACCTGTACCGGTCTTGCTCGGTACAATCTGACCCGATTCGATTTCTACAAAAAATTCAGATTTTAGGTAGATTTCGTATGAAATACTACCTATTGCATTGTCTCCCATGTTGGAATTTCTGAAAAATTTTTGCGGATCTACACGAATCATGACTCCTAGACCCCAAAACTACCATCAGTAAAAAAGTTTATATATCTATCTATCTATCTATCTATCTATCTATCTATCTATCTATCTATCTATCTATCTATCTATCTATCTATCTATCGGTGTATATCACTTTCTTCTAGACACGATAACTTCCATAATTATGCTCAGATCTTCATCAAACTTTTACATAAAATCAAGGGGCATAAAATCTCGGTTAAGTTCGTTAATGGGCAAAATCGGACCAAGGGGGTCAAAGTTAGGAGGGTTTTTGTGAAAACAGAAAAAATGCGATAACTTTTTAATTAAAATAGATATCGAATCGGTTTAAAGTTTATATTACTTCTAAAAGATGAGGAAAAAGTTTATGCGTGACAGATTTTTGATAAAGTTAAAAATGGGCTCAAGGGGCGAAAAAAACATGGTTTTTGGGAGAAAAAAAATCATAACTTCGTCAATTCTCAAGATATCAAATCCAACTAAATTTTATATAAATGTACTCAATATTATCTAAAACTTTTGTATTTACAAGTTTTTGATAGGACCAATTTTTACCGATGAAAAAAATTAAAAACGAAAAGAAAAAGGGGGGAGGAAAAAGAAAAAAACCCATAACTTACTCAATTCTTAAGCAATTAAATCTAATTAAATTTATTTTACATCTTCAGAATAATATCTACAACTTTTATATTGACAAGTTTTTCATAGAACCAATTCTTATAGCAAAAATAAATTAAACAAAAATAGGAGTTGGAGAAAAAACCTTAAATCCAAACTGCTTATATTCTGACTCATTTTAAAATTCATTTTTGATTTTAAACGCATCCAAATGACAGATCCTCTTATTTAGCAACTATATAATGCGACTTATTGGCCAATTTTTTGATAAAGGCAGAATATATTTTTAAAAAGGCTGCCAAAAGAGGTATTTTGAACAGATTTCCCGAAGTTTTCATCATTAAAAAATTCATTAAGTATAACAAATTGCGTTTTTCATGAGTCATTTTTAAATTAATTTTTGTTCTCAAACCCATCCAATTTACAGGTCCTATTATTTAGGAACCATATAACTTGACGTATTGGCCAGTTTTTTGATAAAGGCAGAATATATTTTTTAAAAGGCTGCCAAAAAGGGTATTTTGAACAGAATTTCACGAAGTTATCGTGATTAAAATTTGAGGAAATTTAAGAAATTGCGTTTTTACCGAGTCATTTTTAAATCTTTTTTTGTTCTCAAACGCATCCAATTTACAGGTTCTCTTATTTAGGAACTATATAATGTGACGGAGTGACCAGTTTTTTGATAAAGGCAGAATATATTTCAAAAAAGGCTGCCAAAATGGGCACTTCGCAAAAAATTTCCCAAAGCGAGATGATTAATGAACTGTGGGTATTCAAATAACAAATTGGTTATTTTATGACTCATTTTTAAAACCAATTTTGCTCTGACGCGCATTCAATTGACAGTTTTTTGTTACTTAGGAACTATATAATGTGCGTATTCTTCGATTTTTTGATAAAGGGTGAATATATATATTTTAAAAGCTGTCAAAGTAAGCACTTCGCAAAAAAATTTCCCAAAGCGATCATGATAAAAGAATTGAGGTTGTATTCAAATAACAAATTGTTTATTTTATGACTCATTTTTAAATTCAATTTTGCTCTCAAACGCATTCAATTGACAGTTATTTGTTATTTAGGAACTGTGTAATGTGCCGTATTGGTCAGATTTTTGATAAAGGCTAAATATATATTTAAAAAAATCTGTCAAAGTGGGCACGTCGCACAAAATTTCTCAAAGCGATCTTGATTAAAGAATTGTGGATGTATTAAAATAATAAATTGGTTATTTTATGACTCATTTTTAAATTCAATTTTGCTGTCAAACGAATTTAATTAACAGTTTTTTGTTATTTAGGAACTATATAATGAGCATATTGGTCAATTTTTTAAATAAAGTAAGAATATAATTCAAAATATATTGCCAAAATGGGCATTTAAATAGAGATAGGCATTTTTTTTTTTTTTTTTTTTTTTTTTTTTTTTTGAGATGAAAACTTTTCGAAATCTACCTCCGCCTATAGGCCATGCCGAAAGGGATTTTTTAACATATGATTAAGATTCCTTTAAAGAATACTACATGTACATTTATGGGATATTTTTACAGTACATTTTAAAATTTCGATGTGCTCACAAGACAGAAAATATACAATAGCAACAATAATGATAATGTATATTCTGAGACGTTCCAATATTCAAATAATGATTTATTAAAAAATTAATTTAGTTTAGAATAAAAGAAAAAAAGAAGGGTTAAAAACATCGTTACTTTTGAAGCTATACGATAAAAAATAGATTAGTAAAAATATTTTTCTGACATTTATTAAGGCTTTTCTCAAATCCAAAGGAGCTACTTTCTGGGACATTTCTGAATTCATTTCTTTTCGGAAACCCCTATGATTGACAGATGTTCTTATTCAGAAACTATGTAATCGAATGCGTATGATAAAGACAATATATGACTTTGAGAAAAATACTGTAAAAGTGAGTGTTTCTAATCAAATTTTCGGAAGCGACAGTAGACGAAAAGAGAAAACTCTACAACCACGACAAGAATATCTTATATCTAGAGTAATTTATTTATCAAAAAGAGAAAACGCTATTAGATTCCAAATCCCTTCAATAGTCAGGCTTATCAATTTTATGCCTTCATCGTTAAAAATTAGTCAGAAAATGTGTCAAAGTTTCGCATTCTTTAGCAGTGAATTTTCAAACCAACTTAAGGTATATTTCGAAAGATTATGTTAACAGAAGTTCATTATCGCTATTAATATTTTTACAAAATATATTTGCCCTCTCTACGCATCCTGAAAACAATTAAGTCCAGTTCTTCTCTGGTACGACTATGTAGAAAAAAAAAATGATTTCGGCCAGGTACGAGTTTGCTGGAGAAAACTTAAGGCAGGTTCAAATACCATCTAACTGTCCCATGCCGATTGCCCATACGTTGGGCATGTCACATTTCTGTATCGATGCTGAACAAACTAGCACCGGCTCGTGACGCACATTTATATTTATTTTCGCGAAAGTCATATTTGTTGAATATAGCTCCAATTCTGTAGGCTACATCCGAAGTTTTATATCGGGCCTGTAGTATCGCTAAATTTTTTATAGGTCCGGCTCGGCGGCCCGTTCAATTTTTTGTTGGCCCGGCACGTTGAAAAAATTAGTCTAATATTGCCGGCACAGCCCGTTTAAAGGTTCGCTCTCATTTCGCCGGGCTGGGTACGGATCTCGGTCATGCCCGGGGTAATTATATGTTTTATGCTTATTTTTCTGATTTATCAATCTGCATAAAATACTAAAGTGGAAAAATAAGAAGCGGTGGGAGTATAAGAAGTAATCCTGAAACTGCAAAATATCTGCTATTGGTCGACCACCTTTCATGCAAATTGATCCCAATAGAACATTTACAATAGGGCGTTAAAATAAAATTTTCCTCAAGAATTTTACTAGAAAAAACATGATAATAACTGTCATATAATGTTAGATATTTTAATATATAAATATTAATAAATATACCTTATGTGTCAGACGTTAGTTTACTGCTGTTCCATATAAAAAAATATCCTTCTTGTCTAGTAAAAAAAAAGAACAAAGGTTTTATTGTTTAAAAAATTGAAAACTTTGCAATTGCAAATGCAAATTTATCTCTCGTCTGTGATCTTAATACAATCTCAATAACTCCTCTTTAGCTAAATGCATCCGTAAGTCACGTGGCTTGCAACAAAATCTGAGTTTTATTGTAATCAAATAGACTTCCTTTACAAAAAAAAAAAAAAAAAAAAAAAAGGGACAAATATAATGAGAGCTTTGTTATTCCGCGTTTTCTGAGTAAACAAATTAAAAAAGAATTTTTTTGTATCGTTGTTTAAGAAAGCATAGGATTTTTTAAATTCATTTTTTTTTTCTAAATTAGAGTTTGGGAAATGTCTATACCAAAAATTTTAAAGCCTGTAGCACAAATACAGCTGGAATGGATGAATTTATTTCTATTTTCTACAAAAAAATAAAAGTTTACATATTCCCTAGTCCTTGATCGATGCTTTTCTTAATTTCTTAGTTATTTTTTGAATAATAATAAAAAATAATTTTTAAAAACAAAAATTAGAATTTTGGTCTAAACTGCAAAATCCGTTATTTTGTTAAAAATACTAAATTTAAAAAAAAATCATCGGGCAAAGACTAAATAATTATGTATACTTTAACGTGCTTTTTGTTTCGTTAGTTTCAGATAAAACCAGCCAAAAAATGTCCCATATACTGCCTAGTGCTACATGCTGTGCAACATCCAGGAAAAGCAAGTCCAGAAAGCTTGCGTTACTTAAAAAAAATATTAAAAAATGAATCCTTGAATGTTTAAGATATGCGTTTCTTTATGAAAAAAAAAAAAAAAAAAAACTCTACATATTATTTCTGAAGGTAAAATTAAATAAATAAATAAATAAATAAATAAATAATAAAAAAAAGATATGCTTATTTTTTAAACCAAAAAAATTTTAAAATTTTTTTGCATTTGCATATTGGTATTATTATTATTGTTGTTATTATTATTATTTCACGTTACACAGGGTGTGCTCTCAATGATTTCCAATGGCTGATTTTCTAAACCGTTAGTCATAGACATATAATTCCAATTATAAAAATCTTTTAAATGAGATAAAATATTATTTTAAAAATTATTTTAATCAATAAAAACATTTCTTAGAAAGTTTCGAAATTAAACTTTTTATGCATTCTCCCGGTCATATAAGTAATATTTTGTAAAAATTTCTTACAGTACTATCAATTAAAATAAAAAAAAGTCTTATCCCTATAACATTAAAGCTGACTGAGTTAAGAAACTGTGAATTACATGGCTTACTTTAATTTTCAATTTCTAAACATAGATGAGTTGGGCCATGCTTCGAGAGATCATAAGCAAAATGCTAAGTATTAGAAGGATTCATTTCGAGGGTAAATTTCTAAATTGCAGCTATAGGGAGCCATTTGAAGCGAGTTTAAGATAACTTTAATTTTTATTAAGTTTTAAATTAGATAATATAATAGAATTTAAAAATAGGTATCATTTTGTAAAGAATTGTGATTGTTACTTTTCATAATTTCATTTAACAAAACTCTGCTATTTATATTTTCAGCGCAAGCTGCACATTTTGCTTTAATATGTCAGAATGAAAAATATTTCAAAGTTATATTATAATTTTAATGTTAATTTAACTTTTAACTCTTATTTTTTATATCAGACTATTATTTTTATTTTTAGTAAGATTTTGGATAATTTCTATTTCGCAGCAAAAGACTTGCTCAACTTTAGGACAGCTATTACTCGTTCAGTTTTAATTGTGGAAGAATAAGACTTTTTTTTTGTCTTATTTCTGAGCAAAATAGGATATTTTTACAAAATATAATTCATAGAATTGGGGAACATGTAAAAATTTAAATTTCGTAATTTCTTAAGAAATGTCTTTATTGGCCTTATATTAAATGTCTTTTTTTATTTATTTTAAGTTGTGGATGTTCGAGAAGAGAATAAATTGTTTGTAGCTTATAGGATTATTATAGGGGAGATTGGGGAGAAAAGGGATATTTTGTCTTTATAAGCTTATAAAATAATGACATTAAAAGATATTGTTCTCATGTTTTCTTATAATTCTCTTCTAAAACTTTTGCTTCGTAAAACTCCTTATCCTCAAATACAGCAATTTAAAATCTGTATGCATTTTTATAAATTGGGAGAAATGTCCCTTTCAACCCCACCGAAGGGGATGATAGTGGCGCACATAAATAAAACACTTTTATGAAAAAAATTTTTCTTTTTAGTTTTGAGCACATCCCTTTAAAAACATTTCTTTACCTTATTTAAAACATTTTTCTTTTTGGAAATATATTTCGGTAACTAACGCTTTAGGAATTAGCCATTGGACAATGTTGACATTCTCTATAATTTCAAAAACTTACTGACTAAATAACACAGTTTTTTTTTCAGGAAAAATGGTGCACACGCACACACACACACACACAAATGTGTTAACGCTTGTCGAAGACGGATTAAAAACCTTTGTGACGTTATTTTAACGAACTTTTAATATCAATCATAATGAAAATTAACTGAGTTTTAGAAGTTTATATAAATATGTCATTTATTAAACTTACAATCTTTTAATGGCTGTCATGTATTTAAGAACTGTGGATGCTTAATTTTTAAATACATATATTTTTTAAATTTACGTTTCATTTACATATCTATTTATTAAATCGATTTGTGTCACAAACTCGGTCATAACTACAACATAATCGCCACAAAATTCAAAATAATTTTTTGCTTAATACAGTAAAGGTGTAAATATTCATCATAAATACGGCACTTTCAAGACCACATAAAGTATTCAAAGCTTATCTCACTCCGAGTACATAAAAATCGAGGTAAGAATCATTTTTCTATGATCAATAGTCTAAAAAAACGTGCTTTTTTATGCCATTTCCGATACATATTAAATAAGCTTTATCGGAAATATGGATGCGAATAAATGCATATTAAATATCGCATGATATACTGAAAATAACTATTACGCATATGAAGATTTTTATTAGCGTAACATTTAATAGGCATTGATTGAGAATGTATGGAAAGAACGAGTACCCAAGGCCGTAGCCAGAAAAATATTTTGGAGACGGAATTGGGGCTATAAATTTTATTGTTCAATTATTTTAGATTTTTTTTTATTAACCGAATAGTGGCAAGTGTTAAGGCTCTTATTAAACATTATTGTGAATTCAAATAATTCAATTTAATAAAAATACAAGAATTTGTTTTTTTCATTGCAAATAAAAGTGCAATATCGTTTAGGCATCACACATCTTTGACGACTTATTGACATTAATGTTCATCAAGTTAAAGTTTTGACATTTTGTAAATATTATTTTAATCGCTTCATAGCTAAAAATGTCTTCTCAGTAGTATACGTCGGAATAGCAAATTACTGTTATTGCATTCTTCAAAGATTTGGATCAAACAAGTCTGCAACGTGTATCAGGATGTTTTTTGCAATCATTGTATTTTGGTAATTAACATTCTTTTTTTTACAGAGCCTCACTCTAGAAATGAACTTAAAATATTACTTAGACATTGTATTTATATCTTCAACATACTAACAGAATCAAACAGCAAGTGGGTAAGTGTGATCGTAGTTCCCACAGAGGGGGTTCCATTTAATATTTCTTTCAAAACTACTTATCCTTCAACTAATAAATCCAAATTAATTTTTAATTATTAAATTGTTACATAAATGGTAACAGCAATAAATTTAATTATAATTAAAAAAAGAAGTTATTTATTTTAACCAAATTAAAAATGTTAAAATCAATTTATTTAAAAAAAAATCTAAAATTCCAATTTTTTTAAAAATATGAAATTAAAAAAGAAAAAAATGAGCGGCGATAAATAAAATTTCAAATTAAAAAAAATGTTTAAACTGTATTTAAAATACTGAATTATTAATAAATCGCAATAGTTTTTAAAATAGGAAGATAATCTCCTGTTTACTAGTGAAACGCTTTACCTCTAAGCTATGATGTCTGCACACAAAACATTCAAATTAAGATTCTCTTTTAAGATGTAAATCGCCACAATGAATGGATGAAATTGATAAAATTAATATAATTAAAACAATACACTTTTTCAAAATTTTATGATTTGTCATGTGACACGAGATATTCAACTGTAAATACACAAAATTTGAAGTCTCTGATTTATACAGTTTTTGTGTACGGACTCTGTGACAGATGGACCGACAGAGGGGAGACGAATAGGGTTTCGTCATATGAGCGAAATCCTAAATATGATAAGGTAGCATAGAATTTTGATTTGCGAATACTTCATTATACATCAGTACTTCTTGACTTATAAAAAGTTACCAATCAATTACATTATTAATCCTACAAATTTATATAGGCATAAAATTAAACACTTACCTTAGTGAAAAAGTTCAAAAAAGTTGATTTCTTTTTGGTTGCAATCTGCAGTTCTTCCTCAATTCTCTTTAAAACAAGCCTTTCAAGATCTTTGTCGCACTTTGCTTCATTTTTGTACCATCGCCAAACACCATTCGCCATTTTTTGTACTACTTGGGCAGGAGTATTATTTCGAGATTTTTTAAAGCTCTGATAAAGTTTCTGATATAATAAGGATTTGTCAATGTTAGTATCCATAATTAAATCCGACTAAATTCACTATGCAACTAAAAGCAATACTTTTTCACTAAAAATTCACTATGCAACTGAACTAAAACAATAAATATCTGTGCTGTGTATCCGAGACAAGAAAAACCCCAAGTAGGTTTTCTGCTTTCTAAAGTTCCA
Organism: Maratus speculifer; assembly: GCA_964019185.1. Taxonomy (NCBI): domain Eukaryota; kingdom Metazoa; phylum Arthropoda; class Arachnida; order Araneae; family Salticidae; genus Maratus; species Maratus speculifer. The sequence continues at coordinate 289,853,969 of OZ025293.1, forward strand.
AAACCTGTAGAGAAGGAAATTCGACAATAGGAGCGGAACGACAAAAATTTCTAGAAATTCTGCAAAAATTCCCGGAATTCCATGACCGATTGAACGGGAGAATAGAAAATACCGGACTTACCTAAAATAAAGTCAACTGACCAGTAACCCTGGCAACAGAACCCAGCCACACCGACTCCTGTGTTTTTCTAGTCTTGCAATGTACTTGACTAGGCACACAACTTAACAGACAACAATGAAGACAAAGGGCCAGTAGGTGATGCGGGTCACGCGACTGCCGATGGGTAAGCAAGGATAAAATCGAAAATAAACGGCGAATTTCGAACGGACTGTAGAACGCTCTTTACCCATCATACTTTGTTTGCTTGTTGAATTTGAACTGCAGTTGCTTTGTTGTTCAATGCTTACGTAAGAATTGTCGTGACCCCCCCCTCCCCCTTGTCAGAAAAAATAAGCAGACTCTGGACCCCTCCCTCCCCCTTTAGTGCTTACGTAATACTTGAATAGTCACATATCCACATTTTAGTTGAATTAACTTTGTTAATCAATCAAAGATGCACTTTAGTATTTTTCTGTATGTGTAGAAGTTACTGCGAATGTCTACTCATGTAAACTTTGTATCATAGAACAAATACCGATGTTCATGTTTACAATACGGCATATTTTCTTTGCGCACCGGATGTGATGTCATACTTTATCTTTGCATTTTACTCGAAAACGATACGTTCTAGGGATATACTTCTTGGGAAATTTTTATTTATTATGATGAAGGATTTTTATTTTGCACAGTTTATGTGAACTTCAATGAATACGCACTACCTATGGAATGTTTGAAACAACATGTGAAAAACTTTAACCCCTTGAAAGGCGGTGAGACATAATATATTCCACTTAATATTTCGTTCAAATTGCCATGTTACACACCAAAATATAAGAGTAAAATTTTACTTTACGATGTACGAGATAAAAAGCTAGACTATTTCCATGTAAGTATGTTTGTAAATCCTCGTGTCAATCAATCATTTAAACATTTTAGTAACAGAAGTATTTTATCCCCAAAAGTGTTAAGGAATTGTAGAAAACAAACATTACAGTAAATATTTATTATAGCCGAAACTAGAGTTGCCATCCATATATTCAATCCAAAATCCAGTGAATAATGAAATTATTGTAATGATATTTTCAAAAATATTACTTTGCTTTTTATGAAATATGATGACATCATGGGAACGGCTACAAATGATCACTGTTCTTGTTCCAATAACAATATGTTAAAAGTTCTCTAATTTGGAATGTTGCTGACAATACATATGATGTCACTCTGTGAAGTGCATTGCCAGCACTCCTAATGATGCCATTACACTTGACGCCAAGTAAAGTAAATATGTTAAACTTTCAATAGATACCTTCATTACTATTTAAATAATGAACAAAAATCCGTGTTCGACTTAGAGAGTTACATGCAACTTATATATATAACTGAATTAGTAAAATTGGAATACGACCATGATTTTATATATAAAATTTTTTTCCCTTGTAATGTGTTCTACATCTCTTCAAACTTGTCCTACCTTTATTGAAAAAATCCCATATTTTATTCTTTCATCTGTAATATCTACCGGTTCCCTTTTAGCTTAGATAAATGATAATTTATCACAGGCATATTTTAATTTACTTCATTGAAAGAAAACTTAACTTTCTATGCGTCTATTCATGTTTTGCACTTCGAGTCACAAAAAGAGAATAAGAGACAGTAATATAATTTCAGCTGTTATAAAATTTAGGCCACTCTTGATAGAATTAATATTTATATATCATCCTGCTTTATTACGAAATTTTTGTCACCCACATTTTAAAATACGATCAGAGAATTTTTCCAAGAATCCAGAAAAAAGTTCTCATCTTTTATACAATTGAATAAATATTCTCATTTATCATTGTCAATATTATGCAATTTTTCTTGTGGATTCCATTTGACTTTAATATTAGCCAGAATTTCCCTGTTGAGCAGGTTAAATGAATACATATTCATTTTATCGTTGTAATGTAAAATGTAATTGTAAATTTAACGGAACACCTTTCTAATTTAGAACTTCATGATTGGTAACGTATTTCTGTAGGTCAAAGTTCAAATCCGGGATATCTGTTCGCTTAATCCTGATAAATAAGAAAGTAAAGAGAAAAAAAAATCACGCATTCTTTTCTATAGCAATTGAAATATTTTCAAAGGAATATCTTATCATTTATTAACAGTATTTTAGGCAAGGAATACCAAGTTTAAAATCGTAATTCTTAGTAATAAAACGAAGGGACTTAATATTTTATCTTTCAGGAATAGACAAAACGTATTAAGTTATCTTGAAGTAGGTCAAACTTGTGAAGGGCGTAGCAATAGAAATTAGAAGTCCTACATGGGGGGTACAGAGATCCCGAACTAGGGGGCAAGAACCGTGGAACCTCATTTTTTATTGGCGACTGTTCTACATTCCATTTATAAGTTTATTTACAAAAAGTGGGTCTTTTAAATAACGAAATAGTTATGGGCGTTTCAGACCCGTAAGAGGCAGTTTCATTTCGTTTATGAGGTACCATATCATGCTTCTGTCGGCTTCTTTTTAACTCCGCGGACGATTTCTTTTTATTTTATGCAACTATTTATTGTCTGTTATATCCGGGTTTAAAGGTTTGGTAATGAAATTTATGCACTATGTTTTATTTCTTTATTATTTACAGAATAAATCGCATGATAGAGTGGTTCTGTGAAAATTCAGTCTATTTCAATGAGTTCACAAAAAAGTAGATGCGATAATTCGTAAAATAATAATTTTTAAGAAAAATTCATTTTATCAAAAAAGTACAAAATATGGTACTTAGAAAAGAAAAAGAAAATCTAATAATGAAATCTCCTTAAATGAACCTTTCTTAGTTATCATTACATTTAATACCTGATCTAATTATTTCTCATTTATATAATAATATATAAACATTCTTTATTATTCACGGCCATGCAATACAAATGCCACCTCCTTTAGCAATACCGAAATAATTAATTTTAAACAATAAAGGGGGATTTGAGATATAAAAAATATTTTGAGAAGTAATAACTGGATAAAATAATAAAAAATAAAACTTAGAAGATGATAATTAATGTTTTAGGATAGAAGTAAAGAAAATATATCTTTTAGAGAGCCACAATCATGAAATAATTTTCATCCTTATATCAAGGTTACCAAATGCAACTGTTGTATACTATTTTGTTTATCATCATATCCAAACAAGAATTTTGCAAGTAATATTAGTGGAAAACCACGATGAAGATTATTGTTTATTAATAGTGGTACTTAAAATAGTAAAAACAATAGTAGCTCGGGGCCAATGTGCTATGAATAACCTTTTCCTATGTACTAATTGTGAATCCAAAGTAAATGAGATACAAATTAGAATCCAAACAAACTGAAATAGATTCGAAATAAGTATTTTCTTTCTTTATAACTTCAATTTATCTTTGATTACAGTTGCTCGTTAGATAATTAAAGATCTTTTTCTGTTATTTCATTGAAAGTTCTTTAAAAGTTTGATTTTGGCTACATTTTATCAAAATAAATGCGTTACTTTTACATTAGACTTGAAATAAAAATATCGATTAGTTAAGGTAACTGAGGGTAAGGGGCAATGCATATAACGTTATCATCTTAGGAGAGAGGGGATCTGGACATAATATCATAAGATATCTCTAGGGGGTAGGGGTGGTTGTCTTTTTACATCGATATCACTTTTGACTTAATTAAAAATTTTTCTTCTTCTTGGTAACATGGTCTTTGGTTCAAAATAATATGTTATCTTTTTCTTTGTAGGTTATCTATATTTATGAAACTACAAAGTTTTTATTAAAATCACTAGATTATTGTAAAATTATTTGATTTTAAATTATGGAATAGCCCAATGTTTGACATTCCTATCCTTCTTCATATGTGTATGCATGTATAATGACGGTCCAAGAAACCATTTGGGATTTTTTTTTCTTAAATGAAGTTTGTGTTTTGTAATAAATAAAAGAGAAAGGGAAAGAATGTTGTCCACTTGTTTTGTGGATATTAATTTCTATCTACCCCAACCCCTTTTCTGTTCGAGACGAGTGCAACAAGACTTTATTACTGTTGAATGCATTATGTAAAAAAGCTATTATAAAATACTTTTAAATTGTAACAATTTCTATTAAATGTTATTTAATATAAAATCATATTTTACACACTTCTCTTCATTTAAATCAATAAAGTATGCGAAAAGTAAATATATTAAGTTTTGTATATCATTTCAAACAAAAGAAATAAATTCTAAAATTCAAATCTTTTCATACTTTGATAACGATATCATTAAGGCGGGCAGGGGGTTCGCGGGATGATAACGAATGATATCGGAAGGGGGTCCAAAATTACGGAAAAGTTGATAACGTTATATTTGCACAGCTTCTAATAAGGCTAGCGTAGGTAATTTGGCTACTTAGCGTTAGCTTTAAAGTTTATCTACAAATGGTGCCAATACCTCCGAAAAAAGTTTACAAGAAAGAAAATTAGTATGCAAAACATAGATTGTGAAACATTTTGCAACACTTCCAGAATACTGTAACGGAACCTCACTGTTTAAAAAGGTGAAAGCACACATCCAAGTAAATTTTTTAGAAAACGTTTAACACGATTGGAAAATATATTTCAGTAATTATCGTCCATAGCAGGAACGGTACTCGAGGTTTTTTGTACATCCCTGTATATGATCTATAAATAGGGGAGACCGGGCACGTTGGCCCAGTTTTTTTTATTTTATTTTTTTCAATATCTAATTTTTTTTTATTTTCAAATGTAGTAATTTTTTACAATACCTAGTACATTCAACTAGTGAGGAAAATGCTTATTTTTAGTTAATATGAAATTTTAAGAACTTTGTGAATTTAATTATGGTGTGATATCATGTGGGCCAACCTACCCCGTGCACGGGGTGGGTTGACCCATTGAGTGGGGCACGTTGGCCTGCAATGCTCTTTTTTATGTTTATTTTGAAGTTAAATAAAATTCATTATAGTGAATAGGAACTTTAATGCCTGTATATAAATAATTATTTGCAAATTAATTCTACATATCAGAGGGATCATTGCAGTGAATGCACTCAAAATATAATCCATTAACCTCTTTTCGAACACATTTCACATGAGCCCAACGTTTGCAACTCAAGCACTGGATCCATTCTTCCTCAGGCATACTTTGATTAAACTCCTTCAGACAACGTAGACAGATATTGTCCTCATCGTCACTTTCTTTAATAGATTTCTTCTTCCTTTTTTGACGGTTCAGACTACTACATCCAGGCTGCGAGGGATCAAAAGGAAACAAAATCTTCTTCACAGATTGCTTTCCTTTGCGTTTTTTGGTCTGATTTCTTCTTTTAATATCATTTTTTATTTTGGCACTATTTCTTTCTTCTGTTGCCTTTTGTTGTTGTTCAAGAACTAATTTGACAGAGGTGTCTGTGAGGACTGCAGAAGTTCTCTTCATTCTATTCGAAGCATTTTTCTTCCCTGGATCTGCCTTTTCGAATGGTCTATTGTCCTCAAATGTTGAAGTTGTCTTGCATGCAGCAGTAGAAGATGCGGTAGGCACATCTATAGAAATAGGCCTACCCATAATTACCTGGGTTTCATTAGAAGCTCCACCAATTGCGTTGTCGTGCGTGCTTTGAAGGCTTTGGTCTATCCCTGACATACGAAGGCATGAAGCCAGAGTGAGTAAAAACATTCCTATTGAAAGCGCATATTCCAGTTATCTGAAAACCTGATGTTATATTATTAACTCAATTTATTGCATTGGGAAGGGCAGTTTTCACAATACCTGGACTATCGTAGATGGTCTTAGGGCGTTTATTAGTTGTCACCCAACCATCACAGGCTGAATTAATATATTTTTTGAATGGGCTATAAACTGTGTGGTCCAATGTCTGTAGTTTATGGCTACAATGGACCAGGAAAGCCCGGCCCAACGTGCCTCAACATAAGTGGGCCAACGTGCCCCCTCGCCATGTTTGAAATACTTTTGCTATTCTACACATACTTTAACAACATTTAATATTTATTGTTACATCAAAAGAATCGCTATAAATTGAACTTTCAAAATATTACTCACTTTTGTTGTTGTGAAGTATCTCTTGAGAGCATTAACACTTTCTGCACACTAACGAAAATTTGCTTCGAGATCGACGAAAGTGAAAAATCAACGTTATTCTTAGTTTGCTTTTGTGAAGAGGCTGAAACTCCTGAAAGGGTAGGGGAACAGGTTTTCTAACATGTTTCTGAACTTGTGGCGACATCTGGTGATAGGTCTGAGAATTAAATCAAATTGGCCAACCTACCCCTATGGCCAACAGGCCACGGTCGCATTTCCAGAAAGAATCACGTTTTGAGCACCAGCCTTGGCGAGTTGGCGAAAGCTAGAACATCCAGCTAGCTGCATCGCCAAACACAAAATAAATTAAGTTCAATTGTGTCATAAAACATATGATTAATAGAATTATATTTACTACGAGAGAATCTTTACTACTGTTTTTAATTAACTTTTCAATTTCTTCGAACATAGCGAATTAAAGAAATAATATTTTTGAATTGAGAAAAAGAAAAAAAAAACCTATGTTTAGATGTTCTGTGAAACTTAAAGCATTTTAATCTGAAAAAGCTCTTTGTTTTAAACTATGTTTTAATCGTAAACGGTGAATAACATTTCCTCTTATTATAGTGTTTGCTTGATAACATTTACGGAAAAACAAATGAACAATAAGCTCGATCTCTTTGCAGAAGGAAGAGTTGCTATTTGCTAGGCGTTTGACGTCACAAACAAAAAAGGGTGCGTAGCATTGACTTCATCCCCGCGCCAATCGTTGTTCTGGCGATAAGGTGCTCAAAACGTGATCCTTTCTGAAAATGCGCCCCGGTCAACCCTACACTATATAGTGTGCTTAATTTTAGTTTAGTTGCAAAATGCATAGCACTGTCAAAAATGCATCTTCATCAATTTTCATCAATTGACAAAAATGTACAAGAACCATTTTATAGTTCCCTGCATATTAGCTACTGATTTTTCAACATACCAATTATTGAATTGAAATAATGCAAAAAATAACCACATTATGTATCTGAAAATGTACTTTCAAAAATTGCCACCCATAAACTGCTATGCATCGCCTGTATGGAGTACTTTTTATTTAATACTCCGCTTGTAATAGCAAACCCTTAATACAAAGGCGGTGTTAAAAAAAAAATTGTTGAGATGATTCATTTTCTAGAAAATGAATCAGATAATAATATCAAATAAAATAGTTTCATGGAAAAATTATTTATTTTTACTAAAAGGAGCATAAGACATACAATGGTGGTGGAATTCCAAACTGTAACGAATTTTTTTCAGCTCTTCTGATATGGAGAAGTGGAAGAGTGATCTCAGGAAAAGTGATCTCAGTCTGAAAAGTGGATCACCAAACATGATGCTTAACGATTTTAATGAATTTGATAATATTTGAATAGAATAATGATATTGTAGAGTTCTTATCCCTAATTATTCTGGTGAATTGATTTCTTCAAATGGGCCTTATATTTTCAGAAACTGGGGGAGGGGATCAAAGTGCAGTAGGGGGAACTGGGGGACATTGATACAGCTTTTTTCAAAAAAAAAAAAAAAAATTTTTTTTGGTGTCTAGAAAGCAGAAATTTCAAGTTATTTTTCTATGAGATGTCAGCAAAACCTGTGTAGTGTGTTATAAAAATGTACAATCGTTGTTTTATATATTAATTTTGCATGTAATTTAAAAAAAAATAAAAAAAAAAGTAATTTGTATCAATGTGCCCCATCCCCGGGGCAGATTGATACACTTTGACACGTCTGGGAAAAATGGAGACAAAATAACATCAATGCATATTTTTCATAGAAAAATAGTTAGCAAACCATTTTATATATATTTATAGACATTAAAATCGCACACAATTTATTTGTAAGCGATATTAAAACAATCAAAATGAAATGTATAATGACCTGATATTCTGGCTTTTCCTTGTCTGTTTGTTGGCTGTGGTAACTTTGTCATATATGGCACTTTAACCCTAGAATTATCTTCTTTCTTAGGAAAGGTGAAATAATTACCAGGCTTTCTGTTTATAAATCGGTTTACAAACAGAAAATAAAAAATAATTATATTAAAAATTATGTTTATAATATAATTATCCTGTACTGTTCTGCAGCTTGTTTCTCTTACTTAACCTTTCTCATGTCGATAATGCTTTTTTCTCTGGAGAATCGATATAAATTTGAGATTTGCCAGGCTGCCGTCCATTTCTTTTGTTAATTCTACTAGCACTAGATATTGTGTAAGTTTGCACGTCTTCTGTTTGTAAAAATTCTATAAAATGTTCTAATATAAAGAAATTAGAGCTATTTCACTTCAATAAAAACTAATAGTAGAAATATTTGACGAAAAATGGTTGAATTAAGGAGTGTATGGTAAAAGAAAAATTAAAGGTAATGAAAAAATGAACTAGAAAAGGATTTAGGTTGTATCAATGTGCCCCGACAAAGACTGTATCAATGTGCCCCATACAGCCATTTTGAATAAAATGAGTCGCAAATCCAACACTTCATAATTTATATAACAATAAAGAATGAGGAATTGATAAAGAGTAGCTTTACTTGCCAGGGAGGGTATTCTTTTCGGTTGAAAATACTGGGACAGTTGTATAATACCATTTCAATTGTACAACTCAAATTTACTTTTGACCTACAAAAACAATTAATCACCTATCCCATTTCATCAAACTATTGAATCATTCCAAAACTTTCTGTATGTAGTTAATTTCACTAGTATTACCTTTTGGAGCTGTTGTGAAACTTCCTCTAATGGCCCTGTGTGCTGTACAGGGGGTGTATCGATGTGCCCCAAGTATCAATGTGCCCCAGTTCCCCCTACGTGTTTCAAATACTTATTAGTTTATAACTTTCAACGAGCAATCCGTGACGTGATTGCAGAGTGCTCGCCTGCCGGTCGGGCTGCCCAAGTTCGATTTTACCTATTCACATTTTTTTTTTTTAGTTTCTAATTAATTTTGAATTATGACAGTTTAAAACTTTTAAACATGGTTATAAATTTCAAAAACTTCATTTTTTTTTTTTTTTTTTTTTTTTTTTTTTTTTTTTACATTATTCTTGAAAATATACAATTACGTTTTTTTTTGTAAAAACGTCTTCTTCTTCTTTTTTTAAAATTGACATTTCTGTTGGTGGAAATTCAGATTCATTTGTGAAGTCTCATTTGTGAAGATTTTTTTTTCGTAAAATTGTTTACCTTTTTAGGTAGATTTCGTATGAAATACTACCTATTACGGTCGCTCCTATGATTGTAACTAATGCGTTCTTTATATTTCTGAAAACTTTTTGCAGATCTACGCCGATCATTACATCTAGACCCCAAAACCACCCATATATGTATATATTTCACTTTATATGGACACGATAAATTCTATAATTCTGCTCAAATCTCTTCCAAACTCATACATAAAATCAAGGGGCATAAAATCTCGGTTAAGTTCGTTAATGGGCAAAATCGGACCAAGGGGGTGGAAATACAGACGGTTTTTGTGAAAATCGAAAAACCTCCATAACTTCTTAATTAAAATAGACATCGATTCAGTTTAAAGTTTATATTATTTCTAGAAAATAGGCTAAAAGTTTATGCATGACAGATATTTGATAAAGTTAAAAATGGGCTGAAGAGCCTAAAATTGGGTTTTTGGGAGAAAAAAAATTCACAACTTCGTAAATTCTTAAGGTATCAAATCCAACTAAATTTTTTATGAATATTCTTAATGTTATCTAAAACTTTTGCAACAAGTTTTTGATAGGACCGACACTTACTGATAAAAATATTTAAAAACGAAAACAAAAGGAGAAGGGAGGTGGAAAAAGAAAAAAAAATCCATAACTTCATGAATTCTTAAGTTATCAATTCCGATTAAATTTATTTTACATCTTCTCAATAATGTCTACAACTTTTATACTGACAAGTTTTTTACAGGCGAAATTCTTATAGCAAAAATAAATTAAACAATAATAGGAGTTTGAGAAAAAACCTCAAATTCAAACTGCTTATATTCTGACGCATTTTAAAATTCAGTTTTGATTTTAAATGCATCCAAATGGCAGGTTCTCTTATTTAGTAACAATATAGTGTGATGTATTGGCAAGTTTTTTGATAAAGGCAGAATGTATTTCAAAAAATGCGTTCCAATTAGGCATTTTGAACAGAATTTTCCGAAACGATCGTGATTGAAAAAATTCAAGAAGTATTCAAATAACAAATTGATTATTTTCTGACTCATTTTTAAATCCATTTTTGCTCTCTAACGCATCCAATTGACAGGTTCTCTTATTTAGGATCTACATAATGTGCTGTATGGATCGGTGAAATGATACAATAGCTCTAATGATGTACTAGCTGTAAGGTAAAAACCAATCACAAAGGAGCGCATGCACAATTGCCACAATAATAGAATAAGTTACCCGGCAACATGGCCGTCTATTTTAGGTCATACATCGATGATGATAGGGATTTCGTCGATTAAATTTTTATTTTACGCCTATTATTATTATTAGGATGACGCCGAGAAACTTAACAAATTTAGCAAGTGCAATTAACATATAAAAACATATTCCATTAAATAAATCAAGTCATATTTCTGTACATAAAAGCCTGCATGTCTAAATAAATATGAAAGCAAGGGTTTACCTTATAGCAGACGTTATAAAACACATTTTTTTAATGAATTCTATTCAGACGTGTATTATTACGATCGCTTGAATACCGCTAATGTTTCTTTTTCTCTTGCCACAAATAGTTTTTTCTTCCTTTCTTTCTAACCGATGACCAGTCCCCTACCGGCAGAGTTATTTCAGCTTAACGGATTAGATACCAGGTATCGGGAAGGGTGACCACCTAATTGACGTGTAGCGGCAATAAACAGCACAAATATTTTACGTGTTAACTGGTAGGTAATGCGACCTGTCTGGAAGAAAGCATATGGGAATCGTATTGCCAATTAGGATCATTTTAGACCACTTTCCCCTATTTGCCGCAGTTGTCTTATATGCAATCAATTCTGACAAATCAAATATTGCTGCACTCATAAAAGAAAAGTTATAGGTTGTAAATATCTTTAATAAATAAAAATTTCACTTAATGCAGCTATTAGCATTTAGCTATACAATGAGCTTTGGCTTGGTTAAGTCGCAATAGTATGTTTGTGTCACGGAATAACGATTGTCCTTTTTTTCTTGATTTTAACTTTACTTCTTTGATTTTTGTTTCATCAATTTATTTTTTTTTTAAATTTCTACTGAGAATGTTTTAGCTTCATTTCCATCATATAATTAATTATCACTTAAAAAACATCAAAAACAGAAGAAAAATCTGAAATTTAGACAACACAATAAATGCCTAAAATGTGGTTTGAAGCAAATTCGTAAAAAATTATATGTTTTATTATTTTTAATCTATTGCTTTCCCTTTTTGGAACGATTCGTTATATTTATTTATACGGCAAAGAGGTAGTATTTTTTTTAAGTAATTCAGTTTGTTTACTTATTCATAGACATTACATACATAAACTTTAAATCCAGTTTTCTAAAAATTTTGTTTTTTGAAATTCAACTTACTTTTTAAAGAAACTGCTACAGATTATTATCTATCTGTCCTGAATATTTTGCGCATATTCCTGATCAATCGGAAGTAAATTTTTCTTACTAACATATGTATAGAATTCTTATTAACCTGCGATGACGCGCGCCGGGCCTTTTAGACCCGGAGTGCGTATGGTTTTTGCAATTGTAACCACTAATTTTTTTAAAAGTAATCTTCGACTTATTTTATCGCAGAATCTGTAAGGATTGTTACCGTCTAAATAAAATGACGGTTATAATTTGATTTTATTGGTGACAAAGTTAAAACCATTTATACCCTGGATAAGCGCGCGTTCTCCCGGGTTAATAGTTTTTCTTTTGAAAAATACAAGATTTTTGTTATTGATGAGTAGTTTTTATTCCAGATTTTTAAAAAAGTAAGTAAAGAATATCTAGTTATAAAATTGATTTCACTGCATTACGAATTATTTATATTATGTATATAAAAACATTGAAGTAAATATCTGATTGTTTCGAGAAAAGGTGCATTAATTTAACGTGCTAGGTATATAGCCTTCCAACTCTCCTTAACCACGTTATCCAGGTTGTGAATGATAGCAGGTAAAACTTTTTCTAATAAAAAAGTGAAAAAATATACATAGAGAGATAAAAATCCCTGTCGGCTTGGCCTATAGGCAGAGGTAGATTTCGAAGAGTTTTCATTTCAACAACAAAAAATAAAATATTATTAACGATAAACCCTGTTTAACTACTTTATTTGGCCGCTTTTGAAAAAATTTTAGTTTCATTTTTCTGTAAGAACTCATTTTATCAAAATCCTCTTAAACGAAATTCGGCTCAAATGTCCATTTTGAAAACATTTTTTGAATATATATTCTGACTTTATTAAAAAATCGACCAATACGCACATTATATAATTCCTAAATAACAAAAAAACTGTCAATTGAATGCGATTGAGGATAAAATTTAATTTAAAAGTGAGTCATAAAATAACCACTTTGTAATTTGAATACATCCACAATTCTTTAATCAAGATCGCTTTGGGAAATTTTGTGCGAAGTGCCCAATTTGACAGCTTTTTTAAAATATATATTTAGCCTTTATCAAAAAACTGACCAATACGGCCCATTACACAGTTCCTAAATAACTATTAACTGTCAATTGAATGCGTTTGAGAGCAAAATTGAATTTAAAAAAATGAGTCATAAAATAACCAATTGTTATTTGAAAGATCCTCAATTCTTTAATTATCATCGCTTTGGGAAATTTTTTTTTGCGAAGGGCCCACTTTGACAGCTTTAACAAAAAATATATTTAGCCATTATCAAAAAATTGATGAATACACCCATTATATAGTTTCTAAATAACAAAAAATTGTCAATTGAATGCGTTTGAGAGCAAAACTGGATTTAAAAATGAGTCATAAAATAACCAATTTGTTATTTGAATACATCCTCGATTCTTTAATCATTATCGCTTTGGGAAATTTTGGGCGAAGTGCCCATTTTGGCTGCCTTTTTTGAAATATATTCTGCCTTTATCAAAAAACTGACCAATTCGTCTCGCTATATAGTTCCTAAATAAGAGAACCTTTAAATTGGATGCGTTTGAGAACAAAAATGGATTTAAAAATGACTCAGAAAAAACGCAATTTGTTATACTTCCTCAATTTTTCAATCACTGGGAAATTCTGTTCAAAATGCCCTTTTTGGCAGCCTTTTTTGAAATATATTCTGCCTTTATCAAAACACTGGCCAATCGTCGCATTATATAGTTCCTAAATAAGAGGATCTACCATTTGGATTCCTTTAAAATCAAAAATGAATTTAAAAATGAATCAGAATATAAGCAGTTTGGTTTTGTGTTTCTTTCTCCAACTCCTATTTTTGCTTAATTTATTTTTGATATAAGAATTGGTCCTATGAAAAACTTGTTTGTATAAAAGTTGTAGATATTATTGAGAAGATGTAAAATAAATTTAATTAGATTTCATTGCTTAAGAATTGAGTAAGTTATGGATTTTTTCTTTTTCCTCCCCCCTTTTTCTTTTCGTTTTTGATTTTTTTCATCGGTAAAAGTTGGTCCTATCAAAAACTTGTAAATACAAAAGTTTTAGATAATGTTAAGTACATTTATAAAAAATTTAGTTGGATTTGATATCTTGAGAATTGACGAAGTTACGATTTTTTTTTCTCCCAAAAACCCTGTTTTTTTTAGCTCCTTGAGCCCATTTTTAACTTTATCAAAAATCTGTCATGCATAAACTTTTAGCCCATTTTTTGGAAGTAATATAAAATTTAAACTGATTCGATATCTATTTTCATTAAGAAGTTATCGCGTTTTTTTCTGTTTTCACAAAAACCCTCCCTATTTCCATCCCCTTGGTCCGATTTTGCCCATTAACGAACTCGACCGAGATTTTATGCCCCTTGATTTTATGTAAAAGTTTGAAGAAGATCTGAGCATAATTATGGAAGTTATCGTGTCCAGAAGAAAGTGATATACACCGATAGATAGATAGATAGATAGATAGATAGATAGATAGATAGATAGATAGTTAGATAGATAGATAGATATATAAACTTTTTTACTGATGGTAGTTTTGGGGTCTAGGAGTCATGATCGGTGTAGATCTGCAAAAAATTTTCAGAAAGTCCAACATAGGAGAGAATGCAATAGGTAGTATTTCATACAAAATCTACCTAAAAACGATTGGACAAAGAGTAAAAAAATAGTCTACACACTTGGTTCTCAAATTATTAGCGATAATAACAATTTCGTTTTTTATCTCGTAGCTGATGAAAGTAATGTTAGCTCTAAAAAACGAAATTTTTTCCGCCTAAACTCATTTGTTAAAAGACTAAAGATAGTGAAAAAAAAAATGTCAAAACCGAATCTGAACTTTTCTAGGTTATATAAATCTTACAAGTTTGTTACAATCTGGTAATTATACATAATTTATACAATTTTTGGGAAAATTAGACTCACTTTGGAACCACCTCTGTAACCAGTCTTGACACTTTTTATTTGTCATAACAGAAGCTGTGACCTTTATTAAATAGGTGTAACACGAAAACCTGTGTATAATGGAACAACAAATGAATTGTTGTTGCGATCCTTTTACTGTGAGAAGTGGAACGTGTCTTTGCAGGGGTTTGTGAGTTCAAACACACCAATAATAATAAACTTCTGTTTGAGTAGAACAGCAAGAACCTCATAAAATTTACTTAAAAGTTGAAAACTGCAATGCACTTTCTGTTCTTAAACTCGTAAGGAATACAGTCGATTATAAGATCTGAAAATTCCGCTTCCTTTTAAGAAAATATCGGAAGATTAGTTTCATGCAAAACTGTATTTTTGAGGCACGTAAAAACTTTCTAATTTATATATTAATAATATATAATGGTAAATACATGAAAATTATGTAAACGAACACGATATAACAATCTATCTTTAAATACTTATGCTAAATTGTATTTAAAATATTTGATGGAAGACAGGGAGCTCTCTGTCAGTGACAGAAAAGCAACAGCTAATAAAGTTGATATTCCATCAATGGGTGAGAATAGATCGAAATGTGGTAATTCAAAAATATTCATGGTAGCTAACCCTATACAATTATACCTTAGTTAGAAAAGTTATTTCATTTTATAATTATTTTAGTTAACCGAAACAGGATTTGCGTTTAAATCAAAATAAAATGCGACTGCATAATACTACACTGTAAGAAAAAAGAGTCGATCTACTAAAAAAATTTTAGTGATTCTTGCAATTACTAAAAATTTTTTTGTAATCTTACTCGGTTACAAGAAAATCTGTAAAAATTACTAGAAAAAAGCTAGCAACGAATAGAGTTACTTGTTTTATATTTTTAATAGCTATTACTAAAACTCACTTGGTGTGGCCGTGATAGCCTAGTGGTCATAGCAACGAACTACAGGCTGAAAGGTCCCGGGTTCGATGCGGGACACCACCAAATATGCACCGAATGTATGCAGTGTAAGTACTCGTTAAATAAAGGGATTATGAAAATCCTGTCGGAGCAGGTAGCAATGTTTGGTGCTGCCATCTATTCCGGCTTTGCTGAGAATCTTCCGCTTCAGAAGTCTGTCTTTTATCCACTGGATGCATCTCGAAGGAAGCTCCTGCCCTTCGGGCCGACGTAATGGTTGCTAAAAATAATTTTGGAGCTATTACTAAAATTTGCTTGGTGGCTCATACTAAAAAGTTTTAAGTTAGTTATACAAAAAATTCTTTTGTTCAGTTTACAAAAAAAAATGTTTGTTTCACTTGCAAAAAAAAAAAAAAAAAAGCTTGTAATGGTTACTAAAAAATTCTGTGGAATACAAATTTACTTAAAAACTTTTAGTAACCTCTTGAATTTTTTTTTACAGTGTAGAGTGAGCATCCAATGAAACATTCATTAGCTAAATCCACATTCCGTATCCGAATCAGAAAAACAATTAAACAAATCTTCATCAGCCAAAACAATCATCATAAGAACCACTCGTTAACCAAGATATCACTGAATTTATTTCATACATGTGTAAATTAGTAGAAATTTTATAATATATTCAAACCTTTAAATGTATTACAGCAATATCAATAGAAAGCTATTAGACAAATCTCCAAATTTTAAAGAACTAAATTATTTCATAAATATCCTACTTAACACTAGAATGCCCGAAAGGAGTCTATTTGTCTCCAACCATGTAATTAAATTTCATTTCGAGCCAGACTTTTTTTCTTGAAATAAGTTAAATTTCAAACACGCAGATTTACGTTAAATAAATCAATTAAATAATTTCGAATAAAAATTCTGGTGTGAAATATTATTATGAAACTTCAGTAAAATTTCCGGGCGTTCTAGTGTTAAAGTTCTTTGTTGACAACAGTTAAATGCACTTTTTTTTAGTAAATTTGTATTTAAAATCAGTGGAGCTTTTATTTAATGACATGATTCTAAATCATGCTGACGTGGCTTCGATGACGAAGCTGATGACTGTGTCAAAAGGCAATGACCATTGTAATTAGAAAAAAAAATTAAATACTATTTATTTCATTTTATTAGGTTATTCATTTTGATATTAAACATGATTACATTGTTTATGTAAGCAAAAGAAAAAAAAATAAAAAATCAATAAGTAAATTAAAAATTAAACAATATACAGTAAAACCTCCTTAACGGACACTCCCTAATAGCGGATACCTCTATTCAACGGACAGTTTTCCAATCCCTACCCCCGAAACCTAAATTTTTGTTTAACTTCTGAATAACGGACATTTCAAATAGCGGACACTACTTTGGGCGATAAAGGATGAAAAAGTATTTTTTAACAAAAAGAAGAAAAAAAGAAAAAAAGTTCAAAGGTCTCTAAATTTATCAGGGCAATGTGTGACAAATTTTGTGATCACCAATAAATGTAGAGGGTGGACTGAGGAAATTTCTCCTCATTGTTGAATTCAGGAAGTTGTTTGGGAGGGACATCTCCCAGAGCATTCAAATGTCTATGCCCCCTGGAAGATTTTATGATTTTATGTTTTTAATGATCAAAAAGTGTAATCCCTATCCCCTCTCGGAACTCTATAATGACCAATAACATCACATTGAAAAACAAATTACACAAGCAAAAGTAAACTTTTGTAAAAGATTTTTTAAAAATAAGAATGTAATAAACAGCAGTTAAAAATGTGCACAATTTTAGGGTTTTATTGCTTAAAAAATAATTTTAATTTCTCATTAGTCATTATAATAGAGGTTTCAGAACATATAAATGCCAACTGATGAAATATTAAGCATTTCTTAGCGATTTTTGTATCGCTGAGGTTTTTCCAAAAGCGGACATTTCAGAATAGCGGACAATTTCTGCGTTCCCGAGGTGTCCGTTATTTAGAGGTTTTACTGTATATGTATGTATAGATGAGATTTTAAACTTATGTATTCTTTCAAATAGTTCGAAAAAATTTAGAATAACTGTAATATTAATATATATTTTTTAATATAACCAATAAAACACACCGGATAACAAAAAAAAAAAAAAAAAAAAAAAAAAAAAAAAAAAAAATATTTTTCCCAGATTATTTCCAGTAGAGCTGGACAGTATAAAAATTTTAATCTTCCGATATATCCCTGTGTAATATTAATATTGGTGATATATCAGAATAATAACTGGAAGTAGGCCAATTAAAAATAATCTTCGTTTCTTTTTTTAATCAAATCAACGATTTAAGAACAAATAAACGTAAAAGTTTTGAATTAGTGTTTTCCTTCTGTTCAATGATTTTTTACTTACCCATCATACGTAGTATAGGGTAAGTCTTGCAATCGTTTTGAAAATCGAAAAATTTTTTTTGACGGATTTACACGTTTTAGATAGTGGAGATTCCGAAAAACATATTTTTAGAAAAAAATTTTTGCCGTCCGTCCGTCTGTCTGTCTGTCTGTCTGTCTGTCTGTCAGTCTGTCTGTCTGTAAACGCTCTATCTCCCGAAAAAATTGAGATAGAGACTTGAAATTTTGTATGTAGTTAGTATGTAAGAATGGGACGAACCCTATTTAATATCAGCAACCTCGATTATCCGGAACTATTTTTTTCGGACTCTCGAAAAATTCGTTCTGATGAAAGGTATATAAAAGTTTTCGAATGCTTTTGTTCTAAGGAATGGACGTAAAAGGCAATAAAATAACACAGATTTTGCATATAGAACGAAGTCGATCGGATTATTAGTTGCCGAGATATTTGTAATCTTGTTTTCCACATTCTTCGATTTTTCATGACCCTGTATTTCATTCAAATTTCAATTCAGAAGTATATTTTAATTGGAAATGAGACGCTTAATCCGACGCAGTTAATTGTTAGTTAATAGAATTATTATTTTTGGAGTTATAATGATGTTTCTTTTACGCAGTTCGGTACTACTTGAGTAGTTTGGCGTTTTATATAATTTGTCGAAATTGGTACATCAGCAGTTCTTTAATATAGCATTACTATGTATATTAACAATATTTAAATTTTGTTTATGCATTGCAATGCATTGTATAAATAGTTTCACATTTTTTATTTTCATATACATATCCATGATGGGTAAGTATTACGGTGGCCCCCAACGACTAGTTTTAAATGTAGCAAGAAATTAACCTCTATGTATATATATATACCGGGTGTCCAGTAAATGACTGACCCATTTTAAAATTAAATAATAAAAAAAACGGTTTGAGATAAAAATGCGCGGTTTGCGGTATTGTTATTAGAATATCAATAAATTTTCAATACGCACTTCCTTCAAATAGTTCTAATTTCGGCCAAAAGATGGCGCTGGCGGCATCAGACTGCAGAAATATCGCCTGTTTTCTTGTTCTCAAGCTGATGATCTTTCCGGCTCATTTTCCCGAGTCGAATCTGAGTCGAAATGTTGAATCGACTCTCCACTCAACTACAGATATAGGATTTGTTGATTGAAACGAGATTTAAAATAACATTTAAGATTGAACTAAGCCTATTGTAACAACCTTTGTCTATTGTAACCTCCTCAGACAAATATCACGGGAAACTATAAAAACTAGTTTAAAATTATTGTAAATTGTAAAACATCTCCAACGGTGTATCAATTTATAAATAAATATTTATGACAAGAAAACATTTATTAAAGAAGCGTTCTAGAAAAAATTAAATTAATTTAAAAGACGTTCTTCAGTGTTTCAAAATTATCTTCGGAATATGTTATTTTAACCTCTTAACTGATACGCTTTTTTACGTACAATGAAATGAAAATATGGGATAAACGCCACTTTTTTAAAGCTAAAATAATCGTAATATTTATTTTAAATTTTTCTTCTATTAAATAGTATGAAATTGCATTTAAAATTTTTAGTAGTGTCAGAAAGCTTTAAGTGATGGAAGAAGCAAACTATAATTGCCGGTATGTTGTACGGGCAAACCAGTTAAAATTTTAAAACAATGGTATGCAAATAGCGTTGCCAAGTCTCCTGTCTAAGAAAACTTATAAATTG
Organism: Maratus speculifer; assembly: GCA_964019185.1. Classification (NCBI taxonomy): domain Eukaryota; kingdom Metazoa; phylum Arthropoda; class Arachnida; order Araneae; family Salticidae; genus Maratus; species Maratus speculifer. The sequence goes on from OZ025293.1 coordinate 289,873,700, forward strand.
GCACATTAAAATTTTCTAAATCTTACTATAAAGGAATCCGTCTACAATAAATCCTGTTTTAGACATAAAAATTTATTGATCACGAAGTAGAAAGAAACATACAAAACTACCTGCTAAGGCAAAAACCTGCCTAAAACAAAATATTATTATTTTTTCCGAAAACCGAATGCATCCCTACTTTATATTCATATTTTGTCATTTAACGTATCCAAAAATTTTATTACGAAAGCCGTGAGAGATTTTAAGATGTCTTTTGTACACACCTCGCCTCCCCCCACCCACCCACGGCAGGAAACGTATCTACGCTAAAATGTACGGATATTAAAAAGAAAAAAGGAAGACGTATCTTTTTTTATAGCCTGTAAGTCATCCCTCTTCAAAACTTTATTACAAAAAGCATCATAGAACCTGAAATATATTTTTGTCCCCCCCCCCATATAGGAGGGAAATATGTAATCTCGTTCTTTTCCCCCGGTATGAGGAAAAGAACTAAAAAAACATTCTGAAAATATCTCCTGTATCTGATTTGAAATAAGAAATATTATTAAAAATATGATTTTTTTATCTTTTTTAAATTATGTATAAAAAGATACCAATGTTCAATTTATTTTTCGAATATTTATATTTATAAAATTGAACTAAAATAAGTAGACATTCAGTTTTATCTAAAATATCTATGGTCTCACCAGTGGGCGATAGTTTCTGACGTCTCAACTGGCGTTTAAATCAGCATTGTAATAACCTATTCTATTTACAGTTTAGATGACGCAAATACCTCAAAATTTAAACTTGATATTGTGCTAAGAGCATCAATTTGATGTTTATTGCTTTTTTACTGTTATTCGGTATTGCATTACACAAATATAGCTTCAAAATTTGTAATCTAGGCTTTTAAAACCGATTCGTATTTCAACCATCGAATCCAACAGGAGAAAAAAGTAGAATCGGGAGATAGTAAATGAAAGAAAGGATCGGGACAGTGGATACTGCATTGGCTTCTGAAATATTTTCAACAGCTTTTGTTTCACGCAATATTAAAAAAAAAAAAAAAAAAAAAAAAAAAAAAAACTAGAAGAAAAAGAAACGAAACTTTATTTCTGTAAAAAGTTTCCGTAAAAATGTTTTGCCATAAAATTGCCTATAGATATTTTAGTTTGGTTTGGTTTATTTAATGTCGGTCGATTAAGTACACGTGGGATATAGGTCAGAATGATGAGGTGATGGTCAGGGTATGCCCTTCGTGGGTGTCTCTGTAAGGGCACCTAACCCGTATTTACACAAGAAAATCCAAGGTTCGAAGTAAACCACGGAAAATTCCGAACGGTTATGCCGACAGACGCGATTGGGTTCGAACCCAGCACTGCCGTCTACCAGTTGAAACGTCAGAATCTATCACCCACTGGTGGGGCCATAGATATTTTAGATAAAACTGAATGTCTACTTATTTTAGTTCAATTTTATAAATATTAATATCGAAAAATAAATTGAACATTGGTTTTTTTATACATAATTTAAAAAAGATAAATCATATTTACATTAATATATTTCTATATATACGTAAAAAGAGTATCAGTTAAGCGGTTAAAATGACATATTCCGAAGAGAATTTGAAACACTAAAGAACATCCTTTAAATTAATTTAAATTTTTCTAGAATTGTTACAAATATTTCTAGGATTCTTTAACAAACATTTGCTGGTCATAAATATTTATTCATAGATTGACACATCTTTGGAGATGTTTTACAGTAATTTTAAACTAGTTTTTGTAGTTCCCCGTGATATTTGTCTGAGGAGGCTACAATAGACATAGATTGTTACAATAGACCCCGTTCAATCTTAAATGTTATTTTAAATCTCGTTCTAATCAACAAACCCTATTTCTGCTGTTGAGTGGATAGTCGATTCAACATTTCGACTCAGATTCGACTCGGGAAAATGAGCCGGAAAGATCATCAGCTTGAGAACAAGAAAACAGGCGGTATTTCTGCAGTCTGATGCCGCCAGCGCCATCTTTTGGCCGAAATTAGAACTATTTGAAGGAAGTGCGTATTCAAAATTTATTGATATTCTATTAACAATACCGCAAACCGCGCATTTTTATCTCAGACCGTTTTCTTGTTATTTAATTTGAAAATCGGTCAGTCATTTACTGGTCACCCGGTATATATATATATATATACAGGGTGTTTATAAAGTCCCGGACCCATTTTGATGTTTAATAACTCATAAAATAATAAAGATGGATTAAAATTAATAACATAAATGGTTAGATAGACTCAAAAAGTTTCATGACCCTTGGCAATGAACTTCCACCTGTGCCCCCTTCGTTGCACGGAGAATATCAAGTCAATAGTCAATTTCACGCCAGGTAGCGGCAAGCATGTCGGCATCCACAGAGGCTATTGCGGTTGTAATTCTGGCTTCTAAGCCATCAATGTTCGACACTCTCCTCCTGTAAACATTGTGGGGATTTGTAAAAGACAATGTTGTGGTTATTCTCAACAACCGTTGTATGTAAAAGTGTGAAATTCAAGCTAACGAATCTGCTAAATAAATAATAAAATAAATACGTATTTGAAATATTTTGGAAAATCCCACCTAAGGGGGTTAAAGGGAGTCGAAAAGATTTTGAGCATTTGGCCATATCTCAGCAGCTGTTTTAAGTAGGAGCGTAAAATTCAGGATAACAAACTTTTATAAAAAATAATTAAACATATACAATTTTAATTCATTTTCAGCAATGAAATTACGCTTGAAATTATTGAATATTTAATACGTGATTTATCACTTGCTAACTAACCGTAGAAACCAACTGGGTGAAAAATGTCCAAGCTAGGGATCGAACTCGGAATCCTTGGAATAGTGCTCCAAGTGCTCTACCATTCAATTTCCATCTTGTGCTGCAGTGCAACCATACAAACATATGGGAGTAAAAATGCCAAGCTGGACATCGCCCTCGTAGCTCAAATGGTTTTACAGTAGAACTCGTGGTTTTGTTAACATCTCATTGTCGCGTGTCATTTGTATTGATCCTGAGACGATTTTTATTTTTATTTTTTATTATGATTACGATTCTTATCAGAATTCGAAGCAAACTATGTCAAGTTATTTTTTTAATATATTTTGTACCATCTTTCTTATGTAATATAAATTGTTCATTAAGATGTTCATGAAAAGGTGAAGTTCTTAAAATCTAATGGATTTATTAAACTTTTTATTTAAGATACAATTTATCAAAACTGTTCGATCACAAATCACTTCAATAATCATGCCTGCAATTTATATATCATGCTTTTATGTTTAAATAGGATCCAGAAAAGATACTAGAAAGTTTCACGTTGTTGAACGGGGAAAATTATTTTTTGAGAATAGTCTTAAATTCTTCGCAACGGCACAGAAAAGCAACGTTTTTAAAAATGTGATTTTTTTTTCCAGCAAATTAATTAATTGCTATTATTTTTATTTTACTCCATCAGTTTTTGCATGTGTTTTTAACTTGAAGTAAAAGGCTTCACTACTTCAAAACGTGTCGCCTATTTCATTTCTTTTGTTACTTACATATTTGAACTTTTTAAATCAACATTTTTGTTTCCTGTAAAAGATGAAATCTTATATTTGATTAGGGGAAAGGGGGACACGTTTGAACTGGGGGCACATTTGAACACTCTAAATATTTTCCTTCAAATACATTATTTTTTTAAGATGTAGATAGCAACACATTACTACTGCTTCAATGCAATAGATATACAAAGCTGCACCATTTGTATACACAATACTGTTTAAGCAAGGCATGTATTTTTTTCGTTCTTGAATCTAAACTTAAGAAAATAAGTTGATAGCTTTTTGTTAACATCTTTGTATGCCTAAAATTTTAATTTATTGTTCTTCAGTTTATAAGCTTTGTTTTGTTCAAATTCTTAAGCCAAATTAAGCAAATAGTTGTAGTATTAAACTCCATGTGATGGGACACCATTGAACATTTAAAACTATGAAGTAAAGAGTTATAAACATATATAAATATTATTTTTGGATGTTTTTGAAATGTAAAAACGGGTTAATTAAGAATCCTAAAGAAACATGGACTTATATTGTTAACAATCTCCCTTCGCTGCACACATAAATTTCTGGATGTATCAGTGATGGCAATTTTCAAATCTAAATTGATGCATTGATGAATCCTATTTTGGACAATTAATCATTGATACTAAAGATCAAGGTAAAATGGTTAAGATTTACATGTAATAATTTCATTTTTGTTCAATTTCAGACGAAAGGATTGCATTGGTCGGATTGAATTGCAATTGCAGGATAAAACAGAATTTTATGTCATGTTTATTCGTAAAAGATAGAATGAAAAATTTATTTTCCAGAGGCATCAAATATCAATTTGGTGGATTTCAAGGGTATTGTAAACACGTTTCCACAACCAAACATAACTGGAGGGATCCTCCGTGCCGTTTTAATAATGAGATTTGATATCAACTTTGGTGGCTATAAATTTGATTAAATAATAAAAAAAATAATTAAAAAAATTTAGTTGTTTAATTTTATTCATACAATTTTATATTTCTGAAAGTTATGCAATTTTTCATAAAAACTCTTAATATTTTCGTATTTTATTCAGTTGTTCAAAGGTACCCCTACATGGAGCAGGTTTGAACAGAAATCTTTCAGCTTTTTAAATCCTGACAACATATTTAATTCATTTGAAAAACTCTTAATTTCTGACTCACACGATGAAGAAATGCATTGTTGTTATTATGTAATATTTAAAACGCAAGAAATATAATTCAAATACGAAATACACTGATTTTCTAAAAAAATGTTCAAACGTGTCCTCCCCTCTCCCCTACGCATTTTTGAAGGAATACATAATAATTTAAAGACATAAGCTATAGAAATATGTTTTGTACTATTCTTACTTTTCATAATTGGGAGAGTATAATATTATCAGAATTTCATAATATTTCCAGAATTTCAATGTCGATGATGATTTATTGAGTGATCTGAGTCGTGGGTTTTCCGTCTGAAATACTAAAAAGTTGTACATGAAGATTTTCAATTTCTTTCCTTATCCGTATTTCGCAATCAGGAATTCACCTTTCCGGAAAAATGTTCCAATTTAGTAATGCTCCTTTTTAAAACATGATAATCTTTAATTTTCCAGTTTAAGCAATTACTTCCTAATCCAGTTTTTTTTTTTCAAAATGGCTATTTTTGGGAATTATTAAATTTTTTTATCAATGATAATTATTCGATTTCACGTATTCTAAATTTTTAAAGTAAAAGAAAATTTCCGGCTTTTATACCTTGATTTCAAAAGTTTTTCGACAGTTTTTATATTTTCTGAAACTATTATTCGGGCATTTTAAAGCTATTCAGAAATCCCGTCAGTAACGTAATTAAAAAAGAATTTCTGTTTATGATGTGTCATATATAAGACCAATAGAAAAAAAAAAATTTCTTGTACAGAGATTTCTAAACGATGGATTCCGATCCGATGGTCTCAGTTGATGTTTTGATGGAACAATAGACGAAGTCTTCAAAGTTTATAATTAATTTTATCTGCAGCAATAATGTAATAAAACAATATGTTATAATTTTTAAATAAATTATCCTAAAGATATATTTATAAATTTTTTTGTGGAACAACAGTGGCTTTAGGCTAAAAATTAAAATAGTTTCATTAGGGCCATCGCAATTTACGTGGGGCTTTGACGAATCAGTTAGTGAGGCCCAACGTATGGCAGTAATATTGGACAAATAAAATTAATATTTAATTTGTAGATATCATTGAATAATATACAATGTGGGAAAAATAACACTAATTTCACATGTAATGTGCATAATTATTTTTATTTTCTCAAAATCGTCTGTCAATTACAGTGTTTTGAATGTTTATTAACTATTTGGAAAATATTTGTTGTCCTCGGTAGAGAATTGGGAAATCTGAAGTATATCTGAATAGTTTTATTGGTTGAATTCCGCAACTTTTTTTTATTTTATTTTATTCGTTTTCCGATAGGTCCATTATTATTATTAGTAGTAGAGCTTTGAGGAGTAGGTGCTGCAGCAAAGTGTCGGCATGACTTCAAATGATCACGAATAGGTCCATGTTTAATGTCCAAAAATGGAATACTTCTGTTGCCACGATGACAAAAAAAAAGTAATAAAAACTTTTATAATTTGTAAAGGAATTGTGATAAAGATCTCAAACAATTTTCATTTAAAACTACACTTTTTTTTCTCTACGCAGTGGTGCAAAAATTTTAAATGTGCGATCTTAAGAAGTTGACAAATTTGCAGTTCCGAAAATTGTAAAATTGAAATTTAATTTAAAATTTGTTTATGATAGGTCCTAGGAAAATTAATGTTTAATCCATGTCGTACTTCCGTACGATGGATGAGGCGTTGAGAAGTCAGTCTGATTAATTCCATCAAATAAAAATGCACATTTTAAACAATTAAAGTTGTATATCTATAAACTAGTTTTTTTTTTTTTTTATCATTGGTCTAGGAATATTAATGTTTAATGCATGGTGTACGTAATATATGACTCTTTATGATCATCTTAAAAGTGATGCTTATTATTATTATTATTAATTTAAATATAGAATTTATTTATAAATCTTTAAAATTTTAGTCTTTGAAAATATAATTTTCCAAATAGTCGTTGTAATTTGTTAAATTACAATTGTTTATTTATTTATTTATTTTTTATTCATGGTTGCTTTCAGGATCGTCGAATGTTTACATTTTGTTATTGTCATATAAACTTTACCTGTAAGAAATAAAGCTAATGCTCACTATTTTTATAATGAAGAAATGTTTTAAATTATATCTAGAGGAAAGATATTATTATTTGATGCAAAAAAGTTCATTATTTTGAAAAGTATAGAGAGACTCGGAAACACTAACAAGATCACAATTGGTGCGGGGCCCTAGGCAGTCGCCTTCTTTGCCCGATGGTTTCGATAGGCCTGAGTTTCAGTTCCGACACAGACTCTGTCGTTCAATCAATGAAGTAATTCACATTAAAATTTAAATTGTATTTTTCTTATACATTCATTAATAACCGCATATCTTGTACGTAGTAAAATGTTTAGATAACTCTCCTTTCACATTAAAGAGGCTATTTCAGTCACGCGAAAAGCCCCGCTTGCTAATACTATTTTTATGGAAGAAATTTATAAAAATATCACGTTTGCATTTCAATATTTTTATAATAATAATAATAATAATTATTATTATTGTTGTTTTATGCATTGGATATTTGAGATCGATCTGTATATGGTCATTCTCTATTTTTCCATTTTGTGATCAGGTTTTTTTTTTTTTTTTTTTTTTTTTTTTTTTTTTTTTAAAGGGGGACATTTTACTTTTTGGAATGGATTTCGAAAATAAAAGTATTTTCATCAAAAGAAAAAAAATCTACAATCAAAATCGTAAAAGTACACGGCCTTTATACAGATTGACCTTAGTTATCCAATGAAAAAGAAAAAAAAAATTGAAAAGCAAACGAGATACTTTTGTACATTTCTACCATCTGAAAAGCATTAGCAAGCAGGTCTTTTCGTGTGATTGAAGTAGCCCCTATCCCCTGTTACCATACACGTGTGTATCTGAAGCATGGCTATAAAAAAGGATGGGCTGGTCCCCATGGTATGTCCTCCCCCTCCAGCAATTTCTTGAGCCCCGTCCATATTTCATAAACTTTCAAAATATATAGGATCTTTATTACATTTAAAAGTTGTAAAACTTCACAGTTAAAATTTTATGGCAGGGGTTCTACCCTATATTTTGTTTATGTTTAATATCACTAAAATACAGTGAAAAAAAAAAAAAAAAAAAAAAAAAAAAAAAAAAAAAATACAAGCTGTGAATTAATTTTCCCATAAATGTTTCAAAACTTCGTCTAACTTTTTTTAATTGCTTTGGTGTGTATGCTTTTTATAAGTTTAATAAGATATAAATTATGCAAAGGGAAAAGACTCTGCAAACATATGGCTCGACATATTGTGTTGCAGGTTGCAGGCGAAAAAATTAAAAACTAACTCTGGGTTGGATAACAATGGAAACTACAACTCTTGCAAACATAATTGATGGTGCTGCCATCTATTGAAAAACTGAATAAACAATCTACTTTTTTGAGATCAATTAGTATTATTAACTTGCTACTACACAAAATAACATTGCTGAAAAAATACGATTTTGCATCATTTTCTCCTTAGTATATAAGCTTACAGCTCCTAATATAAAAACCAGACAGTTTAGTTTAGATGAGCAATATTTTCCCAATTTGTTTTAAATAATGTGGAAAGGATGTTCATTCAAAATTAACGGTTTAGTATTAATAAAGTATGGACATGGGCCATAAAGAGCTAATAGACTAGTTTCCTTCGTAGTATTCAGAAAAAAGGTCTACTTTAAATAAATATTAATTTAAACAAATAATTTTTATTCCTTATTAAAAAAAAATCTTTTTTTAACAGTGTTTTGCCTATGGGTCTTAGTTACTCTTGTACGGTACGTTTTTTAACAAAAAATATACTTATTTTTATAAAAGAATAAGATTTTATAATAATTACAATGTTTTTAATCGTTGAATCGTTGAATATATGTGCATAGTACACTGATTATATAAATACGAACATTGTGCATATTTCTGAAAAATAGTGTAACACACAAAATGCAAAAGTGATGCCGAAAATGGAGTTATGCTGAATATATAGACGTGAGTCCGCGTCAGAGATAGCGAATGTATTAATATTTCGGAAAACGAGAAAGTTTCATTTCCTTCTAATAGATGGCAGCACGATCAGATTAATCAGAAAAGAATTCTATATGTCCAGAAAGGTCTTATACAAATTTTGAAAAAGTGGTACAGCATACTGAAAAAAAAAAAAAAAAAAAAAAAAGAAAATGGATAGGAAAAAGGTCGTAATATTTTTCAGATAAAAATGCAGGATGTCTCACACTAATCCGAACTTAGATTATTGTTTTTAATAATTGTAAAGTAAAAACATGTCCTTTAATTAAGCTCATATTAACGGTGAAAATATCTGAACAATAAATTTTACCTTTACTGTCTTTCTTTTAACAATTTCAAATTTTACGTCATCGAATACGACAAAAAAAATTTTTTAGAGGCAATTTAAAAAAAAATTGTATATATATATATACATATAGTGTGCTGACAATTATGAAAGATCAACTTGTTTGCACTTAAAACAATATAAATAGTTCAGTATTTGTTTTTTATAGCGAAATTAAAACTTCACCAATAAATAAATAAAAGAATATAAACAAAACACAAATTTAATATTCATGGAATCGAACAATGAGCTCAAAATTGAAACCACTCAGATTATAAAAATGAAAACGACTGCTATGAATGTAAAAATTATCAGGGATTTTTTTCGGCTATTTACTCCTGGCAAGTGTGTAATTCAAAATTACATCACTGATTAAATTTTAAAATTTTACTTGAATATATTATAGCTATATAAATGATTTTTTTTGTTGTTGTAATTAACGGGAAATCTGAAAAAATACATTAAAAAAAAATTATATATAGTTTTTAATTTAAATAAAAAAGGATTTTTATCTGTATTTTTTCCACTAGTTTTAATAATAATAAAGATATTTTAATAAAAGTTGCAATATACTTGCATTTTTTTCGCGTAAAATGTAACAATATCACGAGAAATTGTAGAAGTTGTCATCATTCACATCTAAATAATCCTGAGTAGATTAACGTATTGACGAATGTCATTGATAATACATACAATTTTATTTACCGAATTAACGTACATTTCCATCACTTTTATCTATAATGTTATTTCATGTCGCATAACGTACATAAGGCAAAACTTCTTAATAACACTATAAATAAGCCAATGAAAGATGACCATGATGACCTCCATGATGACAGACGTCAGATTTGCAATAAATGAAGACAATTATTTTAAACACATGTATAGTCGATGGAAAAAATGTAAACACTCCTTTCTAACTCCTCAACAAATTATTGCAGAAAAAAGTTATTGGTTTCGAACAATTGAAAATAAAGTTTACTTTTAAATGATGTATATAAAATTTGCCTAAGGGGTCATCTACATATTAAAACGAACCCAAACTTCATTTTTATTCAATGGCAATAAACAATTTTTGGCAAGATATTTCAAACATTCGCTTCAAACTATGCCTAGAACCAAATTTCAAATCATTTGCATGATAATTTTTTGAACTATAAATATTCAAAACTTAGTGCTTCTAATGTTAAATTACATTTTCATATTTTTATTATTAACTCCTGAAATTATACTCCTTATGTGGTAATTTTTATGTAGAAATAATACTAAAATACCCAAACATAAATACGTTGAATTTGAAATTTTTATAATTTTATGATCTGAATTATGAAATTAATATTAAAAAATCCCTCTCGGCTGGGCCTATAGGCGGAGGTAGATTTCAAAGAGTGTTCATTTCAACAACAACAACAACAAAAAAAAAAAAAAAAAAAAAAAAAAAAAAAAAAAAATATATATATATATATATATATATATATATATATATATATATATATATATATATATATATATATATATATATATATATATATATATATATATGATTAGAGATAAACCCAGTTTAATAACTTCATTTGGCGGTTTATGAAACATTTTTAATTTCATTTTTCTGCAAAAACTGGTTTTATCAGAATCATCTTAAGAAAAACTCAACTCAAATGCCCATTTTGACAACATATTTTGAAATAAATTCTGAATTTATTAAAAAATCGACCAAAACAGTATATTATACAGTTCCTAAATAACAAAAAACTGTCATTTGAATACATTTGAGAAAAAAATTGAATTTAAAAATGAGTCATAAAATAACCGATTTGTTGTTTGAATACATCCTTAATTCTTTAATCATGCACTGAGAAAAAAATGTAGTTCTGACATCTAGAATCTAAATTGTGACTCTAGAAAAAATAGTTCCATGTCATCCTTATAAATTCTAGTTCAGTATGTTTGAGAGTTCTATAGTCTCCTACTGGAATTCAAGAGGGTATTCCTATATTCTGGTGGTCAAAATCATTTAAAAATCTCTGCAAATAGAGGCGAATACAAGAGGTTTGATATGGTAACTGTAATTCTTGTTTACGAAACCACTACCGAAATCAAGCGATAATTTCTCGTTACTGAAACGATTCAATATCATTTCGTCACCTAGAAAACACGAAACTAGAAATGGTAGGTCGTTTCGTCTATTCAGCTTAGCTGATTAAACTATTCGCACAATTCGATCATCTATAATTCTAGTTCTGGTATTTAGAAAGTGACTAACTATTCATTCTAGGTGAAGGCGGTATACTTTTTTTTCTCAGAGTGATTGCTTCGGAAAATTTTGTGCGAAATACTCACTTTGACAGCATTTTTAAAAATATATTCTATCTTTATCAAAAAACTGGCCAATGCGTCACAGTATATAGTTCCTAAATAAGAGGATCTGTAAATTGGATGCGTTTGAGAGCAAAAATGGATTTAAAAACGAGTCAGAAAAAAAAACGCAATTTCTTATTTGAATACTTCCTTAAATTTTCAGTCACGATGATTCCGGAAAATTCTGTTCAAAATACCCTTTTCGGTAGCCTTTTTTGAAATATATTCCATCTTTATCAACAAACTGACCAATGCATCACATTATATAGTTCCTAAAAAAGAGGATCTGTAAATTGGATGCGTTTGAGAACAAAAATGGATTTAAAAACGAGTCAGAAAGAAACGCAATTTCTTATTTGAATACTTCCTTAAATTTTCAGTCCCGATGAATTCTGTTCAAAATACCCTTTTTGGTAGCCTTTTTTGAAATATATTCTGTCTTTATCAGAAAACTGACCAATGCGTCACTTTATACAGTTTCTAAATAAGAGGATCTACCATTTGGATGCGTTTAAAATCAAAAGTGAATTTAAAAATGAGTCAGAATATAAGCAGTTTGGATTTGAGGTTTTTTTTCTCCAACTCCTATTTTTGTTTAATTTCTTTTTGCTATACGAATCGGTCCTATGAAAAACTTGTCAATATAAAAGTTGTAGATATTTTTAAGAAGATGTAAAATAAATTTAATCAGATTTGATATCTTAAAAATTGACGGAGGTATGGATTTTTCTCTTTTTTCACCGCCCTTTTTCTTTTCGTTTTTAATTTTTTTCATCGGCAAAAGTTGGTCCTATCAAAAACTTGTAAGTACAAAAGTTTTAGATAATTTTAAGAACATTTACAAAATATTTAGTTGGACTTGATATCTTGAAAATTGACGAAGTTATGAATTTTTTTCTCTCAAAACCCCTGTTTTTTTCGCCCCTTGAGCCCACTTCTAAATTTATCGAAAATCTGTCATGCATAAACTTTTGGCCCATTTTTAAAAAGTAATATAAACTTTAAACCGATTCGATATCTACTTTAATTAAGAAGCTAGGGCGTTTTTTCGGTTTTCACAAAAACGCCCCCTATTCCGACCCCCTTGGTCCGATTTTGCCCATTAACGAACTTAGCTGAGATTTTATCCCCTTTGATTTTATGTACCAGTTTGGTGGAGATTGGTGAAGAATTATAGAAGTTATCGTGTCCATAAAAAAGCGAGATATATAACTGGTGCGATTGCAATAGGTAGTATTTCATACGAAATCTACCTAAAAAAAATATATGAATTGCAGCTTACAATTTTTTTTATGGATTTAGGTTTATTAAGTCCTCATTTATGGAAATCCAATATTTCAAATTTTTCTTTCGATTAATTTTCAAACTATGCTTAAAAAATGGCAAAATGATGGTTTACGGGATTGTCTACGATAGAAGTGATTAGATATGTTGAAACATCTTATGCTATCCTGTAATTTAGCAGTCTTCAATGACTGTTTGAGTGGCGATACTTTGACCAAGAAGGCGGCTTTCCTGGTCAACTATCGAGTAGTGAACTTCAATTTCGATACCTAAAACATTCCTATTTTAAAATAATTAATTTCTCGGAAACTTATCGTATGATTTGCATGGAAATTTGTTTTTTAGTCTAATTGAATGGTTTAGAGTTCATTTATACTGTCAGAATTACTTTAAAACTTTTCAATTAATGTAAAACGCATAGACAGAAGCGAATAAACTGCGTCTTAAGCCCCTAGGCTAGTTTTTTTTTTTTTGTATCCCTCCTCCCTATTCCCAAAGTAATACATTTCAATGTTTTCAGACACAAAAAACGTAAAGAAGTGCAGAAAAACAACAAATTTCATAAAATTAAAATGTTATCATCCGATAAATTTTGGTCATAAAAAATGGGATTTTTAACACTAGAACCGCGGTGACGGGTCATTTTGACCCGTATCATATGGAGAGATGTCGATTCGAACCAGAAAACGCTTAATAAAATAATCTAAATATATGCTGAGCAAAAATATTTTCAATAAATAACTTAAACAGTCTTAAATGAAAATTCCGGTGAGAAATATTTTTATAAAACTTGAATAAATTCTCCCGCGGTTCTAGTGTTAAATTTTCTTCTTAGACATCGAAGTATATTTTTCTAAATATAAGTTATTAGAACCTGTGGGCTATATAAAAATAAAACTTCACATTTCATTGGAATACAACCTCTTATGTAACAAAAGTCATAATTCATTTGTACGCTTCTTGCAATTATAATGTTTCTATCATCAACGGCTTAAGGCTCACACGCTCTCTAATGTTAATCCTATAGGAGAATTTTTTTTAAATACCTTATTTGCACTTCAATATTTTTGTATGCAACTAAATCTCTATTTTAATATACAGGGTGTCCCCTCTCAACGGTGGCCAATGGCTAATTTCTAAACCGTTGGTCATAGACATATAGTTCCAATTGCAAAAATGCTTTAAAAAAGGCAAAGAATTATTTTTTAAGCGATTTTGGTCAAAAAAATGTTTTATTAAAAAATTATGAAAATTAAATTTTTATACGGTCCCCCGGTCCTATAAGTGATATTTAGTAAAATTTTTTCAACACTCTAGCAAGTAATATAGAAAAGGTCCCATTCATGTAACATTAAAATTGACCGAGTTATGAAACTTTAAATTTCATGACTTAAACCACTTTTCTATAGCTGAAAATGGATGAGTTCGACTCGGCTTTAAGGGAACGTACACTAAGTGCTTAAAGTATTATAAAGGGAATCGATTTCCAACGCTGTTCAAAGAGTACTTCCTAAACTATTTGTCACGGACATATAGTTCCAATTACAAAATGTTTTAAATGAGCGATATAACTGAAGGCGCTGTCCCCGTATAAATTTTACGGCAGTGTTAATTATAATTAATTAACTTCTAGATTAGTAATTAAAATAACTGAAGACATGAATTTCAAAATTCTCTTTATCAAAACAATCAAATTTTGGGAAATAGCGAAAAAACTTTAAATGCATCTATTGGTTTTCATTATAAATTTTGAGATTGCATTTTTACAATAGTGGAGGTTTGTATAGACTGACAGAGAAATCAAAAAGCGATAAGTCGAGTTTTGAAATTCATATCCTCAATTTATTTTTACGTATGTTTTATTTTGTAAGCAAATGAAGCTGATTTTTTTCGTGATTTTATTTTAAAAAGGTATGTTATTTTGACAAGCTTTTATTTTATTCATAGTTTTTGTATGTAAATTTTCCTAGTTCAAAACTTATATTCAAATTTTAACTCACTTCCAAATATCTGATTGAGGTTCAATTCCCATACTTATTTAAACCCGATGACAATGTAATATTAATGCGATTTTAGGTGCGTTTCATTTATTTATTTTATAGGACTACATCAAATTCTATTAGGTTGAGTAATCTAATAGAGCTTTAAATACGTATCATTTTGTAACGATTTGTGACTGTTGCTTTTCATAGTTTAATTTAACAAAATTTCTGTTATTTTTTTACTTATATTTTTAGAACAAATTGCATATTTTACTTTAACATGTAAATGTCAACATAAATTCAGAAACAACATTGTAATTTTTTTTTTTTTTTTACTCTCAATGTTTAAAGTTAAAATTTCTATCTGATGTTTATTTTTATTTCCAGTAAATTTGTGACTGACCCCTATTTTGCAGCAAAAAATATGCTTCAACTTTGAACAGCTATAATTCGGTCAATTTTGATCGCAGAGGAATGGGACTTTTTTTGTCTTACTTGTTAGAGTATTGGTAAAAATTTTCTAAATATCACTTATGGGACCGGGGCACCGTATAAAAATTTAATTTTCGTAATTTTTAGCAAAACATTTTTTTTAACCTAAATTGCTTAAAAAATAATTCTTTACCTTTTTTAAAGCATTTTTGCAATTGGAACTATATGTCTATGACCAACGGTTTAGAAATTAGCCATTGGCCACCGTTGAGAGGGGACACCCTGTATATATGTGTAAATGTAAACCCATTGGCAAACCGTTTTTGAAAGAAGTGAAAGTATCTTCAATAAAGTAATCTGCAAACAAACTGGGAAAAAATAAAATAAAAATTGCTTTTGTAAGCCTCGATCACAACTATCCAATGAAAGAAAAAAGAAATAAAAATATAGAAATTCGAACGAGATATTTAAAAATATTTCTACCATGCGATTCATATTAGCGAGCGGGTGTTTTCACATGAATGGAGTAGTCCTTTGACTATAATCGCCATAGCCTTTATTTTTAATCACTCGGTAGAAGCAATTCTGAAAACATTTTAGAACCGTTTGCACACATTTTTTGAAGACTGGATTTACGGTCTGTAAGTAAAGTTAAAAATTAATGTTTTTTCATATTAACATTTATATGGAATCTCTAACACCTAAAATGAACTTTTAGTGGAATTCGGAAAGCGGGTGATAAAAATCTACTGATTTAAAAGAAAAAAATAGTATCACAAAAAGTTAAATTAACGGAATTTAGAAATATTACACATTTATTTTTGTATAGCAGCGTTATTTTCATTGCATGCACCTTACTATAAATAAAATTAAATGTTATAGTAATTAAAAAAATGCTTGAATCTTCCGTTACTTTTGATCATTTTCCCCCATGGCTTGATGTAAACATTGAACAAAAATTTACGAATTCTTTGAATTTGTTTTTTACTCGCGAGAATGTGTTTTACCGTTACTTTCATACAGGGTATCTAATGTCCTTACTTTAAGTAACACTACTTCCAAATAGAAATCACGCCTTATTTAATAGCAGTATTTTGCGCATTGAACTAAGGCAAAGATTACTTTTCGGAAATATTAGTTCTTTACAGTATGGTAAGATCTCTAAAATACGTATATACGACCGTATGAACTGTATATATGTATGTACTCTATTATCTAATTATTAATAGGATTATTTCATTGCATCAAAATTAGAATATGGAGTATGTGCCAGTTTTTATTATTAGTATTAATACTTATCGTGAATCAGATTAACTTTAATCACCAAGCGTTTAAAACATAATCCAGATAATAAAGATTTTGCTGATATAAACCTTTTAAAAACCGAGAAAATTATCGATTAGATAGTGGTTATTTACTGTATAAGAATCTGAATTAAATCGCAAAATTATTTTTTATCTCATTCTTAGTGGCTCAATCTTTGGCAGAGTTCAATAACGTCAATGACGAAGAAAAAAATTGTATAAAACACATTTTTATGCAATTTTACTTTCTTTTAGTTGTTATATTTTTATATCACTTTAACAGCACTTTTATGGTACGTTTCATATTTTAAATGTTTTTTATACAGTTTTCCTGATTATTTATTGAATGAGCCATGTATAAGCCATACATTAACATGAAAAAATGCCTAAAAATGACTGATGTGCGATTTCTAGTGCCAAATAAAATAAAATAAAATAAAACAGTATAACTTTTTATTTTTTTTACTCTTTGTATTCATTACCTAAAGAACGTAGAAATTCACAGAAACATTTATCCGTCTTTAGAACTTTATAAAAAAAAATCAAGATGAATATATCTGTCTTAACTTCTTCGAGATGAGCAATAATTAAACGTGTTGTCGATTATGCACCAAATCATTGAAATTGAACACCAGCAAATGTGAAAAGAAATTATTTCTTTATCTCATAGCAGATTTTCAATGATTTAATATGGCAAAAAATTTATTCAGAAAAACTAGTACCCAAAAGTTAAAAGTAGTATAGGCTAGTTCCATGAGTCACGAGCTACGATTTTTGATATCAGTGTTTTAGGATAGATAAATTTGATTTATTTTATCGGATATATTTCATTAATTAAATAAAACAAAGCAAACTTTTCGAAAATAATGGTGGCCAGCAAACATAATGGTTATCAGCTATGTGATTACACTACAAAAACCTATGGAACTAACATGTAACGAGTGCTTGACGCGAAGGAGTTAAACACCCCAGACGTTAAAATGTATACCAAAGAAAATTTCTTAAATTAAAACTGTTGTTAAAATATGGGTTTATATAATTTTGTGGAAATGGTCCTCTGTAAGGGTTTTGCTTAGTAGTTTTAATATTCATCTTGACAAATTGATAGTAAAGTAATTCCAGAATAGAGCGTTCTTTATTAAGGATGTATAACACCAGGATGAAACACGGGTACTTACCAGTTTTAATACCATTTTTGAAACTCTCGCTCATTTGGACTGAATATTTAATTGCTTGAAAAATTTCAAAACATTTAGATGAAATATGTTTCATTTTAGACTTTAACATCTTAAAAACAACAGTTTACATCACTCGCATTATTATTTCACAATCTTTGATTTCTGTTTAAAAATATTAGTTTTTCCATTCTTTCTGGTTTTAATGAAAAAGTCCTTTTAGATAATATGCAACTTGATTTTCAAAAAATTATTTTAGATGATACTGATGCTGACATCACTTTTTGCTGAATCCGCAAGCTCTGGGAAACTATCATATGATTAATGGCGGATTCAACGGTGAGGTCACCGAAGTCATGATGTCTCTCCCCCCCCCCCTCCTAAACAGCAGAACTTTGCTAAAAATTACTTTAAAAGTTAAATATACCTTAAATCCTTATTGTCTCCCCTCCCCCTGTTCAATAATGCGAATCTTTCTTATTCTGTAAACGGTCTACTCAAATCAAAATTAGGTAATTTTTGACACATTTGTGAAAGATTTTTAATCTCGAGAAATTTGCAAGTGTACGTACTCGGAAATTATGTGATGAAAAAGTGTTTTCCATTTTTAAATAAAAGCAGATAAAAAAAGCTTTAAAAAAATTCATGAAATTCGGCATTTTAAACTAAATTTCCGGACGCGACTGCTAATTGCTCCCTCATGCGACATTTCTCTGGCTGTGAAGTCCTACAATTTATCGTAAAATGCTAACTTAGCGAGATTTCTAAATCCTTTTTTGCAGTTATAAAAAAAAATGTAAAAAATTTCAATTTCTTTTAACTGAATAAAATTTGTGTAAATTATATATTATTAGAAATACTAATGCAAATTTGTGTGTTTATGAATGAAAATGAATTAGCAAAAGTATCATAAAAATCATCACTTTTAATTTAAGATTAACCTTGAATATAATAATTGATTATGAGGTAAAATGACCCCCCCCCCCCCCCAAAAAAAAAAAAAAAAAAAAAAAAAAAAGATAAATAGTCGTTGAGCCAGAAGCCAAAATTAGGGCTTTTGGTTTCATCTCTCGGGACTTGACGATATATACATTTTTGGATTTACAATGGTCCAAGGAGTTCATTTTTCGATGATACTATGAAATTCGTGGTAGCTTATAGACTCCATATTGAAAAAAAAGAGTGCCATCTATCGCAAGTACATAACAAATGAGTTTTTATTTTTGGTATTTTACATAATTAAATGTTACTGAAAAAATGAAAAGAACAAATATTGTTGAACATACAACGTATACAAATTATAAATTTGTTAAGATTTTATTTTAATATGATTATTAATATTTTCAGTTGGATAAACACTTCAAAAGACATTTGCACGACAGAAAACTGAAATCTTGTTTTGCATTTCAATGCATGCTATTTTCATGTGGATAAGACACAGCAAATTAAGAACAAAATAGTAATGGAGAATCTATTGTACTTACAAGGAAGGTCTCCATTCTGGGCATACTCAGAATTTTTTGAAAAAAATACTAATTAAACTACTCATGTATATAATAAAGGATCAGTCAAATTTAGCGGCGGAATTACAGAAGAAACTCAGTAAAATATAAAATACTTTTGAGTATTTGGCGCGAAAAGACGAAAGCGTCACGCGGTTTGGCGAGCAGCATTTTCCCTCGCCAAAAGCAAACGATTTTAATGCACTTGAAAATTTCTTGTCAGTTAAATTTTAGAATACGTGTAAATAGTGTTTAATGAATTTAAATTTAAAGAATGAGAGAGTTTGACACATAGATGTATTTTATGTTACATATTTCTGTTGCTTTTGCTGCAGTTATTTAATTTTATCACTTTAAAAATAATTTCTTATATAAAAAATGCTTTCATATTGAAAAATATTTTTTTCACATATTTAAGCGTATAACAAAATAAAGGCCAGATGAAGAATGCTGCAGTAATGCATTGCAATATCGGAGACGTTTTTGTTTCCATAGCAACAAAATTGAATGGACAGAGCTCAATTAGATAGGAGTTAATTTTGAAATTGAGACAATTTTAATTATTTTTAAATTTGTCTTAATTCAAAAAATTTCACAGTTAATTTTCATTCTAAATACATTATGACAAAAATATAGTTAAAACAAACTAAAGCTGGCAAAACTAACGTCATATAAATAAAATTTCTTTAAACAAGTTCAACATGAAGCATTTTTACCTTAAAAAGAATTTGACTTAAAAAAAGTATTTTTTAAAAATTTGTTTTGTCGTCAACCGATGATAAATCGCCAAATAAAAGAAATGTTCATTATTTTTTTACGAACGTTCTATCGGGATTCCGCCAAAATTTTTTTTTAAACATATATATCCACATGAGAAGAACATTCTGTAATTTTTTCAGAATTTTCTGAGTATGCCCGTATGGAGACCTTCCTTGTTAGTCTGTTAAGAATTAACCCCTTCGGGAACACGGGTGCATGTATGCATCTTCAAAACGTGGTTCCATCGCTTGTTTATGATACCACTAAAAAAGAAAATTAATTTTTTTCTTATTTAATTAAAATATTCACTTGATAAACTATTTTTAATTGTATGACAAAAAGGGGTGTCAACCAAATAATATTCATGTAAAAGATGCTGGTCTGGAATGGGTTAATAAATGAGAAAAATTTTAGTCTTCTGCATTGCTATCATCATATGTTGACATTCGTATATTCAACTAATTTCCATCGTCCCAGTACAGTTCTATATTCTGCATATGCTTGTACATCTACGTTTATTAAAAAAACATGGGCATGATAAAGTGACATAATTGTTCCAAAGCAGTTTCAGGAACGAGAGAATTGCATCTAGATAGCATTTTCCTTCGCTGCCTGTTCCAAAAAACGAGTCATATTTATCTGCGAATAGAAGATCAGGATCAGCCTGTAGGTACTCCTTACAAACAAAACCGTAGAAATTAGTTAGCATTATCTATAGGTACTGTGGATTACTACGTGACGAAAGGCAATGCGCCTTCACAAACTCGTTTTTTTTTTTTTTTTTTTTTTTTTTTTTTTTTTTTTTTTTTTCAGAAAAAAGTATATAAAATATAGCGCAATTCCTAAATGTCTGAGTATTTGTGCTTTCCATAATAGAGATGACAAACTTACGACTCAGCATGTTTCTTTGTTTCCTGTAACATATCAGTTTCAGTATAAAGCGCCTTAAGTGTATCTCGAAATTTATGCTCTGAACCATCATATTCCTATGCCTGTATCGCATTCCTATGCCTGTTTACCGTTATGTATTATGTTACTGTTTCCTATGCCTGCTTACTGTATCGCATTCGACAGTGAAAGCATTTCAAGTAATGCATTACATACCTTTTTACCTAGAAGTTCATGCATATTACTCGAGTTTTAATGTTTACTTTACTTGTCATTGGAACCAAACTTCACAAATATTAACCCTTTCTAGCATTTCAAATCAGTTTCTAGAGAAACAATGTAATAACTACCACATCAGCATCTTTAGAGATAGTAAATATTCTAAATCCAGACATCGTGCTTCAGCATGGTGTACGCGAAATAAAAGTTACGTATCACCTCTTCTTGGAAGCAGGTCAATTTAGTGAATTATTCAACTAGTTATTTCGTGAATTTATATAATTTTCTTCTATAGATAACCTACATCATTCGTGTATTCCACTATTTCAGATAATGTTCATTTTCCATTCTTTAGAAATGAAAGTATAAAAATTGCTTCGGTTTTCGTACTGTTTCCCCGGGAGACGGTAACTTGCATAACATCACCAACAGCTCATATTTTTCGTTTATTTTTTTTTTATTGACACCTGCCTATATCTGTTAGATACAACATTTATTCTTTGTTAGGATGTATAATCATGTAATATTTCAGAAAACAGATTCTTTACTAAGTTCTTAATGATTGTAGCTCCTGTGGTAGCTTTAACAAAGGACATTCCGACATTTATATTAACAACACCATCATGTGCATTCTTTCAGCAGTCGCAATTTTTTCATAACATTCATCAGTTTGTTTTTTCAGATTTCCGCATTGGATCATTAAGTGTCACTAAGGATCTTGAATGAAGTACGAGATGGTAATAATAGACAGTTTTCGAATCAAAATTTCTCCGCTGTGCAATGATCGTCAATTGCGTAAACATTTTTTTTTTTTTTTTTTTTTTTTTTTTTTTTTTTGTCTTGGCAAGAAACACTGGTTTATTAAATTTTACACTCTCTTTCTTCTGCAAGTCAGAAAATATATTTAGTTTCTTTATCTTTGGAGGTTTGAAAAATCCTTCTGGCTTTGAGTCCTCAGACAGATAGTCTCACTGGAAAGTTTAATAAGTTTCTTCACCCATCTCATGATCTTTGAACGTGTCTTCGACAATTTCTAGAATTTTTATTGCTCCAATTTATAATATACCATATCTACATTTATCTATTCATTGATAATCGTGTTCTGTAAATATGTCATATCATCGTTTTTCTGGATCTTGCTCAAAGACAGATCTGGATCAAAAACAGATTTGTCTGAAGTATTGATTATGGTTCTTTCACAAATCATGTGAAGAAATGCTGCAAATAATCAAAAATGTCTCTTAAAAATATCTCTTAACTGCGGAAAGTCTTTGGCTGAAAATCATTGTAGCTTTTGACCCCTGCGTGTCTTTATTTATTGTCTTTTGAATCACCCTATTAATTTAATATCATACAAAACCAAGGAAATCTTTAGGATCAACTGTTTATCAGCGGATATTTTACAAAACAGTGTCTATTAGCTACTCTATTCTTGAAAGTATCTTGGATAAATGTCATTCTGATGTTATGGTGAATCCAAAAATGTATGGTTTAACAAGCCCGCTGACATAAAACCGCAAAAGCCGCTGGCAACGACGACGGCCATTTTCCAGTATGGTGCCCATAAGCTACTCTGATTTTAAAAATATGGATAAATGTCATTCTTTTGTCGAGGTGAATTCAAAAATGTATGTGTATGATTTAACAGGACCACTGACATGAAACCACAAGAGCCCCTGGCTCAACGGCGGCGACCATTTGCCAATATGGCGTCCATAAATTACCCTGGTTTTGAAAATATCATGGATAAATGTCATTCTGATGTAGTGAATCCAAAAATATATCATTTAACAAGTTCGCCGACATGAAATCACAAGAGCCCCTGCCTCAATATGGCCGCCATTTTCCAATATGGCGCCCATAAATTACTTTGGTTTCGAATGTATCATGGATAAATGATATGTTGATGTTGTGATGAATCCAAAAATGTATTGTTTACCAAGTCCGCTGACATGAAACCACATGACTCCCCAACTCCACGACTGCGGCCATTTTTCCAATATGGCGCACATAAGCTACCCTCGTTTTGAAAGTATCATGGATAAATGAAGTGCTGTTGCTAAATTGAAGACTGGATCTGCTTTTGCATATGAGACGCAAAACTTTACCAATTCGTTGTTGAATTTTCTTTAAGTGAATACTTCGCTTGGCATAAATATAAATCACAGTTTGCTTTATCATTTGATGCTTCAGAAAAATATGACACCAGTTTACATCTTTTTCTTTCAATAATAAAAGAAATAAATGAATCAACAAGCCCATACAGGGTTCGTATGAATACTGTTATTTTCCAGGTGAAATATCAGTATTTTTTTTTAATTAAAAAAATATTTTCAGTTCAAACGTGCTAAAATTAAAGTTTTCGTTTTAATTAAGGATAGATTTTCTATAAGATCTATTGGTACAAAAAATTTCCTGGTCGTGAAAATCCAGGACCCATAATAACCCTGCTATACGAAATCCAAGTCATTTGAGATTTGAGAATAACTGATACAAACAGAATGATACGCATACATTGATACGGAAACAACTAACACCAAATTCTGAGTTCGAACACAGTTTCGCATCTTTTACCTCACTCGACTGTCTGACTACATTCATGAATTATACAAGCTTAAGCAGCGTTTGAAGTTAGTTTTACTTTGTTCGGTTGCGTATTGGCACATACGATTAACGAGTCGTATTTCTAAGTAATAATTCGGTACATCGTATCTTAGAGAATATTCGTTATTTAGAAACGAATATGTGCGGTTTGCAACAGCTCTACTAATCACGTAGGCGTCTCATCAGAATGGTCCTATATCTAAATTTAGAACGAAAGCTGATAATTCTGCATGAAAAACCCCATTTATACAAATTAAGGGGAAGGGCATATTAGCCCCCCGTTCCCCCTCTTTATACTTATCCAACCAACACCTAATACTAATCACCTAGGCGCCTCATCAGAATGATCCTATATCTAACTTTTGAAGGAAAACTGATAATTCTGCATGAAAAGCCAGTTTATACAAATTAAGGGGAAAGGCATTAGCCCCCCCTTATTTTAGATTATTTAACACCTACCTTCGGACACTTTTTTTTTGAAAGATATGAAAGTTTTATCAAACACATATGTTTGTAGTTAAAACTATGAATAACTACTAATTCATATAAATTTTTAATAGAATTTTAATTAACTTTTAAAATTTAGACAATATTTAGGCAAATTTTAGTAAAGGATTGCGTTTACGTCAAACAATCTATAACAAAATCTATTCAAAATAGTTCACTTTTTTTTTCAACAACATATTAGCAAACAACTTACCTGTGTGATGAAGCAAAAGATTTGCAATACCCCTTAAATTTACTAACATGTATACCGAATTTTGTATACAAAACATGATATTTTATCAATATTTTTCAATAAAAATAGCTCTTAAATTAAGTAAAAGAAGAAGAAAAAATTGTGTTACTTTACACCAAAAATGGTGGCAATTAAGTTGCCACCGAAAGTAGTGTGAAGAAACACCACAATAAATTGGTATAATAAACCACCAGCAATCGACTGATGTAAACAAACATTACTTTTGGTAGCAACTCAGTTGCCACCAATTTTAGTGAAAAGTCACACTAACATTTATTTAGTGTACTTTAATAGCAAAATAAAAAATAATTTAAAGATTACATTTTAAATTTATAACAGCCATAATTTTAAACAAATAGCTTCATGTAAAGAGGCTGCTAATCTTCCCTTTAATTTTATAAAATTAGACAATTTATTATAACGTACATTTTAGACATATTACTAGTTTTTAAATAACGAAATTTTCTATATATTTATACTTTAACAACAAAATAAAAAATAATTTTAGGATTGCATTTTAAATTTAATGCAGCCATAATTTAAAATAAATAGTTTGGCGCAAAGAGGCTGCGAAATAATTGAGACAATCTATCTTTTAATTGACAATCTAATCTTTTAATTGAGACATTCTATCTTAACATACATTTTAAACATATTACTAGTTGGTAAACAACGAAATTTCCTACAATTACATGCTGAAAACTATTTTTTATAGGTTAATAAAGCGTTCAATAAGCTAAAAAAACATATAATAACGAATTTTTTGTGAAAATGTTTTTGTTGAATATCGGGCAAACGCCGTGATCACATGTTATAAAATAATTTTGTGACAAACATAATTACTCGTAACTACACTATCAGTTTAATTTGGAATTTCTAGTTTTCTTAAGAAAATAACAAACATAAGCTACATATGTTACCAAATTACCTCTCAATTATATAATTTAATGCATAACATAAAAAATGCTTAACTATGCCAGCTAACAGATAAACAAAGCTATAAATAAAAGTTGTTACAACTATTATACTAAAGGCATACTTCTCGTTAAATTTAGACATGTCGCGATTGTTCTTAAAATGGCGGTGTACTAGTGCACTATTAAAAGCATGATCTAATTAAAAAAAAATATGAAAACATTATTTAGTTTTACATCTTAAATCTACAAAGAGTAATAATACTTTTACGTTTGCTTTTTCACCCACATTTCGAAAATTAGAAAGGAGTATTAAATGCAAAAATAAAATGGCACTGTGTCGTCTGTAAACATACGATTCGCAATCAAAACAGAAAGATAATTTTTTACACTGAATTTGATGTCATATTTCAATAATTGCGATTAAAGAATAAAATACCACCATTCCGAGGTTTTTCTTACACTTAATTTGATGCCTCATTTCAATAATTGCGGCTAAAGAATAAAATACCACCATTCCGAGATTATTCATGGACTTTTAATACTTTAAATCTACACTATTTTTGGTAGTAGATATTTACTACTACCAAAAATAGTGTAGATTTAAAGTATATTTGGTGTTTCATAACCCAAATTTAAATGTAATAAAGCTCCTTCGTTTTTACAGTATACAAGCTTACAAGTTATATTTCGCTTCATAACGTGCCAAAACATTAGAAGAACCCACCGACAAAATTTCGTTTCATTATCTTAAAAAGCTCTTGGAAATGATGTTTTGTGTAAATGTACACAATACAAAAGCAGTTTTCCAGTAAACGCAAGTTAAGAGTTTGATATAGTACGAAAATTTATGTATAAAATTTACAGTTTTAAAATCCACCATACTTGTAGGTATATGTTTGTGTATATATTATATATTATAGTAGCATATAATCCCCGTCAAATTAGCAACTAGTTTTATTGGTGTGAATATCTTCACAAACATAATGCGAGAACTGATTTATCAAAGGGACATTTCAAAGTAATTAAACACTGGTACCGAATCTTCAGAACAAAAACAAGAAATTTTTGAATCTTTATAGCAAAAGAAGGAAAAGTCGTGCAGTACGCAACGATTATGAAACGTTTTTCAACACTTTCGGAATATTGTAACAAAAACTAACTATTTAGTAAGGTAAAAAAAATAATTCAAAATACCTCGCTAATTTCCGTATGTTTGAAATAGTGTAATATAATTAAAATATCATGTTTCCTGTAGGTCATTAGGTTATAGTGTAACGGAATTATTTTCGTGTCCCTGTAAATGAATGACAAATGTTATGTAATTTATTTCCCACAGGAAGAATATGTTGCATTCCCCATAAAAATGCATGTCAATTTCATTGTGTTTTAAAGAGAGTGACTTTCTAAAATATATTATAACTTATTTTCCCCCCATAGGCCATAATGTAACGGTATTTTTCTATGTGTCCTTGTAAACGAACTATAAATACTACACTCTCCACTTTCAGTAGAGAATGTCCTGTGGTAAACATCAATAATATATATCAAGTTCGTAGTTATCCAATCATGTTTATGCAAGTAGAAGTACAGTTAGTCAGTCACACAGCCAGACGGTCAGACAAACCGAAGTCATAAACACTTTTTAACTAGGTTGAAGAGTATTTAAAAGAGGAACTATGTGTATTTCAGTATCTTCTATTCATAAATACTCTTGTGTATGAATGTATAACTACGCGTAGTTAGCCATTCTGTTTACACAAATAATTTATGTCCCCTTGCATAATGAGTATTTTAAAGCTTTATAAATTATCTACAATGTTAGCAAAACTTGTTTTTACACACTAAATTACTCTTAATTTTTCAACAATTACCTACTTGAATTTATGCTTTTTCAGTGAATTGATCCTGAATGTCTGAGGAAAATAGGCAAATTCCATTTATTACTCGTGCGCATGTGTATTGGCTATTTTATTTGTACAAGTCAATTTCTTATGCTGCATATTTATGAAATAAATAATTAAGTCCTAAATCTAGCAGCTTTTGTACCCTTCAACGATATTCAAGCAAATTTTATCAGAATTTTCGTAAAGTAATTATTTCCTTATTTAATGTGGAAAAAATATCTATCTTCAGGTATAGCAATCAATACTTTACACAATTTCTCTTACTAAAACATTTAAATTCTTCCGAATCATTTGATTCGTACTAACCCTGGTTAATGGGGCAGATTCAAATCTTTTTAGAAGTGGGAAAGTCGTGCGACTCTGTGGAAATTGTAATATTGTGGAAATGTTATATGTCCCTTTTGCTGCATATAAAAACTAGAACTTTTTTATTATTTAATCTTGTTTCCTTGAGTTCAATAATTTTCTGTGTTATATTTTCAAAAAAGATAAATGTTTCATAAAAAAATAGTTAAAAATAAAAGCATTCCACAACATTAAAATTGATAATTTCATGCTTTATTTTCGGCAAGCTAAACATTTTTTATTCCCACCAATTTGTACTGAATGATTTCCTTAAATGTATATGTCTCCTGCTAACTCCTTCCTACACTTGCCTGGCAATAGGATATTCCAAGGTTTGCCAGATTGGTTCCTTTGCTAAATTCAGAAATTTCAAAAGATTTTTTTTTTACTTTAAGTGATTTTAAAATGTCTGTTACTGAATAAAGCAAAAATTGCTACTTAAAAATTCTGGTGTGAATTGAGAATTTCGGAATAGAAAAAAAAATGGTCAAACTGGATACTTTGGGTATTCCTTGATCAAAAAGAGCAGATAATTGTTGATGTTGACGTTCGCCACATCCGCAAACACAGTCGCTTAGGTTGCAAAATTTTTGGTAGTTGAGACAGCGTTCGCGATCAGTGACGCAGCCAGGCTGGGGGGTGCAAACTGTCCTTACACCAGTATTTTTCTAAAGTTCTGTTCGCCTTATCTAATTGGCCTTATTTTGCCATAATTAAAAGCGAAGAAGATTTTACAACATTTCTGGTATCCAGAGCATTTAGACCCCCTCCCCCCCTCACTAGCTACGCCATTGTTCACGATGTCCATAAATACTTTTCAAAAAGACCAGCTTACTTTTTAACCGATTTTAAAAAATAGAAGAAGGTTCTCAATTCGACGCGCATGCATTTTCTTTATGTATGTTCACCGATTGCTTTGAAGCTACCGCTTCAAAGTGAATTCGAGAAAAAATGGTAGCTATAGTATTTTTGAAAAGACAACCTTCACCTTTCTTAGTCGCATATTTTTTTCTTTCAGAATTAGTGGAAGCAAAAAAAGTCATAGAAATCGGTAGCTATGGTAACCATGTAGAAATTTTGAAGCAGCTTAGAATTAAATATAGAAGTGTGCAAGACTTTCATGCTTCGTTAAATATTTATATTGAATTTAAATTAAGGAAAATAATGTCCAAAAAGTGTAAACTCGAGGGGTGAAATAAGAAGGGTTAGTATATATGCTCTAGGGGTGAAACGAAGCGGAATTCCACGAAGTTCGCCCGCATAATGTAATGACATGTTATGAAATCTAATAACCACAGTGAAATAAAATTTGCTTTTCGGATAACAAGACCACCTCTGGGTTTGTTTAAAAAGTAAATAGTTTCTGCGTTTAGATTATAATGTTTAACTTTTTCAAATAATGCCTAAAAAGTTAACTCATGGCTTTTAGGATGATGATAACAATTTAAAAATACTGGAGTATTGATATTGCTTAGTTAATAGAGATTATTTATTTTTAATTAAATAGCTTAAAAAGCTGAAATGAAATGGAAACATTAAGAAAAGTTCTTTCCAGGCAGAAAATAATGACTAAAAATGCATGAAAAGTAAAGTGCTTTAACATATTTTCAAGAAAATTACGTTTCTATTTTTTTTCTTTTTTTTTTTTTTTTTTTTTTTTTTTAAAGTTTTATGATAAGTAAAGAATATACAACAAACATAATGCAAAACTTATTTATATAAAGGAGGTACCACAGTTACTGTGGTTTTTATAATGAAATGTGTGTATAAAATATTCTTTTAAAACAACATTTAATGAGCTGTTAATATTGGTTTCACTGACTATCCTCATCGATGCATTGTATTACCTGTTTCAGTTAAGGCAACCCTTTATGGTTGCCTAAACTGAATCAGGTAATACAATTCAGGTAATACAGTACAGGTAATACATAACATTCAATACATAAATACGCTTATGAATAATAATGTTCAAAAGCAACATTAATTACGGGTATCTCTCCTATAAATCCACTACTATCTATTATAAATCTTCAAAAAAAGTGCATTTACAAGGTTCGTTCTACAAATAACCGGAAAAAATGAAAAAATCTGAAATGGATTAATAACCCATATCCCTCACTCCCCCTTAAAAAACTTCAAGAGGAAATATTTATAAAAAAAGAAATCTTTTTTTTATGAATTTTCCATTTATAGTTGTACTTTAGATTTTCCTGCATTTTTTCAAAATGTATATTTAATGAGCTCTATGCAGGGTGAATTTAAACTCTTGAGCATAACTTTAAGAGGCGATAGTACGCATTAAGACAACCAATATTAAATAGGAAATTAAGGGTACCAAACGTCTTCCGAAGGCGATAGGCGTCATTAAAGTTTAGGGTCCAAAATTTCAAATAACAAAAAAAAAAAAAAAAAAAAAAAAAAAAAAAAAAAAAAATTGGTCGATTCGTTCGCGGTTTTCTCTAAAACTATTCTTTAAGTCAGTATTTTATTGAAAATAAATTTTAAAGATAAGTTCAAAAAATGCACATAGAAGGCATTTTAGATGTTGGAGTAACGAACAGCAATTTTTTGCTGATTTACTGCACTGTGTTCAGGAGTTGAAATTTGAAATCTCCCAACCCCCTGAACAGAGTTCAGTTTACACTATTTAACCACTCCTAACAATTCAGATTTTGAGCTCAAAATTTAAACTGAAATCTGAGCTTTTGAAAGCATTTCACGAGATGCAAAAAATAACGGTAAAAAATAGTTGTTCGTTCCTCCAAAGTCTAAAGCGCCCACTATCAGAATTTTTTGAACTTTATCTTTAAAATTTATTTTAAAGAAAATACTGACATAAGGAATAGTTTTAACGATAACCTCAAACGAATCGAACAAATTCTTCGTTTTTTATAGTAATTTGAAAATTTGGACCCTAAGCTTTAATGGACCCTATCTCCTTCGGAAGACGTTTGAGAACCTTAGTTTTACTTTTTAATATTGTTTATCTTAATGTATCCTATCAACTCTTAAAGTTTTGCTCAAGTATTTAGATACACGAAATTGAAAATTGAAATATTGAAAATTCGTCAACTCGCACAAAGTGAAGGTTTGGTTTATTTGTTTCGGCCGATTATCTACGCTAGGGATATAGGCCCATGGGGAGGAGTGCCCTTCGTGGGGGGTCTTTCTAAGGGAACCTAACCCGTATTTTATTCGTAATTTTATTCGTATACCCGTATTTTCGCAAGGTTCGAAGAAAACCACGAAAACTCCCATGGCCGCGACTGGGTTCGAACCCAGCACCTGCCGTCTACCAATTGAGAGGTCAGAACCTCTTAGCCACTGGTCGGACCGCGCAAAGTGAAGGACGAGAGCAGAAAAGTGTGATTTGTGAGATATTAATATGAGTAAATCCGACAAATACTTTCCAGCCTGTCTACTATTTACATTCGCGGTGTTTTCAGATATTATCTACGAATCTTTTATTTATTTTTTTTAAAGGGAAAAGGTGGCAGTACTAAACAGGAGTAAATAATGTATGAAAATATCTAGAATCAGCACTGAATTTGAATTTAATGTAAACTTTGTGATCTCGCTCTTTGTTCTTTTAAAAGTACCACAAAAAAAAAACAAAAATAAATAAATTTCATAATACAATAATTATATACAAATAAAACCTAATTTCATAAATTTGTACAACATTTGGGTAATTTTTTATTCAAGTCTAAGTAAAACTTTTCGTTAAAAAATTATGTTTTCTTATGAGGAACTATTTTTATACATAAAACATTCTTTTTTCAATAATTTCTCATTAAATATTAATTTTTAGCACATTTAAATGATTCCATGATTATGAATAACAAATGTTTGAAGTTTATAATAATACACAAATATTAAAATACATATCTATATATATTTGAAATTAATTTTTAAAAAATATATAAATATATGCTATACATATAAAATATTTATTTTTATTTTTCTAAGTATTAATTACTAAATGTTCGTGACGATTTTGTCCTCATTATTCGGAGCTCATTTGAAACTGAAAAAGAAACCTGTTGTTAGTTGTTCTTCTAATGTTAACTTGTTCCAGCTAGCGAAGAAGATTATTATATTGTTTAATTTGTAAGTTGAATTAGAGTATGAAAAATTCCTGCATAGCTGATGAATCACGAGCCCTTAAAAAGAAATGCCAGGGGGTTCTGATTACTGGTTCTAAATATTTTTCTTAAGAAAAATGATAAGCTGGCATATTAATTTTAATCATAATAACATATCGGTAGGAAGTACATCGAAATAATAAAGTTGTTTTTACTGATACCCGCATCAATAAAGTAGCATAGCGATATGAATGACATTTATTAATGCCATCTGAGTCATACTCCTTAATAACTTTAATTTGTTTATCTCTTTAGTTAATGACTGGGTGAGGTATTATTACAGTCTGCATTTAGAAAATTTATAATGGGATTTGAATAGATAAAAGCTTTCTTAGTGTAATAATAATACTCGAATGAGGAGGAAAACATATGCCCTTCTTTAAACTTTTAAAGATTGTACATGAGATTTTTGGATTTTTTAACGACTTTTTCCTACTGATTCAAAACTAAAACATGAACTAGTTAAATTTTTAGCATTTTGTTATTAAAAAAAATAATTTTTTTAAAGCGAATTTTTTAAAGCGTGTTATGATGAAATGAACTACTTAATTTTTTTTCAGCTTTCTTGCAAAAATTACAAATTTTTGGAAGTTATGCATTTTTAATCGGCACAATATATATATATATATATATATATATACATATATGTGACATTTTAAAGTTAGGAGCCAAAAACATCATCGCCAGGGTCCCCGTTCTTTGCACAGAAGTCATGGCCAGCGAGGAAAAAAATAAAAAATAAATAAATGTAGAATATCCAATAAATCACTCATTGGTGGCTGTAAGTTTATTTATTCAACTGTAGTCATTATAGAGGGAAAAACTCCTTTTTGCAAACGATCTTTTACCGAAATGTCCAAAAAATATTTCATCATTTACTTCAATCAGCCGTACTCATCGACGAAAGAACTCCAGAATCTATCTCCTTCTCATCTCGAGACTTCCACCTTTTAAAACTAAAAAGAAAATTCTAGAACTTTCTGTAATCTCAAACCATCATCCTTTTATGTAAACAGAATTCTTGTCCAGATACGAGACTATTTTACACAGACGATAAATTTATTAAAAAAAAAAAAATTATTTAACCAATTTATAATCGACTCATAATTTCTTAGGCCGACGATTTTTATAAATAATTAATTTTAAGAGAAAAAGAAAAGAAATGAATTTATTAATGCACACATCAAAGGTTGACGGCGGAAAAATAAATAAATAGATAAAATAAAATAATGATATTTTTTGAAAGGTATGGTTTAGGAATAAATTTAATAAGATTTTCTTAAAAAGGGGTGATAAAAACATAGAAGAAATCAGTTTTATTTGGAATATTAAGAAATAAAGTTTTAATTAAGAATATTTTTAATTTAAAGCCATCTTTTTAAATTTACGCATACTGGAATAATGTTTTTTAAGGCAAATTAAGAATTTATATCGTCTGCATACAGATTAACAGATTAGATCTAGAAACAAGATTTTAATTTAATAATTTGAAGTAAGTACGGAACATTATTATAAGAAAATTAAGGTAGTATAAAGGTTAGTTTTGGCGAAAAATTTTTAAATTTGTAATATTATCCCCCCTCCCCGAAAATTTGTATGAAATTGATAGTTAAATAAAACTACAAGTTCAGACAACAGAAATATAATAATTTAGAAAAGTCAAATTTTGGAATAAAACTGTCAAACCCAGGAAGCCAAGAGATGGAAGAAAAGAAAATTAACGCAATATAAAAAATATTAGCGATTAAAATAAAATAGTTAAGAGGAAATTAATCTGAATTAAATTTAGGTAGGAGCATTTCCCTGAAAGAGATACAATACTGTTACAATATCACTTACTATTTGTAAGTGCATAGGAGATAATACATGCAATAACAGTAAATAAGTTATAAATATAAATAAGCAAGAGATAAAAAATATAATAAAAACAATAACAATTCGTTCTCAAGGAAGTTTAAATAATTACAATAATTTAATGCATAGGTTATTTTAAATAAAGTTCTTCAAATGAAAAAAGTCTTTCCATTGTGTATAAAAGTCTTTTCCAATGTTCATTGAATACAGTCTCTTTAATTAAAGATCTCCAAATCTAGTTTAATCTTTGTTTTTTATGTTATGTTGGATCCAACATCTTTTAACAATCAATCAAATTTTTCTTTCAATAATATATCAATTTTTTTAATAATAAATAGCATCACTCTCAATATCAATAATAAATAATATAGAAAAATTTAAATAAAAATAATAACAACAATAATAAGTGATAGTATAATAAGACTCCATATCCTAATATTTCTCAATAAGAGTATAATTAATACTAAACTTCATTATAGAAATCATAATGATAATAATAATAAAACAAGAGTATAATCAAAAGAAAATATCACAGTTAGTTTATTACTGATAGGGAAAATATTGGTTGAGGATAAAAATAATTACATAGCAACTAAATAATTTTCTTATCTTCTAATAGCATAAGAAAGTATTTTTTGCTAGCCGAAAGTATAAATAAAAAAAAAATCATAATAATTCCAAAATCCAAATAAAATTAAATCTAACTATTTAGAAAATGGACTCTCAACCAGTATTTCATTACAATAATTCCTCTCTGATACTCTTTTACAAAATTGTCAAATTTGGTTATAAATTTTCAATGCCAAATGTAGAATAATGTTTTATCTACACATGGTTTATAAACTTTAATAATAAAATACAAATAGGAATAAAAGGTGTCATTCTTATTTGAGAAATGGAAATAAAAATAGTGTGCTTTTTTGAAAAACTTTTAATTTCTGTAGTTTTCACAATCACTGAAAATCACATATTATGTTATAGGTTTGAGTAGAATCATCAGATTTTATAACTATTATCACATAATATCTGCTGAATAAATAGAGTAATACTAATGTCAAATAAATGAGTAAATATAGTTAGACTTATATACACTTAAAATTAATTTATCAACATCAATTTGAAAGCTTTTACAATCAAAGTGTTCACCCTATGCCTGCATAAGGAGCCCAATTTAATCCCAAAAACTCCCAAAAACAAGTAATATTCTTGTTGCGCACCAAGAACATACCTGCTAATGTTGAAAATTATGGCGATAAAATATTTAAAGAATAAGAATTAAAATTTAATCTACTGTCTTGACTTTAGTTTGATCTAGTGATTGTGATTGTATCTGAGGATTTGTTTGTTTTTTGGGTTGCTCATGAAACAGTTTAAAATCTTCTGGTGAAAAATAGGGTCTTAATTTAGAAACATGCACAATAACGGAATTCTGTCCTGTCTCATAATTAAATTTATCTATTTCATAAGTAACATCCGAAAGTTTATTTATAATTTTATATGGTCCAGAGAAAGTAGGTTCTAATTTTCGAGTGTTAGGGTATTTAAATTCTTCATAAATTACAGAGTCTTGTATTTTTAATGGGCATTCGACAAAATTTCGATCATAGAGTCTTTTACTTTTAAGGTGAAATTCATGAGTTCGCGCTTTCGCAATTTTGAGGGCTTTGTCTACTGGTGGGTAATAGTTCTGTTTTAAAGGAGATTCATAAGGCAATTGACCATAAAATAAATATGCAGGTGGGAACTTGGTGATAGAATGGGGCGTATTGTTGTATTCTTCGATGATTTGGTTTAATAATCTAGTCCAAGGTATTTTAGAAGAAGTGGAATTAACTTTACATTTAAGCCTGGTAACTATAGTCTGATTAACTCGCTCTACTTTTCCATTGGTCTGAGGATGATGTGCGGATGTAAAACGCTGTTGAACATGATGATTTCTAAGGAATATCTTAAATCTTGGAGATCTGAAAGATTTATGCCTGTCACTAAGTATTTTTTGAGGTGCTTTGATATTGAAAATTTGTTTTAAACAGTTAGTGTATGTTTCAGTGGTAACATTTTTGGAGGGAAAAGCCCAAACAAATCTAGTTGCATGATCTATTATTATGTGTAAGAATTTTTTTGGTGAGTTGTAATAGTTAAATCCACCAACAGTATCAATAGAAAGACATTCAAAAGGTTGATCTGTTGCTGGCATAGCTTGTAATAAGCCGAATCTTTTCTGTTTTGGTTTTTTATTTTTCTGACAGGTGTCGCAATGTTTAACAAATTCTGTAATGTCTATTGTCATATTAGGCCAATAATAGTTGGGAGATATTAAATTAAGCATTTTTTGAATCCCTAAATGTCCAAAATTATCATGAGCAATATGGAGTAATTTTTTTCTTAATGACATTGGTACAACAATTTTTTTGAATCCCTTTTTCTGAACTATAATAATTCCATTCTCTTTTTTATATTTTTTGTCACAAACATTGTCTTTGTCTTGCATCTCTATAATTTCTTTCCTATCTAGCAATAAACTAATATGTTGATTAAAATGACAAACAGGATTTCGTGACAACATGTCTGCTTCGACATTTGTTGAACCCTTTTCATATTTTATCTCATAATCAAACATACTAAGTTTGAGCGACCATCTAAAAAGCCTACCTCTTAAGTTTTTAACACTCTTTAACCATACTAGAGATGCGTGGTCCGTATGAATTGTAAACTTGACACCATGAAAGTAATGATAGAATTTGTCAAGAGCATCTATAATAGCTAAACATTCTAATTCAGTTATGAAATAATTTTGCTCATAACTCTTCAAAATTCGAGAATGATAAGCAATAGGATGTAAGAAATTATCTTTATCAGGTTGTTTTAGAACGACACCTACTGCTATCTGAGAGGCATCTACAAACATATGTAAAGGTAATTTAGGATCATAAATTTTGAGGATGGGTTTTGCAATTAAAGAATTTTTTAATTTTTCAAAAGACTCCTGGCACTCTGAATTCCATTCCCATATTGTGTCTTTTTTACGTAATCGATTTAGAGGATATCTAATTTCAGCATATTTATTAATGAATTTATGGTAAACATTAATGGAACCTAGAAATCGTTGTAACTCTTTCACATTGGAAGGAGGTTTTAAATTTTTGATGGTTTCAATATTGGCATTTGCTGGAGTTATAGTTCCATTAGTGATTTCATAACCTAAGAAATTGATTTTATTTTGGCCTAATTTACATTTAGAAAGTTTAAGTTTAATGTTTTCTTGTTTGCAAATGTCAAAAATTTGAGCTAAATGGTTTAAATGTTCTTGTAAAGAGGAAGAGAAAATTATAATATCATCAAAATAGTGGCACGCAAAGTCGATTTTATATTTATTAAGGATCCTTCGAATGGTTCTATTGAATATGGGAGGGCCCGTTTTTATGCCAAAAGGGAGCACGAGCCACTCAAAAAGTCCAAAATTGGTTGTAAATGCTAATTTTTCTGTATCGGATGGATGTATTGGTATGTGCCAGTAGCCAGAGGCTAAATCCAAAGTTGAAAAATACTGAGCACTACTCAATTTATCTAAAATTCCATCGATACGGGGCAAGGGTTCTTCATCGTTTTTAATTATTGCGTTTAATTTTCTATAGTCTATACATAATCGCGTTTTTTTACCTTCCTCTCTTTTCATAACTAGTGTAACAGGGGCAGAATAGGGGCTATTACTTTCCTTTATCAGTCCGGCTGCTAACAATGATTGAATTTGGTTTTTTATTTCTATTTCTTCTAGGGGAGATGTTCGGTAGGGCCTCAAAGATATAGGTAGGTCAGATTTTAATATAATGCGTTGTGGTTCAATATTTATCCTACCCACATCATATTTATGCTTTGCAAAAATATCACTATAAATATGAACTAATTCCCTTAAATTTACATCTTGAATTAAATTTATTTCCCCAGTTAAATCTGAATCCGAATTATCGCGAAAATTTTGAAGAGTCATGGAACCTCTATAATCAGGATGCACATTAATTTCGTGATCATATTCAACACAGTCTTCATTTTTCATAATATTTCCACAAGTAGATTGTAACTCTATATCATGATTACTTACATTCAGTGTTTCATTATCATAATCATCTATTGCTACAGTATTACCAGTATTTAATTTCATATTTTTTTTATATTCTGAGGTTACAATTTCATTAGATTGATCCCTGTTTTGTTGTACTTGGTCCATATTTACTGTATTGAAATGAAGGGATCTCTCATTATGTATGGATATACTGTTAGTTATAATTTTCCTTCCCTGTCTTACAATACAATTTTTACATTCTATGGTTAATTTAAATTTAGAACATTCTTTTAACCCCAAAATAGCATAATCCAAATTTGTATTGCATACTAAAAAATTAACATATTTTTTAATTTTACCCACTTTTAGAACACTACATTTTTTATTTATATGTAAAAATCCTTTTGCCTGACCAATGGTAACTGAGGGTATAGTCTCAATTTTAGCATTAAGTTTTTTAACAAATTTAAGTGGCAATATTGCAATAGTTGAGCCAGTATCTACAACACATGGTAAATTATAATTATTTGTATATCCATACACAATAGGGTGGAGCGAAAAAAATTATTTTTAAAAAATCAAAAACGGGTAGGTGCCAAAAGTTGCCTTTATACTAGTATATCAACTGTGTGAAATTTTACCGCTGAAAAAAAATGGCTTGAGTCTGCGCTTTTGCTCCAAAAATCGAAATTTTGGGTAAAATTTGTCATTTTTTGACATTTTTTCAAAAAAATTAAAAATTTCCTACAGAGCTGGTTAGTATTTAAAAGTGTTGCTTAGACATTTATATTTATCTTCTTAACATATTTAAACTATAAAACAATATCTTTATTCCGTGTAGTTGGAGCAAAACAGACAACTTTTGGTAAGAAAACGGCATTACCACTCTATTGGGACATACAATGAATTGTTGTTTTTAATACAGGTCTTCTTTTCAAAACTACCTTGGACATACGTCGTGGAGGTGGCTGTATTTCATATACCATCCGTCCCAACTATTCGATCATCTTAGTACGGTGTTTTAGTTTCATTTATATATTGATTTCTGATTTTCTTTATTAAAATTTGGCATGTTTTCGATGTATCCACCTAGTTTATCTGTTCCTTGTATCTACATGCTGCTGTGACTATCTTAATGTATATTTTTACAGCTTATACAAAAAAAATGACAAGCAGAGTAATGTACGAGAATATTATTAAAGGGATCTATTCAGCCATCTATTATCTTTATCAAACTTGCATCCAGTTGATGAAAGTGATTGGAAGTTCTGTTACCACAACATTTTTTTCAGTCAACTATATTTTTTTACGTAATGGCCTGCTTCAAAGATGATTTCAGGTATTTCAACTATAAATATGCCATCATTTATTCTGCTTTTGTATTTTTTATATGTTGAGAAGCGAGCTGTTTAATGTGATTTCTGGTGATCAACAGAGAGAATTGCAATGGGAATTTGTCCTGCACGTACAGAGCAACCGTTGTTGTAAATAACTTTTTTTGCATTAGTTTTATGCCGTTTTCTAAGTGTTTTCGTAGCCAGGTAATTTCCCATTAACTTTTAGATCCCCATTTTATAAGCGAACAATATTTGATGGTGAACTGTCCTAGGCATAAACTTATAATGCATAATACTTTTTGAGAGAATGTACAGACTCTAATCAACTATAAGTACGCATTTAAATTTAGGATAATTCTATTTGTCGCTGTGAACCATTTTGCATTGGGTAAGCTTAGAATTGTTTTAATAATGGATCATATGCTACTTCAACTCCTGTGAATTTCCTCTGCGTCAATTATTAGAGAAGTCGATGTAAAGCGTTATAATCTACATGGATTCACTGGATCAATAAGAAAATCTTTGTCTACGTACTATTCACTTTCTATTGCAATTTTTTATAAAATAGATAATAATTTTGAAAAATTATCTTCTCAAATTAAGTAAAAGATACTTAAAACAGACTAGAAATTTCTGTCGGAGATTGCAAAGCTAATTTATAAGGAAAGCTATTTCTCAGAAGAGGTGGAGAATAGGAATTTCGAAAATATCTCGCATAAAAAAACAGCACATAAAGCGAATAAAATTTTCCGCTTTATATAAGCACAGATTGGCAATCAGGGTGTATAGATTCACTCACAAAATATATAATCAAAGTTTATAACGCGGAATATTTTATACCAAATGTAATACACACCTAAAGAATAGGTCTAAAAACTTATTAGAAATTACTCGACTACGATACAACACAGGAAGCGACATAAAACAATTACTAAAACTTCTTTCGAAATATTATAGCTGTACACGCAAATTTTGTTTGCAATCCTCTGTGACGATCGTCATAATATTAAACTGTTAGCTTCTCAAAATATATTCAATGTAATAGGTACAGTAAATGATGACATACTAGAAACTGAATTCATACAATTAATTTTTAGGCATATAATTATGTATATAATGAAATTGATTAAAAAATGTTGTGGTAACAGAATTCCCGATCGTAATGTATTAATTGTATGAAAATTTATAGAAAGATAATAGACTGCTGAATAGGTTTAATTAACAAGATACCTAATACATTAATCAGCTCCCTCTTCTGTTATACAAGGTATAAAAATATACGTGCAGCAGGTCACACCAGTAGTCCAATGTCAGTGAAAACAAAGAAGAGGTAAACTATTTTGATACATAGAAAACGGGGAAAAAATAACAATTCAATACATAAATAAAACACTGGGCCTAGATTGTTGAGTGGCTGAAACGGTTGGGATATGAAACGCAGCCACATCTACGAGTTATATACAGAATAGTTTTGAAAGCAGATAGATAAAAAATGCATTCAAAACAACATTTCGTTCTATGATCGAATAGAGAGGTAACGCCGTTTTCTTACCAAAAGTTGTCTGTTTTGCTCCAACTATATGGAATAAAGATATTGTTTTATAGTTTAAATATGTTAAGCAGATAAATATCAAGGTTTAAGTAACACTTTTAAATATTAACCAGCTCTGTAGGTATTTTTTAATTTTTTTGAAAAAATGTCAAAAAATGATTATTTTTACCCAAAATTTCAATTTTTGGAGCAAAAGCGCAGACTTAAGCCATTTTTTTTCAGCGGTAAAATTTCACGCAGTTGATGTACTAGTATAAAGGCAACTTTTGGCACCTACCCGTTTTTGATTTAAAAAAAAAAATTTTTTTTCGCTCCACCCTAATACACAATTAATTGCCAAACATTATGAGAATTATTTTGTGAGATATTTGGAAGAGTATCAGAGGATGGCAACTCATTCCTAAAAATACATTCTCTTTCCCAATGAAAAGCATTACTCACACCCCTATTTGTGCATATCCTACAAGGTCTTGAAGGATATGAATTTTGAATATAATTATTTTGACAAACTCTAGGTCTTTGAAACTGAGGTTTCCTTTGGGGAATCCAATTCCTAGGTGTATTATTGGGCCTAACTGGCTGAATCCAGGGCCTAGTTGGTTGAAAAGGTTGAAAATTTTGTCTAGCTGATGGTTGATTTATTACTTGGTTTGAAACTAGTGGGGTGGAAACTTCCACGAATTGTTTGACAACCCGGTACCATTCTATGGTACTACTAGGAGGATTTATATTAATACTGTTTTTGAATTCTGGTTTTAAACCATCAGTTAAACCTTGTAATAGTATATTTTCACTAAGATGTAATTTCCTACCAATTTCCACTTTTTTACGAAAATAAGTTTCTAAATTGTCTAAATTATCTAATTTCAGATTTGAAAAATCAGAAAAACTCGGGAAGTCCAATTCAATGAGTCTTTCTATCAAAATTTTCTTAATTTGTTCATAATCCGTACAATTTAAGCAGTCATTGATATAAATTTTTTGCGCTTCACCTTTCAAATATTGCGCAATAGAATTAAATTTCCATTCTAGATTTTTCTGTTCCCTATCACATGTTTTATCAAAATAAGTTAACCAAGACAAAATGTT
The DNA here is from genome assembly GCA_964019185.1 of Maratus speculifer. Lineage (NCBI taxonomy): Eukaryota > Metazoa > Arthropoda > Arachnida > Araneae > Salticidae > Maratus > Maratus speculifer. The sequence goes on from OZ025293.1 coordinate 289,915,245, forward strand.
CATTCCAGAACTCGGGTCAAACGGTACGAACTTAGGATCTTCCATAATTTTTTTATTCTTACTCATTAGAATAAATGAAGCACTTCTATTTTCTTTATTAAATCCTAATCGTAAAATCATTCGCAATAAATTTCAAAGTTAATAATTTCTATCAATTACATATTTTTTCAAAATTACTATATTTAGCTGCTAACTTTAACCAGAAATTTTATCTAATAAAACAGAAATTGTAAATATCATAGATATACCTTAAATTGGGATCAACTTTTAATTCTATTATTTTATAGATCATAAACAGATTCAAAAATTTTAATTATAGGTAATTTCTTACTTAAAATCACAAAATTTACTGAAAAAATTAATCATATTTATCAGTCAAAATTCTAGCAACAGCCTTGCACAGTTCCATATTTCTTACTGAATTTAAATAAATTATAAGAATCCGGGAACCAAAGCTCACTGTAACCAGAAATTCTAACAAATAAAATGAAAAACATAAATGTTAACTTAATTTTCAGCTCAAATGTCTAGTTGTAGGAACATTATCATGAAAATACTGCATTCTGAGAATAGTTCTTGATAACAAACAAATATCAATAAAACAGAAAATGTACTTTTTTTAAAAATAACTTTAGCTTCTAAATTCTTTTATACTTCATAATTATTACAAACTTGCCTTTAATCGTGCATAAAAATATCATAACTGTCTTAATAATTAACAGTAATTGTCTAAGAATATCATACTCTTCAATTTAATCCTTAAGAACAAAAATGTTTAAATCTCCAACACATAATAATGATAATAATAATGCTCATAAATAGGCAAGTAAATAAAATTCTCAGACAAATAATCAAATAAATAAACCTGACAAACAGAGAATAATTAATTTAAATAAATACATAAAAAGTATACAAATAATAATATTCAAAACACTATGAAAAAAAAAAAATCTCACCGAAATCCTATGGGTCTCAACTATCTCGAAAAAATATTTTTCTATTCACCAATTAACAAGAAATGGTCTTGTAATTATTACTAATTTTTTCTTCTTTTTCATCATAAGAGGACTACTTTTTATCGACCAAAGCACTTTACAGGAACAATTCCTCTGTTTTTGTCACTCCAGAAATCATGAGACTATGGCAGTTTTTGCTTAAGAACACATCCAATAATGACGGGCAAATTATTCAGCGATCCACAGTTTTTATTATCACTTCGTTCCATAGCCAGTTTCTTTAAAAACGTAAAAAGGCAGCGCAGGCATAAAACATCCTGTCGGCTCTAGAAAAGACTGTGACATTTTAAAGTTAGGAGCCAAAAACATCATCGCCAGGGTCCCCGTTCTTTGCACAGAAGTCATGGCCAGCGAGGAAAAAAATAAAAAATAAATAAATGTAGAATATCCAATAAATCACTCATTGGTGGCTGTAAGTTTATTTATTCAACTGTAGTCATTATAGAGGGAAAAACTCCTTTTTGCAAACGATCTTTTACCGAAATGTCCAAAAAATATTTCATCATTTACTTCAATCAGCCGTACTCATCGACGAAAGAACTCCAGAATCTATCTCCTTCTCATCTCGAGACTTCCACCTTTTAAAACTAAAAAGAAAATTCTAGAACTTTCTGTAATCTCAAACCATCATCCTTTTATGTAAACAGAATTCTTGTCCAGATACGAGACTATTTTACACAGACGATAAATTTATTAAAAAAAAAAAAATTATTTAACCAATTTATAATCGACTCATAATTTCTTAGGCCGACGATTTTTATAAATAATTAATTCTAAGAGAAAAAGATAAGAAATGAATTTATTAATGCACACATCAAAGGTTGACGGCGGAAAAATAAATAAATAGATAAAATAAAATAATGATATTTTTTGAAAGGTATGGTTTAGGAATAAATTTAATAAGATTTTCTTAAAAAGGGGTGATAAAAACATAGAAGAAATCAGTTTTATTTGGAATATTAAGAAATAAAGTTTTAATTAAGAATATTTTTAATTTAGAGCCATCTTTTTAAATTTACGCATACTGGAATAATGTTTTTTAAGGCAAATTAAGAATTTATATCGTCTGCATACAGATTAACAGATTAGATCTAGAAACAAGATTTTAATTTAATAATTTGAAGTAAGTACGGAACATTATTATAAGAAAATTAAGGTAGTATAAAGGTTAGTTTTGGCGAAAATTTTTTAAATTTGTAATATTAATAAGGGAGAAAGAGCTTTGATTCTGCATACGGACGTGCTGTCGGATACGTGCATTAACACATATCAGCAAAATTGAATTTTAATTAAAGGAAAAATTATTTTTGGCTAACGAAAGTGATTCCCTATGAAATTTGTTCACAGATACCATCAAGGATGATGTGAATGGAGTTTGGTACCAGGCGCCAAGTCGTAAAGAAGCGTTATTGGTGTCGTCAGTTATTACTACTGATGCATGGACAATCAGTTTTAAAAGAAACATATTCAATTAATAATAATAATAATAATAATAATAAGCATAATTTAGTTATATATATATATATATATATATATAATAATTAATTATTAATTATATTATCATGTTCAATTTTTGTATACATATACATCTATATTCCATTTGTATTCAATTTTACACTGTTTATTGGGTTTAAATATTTAAAAACGTATACAAATGCATAGGTATTCTATTTAATTACTCTTGGTCGTCATTTGTGCTATCAAGAGTTATATTATCGTCAATTTCCGAATCACTATAGTAATAAATACTGGTGGATATAACAAAATCTTTTTTAATTTTCTAAAATAAAATTATAAAAAGAGTACAAATAAATGTATATAATAATAGATCAAAGACACGTAGAACAAATAAATCGACAAATAAAGTGACGCAGTTTTTTACGAAATATTTAATATAATGTATTTTGCTTATAAAAAGAGTAAATATATATATTATAGCCCAAATATAAACCAAAAGAAATGAATTTCATGCATCAAATCTTCAAGAATTAATCAACTTTTTATATATTTCTATAAAATTTCGGGAACATAATGTTTTTTCGGTACATTTTTCTAAACAAATGCTGAATATATTACCTTAAAATTAGTTATAGTACCAGAAAACATACTGTTAGAGAATAATAAGATATAAATTTCATTTTTTCTTAAAAAAAAAAAAAAAATTAGAAATATTTTACTAAAAACTTTGAAAATCACAAAAATTCTAAGAACATATTTTTCATTATTTAAAAAAAAAATCACTTAGACCTATAAGTTAGATATCTTTAAAGAAAAAAGCCAGTTACACAATTTTGGATTGTTTCAACTGTGTATATAAAATGGAATTTCAGAAAAATATACCAAGGCAAGAACCCCCCCCCCCAAATTTCTTCAAAAAGGAAGAAAACTATGTACATACTCCCAGTGCATAAAATGTATTTTTCTTTAAACTTTCCAGCATCATGATCTTGTAGGTCCCTAATCATTTAGAATCATAATCTTTTAGCTCTATTTTTTAGACTAATAGTTAAAAATTCAAAAATTTTAACCATTTTTTGTTCCATGTCCCTAAAGTAAAATTTTGAGAATGAAAAGCAAATTCTACATGTGATTCGATGGTCCAAAGGAATTTGGGATTAGTATTGGATTCAGGAATAAATAACAAGCGTTTATTTTAAATTAAAAATGCAGGCAGAAAAAAATGCAAAATGTCTTTTTTTTAATTTAAAAGAGAATATTTTGCTTTAAAAGATATTATTGCATTTTGATGTTTTAACTTTATTCATTTTTGTCTATTTTCAGATCATTAAAATGGAATCTCATGGGACAAAACTGAGTGTTTTCGATACCGTTTATTTTTTGCAGCTTGGAGGTTTATGCTTTGTATGGAGAAAAAAATGTATCTCAAAGTATTGTTTCCACAACGTACTAGTACAATGCAATAAAGAAAAACTTCCGTATTTTTTTAAATAGTAAAATAATAATAATAATAATAATAATAAAAATGGTATGGGAGAAAAAAAAAATAAAATTTCTACTTTCAATTAAAATGCACATTATTTAAATATAGTAAAAATAAGTTGGAAATTGAGCGTCAAACGTAGCAAATGACGTACGTTTGTACTACACTGTTAAAAATCTTGCAGCATTTTGTACAGTCATTTCACCGTTTTCTGAAAAACCAGTAACATAACCGTAATTTAACTCTATTCTGACCATAAAATTGGTAATAATATGTTCAGAATAACGTAAAAAGACGGTTGTTTTACTTTTTTTTTTGTAGAAATCGGTCAAATGCCTGGATAAAATGCTGCAGATTTTTAACAGTGTATAACGAAGTTTTTAAAATATCCAGATCTTGATGTAATAGTATAGAATACTTCAAATATAGTATAGAATACGAAATCTCTTGTATGCCTCTGTAAATGCTATTTGCTTTCTATTTATACAGTAATAACTTGTAATAAATCTCAGCAACATATATCAATTTCATAAAATGTAAAATAGTTTAATATAATTAAAACGCGCCCCAAACAGTGTTTTCCCCTATACCTTTATGTAATGGAATGCTTTTGTATGGCCCTGTAAATTAAAAACAAATATTCTTTCCAGAACAGATTCTGCAGACTATATAATTTAATATATACTTCATAGATGCGTATCAATTTTATCATATTCTAAAAATTGTAATATCATTAAAATGCACTTGAAACTATTTTTTCATAATGACCGCGATGTAACGGAATACTTTTTATTGTTCCTGTATTAGAACTATAGAACCGATTTTCATAAAACTTGAAATGACTCGAGAAAATTATGAAAAAAAATATTTATTTCAAACTTCAAACGATTCAGCTGGGTATCTTTTCATTTGTTACATGCAGATGGATGGACGGACGAACTGAACGATGACTATATCTGCAAATTATTTACATAATTACGAATGCAGCTAAAAAAATTTGGAAAATTTGGGAAAACGAGAGTAATGATCGAAGTAAATGTATGATTAGGTCGACCACTTCCCGAAACATTCGAAAGAAGAAAACGGTAAAAAATATGTTTAAATACGTTTTATCTCTATTGAAATAAAAATAACGGAGAGAGTCCGTTAACACGTTATATATGATTCACAAAAAAACATAAAACTGAAATATGAATGTTATTTAAAAGCATTATTTTAACAATCACTGTAAAAATATCCCTTTTCTGCTTTGCGCATTTGACGGAAACGTGTCTTGCTTAGTTGCGTATTATGAATCTTAAAATAATATAAATTTCGAATTCCAGTGCATTTTGTTATTTCGTCACCTGAGAATAAGATGGTTCTATCTGGCCAAAAATCAATTTCGAGTTAGAAGACTTTGAAAATCAGCATGCTGTGTACGTGCAGCTATTAAATTTTGCAAAAACTTTTTGGCATTAATAGATTTATAGGTAGGTATAGACAGTAATTCTACAAAATCAAAGTTTTTAAATAACATTTTCATGGATTTTTTACATGTAAAAAATTTGATAGAACCATATTATTCCCAAACGTCGTGTTATCCTCAGAATAAGATGGTTCTATCATGAAAAAAACATATATTTCTTAATTTATGTAACTTTTTATAGTTTAACAAAGTGAAATTTCGTTGATTAATTCGAATAAACTTCAGTGGATAGTAAAATATTTATTGCTATATATTGTAGCACAATAACAGTAAATTGCCGCTTCCACTTATTCATACTAATTAAATCATCTTCACAAAACTAATGAATATACGTAAGTTAAACATGTTATTTAACTGAACATAAAATAGCTTAAATATTTAATTTTATTAAATAAGAATCCAACAGTTTTCATTTTTTAGCGTGCTATTTCAGTGGGGGGTATGAAAATTAATTTAGAAAAAATTGTGATTATACTAATAAATGAAATTGGAATGAATTATAAATAAATTTTTTCGTATTACACTCAGGTTATACTCTTGATCAAAAGAATAGCCTTTATATCTTTAAGGGAAAACATTTTCTTGTTCTTTTAAAAGCAACAAAATAAGTTTGATATTCTTTTGTTAGTCGAAATTTTGAAATGTTCCATAAATCATGCTTTATTTTATATTACAGTTAGGCTAATTTCTCTCAAACCTATTTTGAAAATAGAATCTTTTATCTCTCGGAAACTACTTTATCATGTTCTGCAGGTCTTTTATTTTTTCATTGTTAATGCAATCCTTCTTTCTCTGTGCTACTTTAGGATTTGGTAAAGTCCTTTGAAGAAATGATGTTGATACTCCTCGTACTTTGGAGGGGTTCTTTTGCAAATTTACAACTCTGAAATTCTGGTCACAAGAGTCGGTTGTCTTAAACTCAATATTATAAAGTAGTTGTGTGAATCATAATTATACCACCGTGGTCTACGGAAAGATTAGGCAAATTTTTTGCTACACGAGTGGAAATCTTAGAACTGTTCTGATTTCATTTTCAGGGTTGTAAATGAGTTACTGCGATTTACTCTCAGCAACAGACGTATAAATGAAAATTGCGAAAAATATTCTGCTACATTCATTGCTATTTCTATTTGGCTGGGAATATTATCCACTTCTTACGCATATGAATGTCCAGGTGTTCAATATCTTAGAGTAATGTCCATGATATGTGGAGGATATTGTATAAGTATTGCAATTGTAATATATATCATTGGGTTTCCATTCTGAGGAACACAACTATTACAATATAAAATTAAACTATTAGTATGGGGAAAGGCTGTCAGTATCTTCCGAAAAGTCGTTTATGCAGCTGAGCTTATGTCATTCCCATCTCTGCTTGACATGTCATTTGGCCACAAGAAACAATATGCTTTTTTTTCTTTTTTCCACGTTGCATGTGCTGTCATGTTATACAAGTTAATTTTCTTTACAGAAAAAGTTGCTGACATCACTGTTGGGGCATCTTATAACTTTTCTAATACAAAGAAAATGACTGACATATCAGGGGAATTTCAGTCATCATTTCTGAGAATTCTGGTGGATTCAACTTATTTTTTGTGCAGATCATATTTAAATTTCGTATCATTATTAATTTCTCCCTGGGTTTCAGCATGTTTACACTCTTCACAGTGATCACACCTATCTTTCTTTGATTTATTGAATTCTATGTTGAACTGCGTATTAAATATGTGCCTATAACATGAAAGTTTCACTGCCTCTCATTGCTTTCTCTGCATTTCTGAAAGTATAAATCATACATTTTCTGTAAGTTATGCCCTGACTCTAAGTATGTTTTTGTAGTGCTTGCTTTGTTGTAGTGTGACTCAATATTGGGAAAACTTTCAATATGAGCTTGTATTTTATTCTTGATATCATTTGATATTATTCTGCTTGAAAATTTACCTACGGTATTTTATTCATAGCTGGAGACAAGGTATTGCCAGTAGCATGTACATAACTACATAAAGGCTTTTTTAACTTATGAAAAACTTATAGTCCTGGTATCAACTGGATTTTAGGAATTACTTTTACTGATTTTTTAAAATTGTTTCAGCATCAACAATATTTAGAGCTGTCGCTTCATCTAAACTCTCATCCATTCTTCCCACAGGATTTTCTAAATCTAAATGAATTAGGATTTGTCCTTCATCCCTGCTTGGATCAGGTCCATTAATAAAATTAAACACAATTCATTTTGCATATCGACATACTAAAAAACATATTTAAAAGGATTTTTACTGATAAAAATCCCCTCTATATTTTACCGAAAAATATAGATTTAATAATCGAATTAATTATCGAAATAACCGACTAATTTAATTATCGAAAAAATATATTCTTTCACACAAATAAAAGATTGCAGGTTTTCATTATATATCGTAAAATAAAATAAAAATATGTTATCTTATCTGCTGTCTGCGTTTATTTTGCCTATAGAACTCTGTTATTCTGACTGCTTTCAACAATTTCTGATGGAACTATATTATTCTCTTTCGCAAACGGATGTAAATTATATATATCGAAATTTTAATGCAGAAATGCATTCATTGATACAAATAGAACATTCCTATGCCATAAAGTCAATTTTTTTCAAAATGTCAGTTAGAACCTTATTATTCTCAGGTGACGATTTCAGCGATCAGCATAAATATGAGCTTTTTGAGCCATATGTACAGTATAAGAAAAAAAAGTAAACACCACCTAGTAACTCCTCAACAAATTATTGTAGAAGAAATTTAATGGTACTAAACGATTGTAAAAAAAATCTACTTTTTAATGATGCATATAAAATTTGTTTAGGGGACCATCTACATATTAAAACGAACACAAACTTCATTTTTTTCAATAGCAATAGCCAACTTTAACAAAATATTAAAAATTTCGATTCAAAATATAACTAGATACCAAATTTCAAGTCATTTGAATAATCAGTTTTTGAATTATAAATAATGAAAATTTAGTGCTATATGTTAAATAACATTTTCATATTTTTATTAATATCCTAAAATGATATTTCTAATGTGCTAATTTTTTGTGTGATAATAATACTAAAATACTCAAACATAAATAGCTGAATTTGCAATTTTTATAATTTTAATATGTGACTTATGAAATTAATATTCAAAAAATTTATGAATCGCAACCTACAATTTTTTTTATGGATTTAGAATTATAAAGTTTTGCTTTGAGGAAATCCAATATGTAATTTTTTTTTCTCAAGGGGCTGTCTCGGTCTACAGTGTTGTACTGAACTTCAACTGGCGCTGCATTTCCTTAAAGGGACTTTGCGTCATTAAACCCTACACAACCAACCAACCGAACTTCAATTTGAATATAGCCTCTAGAATATGCTCGTTTTAAAATAATTAATTTCTCGGAAACTTATCGTGCGACGAGCATGAAAATTTGATTTTAAGCTAATTGAAGAGTGTAGAGTTCATTTATATTGTCAGAATTGGGCACTACTTTTGAAAAACAACAACAACAACAACAACAAAAACAGTGTTCGTTTTAACATGTAGATGGCTCCCTAATCAAATTTTATATCCATCATTTAAAAGTAGATTTTATTTCCAATCCTTAGTAACAGTAATTTTAATGTATGATGTTTTTTACAGAGTTAGTAGGAGTGTTTGCGTTTTTCCCCACGACTGTATAATAGGTTAAATATTTAAATAAATAAATAAAATAAAAATAAAAACGAATATTCTATACATTTTACCCGCCAAAATTGTACAAATAATAATAAAAATAATATTGAAACGGTAATAGTTACTCTACTGTAAATCCCCGTATAATCCGGTTCATAACGCTCATATTTGGAACAAGAAAATTGGCCAAATTTTACAAGCGCGCGTTCTACTGCCGGCATAAAAATGTTAACTTAAGAATTAAGCATACGAATCGAGATTTCTTTATTAATAAATAGCAGAAGAATTTATGACGTTTTTGGAGTACGCTTACAAACGCTTTTTTAGGATTCAAGCACATGCGCGTAGCAGTAGCGTATGTCCTTATTTTGCTCTTTCTTCTTATTAAATATTGTGTTTTTTATTTTGCTGTTTTTTATTATATTTTAAAAGAATTTCAAAGTTTACGATAAGAAAACATTGCACAAGTCTACTATTTTTTTTTAAACTTTTATCTATCTTTAGAAGAAGAAAGTATCGGATTCATCAAAATATTTTAATTCCGGTTTTTGACGGAATTATACGTTTTAAAGGTCAGATTAAAAAAAAATGTTTTTTAAAAAATGAGTGAGTCTGTCTGAATGTGACATAAATTTTGTGGGCGCTCTATTTCAAGAAATAATGCTCGGAATTTAATAAAAATTTACATTCATGTAGTTCTTGATATAAATTGATGCTGATTAGTTTTTGCGTAAACAGGTGACGTTGCTATGCTGCATTTTTTGCGATTAAAGCAACTGCTATACCTCAATAACTAATGCACGGATTTCTATCAAACTTAGGATTCAGTAAGTCCTTGACATAAATTGATGCTGTTTACATTTTGGTGTAAACCACTCAACAGGTGGCACTGCTATGCTGCATGTTCACGATTTTTGCAATAGCTCTATCTAAAGAACTCATGCATGGAATTTAATAAAATTTATATTCAGGTAGCCCTTGATATATATTGGCACTGGTTAGTTTTTGGTATAAATCGCTCAACAGGTGGCGTTACAATGCTACATTTTTTTTATGCTTTACATAACAGCTCTATCTCAAGAGCTAATTCACGAATTTTCATCAAACATCAGATTCAGGTATAGCTTGATAAATATTATTGCTGCTTAAGTTTTGGTACATATTGCCCAACAGATGGCGCTTTTATGTTGCAATTTTACCGATATCCACAATAGTTCTATTTCAAGAACTAATTCACTGTATTTGCTGTCTTTAGAATCACACTTAAAAAAGTCACACTTATATGAAAAATACAAATAATGAGTTTAAATAAAGTTTTGAAAAGATTTTTTCATATTGGTATGCCCTTAGGAGAAATAGTTGAAGAAATCACCAACGATTGCTATTTAAAATCAGCCCATTTGATTTTATTCAAATCAGAAATTTAAACGCAAAATTACATTGCATGTTTTAAAATTTGTGCTTTATTTATATTTTATTGTTTTATTCTTTGATCGATGAATGTTTTAATTTTGTTGTGGAATATAAACTGAAATCAAATGGTGAGTTATATTAATTTAAAAGCAGATGGATGTATCTTTCGTTACCACCAGCAGTCGATAGTGAAAAAATTGAAAAAAAAATCATTCTTTAAAATTATTTTAAAAACAATAAAAATCGAGTAAATTTCTTTATAGTTTTGAAACAAATTACGATGCAGTTTTCAAACAAATTGCATTTAAAAATATATTTGTAGCACTATTTCATTTTATAAATATTGAAAATGTGCGTATTTCGATGTTTAAAAAATTGCAATAAAAGTTCAAACTAATCGCCTGCTGTTGCACCGTGAAAATGACGTTAGCATTACGGACGGACACGTTTGTCCTTTATAATATGGATTGTGAAGCATCATTGCTTTTCCAATTCTAGAAATATTTTGGATGAAAGATGGATACACTTCTTAGTATTCCCTAGAGATTAGGCGTTATTATTTGAAATTAGAAATTTCCTATTTAGCGTTGGGATCGTAGAATGTGTGATTGTCTAATTTAACCACAGATCTTCTAATAGCTTTCAACGATTAAATAAAGTCCTAAATTCTGTTCAATAAATTGTATTGTGTTTTAGCTGTACGCAACCTATAGATGTATCAAAAAGTAACGGAAAGAAAGATCCTAAGCTTTATATTTTAGAAATCAAACCCTGTCAACTAAACCCATCTTATTAGGCATCATACAATGCAAGAAAAGATCAAAAGTTTTATACTTCACTACCATGTCAACTAAATCTATTTTATGAGGCATCATACATTGCAAGAAAAGATCCTAAGTATTATATTTCACCAACCAAACCCTGTCCACTTTACCCATCTTATTAGGCATCACTTTCTTCTCTGTTCATTAACAAGTATAATTAATCTTTTAAACTTTGAAGTTGTTCTCATACTTGTTTTGCCTCGAGACAATTTATTATTCTTGGTTTTTATACGCATTTTATCTAAATAGAATCAAGTATATAAGCATGCGTTGAATAGTGGTGAATACAGTAGCACTTTTGACGCATCTAGCTTTTAATCAGCGAGGCGTAACTTACATTGTAGTCTTTCGCCCTTTTAATACTAGAATTGCCATGAATAATTCATATTAGCTTCCGAAAAATTTTACAGAATTCCTTTTCATTTATTTCCTGACGTTGTCAATCACTCCCAAATTTTCTCAATATGGAAAGATGGGAATGCAATGCCCATAGGCAAGATCCGCTTAATAGAAGTCACTCTTACTTCACATTTGTTACACTTGTCATAAGAGAAAAGAGAAAATTGGATGTAAATGTTACAGCACACACATAATTGAACCATCCACCATAAAGTATTTTGTTATGCTTAAATGTCTAAAAAAAGCCATTGTTTAAACAATTTATCTTATTCCGATTTTTATCTCCGCAGAAAATGATATTTAGTAAATATATTTTCAGTAAAAGTTCTGCAAACGTAATAAAATGCAATTATAGACTAGGTTTAGTTCTTTAAAAATTTAATTTTTAAGCAACGTATTAAATAAAAACGATATTTTAATCTTGACAGTAAGTATGTGTTTAATTTTATAAAACATACAAAAAATTAGCATGAGAAGATTGGAAGACTTATTAATTTAAAGGATAGGGGGACATGCTGTATATCGAACATATATTATATATGTATATACCTTGGACTTACTAAGTTTTTATCCCTATCTAGCGGAATTGTGTAAAACTAATCAGTGTAGTTTTAACCTCTTCAGACCTGAGGTACACAAATGTGTACCTCCATTCTTTTCCCAATAAAAACTAAATTGCTCGATTTTTTTGCATTTTTACTTTATTTCTATGAAGTTGAATGTTATTTGCTTTAAAACAAAACCAATAAATGTCAGCACTGATGAATATTACCTCATAAAATAAATAATATTTTTATCTGAGTGTAGATGAGACGTTGGGGGCAAGAAAGTAAGAAATGTTCATGATTATTTAACTTAAATGCGTTACAATAAAAAAGGTTGAGGATTTGCTGATCAGTTACTTATTTAAAGACCTTAATTTTGTTATTGTGCAAATTTATATTACTGACGGTTAAATTGATGTTTTAAGGGGATTAGTACTTTTATATCCAAATTTATAAGCCTAAATTACCAGTCCCCTAAAGTACTGATTTCATAAAAATGACTTTTTTTGTCATCTATAGTGTCATTTCGATTATGCAAAAGCAATAAATATATATTTGTAGAGTTATTTTATGCTCAGGTCTGAAGAGGTTAAGATATATCACTGGATGTCATTTATCAGTTGGTCTCGTTAATATAGTCAGCACATTTTGCTGACAATTTTTAAAAGAAAGATTTAATCACGAAAAAGTATTTTTTTAAAACTAAAACTGTTCATTATATCTCTTTATCAACTGTTATTTGTTTCAAATACAAAGTTATACATAAACGAGTATTTATAGTGCATTATAAACACGAGTTTCAAACCATGATAAGCCAAACTGGAAAATGGTAAGAAGTCAATATTTTTCAAGTGACCAATCTTTGTACCTTTAACCAAGCAGTAGTGTTCTACCTGGCACCTAACAATAATGTTGTGCTTTGAACAGGTCCGAAGTGTAATACAATTACATATTATTCTGTTTAAAAGCCAACAAATGAATATTTGTCAAGAAACTTTGTCCTTGTACATGATATGGCCGAAGGTGACCAGCTACTTGCGATTTGGGACTTTTTTTAAATATCTAGAAAAATACCGTAATTTCCGGCGTATAAACCGCGGATCAAACAATTCTTTTTGGACCCAGAAATATTATTTAGTGATTGAAGAAAAATATTTACGGTGATCTGATAAGTTACATTTATTTTTTTTAAAAGTCAGGGTCTAAAAATAATTGTTTGAGCCACGGATTACACTCAGGAAATTATGGTAAATGAGGAATTATTCTGAAACCCCAGGTGTGGAAAGATAATTATACAGGTCATACATTTCCACGAAGTTTTTTTCCCCCGAAATCCCATAAGGGATCGTCAACAAATTGAAAAATAACGAAGATCTTTTAGATAACCCTGTCAAAATTAATGTAGCAAAAGCGTTCAGACCGCAGATTATAATTAACTGGGTTAATGTAATAAACTGTGTTCCTTTTTATGAGGATAGCATGTTTACCCGTAGAGAAATTAAGTTTTTCATAAAAACAGTCTCAAAAATTTTGTCAAGTTTTTTGCTTATAATTTGCAGAGCTCCTAGTATAAAAAATGTTCTTTTCAGAAGTATGCCAAACAGCATTATACATAATACCCTGTAATCAGGTTTAAAAAATAATAAAAATTATGTGAAAAATGAACAGGCTTACTAAACAATGTGTCACTGCGCACGCGTGAACGGCATCAAAATATAATTTGTATTATGTGTAAGCTAAATTTATAGAGCAACTGTAGTAAAATTCTGAAAAGCATAGCTTTAAAATTCTGAAAATTGTCATTGATAGAATAAGATCAAAATTCGTTATTCCCAAAATGACGCAAAAAGATGAGGGGTCTTATCCATATATCCACTAATTAGATTCAACATAGCAGACACAACATTGCACGTTCTACTACATTTGGATACAGTTCCTCATCCTTTTGATTCATTTTAAGAATAACGGATTTTCGACATTTTCTATCGACGAAAATTTTCAGAATTTTCAAACTTTGTTTTTGAGACTTTTACAAAAGTTGCTTTATACATTTAGCTAACACATTATATAAATTATATTTTGATTGCGTTCACGTATGCGCCGTGAAACATTATTTAGTAAACCTGCTCATTTTTCATACAATTATTATTACTTTTTGATTATGATTACAGGGTATTATGTACAATGTTGTCTGTCATATTTTTTAAAAATAACATTTTTTACATTAAGAACTCTGCAAATTACACTAAAAAAACTTGGCAAAATTTATGACTGTTTCTATAAGAACCATAATTTCTCTACACGTATGCAAGATATGCTTATAAAAATGAACACGTTTTATTGCAATAAGCCACTTAATCATATTCTGCAGTTTGAACGCTTTTGCTGCATTAGTTTTGACAAAGTTATCCAAAAAATCTTCGTTCTTTTTCAATTTATTAACGGTCTCCTATGTGATTTCACCAAAAACTTACGGAAATATATGACTTATACTATTCTGTGTACACATTTGGAGTTTCAGAATGATTCCTCATAAATTTGTCAAGATATTTAAAAAAAGGTCCAAAATCGCCAGTGTCCGGTCACCTTTGGCCACATAGTGTATTACGAATGGAAGGAATTCAAATCTCATGTATACTAATTGTTATAAGAAATATGCATAAATGATGACAATGGTGAAGAAGAGATTATTCTTGTGTCCATAAAACATTTTAATTGCAGTAAAATATAATTAATACTTGAGGAAAATATGTTTTATGTAATTCCTGGTACAGTATTACTTTTTGTGTAATAACCTTAGTTTTTACGCAATTGTTTTTTGATGATTTATCATCATGATAAAACAGACATGGATAATATATATACAAAACTGCAATGAAATAGTTAAAATGCAATTGGTATCTATTGCGGTTGGAATTATTCCTTGATCCGCCATCTAATTTAAACCTCCTGTTTTACATTAATCTAAAACAACTTTAATTAGGTACCTATGACAATCTATTATTAAACGTACTTTTAAAATTTATTTCAATTTATGAAAAGTTGCGTGAATTTTGTTTATTTTTCGTAGAAAAATTATCATGTTCCATGGACCAAAGCCATGTTCCATGTCCTAGGACCAAGGTACCATTGGTTTTACAATGAGTATGGGTTAAAAATATTATTATTTTTTAATTAAAATGTGATAGACCTAAAATTATAGCTAAAAAATATTAGAGAAGCAGAACGTGATAAATAGTTTTATAGTTCAATATTTCAATATTTTAAATTAAAGTAAAATTTGAAATGTCAAAATAGGACTGAAGTAGAACGCCTTCTATAAATAAAATCAAGTTAAAGTCAGATATCATTACAGTGTAGAAGTAGTTTTAAATTATTAGCAATCAATTTTAATTTTAAAACGTTTGATCCAAACGCAGGGCTTTTATTAAGTTGCTTAACACTATTTCTAAAATATTATAATCTACCTCGAAGATTAATAGAATCTACCTCTAAGATTATTGTTATAAAATATCGACAGACAAGTTAATGATAAATAATCCGTATGCAATTATTTGATATTTGGTATCTCAGCATAATTTAAATTTAAAATAAAAGTATTTAAACAAAATTCAGTGTTTCTATTGAAAATTTAAAAGTTGTTTCTAATTTTAATATACACACGTTCATTAAATATTCGTCCAGGCACATTATTTAATAATAAACATTATTTCTTATTTTGATTAATGATTTGAGTTTCTTTTAATATAAATGGTACTCAAGAGCGTATCGGTTGGTTGTATTCTTTCCACAGCTGTATATTAAAAAAAACCTGACATTTAAAACAATAAAATTGTCTTATTTATGTGGTTCTAAATGAGTGTAGTTCTCCCAACTTTCAGTTTTCTTTCTTTGTTTTTCAAAAATACATAGGTTTCAAAGTATCGATTTTTTATCTTTAAAATGCGCAAACTGATTTTAATTATAAGTTATACTGTTGCAGCAGTTTAGTCACTGACATGTGAAGAAGATCCTTGCAACGAGATATGCAATTAAACCTTTTACAATTCATTGTTTCAGAGAAACAACCGTTCTCATTCATATCATTTGCTTCTCTACTAAAATAATTGTTCTTAAAACAAATATTCATCCTGGTCTAAAATTCATAACTTTAATTTGATGGTATTGGAAGTCTCCTATCTTAAAAAGGGACGATAGAACTTGCAGTTAATTGACCATGGCAGAGACTGTTAATCGTGATGTAAAGTGATTATATTATCCTCGCGTCGGCTCTGTAATTTATACAAACGGCTGATTTATGGCTTTAAGAGAATAAAAAAAGGTGTTTCGGTGTGATAGAAATTAACTCTTGAGATAATCAATGAGAAGCATCAGTAGGGAAGAAATTTTATGGCCGGAAACATTCCGGCGTTTAATGGCTCTAATAAAAAAAAAGTGAATACAGGAATCAATTGCTGAGACAATAATAAACAGATTAAACTGTTGGTGGATGGATTAAAATTTTGATTTCTTCAAGGATTATTCTTTAGGAAACCTTATTTCGATGACATAAGTAGAAATGTTTTTTGTGGCATTGAACTTATTGATCGAACTTTTAAAAAATGATTGATCGTAGTGTTGTGTTACGAGATTTTTTTTTCTGTTTGTAGTAACTAGAACGCACAAAATAAATTGTTATTTTTTCTGAAATGGTAGTTCTTATATTTTTTTGAATTTGTGCTTATTTGTTTCTGTGCTGTATATGCTAATTTTTTGTACACAGTCACTACTTATTAAAAAAAGAACATGATAAAACCGATATAAAAAGCAGTATAATCGATAAATATAGTAATATAATTGTATTATATATTTTCACAGTTATATTAAATTACTTATCTTATTACAAGAGATAATTTTTAACTGCGTGTTTGTTTTTAGATATTCTTACCGTGTTCGTATCACAGTTATTTCTTTATATTTTTACATAGTAGCTGCATTCCCTTTAAAATAGCTCGAGACTCATGTGCTGTCCTACGTGTAAATGAATGCTACCTAAAGGATTTCAAATCGTTACTTAAAAGAGTAGTTTTCAAATATAGAAATAAATTAATTAATATGATACGCAAACCTTGAAATACATAAAAATAATGATAAAGAAATTCCTGATAGTGTTTTATTTAAATATTGTTTTTTATCAACCATTTTCATGAACTGTGTTTTGCCATCATTAAGCACATATTTTCACATTTCTCTTTGAAATAAGAGAGTTTATTTCAAATTGTTAATTGCCAAATAAGAGAGTATTTCAAAAAATAAATACATCATTGTGAAATACAAATCTTGAAGTATAAAAATAAATATATCAAAATTCTTGATTATATTTTATTTAAAAAAATATTTGGTCATAAATAAATTTGACAAACAAGGTACTGATTTCATTAGACATATATTTTCTACATTACCTTTCAGATTGCTTGAGTCCTATATTGAGGCATACTCTACAAATTGAGAAATGCTTGCTTTAAAGGTTTAAAATCGATCCTTAATTTAGAGAGAATTACAAAAAACACCAATGAAATATTATGACACGTAAAGCTTGAAATGTAAAAAATAAGATCATGTCTTGATCATATTTTATTAGAGTGCTGATTACTAATCAGCAAATTTAATGATCTATTTATGATATATCAAAATTAGTTTAGTAAAATAAACAAGGAGCAAAATCATTCATCCCCCATATATTATAGAACTCTAACTAATATTAGAACAAGTAAGAAAAATCATGCATTAAGCATAGATTGTGAAACACTTTCCAACGTTTCCTAAAATCTTTGACAAAACTTCGTTATTTTGGGAAATAAGATGTTACTGTCAATAGCCAAACATGTATTTCAATACATTTGAACAGCCCTATATTTGAACTGTCGGTTGACATATATACTATATAATAGGAAAATTTAATTGAGCAAGCAAACGCCTAACGGGTTGAAATTTTTCTTTCAGCAATTTATACTAATAGATGGAAACATGCTTGAATATATATTTTTGCTCAGCCTTGTAGTTTACCTAGTAGCTTTATTACAAGCCAATATTTTGCTAAAATTTAGTTCAAACAAAAACACTCTTAAAACTATTTAAATCACATTTCCAGAAATTGTCATCCTAGATGACCATGTAGCCAATTCTGTGCGTGACCCTGTATATCATTTTATCTATATTCTACAAAAATTTCTTAGTAAACTGAAAACAGTTCAACCTAAAAAAGTATAACTTATTTAAAAACCACTTTTAAGTAAATTACGCTCATATTCAGTAACTTTTACGACCTCTTTTATGTAACCCTGTATATGAATTGTAGCATTTATACAAACCATATAATATGCACACATTCAGTGAAACTTAAAAGCGCATATAATAATTAAAGATGAATTTCATCCATCAATCAGCCATCATCGGTAATATACGGTACTTAGGATGGAATACACTATTTGAAATTTTTTTGTGTGTCCATGTAAATGCTATTCACTTCATATTATGCATGAAATATTAAGTCTCAGCGGTGAATATATCAATTATATTATAAATGAAATCGTTTAACATTATTAAAATGTGTCGCAAACAATTACACCCTCATTTATTGTATAATGGAATTTCTTTGTGAGGCCTTGTAAATGAACAATAACTATTATTTTCACTGCATACTTTACAGAATGCATATTTTAGTCCACTTCGCAAATGCATATAAATTTGAATATATTTGACAGGGTGTGACACCTTTAAATTCATTTGAAACGATTTTTTCCCACAGGCAGCAATGTAACGGAAAACTTTTGACTATCCCAGTATATACACTAATAATAGTAGAAACTTAATAGGATTTGTGGCTAGGGTAAACGTCAATAACATCTAAAACATTCATGGCAATCTAAGTGTGTTTACGAGAGTTAGGGCGCTGACAGACGGACAGACAAACTGAAAGCGCAAGCACTTTTCAATTTTGTTGGAAAGTGTTAAAAAATATTCATCATTCGAAATGTTTATGCAAAATCGAAATTTAACTTTTAAAAACATAAAATTTTAAATGATGGCCTTGTTTATATTACCTCAAGGAATTACTTTTCTTGTATTCTTGTTTAATTTCAACCCAGTAGTGCCTAGCGTCCCTTTTTAGGGACGATTATAAAAAAGGCAAGAAAGCACTTTTCCCATCAGTAAATAGGAAGATAAATAAACACTATTTTCCACAAGACAAATTCCTCAATAAATTAAGATAAAAGTTATTCTTCTTTTAAAAGTGGTGGGTAAACCAAAATTTCATTTTTAATGAAGAAAATAATTTGGGCATTAATGGGTTAAGGAATAATAATATTGTCATTAGATTTAAAAAAAAAAAAAAAAAAAAAAAAAAGCAGAAAAAATTTAAAAAACGATAAAGAGCCTAAAGGTACTTTAAAAGTACCTATTTCTGACGAGAATAATATTTTCAAAACTTTTATTAAAAACAACAAATGACAATTCAAAGAATCTATTATTGAAAGTTACAAAGGCAAAGTAGTGATCTGCACGTGCCGGACTCGGGCCGATTTCCATTAACGGCATTCGGGCTGGGCCGGGATCGGGCGTTGCTTCTGAAGAATCGGGCCAGACTTTGTTGCAAATATTTTCTGGCCGGGCTCGGGCCTTAATTTTTTCCCTGGAGTATCGGGCCAGGCCTAACGTTTTTTTTCCCATACGAAGCCGAGGCTGATTTCATTCTTCCTAGTCTTCACGGACCAAAATAATCAGTTCCTGTTGAATCATCTCGTATGAAAATCCTTTTCTCGACGTGGCCAAGTCAGTTCATAAATCAGTAAAATTTGGTTTGGTCCAAAAACTTTTGCAAAAAAGGCATATACTTTTACGTCGTCTTTATTTTACAATTAAACATTAAAAATTATTCTTTTTAAAGAATCGTAGATTACTAGGGTTATTAAAATAGAGTTAAACACATGAAAAAAAAAAACATAATTATGACAAATTTTCTTTTAAACAGAAAACTGCAAATTTCTTTTAAACGTTTCATCCATGCAAAATGAATACAACAATACGCAAGAAAAAAATATGTTAAACATTTTCATCTGCTAAGAAGGGAACGTATTTTTTTCCTTTTAGATGCGATTCCGTCTTAGAAGATTTTACTTTTACCATATATCATTTTTTAGATTTTTATGCCACCATTACATTGAATATGGATTAATAATACTAATGATAACTGAAACATTTACATACAACAAACAAAAGTTCGTTAAAAGCATAAATATCGCAGCCTACGGCACTTCTGCATAAATGGAGATTATAAATGTGAAAAGAAAAGGAATAAGATAAGTTTTTTTGGTCTGAACTCTTCCGTAAGAGTAAAGATCAATGTTCTGTAGAAATTCACACACATAGTTTTATCATTTAGTCACATAGCTTTCCCATTAATAAGAAACAGATACTTCAATTTTAATAAATCAAATCTTGAAAACAAATTGATTGTTTATTTATTTATTTTAGATGTTCGTGCGGGACCGTTATTATCCAGGTGAAATACTAGCATTTCTTTATAGAAAAATAAACTTCGTTCAAATGCGCAAAATTTCGTCTTCTTTAATCAAAGATTTTCCCTCAGAAAAAATTGCTACCGAAAAATTTTCTGATCATAAAAAATCCAGGTACCGCATGAATCTTGGAATACTTTCGTAGTTAGACTAGAACAATTGGCTGTTGTACCATTATTCGTTTATGACATTTCATAAATAGACCCATATTAACTTCGTTTTTCATTCTAGAAATATTTTTTTGCATTCATTATCTCTAGTAATGTGTTATGCATTTTCTATATCTCCTTTTTTTTCAGCAGGTTATTACTAAATGCTTATTCTGTATTATACATGCAGTTTAACTGTTGTAAAACCAGTTTACTTGACAGTTTGAATCATTCATGATTCATGAATTGCTTTCATTACTATTATTCTTATGACATTTTAACTATCAACATTTAAACTCGTGGTAATGAAAGATACGTAATTTGAATATTCATAAAGTTTTATTCATTTTTTTTGTGTGTGAAAAAGCCATATACATGCCAGTAAAGAAATAAAAAAATAGAACTTTAAATAAGAGAAAGAATAATGCTTGACATGATTTAAAAGTCAGAACACCAAGAACTTTATTTTTATTCTACTAATAAAATCTGAAAATAGCTTTGTAGAAACATTTATATGTGTACAATCTCATGTTATTGAAAACATTTTTTTGTGAAGCTGCGTATACTAAGGAGGGAGACATTGTTAGTTACCAATCAATTTTAGCCATATTGTGCACTAACAAGGAATTTAAGGGTTGGAATTTGAATAGAAATTGCTCAGAATTGAACATCGTGTGAACATCATACGTGCAAAAAGGATGAGCAAGTGTTGAAACACTCATTTTAGTTACAGTTTAGTATTTCTGAAAAAGTTTAGTTACAGTTTAGTATTTCTGAAATATCATTAAATCTAAATTAGATATTTGAAAAGAATTTCATTTGTATTTTCGGAACAGAAACTCATTTAGGTACCTTGGAATCTTTTCCAGAGGAGGCTCAATATGTTTCATGGGGAAAGAGCTGAGCCGCCCGTAGTACACCCTTAACTACGGCACTGAGGTAATTCCGTTTATTATTATAAAGAAATACATATTGGTGAGCACCTGGGGCTCAAATATCGCTAATGGAATGTATTTAAACATGATTATTTTGGTTGTGGATTGGTATTATGTTTTATTCTTAAACATCCTCAAGTTTGAAAGCAACGCTACTGACCTAATGTATCGAAGTACGACTGTCTAGAAAATTTAAAAAGGTGTTGTCATTAGCTGTTCATTTTTAAAGGTGCAATCATTCTAGAATTTTGATTTATGAATGCTAATTCACGGGTTCATACAATGAACATTGTCAGTGTATGTCAGATGAAATACTGAAATGCTCTCCCACTTAAGCTCAATTAAGCATAGTTGAGATATACTTTGATGGCATATTCAAAAACAGTCATATCTTTCACATTTGAAATCAAAATTGCAATTTGTATTGAACTGAATGTTGGCAGGAACAACAGAAAAAGCTGGATGCTCATTTCCAATTCGAATGCAATGTTCTATACACATGAATTTTCAGCTTACATTTTTTGTCCACGAAATTCATAATCCAATCTAATATGTCAGAAAAATTATTATTATTTATAAAGCAAGGTGATAAGTTGTTCACATCAGGTTTCCTTATTTTATTTGATAATTAATTTTGCCAAGATTGCTCTTTTGTTTTGCTTTTGTAGTATTTTTATTTCAACTATAGACATGCAAAACAATTGGTTCACATCACATAATGTTGTATCTCTAAAATATCACGATTTTCAATTTATGAATTTGTGAGTAACTCATACAATATATCACAAATACAAAACACTCATACAAAATCACAAGAAATGATGATACAGAGTTTATTACGATGCGAAGATTCATCTAATTAAACTTTTTTGAACGAGAATTCATTACTACGATGGTACAGCTACACATAAAATTTGTGTTACCTTATGAGTTTCAGATATCTCAGTAAGAGGATTCGGTACGCTACCTTTTGAAAAAAAATAAACAAAATATCAATTTACATTTTTTTATTTTTTAACACTAGAACCGCGGGAAAATTTACTGTAGATTTAGAAAAATATTTCACATCAGAAATTTTATTTAAGGCTATGCAACTTAATTACTTCAATTATGTTTGTGGAACATATAGTTAACTGTTTTTATAAAGTAATTTCTGGTTCGAATTAGCATGTATTCATTTGGTACGTGTCAAAATGACCCGTCACCGCGGTTCTGGTGTTAAAAATTAACTTAGCCGTCATTACGGCTAAATAATCTGACGAAATATTGCAATTATGTCGTTTTGTTTTTTATTATCGTCTGATAATAAAAAACTATGTATGAAAAAATTCTTTATATTGCTTCGATTTCAGTTTAAATGATTTAGAGTTGCAATCCTTATTTTTTTTCAAGTTGTGTTTTTTCAACATGTAAGTATGATAAAAATCTAAAATTTCAATACATATAGTTTTCCTACCAATATATTTTAACACAGAAATTTGTCTTATTTAATCATCGAAAACATAGAATGAAATAGGATAGCCATTTTTTTTTCTGTTCAAAAATAGTGGTTTGAAAGAAGCGTAAAAATTGACAGCTATGAATACATAAATTTCAATTGACCATATTGACGATTTTTGTGGTGTATTTCACTAACCCTCTGCACTCTTATTTCCAGTCTTATTGGACATTATCTTTCTTTACAAAATTTGCTCTTGGCACGAGTAATAAAGGAAAATAAAATTAGCCTTATTATAGAGCATTTTTGAAATTGTGACTTCAATTAAACTTCTTTTAACTCTTTGCGGTGCAGAGCACTTCTATTTTGAAAAAGTTGAAATGAAAGATTGACACCGGAATTCACGTACAAAGTTATTTAAAAATAAATAAAAGTTATTTTTCCCATACATAATAAACGGAAAATATTCATATCAAAATTCTAGTGTCATTGTGGCATTTGAGAATTCCATGTAATGGAAAACTGAAACACAAAGGTTAAAACAGTGGTGTCAACCGAATAAAATTTGTATAAGAGACACACGATTCGAAATCGTTGAATTAAAAATTGCATTTTCAATAATATAATTTGTATTTAAAAATCAAAATGCTAAATAAATAGTCATGTTTACTGTATATTTACATATGTAATAACATTTTATTTATTTTTTTCTTAAACTGATTTGCTTTTTGGAAACGAAATCCTTAGAGTTTTAAAGCACACTTGTACAAATTTACGAACTAAAATTACAAATTAAAAAAAAAGTTTAATTCTTAAAATTTTCTTTATTTTTTCCTTTATTTTTTTAAAAATTTCATTACAAGAAATGCATTTTTCTTGTTTGAATCTTTTTTAAATAAAATTATGTAGTAACATACCAAAAACTTTTTATAAATTGCTTACATAAAATCAACGTTCAAAGATTACCAAGTTTACTTAATGATTATCTTGCTTTGGATATTTTTTTTATTTCATAATCAACCCATTACAAAAAGAAGAATCATTTTTGAAAGGAAGCAAGAAAAGGAAGCATAGCCGAATAACTATGGAACCCATATTAAAAAAGGGTAAAAGTTGTTTTCAAGATGTTTCATCAGTGCAAACATGGTTGAAATGAAAGATTAAAGAAAGTCTTAGAAGTGAAGTCAACGTTTTTTGATCAGCATTATAAAAAACATAATGATGAGCAATTAATCAAATACGAAAAGGATGTGTTATTTGAAGGTTGATTTATATGAACTTCTTCTGAAAAACTGGTCAATGATTTATACGCAAAAAAAAAAAAAAAAAAAAAAAAAAAAAAAAAAAAAAAAAAAAACTTTTATAAGTTAAAGTAGAAATTTCAGTAAAAATGAAAAATGGATGTACAAGAAATTCAATTTATGTTGAAAATAAATAGATAGTTCTGGAATGTAATTATATGAGAAAATCAATCTTACTAAAGTTTCTATGAGCTTATTAAAAGCTTTTGATGTTGCTGAAAAAGGAAACTTTTCATATGGTGAGTGTTTTTGCTCCGTAGTATTTTTCTTAAGCATTCAATTAAAATATTTCATTAGAAATCATTATCATTTTAACACTTTTCAAATATTTTCCCCACTAATTCAAACAGAAATGACATAAAGATTAATAAAGATAATGATTTAAATTTAATTTTCTACAACTTCGCAGCTAACTGCAAAGCACAGTTTATAACAGGAAGATTTATTAAAAAAAGTTATTATAGCCTCAAAATTAAGTACTACAGCGATTCTATGAGTTTGTGAGATTGATATTTAACGCGTTCGCTGCAGTTTACGTGAAGATGTGATGATAGTTAATGCCGCACTGTAGAAGTGAGTTTTGCCCAGAAGCCGATTTACTTTTTATAACAAAGAATCAGTGAAAGATTTTCCCGCGCCAGCGCGTGACTGACTATTGGACATCGCCCCACATCACGCGCTCGCACGTGAGTGGCCCCTTAACGTTGGCGCCATATCACGCGCTGGCGCGTGATCGGCAACAAATGTGTTAATCTTTTGTTTGCAATTAGCTTGATTATAATTGGAGTTATTTTTTTGTTTGTATATTTTGTCATCAATTTGTTTCAATTTGTAATCAATTTTTTATCAATTTGTTTGTACTTTGCCACAAAATATAAATAAGCTCTTTCTTATATACACACAGATCAGAGTTGGGCAAAATACATCGAAAAATCATTTTCGATACAAAATACAAAATACATTAGTTTTAGAACTTAAAATACAAAACACAAAATACTTTCCTATTAAAAAAAATTCAAAATACAAAATACATGTATTTTGAAAATATATTTAAAATACAAAATACATTGGAAAAATTTTAAAATGTTTGTGTATAACATCGGATGTTTTCACAGACCGTGTCCTGCACGGTCAGCAGTCCGGTTTCGGACACATTTTTTTTAAATCCACAACACTCTGGCCGGGCCGGCCCGGACTTACTCTTCAGTCGTTCCGGGCTGGCCAGATATCCGGTTTATATTTTCCTGAAGGATAGTCTCAAACGGACCTGTTCATCACTCTTTCAGGTCTCGGGCTTTACTTTTTTTTCTCTGCAAATTCGGGCCGGGCCTGATTTATTCTGTCCAGACAGGACCGGGACTGGACTTCATCCTTCCTGGAGGTCTGAATTAGTCAAAAATTGTAGTATTTTTCCGAATCCAACTCGTAAGTTGGGTATCCCGTCCTGGCCTGAACTATCCAAAAATCAGAACAATCTGGCCCGACCCAACAGTTTTTTCCAAATAATGTATGCATTTTTAAATTGCTATAATTTTACAATTAAAAGTTTTAATTTTATCATTTTTAAAGAATGGTAAATATATTTCTGGACAATAAAGTAAAGCACAATAAAAGAAACTCTGAAAATGAATCTGTCAATAAATCCTGTCTTAAGGCTGTTCTTAAATCCAAATGGTTAACTTTATGAAAAAAGTTTTGATTTATTTTTTGTTCGAAATGGATGAAAGTAGCAAGTGTTGTTTCTCAAAAGTAATGGAATCGCACTCATTTTCCCGTGTCTTTACAAACACAATAGTATCAAAGTGGGCGTTTTGAACTACATTTGTGCGCGTAAAAAAATTATCCACTCAAACAGAAACAAAAACCGTGTTTGTCGCATGAACAAAATCGCTTATATATCAATAAGTAATTCATTGATCAAAAAATCGAAGACGCAGTTCGATTCCAAATCGCTTTCATAGTCAGGTCTTTCAATTTATATCTTTCCATTAAAAAATGAGTATGTAAATGTGTCAAATGTTTTGCGCTTGTTAAGCAAAGTAGATGAGAACAGCCTTAAATGGCAAACGTGTTAATTCATGCAAAATGGACTTAATAACAGCGAAAAAGAATATAATAAATTTAGAAAAAACTGCATACCAGCTGAAAAGGTCTACAACAACTTATCTCAACGTCTAACCAAATCTAAAGTTTGATTGAATTCTGTGCATTGGTTCTTAAGATAGAGCCAGGGGCGTGCGGAAAAAAAAACTGCGTCCGGGATACCGTTTCAATTTTCGTCCCAGCCAAATTTTTCTTGTGACAGACTAAAAAATGATGTTGGTAGTATAAGTTTGGAGTCCCTTAAATTTTCGCGCCCTGGAAGATCCTCTTCGCCCCCCCCCCTTTTTTTTTTTGCACGGCGCTGGATAAAGCGCCCGCAAAATTTGTCACTTACAAACAAACACACAAGATGGACACTTTCTAAAAACAGTCAAATTATATTCAGGACCTTCTAAAACATATAAATCCATCAAAAATTTGAAGTAGATTTTTTCACGAATCCAATATTTTCTTATTGTAAAAATAGAGGAAAGTAAAAAGAACGAGCGATTGAAAATCGAAGTGTCAGTTCAGTAGTTAATTCTTACCCGTATACATAAACACACATATATAAAAGAATTGTATAATCTCTTTCGTTGGAAGTTGTTTAAAAAGTATATATAATTCGATAGAGCTTCGAATCAATACAACGCAGATATATGTATATTTCTCATGAATAATAAATAAGATAAAATTTTATAAGAAATATTAAATAAACAACATATTAAACATTTTCATTTAAATCCTGAAAATATCATAATATATAACAATACAACGTTCGGAATATCATGACACCAAATAATTTTTTATTGTTTTTTAAGTGATGGTTTTTAGTGTTTCATAGATAATTAGTGTATTTCATTTGTACATCGCTCTTCTTCATGGTCTGTTTCAACACTTTGAGGGACAAGCAATTGTGGCTCTGTAATGTTAAATTCACACCGGAATAATCGAAAAGTTTTAGTCTAGAAAATGAAAAAGCAATTTTGAAACATTTTTTGTATCAAAGCTAAGTATATAAAATTTAGTTAAAAGTTTATAGTGCGAATCTTGATTAAAATTAAGTGGGATATAATCAGTATTGAATTCAGACATTTTTCTCCCGGAGGCACTTCAGTGGCTCCGGAGGGGGACATTATAGAGCTCCGGGGGGGCACCCCCTGAATTCAACACTAGATATAATATATTTCACTGCCTCTCAAGAAGTTAAAGACCCTACGCCCAATCCAAAGTTGCGGGTGTGACATTTACACAACTTAATTTAGTCACCAGCAAAAAAAATTTTGAGCATTGGTTTCAATTTGTATGAATTTCAATGTAGACCACTTACACATACATTTATCCAAATCTGAAAATCGTCCGATGTATCATTTATTTATAAAAAAAAAAAAATAATTTCCGCCTGTTGCGGGTGTGACATAAAAAGGACATGCATTTTCATCTTTCAGTGCAAAAATGCAAAACTCTGTGAATTATGACAACTGAGTGAATTGATATTTTTATATATTAAACAGTAATACTTAAATAATTTTTCTATGAAAAAATTAAATTACTTACTCAATTCTTGCTTTTGTGGAAAATATTCAAAATTTTCGTTGAGGGTGTGACTTGTATAGCCAATAAAATAGTGACATACACAAATATTTTCAAGGCAGATTTTTTTTAATTAAAGAATTAATTAATATTACAATTATAATATCTAGAGAGGAAAATAAAACAAAAATTTCATTCTCAATCTTGAATTTATAATTTCTGGGGGTGGTAGCTTTTTTTACAAAAATGCTCTTTTTTTTCCTAGGATGCATCTGACTGACTGGGCCAAATATGTACGTTTTCTTAAATTTTTTCAAACATTCTAATTCTATATCGTCACCATCCATTTGTCTTATTTGTCCATCAAAGGTTTCACTTTTTTAATGTCGAGAATAAAACAACTTCTACAAAATCTCCAACTGCACATTCATCGTTGGATATTATATCCTTGTCAAAGTATGGATACATCTAACTGACTGAGCCAAACATACACATTTTCTTGATTTTTATTTCGATACTCTTATTCTATAATATCCCCATTCATTTGTCTTATTTGTCCATCAAAATTTTCACTTTTTTTTTTTTTTATTATTATAGTGGAGAATAAAACAACTTCTACAAAATCTCCAACTGCACTCTTATTATTGGATATTATATTTTTGACAAAATATGGTAACAAACAAATTCTCTTGTGACCACTTTCTGAAGTTATTGCTACATTAATTGTTTCTATGTCAATAAAAACAACATGATGTATCGATTGAATGTTGAGCTCCGATTGTGCTTGGTGCCAATATTCATGAAGCATTTTCACAACATCTTCTGAAATTTCACATTCAGCAAAGTACTTTTATATTTTTTAGGACTTTTTCTACACACATGGCAAAATCTGAAGCTGAATTTATAGTTGTAGAGCGTTGCTAGTGTTACCATTTTCTTGGCAACTGCATCAACTCCCGTCGACAAATCCTTTACCATGAGATGCAATGCAAAAGGATTGCCATCCTTTACCATGATTTTTTAAAATAGTCTCTTCTTTTCTCTGCTTTCTTTGTCTCTTTCCTTCTCTTGTTGTAGATATGCTTCATATTTAAAAGGGTTTTCCTTAATCTTTTTTCAATGATATCGTGATCTTTCTGTACTCTTCATTCTCTACAAAAGAGAAGAAATTAATGTGTAAACTGAATAAATATAGCACTTCCAGTCCAAAAATATAAGCTTAACAAATTTTTAATAGTTATCCCTTGAAATTTCTAATCTTACATAGAGTTAATTATGTTAAATTTTGGTTGATTTCAAACTGATTATATACATTTTATGCTAACTTAATAAACATTTTAACAGTTTCTATTATTCTTATTTCTACTTTTTATTTAATTTGAATTAAAAGAGAAAAAAAAATCTTCCCCTAATATTGATTTACTTATTTAAAAAAACTAAAAATGTATATATTAGATAAATACTATCAAATAACAAAATTAAAAAAAATGTATATAAAAAACAAAACAAAATTAACAAATTTAAAGAAAATTGCTAAAATACTGTTTCGTAATTTTCTTTTTTTAATTTTTATAAAAATCTTACCTTTTAAATTAATTTCTTAATCATATATTACTAATAAAATTATTTTCTTGCTGTAAAGCAACAATTTTATCAATCCAAACTGAATAAATGAACTGCACACAGTGTCACATGCTCAGATGATGCAAATTTTTATTTATTAACTGGAATTCCCTTTATTAAATCAAAGGGTATATTTAAAGCTGCGAAGTACATGTTTTCCAGCATATTATTCTTTTATAAATTTACATATAATTTGTTCAAATATGCATTTGTAATCAATTTTAAAAGACGTTGCGGGTGCGACTTTAATTAAATATCACACCCGCAACAGGGACATGTCACGCCCGCAACGCTCAATAATTATAATTAAAATATTAATTAATTTCTTTTGTGTCTGTAATTCAAAGTATCTTAATAAACTATTTTTGAATATAAAGTTTCATAACTTTAAATCAAAAATATTTTTCTGCAGAGATATAAATGTAACTTTTTGTTGCGGGTGTGACACAATAATTAAGAGTAATTAAATATGCTTACCTTTTGTAATGAAAATTAGTGAACACTTCTCTGCAGACAAAAACTCTCAATAATAGCTGTCAGATCATATGTATTCAAGTTTGGAGGTTTTCAGAATGTTTGTTCAGCTGTACGAGACCATGAAATGTAAAGATTTTTGCCGCAGTCTATTTTTCAAAGTCATAGTGTCACTTTACTAATTAAAATAAGTATGTTAATGACAAAAATTTAATTCTTTTTTGATAAAATATGAAATAGTACACTCTTAACAGTTAATATGCAAAATTTCAATCATATTTAAAGAAATTTAAATTTTCATCCTCATGTCCATTTTTTCGTGGATTGGGCGCCTACAATCTTGAATTGATCATAGCATTAAAATTACTTTAAATACTCATAACGTTTCTCCATCATTCTTATTGTAAAACTGCTTATTGTAAAACTGCATATGTAAACATGCATACTATATTTGTTATAACGATTGCAAATTAAAAATTGTTATTTATTTTATTTAAGCATCAATGCACTACTATTCTCTTAAAGAATCTTTTATTGATATTTGTTTTTGATTAATTTGCAAACCAAATGTTAAACATTTTGGAACTCTGTACAATGAACATCAATCTAGCTTGATACATAAATAATCTCTGAATACACGGGATAATAATTGCACAATTAATAATGCATACTTTTCTATGCTTATAAATCGGTACAAAATAATGTTTAATTATTATTAATATTTTAGTTTTATTCTAAAAAAATGATGCACATACCCAGAGCCGTGCGAAAGGGGGGTGCGAAGGAGTGGTCGCCCTGGGCTCAGAATTTAAGGGGGCGTCAGATTTATACTACTAATGTAATTTTTAGCTTGTCACAAGAAAAAATTGACGCGAGGTGGCGCGAAATTGAGTCTTTGTCCCGGGCACGGTTTTCTCTTCAGATGCCCCTGCACATATCCGCACATTTAAAACCATAAATATATATCAAAATAAGTATCAAAATCTTAAGTATATAATAAATCTGCTGTAGGGGAATGATTTTTGTAATTTACTTAATTAATATTTTTATCAATAATAAAATTTTCATCTGAGAAATTTTCGTTTGCGATCTAAATTCAAAAAGGAATAAAACTTCGGTTTCGGACAGCAACATTCGTTTCGGTCGGACACCATTTTATATTTTATATCTTCACTAAAAAAGCACTATAAAATAAAACATAAAAAAAAAAGAAAAAAGAAAAGAAATTACGCTACATAAATATGTATCTCCATTAACGACAGGTCTATAGACAAAACTCCGGTATTTAGCATACTCAATCGTAAATACAATTATTAAAAATCTGATCTCTATATCAAAAAATAGGACTTTTTATGTAATAGAAGTCTCTTACAATTAAATGAATATCAGGGGTGGGTTCAAATATGCCCGAATTTTGATAAAAAGGATACAAAGAAAATGGATAAAATACTGCAATCAAGGTATAACAGTATAAAACTAAAAATCTTACCTTTAAATGTGTTTTAAAATTCATTGTTGCATCGAAGGTCCCACTTATAACGATAGACTTTGTTGTACACATTTGGCATGCTGCTTTAACTTTGCCATTACTATCAACGGAAATTATTTAAAAAAAAATTCCTATCTAATATAGCGCAACGTGACTATCGCAATTCATTGATATATTGTTATCCAGAGCTGGGGCAATATCAACCATTCTTTCACGAGATTTAAACATACATTACATTTATTTCTGCTACTACATTATCTTTCTTTCTATGGTTCTTAAAAAGTACTATACACAGCAAAACTCTGAATGATTCTTCCTGTTTATCAAACAATAGTTTTTGTCGTTCTCACAGCAACGTTTTAATTATAAAAACTAGAATGTTAGAATTGTACATGTACAGTTCAGCAAAAATGCTTAAGTAAAACAGAAGCATTCATTCTAACCCTTATCATAGCAATAGTTTAAAAAGTATGTTTACATTAACTTCTAGAAAATAATCCTATCAGACAAAACAAAACAGAGAGACAGCTGGTTTGCTTTTGTGAATCTTACATCTGCGATTCAAACAAAGCAAATTGTAATCTACAGAAATGTATTTTGAGTATGAAATGTATTTTCAAAATACAAAATACTTGGGAAAAGTGTTTCAAAATACATTACTAAAATACTTTCGTTTCGTCGGGATAAAATACAAAATACAAAATACAAATGTATTTTGAAAATGTATTTCAAATACATGTATTTTCGATACTGCCCATCTCTGACACAGATATATATATATAAGTGAATAAAGGTCAATAATGAGCCAATAAGCCTTGAAATAAGGAAACACCTGTAACATTTTGACAACCTCATTTGTCAAAGGTTTTAAACTAACAATAAAATATTTACAAAAGTGTAAGTAAATAAATATTACATATCATTTTTTAACATTCTTCCTTCCTGCTTTTTTATCACATAGAGTTTGTAGTGACTTGTTGAGCCTTCTCATGAATATCTTGATATTGAAACTGAAAGAGTGGATTCAATAGATACTTAAGCTTTCAAAAATGCTTCACGTCTTGCATAGATCATTTCCCTTTGTTCTGTTGTTATCAGCAGGTGTTCGTAAAAGTAGCCATTTAAAATTCAAAACAAGATTTATATCGTGAAGTATTCCTTTACATGGTCGCAGCATCATTCATTTTTGACTTGTAATATACATAGATATGCCACTCTTCATTACTTATCTCATGTGCATTTTCTTTAAAAATAGTTAAGAAAAAAAAAATGAAATGCTGTTACAAAAGCATTCTAGTTATAATGATAAGTCATATAGAGTTGTGAAGCACTTTAAGCTGGCATAAAGAAATATATCTATATTAACAAAATGAAATGTTTTCATGATGAGCAGGTAAGTCTATTGCACGTAAAGATCTGTTACATTCATTTCGGATAGACAAGCCACGTCTCTGTGTACAGCAATTTTTGAACTTCTATAATAGTGATCCAATTTCAATCTTTTACCTTAATGTAGTAAAATTTGGCCTGGTTAAAAAAAGTTGATTAGGAAATCCTACAGCCATTTTTTCAATTTTCATACTTTAATTAAGAAATTCAATTTCAAATCATTATTATCCAGTCTTAAATTTTTTATGAAGAATATGATATGAGATATGTTTCTGATATACAGGGTGAGTCATAAGTATCGAAACATAGGCTATCTCCTAAAATATTGCCCCTAAGCACATATTTCCAATTGCAAAGTTTCATTAAAAAAAAGGTACAAAGTGTGATGACACAAATTGCAAATTCATGGGGGTCTATTTGAGTTAGGAAATTATTCCTTATCCATTCTTGAATTGAACAAAAAAGTTTCATCTCTATATCTATAAATCTCACAGAGATATTAAAATCCAAAAGTTTCCAAAATTCGTGACTTACACCATTTAACCATGTCTCTAAACAAAGAGGTTTTGACTCAATTTGAAAGTAAGAAAAGGATAATCAACATATTGTCCGTTTTTAAATGTCGATTTAAGACAGTGCCTCTCATTTGGACATAAAAAACCAGCGTACAGATTTAATGCTAAACCTGTTTTCGAAATATGCTGATAGTGTGCGCTAGAAGTTTGCTCTGGTCTAAATATCTAGGTCCGGTCCCAAACTGACGCATAGAAAAAAGTTCGGTGGCCTGAAAAAAAATTAAAAGCAAAGCCCGATTCGGCCTTACTGAATTTCTACATAGTTTTTTTAAATGGATATAAGTATAAATTGTTTCGTTGGTTGGTTGGTTGATTTTTGTCGTCCGATTATCTACGCTAATGGGATATAGGACCAGGGGGAGTGCCCTCCGTGGGGGTCTTGCTAAGGGAACCTAACCCGTATTTACGCAAGGTTCGAAGAAAACCACGGAAAACTCCGAACGGTTAGGCCGACAGCCGCGATTGGGTTCGAACCCAGCACCTGCCGTCTACCAGTTGAGAGGTCCGAACCTCTCGGCCACTGGTGGGGCATAAATTGTTTCGTATAGGTGAATTCTGACATTATAGCTTTTTCTTTTTTCATGTTTATAATTTTTACTTTTAAAGAAGTGCAAAAAGATATGCTATATTTGTTTTATTAATGAATCTTTATTTATACGTAAACGTCCTTTAAAAATAATGAATTTTCAAGTTTTTATTGTAAAATAATGGCGATTTAAAAATATATGCACTTTTTAGTAAAAAATTTTAAGCTGAGCAAATTTTACTTATTTTTGCAAGGATTCGACCAGTCACAGACGATGATTTTAATACGCATTGTGTCGAGACCGGAAGTGAAAATTTAGCCCCGTGCAAATCTAGGAAGAAGAAAGACAATCGGGTTCGAAATGAAAAAACATGTAAGGCGTGGCCGAGTCTTCAGAAAAAAGTAAGGTCCCGGGCCTGATCTGGAACGGTCCCAGAGTACAAACTTTTTTTATCGGTCTCTTCGGGACGATAAAAGATCTGAAGTTGCGAGGGCTAAAATTATGAAAAAAACCCTAATTGGCATGTTAGAAAAAGTATTGTTTTAAATAATTGACGGACATTTAACACTAGAACCGCGGTGACGGGTCATTTTGACCCGTACCAAATGAATGCATGCTAATTCGAACCAGAAATTGCTTTATAAAAACAGTTAACTATACTTTCCACAAACATAATTGAAGTAATTAAATTGCATAGCCTTAAATAAAATTTCTGATGTGAAATATTTTTCTAAATCTACAGTAAATTTTCCCGCGGTTCTAGTGTTAAACAGTAGAGGAAGGTGGGGTGAGGTGGAACACTTTTTTCAAAAGTAAGAAAATCAACTTTGTTTGATACAAAAACCAAAATTTTAATTTATAGAGTTCAAGGTGAAACACTTTTTAATCTCCCTGAACAATATAAATCATCACATGCAAAAGCTATTTTATAATTAAAGAAATCGTAAGTTTTAAAGTATGTCCCATACCGCCCCATTAACAGGGAGGTATGCAACAGCAATAAAACAAAGCTATAAAGCACAAATAATCTATTCTCGGCTAGATATACAATCACACAAAGATTTTAGGTTGATAATGTATGTGCCACAATATAAAATTCCAGTATTTTTATGACTGGAATGAAAATTCAGGATTGTCAGTCATAGATGACATTCAATTCATCGATTCAATTTATTTGCATTTTGAAGAATATGAACATATTATCAATGTTATAACTAATATACTGTTCTGTAAAATATTTGCATGTTAACAATTTACATTCCTTTTACTAAAAACTGGATATGAATGGGACATGTCCATTTCTCTCTTTAAAGGCATTTTCCATCCCCCTTCCCCATTTTCTTGTTTTGCGTTAAACTTCTTGCTTAAACAAAAAAACTAATTTTATTCTTAGTTTAAATAATGGATAGTATACAGTATAATGTTTCATATATAAGTAAACTATTACATATATGCATAAACAAGTCATTGATAAACAGAAAGCATAAAGGTATATGAAGCAAATTTACTTTTGATTTTTTAAAAAATCTTTTTCTTTATACATTTGCAAGCTTATACAGATTAACAATTTTTTTTAAACTGAAGTTTTGCTACTATTGCTTCATCCTGTGTGTGATTGATGAAATGTTTAGAATGATATTTAAAATATTTATTCACTATATACAGAACGAGATTGCGCTGCATACATCACACTTAAAGATGGTGCTCAACCCGACAACACAAACATAAAGTTATGGGACTCGTCGATTGGCAACACAGGACCTCTTCTTCAGCTGCAAAGTCATCCTCTGGTGAGTGCTCCAAAGTCGCTGGGTCCACGAAAAGGTTCAAACAGCTAGGATCTTTATATCGACCTAAAGAGAAAAACCTACTGTCCCACTCTACCCCACTCGGCCCTACAGAAAAGAAGTGAAAACGGCAAAAATTAAACTGAATCGGAAGTTTAAGCTACAGAAAGACCTTATTTTTTCACGTACATTTTTTTCAAAAAGCACTTAAGCATTTTATTAGGAGACAATCTTTGCTTAAAACTTTAAATGCATTTTTCTGCATAAAGTTTTTTTTAACTGTTTTCTATTTTAAAATTTTTAATTCAAAAATCCTTAAAGAAATAACCTGCAAACTTGGAATTTGTATTTTGTTTTTATTTATTTATTTATTACAGTAACTTTGTTAAGGCAAATTTGAAAAAAAAAAAAAGTATTTACTTTTGAACATACGATTTTTGAAGAAAAAAAAGTTACATAATTTTTAAAATAAATATTGTTGATATTTTAAAAATTAATATTAAAAAAAATCCCGAAACAAAACTGAAAATATATATTCCTCTTTAATTAAACGAAAAAAAAAGACATCCGATGGATAATGTTTCGAGTCATAGTGATTTTAAATTACCGTACTAAAAAAAATACTAATGAGTTAATTTTTTTTTAACTTTATGAGAAATTTTGTTTGTAAATTATATGGTTAACCATCACAAAAAAGAAAAAAAAAATCAAAATTCTTACTCAATAAATATATTTTTTGCATGTTTCTTAGAACTCTTAAAGTAATATTTTTCTTGAACTGCACGCATTTCAGTTTTTGTCTAATCCCTTAAAACCTGACAAATTATTTAAACGGCCATAACTCTGTGCGTTTTGCAGATATGAAGATGCAATATTTTGTGTTTACTTCAGGAATGAATAAGGAAAGTTTTTCTATCTGGAATTTTTACTCTATGGGGCCTGTATAAAAATTTAATTTTCGTATTTTTACTTTCTTCTATCTTCAATAGAAGAAAGTATTGTAATCGAAATTTTCTTCGACTTCCGGTTTTCGACGATTTACACGTTTTAGGGATCAGATATTCCAAAAAAAAAAATTGTTTTTACAAAATGTCTGTGTGTGTGTGTGTCTGTGTGTGTGTGTCCGTGTGTGTTTGTCTGTGTGTCCGTATGTCCATATGTCGCCATGCTACCATGAAAAAATGCATCAATTGAACCAAATTTTTTGTGAATGTTTTTGGCTGTGC
Source organism: Maratus speculifer (assembly GCA_964019185.1). Lineage (NCBI taxonomy): Eukaryota > Metazoa > Arthropoda > Arachnida > Araneae > Salticidae > Maratus > Maratus speculifer. The sequence goes on from OZ025293.1 coordinate 289,952,626, forward strand.
CAAGCAGATCCTCCTTCAATTTTGATACATTAAGCCGGGAGGGGGCGCTGCAATCACAATTTTTGTGTCATTTTCAATATTGTATCGACCAAAATTGTATGAAGTTATGCATCGAATTGAACCAAATTTTTTTTATAAGTGTATAGCTATGACTAGTTGGTCCTCCCAGAAATTGAAAAAATCCGCCGGAAGGGGGCGTTGCAATCGCGATATTTGTGCCATTTTCAATATTGTGCAGACTACAAGTGTATGAAGTTATGCATCGAATTGAACCAAATTTTTTGTGTAAGTGTATGGCTATGGCTAGTTTGTTCTTGTATTTGACAAAAATCCGCCAGAAAAGGGCGCTGCAATAGCAATTTTTGTTCCATTTTCAATATTATGCCGCTAAAAGTGTATAAAGTTATGCATAGAATTGTGCCAAATTTTTTGTGTAAGTGTTTGACTATGGTTAGTTGGTTCTCCCTGAATTTGACAAAAATCCACCGGAAGGGGACGCTGCAATAGCAATTTTTGTGCCATTTTGAATATTGTACCACCTAAAAGTGTATGAGGTTATGCATAGAATTGAACCAAATTTTTTGTGAATGTTTTTGGCTGTGCCAAGCAGATCCTCCTTCAATTTTGATACATTAAGCCGGGAGGGGGCGCTGCAATCACAATTTTTGTGTCATTTTCAATATTGTATCGACCAAAATTGTATGAAGTTATGCATCGAATTGAACCAAATTTTTTTTATAAGTGTATAGCTATGACTAGTTGGTCCTCCCAGAAATTGAAAAAATCCGCCGGAAGGGGGCGTTGCAATCGCGATATTTGTGCCATTTTCAATATTGTGCAGACTATAAGTGTATGAAGTTATGCATCGAATTGAACCAAATTTTTTGTGTAAGTGTATGGCTATGGCTAGTTTGTTCTCCTTGTATTTGACAAAAATCCGCCAGAAAAGGGCGCTGCAATAGCAATTTTTGTTCCATTTTCAATATTATGCCGCTAAAAGTGTATAAAGTTATGCATAGAATTGTGCCAAATTTTTTGTGTAAGTGTTTGACTATGGTTAGTTGGTTCTCCCTGAATTTGACAAAAATCCACCGGAAAGGGACGCTGCAATAGCAATTTTTGTGCCATTTTGAATATTGTACCACCTAAAAGTGTATGAGGTTATGCATAGAATTGAACCAAATTTTTTGAGTAAGTGTTTGGCTATGGCTAGTTGGTCCTCAATGAATTTGAAAAAAATTCGCCGGAAGGGGGAGATTCAATAGCGATTTTTGTGCCATTTTCAATATTGCACCACCTAAAAATGTATGAAGTAATGCCTAGAACTAAACTAAAATTTTTGTGTATGATTACTTTTTGGTATGGCAGGTAGGTCGTCCCAGAATTTGAAAAAAAAAATCTTCCCATCATTCTATTGTTCATCCGCTCGTGCAGAGACGGAAACTCGTTTTTACTCCGATCAATTGACTGAAGCAGGAATTTAAAATGAAAATCAAAGTTGGTATAGTATTGAATTAAAACTAATAAAGCATTAACATGGGTAACTATTTTTTTTTAAATATTAAAATGTGTATAAAATAGAAAAAAGTTTTGGGATTGGCACATCCAACTAGTTTCAAATAGATCCTCACTGAGTTGCAACTTATGCCATTATATATGGCATCTTTATAAATGAATTTTTGCAACTGGAAGTATGGGTCTAGAGGCAATATTTAAGGAGATAGCCTATTGTTTCGCTAATTATGACTCACCCTGTATGTGATGACATGTAAGAGATATGATTTTTGAATTATCTGAAGTGAACTTTCCGGTAGCTTAAACATATTTTAAAAATATGTATATTTATTACATGATTTTTTTTTTCAAACATTGATGGTGGATACGATTTTTTAAAGGCTATTTTTTAATCTAAAAGGGCAATTTTATGACATATGTGTCCATTTATTTTTGTTCAAAAATGCATGTAACTAGCAGATGTCGTAGTTCGAAAACCATGTAATAGCTGTCATTTTCTCGGGATTTTTTTCTTGAAAACGCAATAGATTTGCGCAAAAGAAGAATAACCACTCAAACAGCAATGAAAATCGTGTTTGTTGCGTGATAAAAATCGTTTTTGATCAAAAACGGAAAACTCAGTTCGATTCCAAATCGCTTCCATAAACAGGTCTTCCAATTTTATATAGGTCCATGTAAAAAGGAATTTGTAAATGTGTCAAAACGTCTTGCACTTGTTAAGCAGAGTAGTTGAAAACAGCCTTAAAGCACAAAGAAAAAATCCAGAGAGAGTCTTTTTAGGTGCGTTCGTAATTATGTAAATACGTAGCACCTATTGTTGTCGCTCAGTCCGTCCATCTGTCTGTCCGTCCGCATATAACAACGCAAAAACTACCCAACCGAACCGTTTGAAATTTAAAATACATAATTATTACATAATTTTGTCGACTCATTTCAAATTTTATGAAAATCGGATGGATAGATCAATTACAGGGACAGTTCAAAGGAATTCCGTTACATTACGGTCAATGGTGAGAAAAGTATCAAATGCATTGTAATCGTTTGAAATTTAAAATACATAATTCTTAAATAATTTTGTCGAGTCATTTCAAATTTTATGAAAATCGGGTGCATAGATCAATTACAGGGACAATCAAAAGTATTCCGTTACATTACGGTCAATGGGGGAAAAGTTTCAAATGCATTTTAATGGTGTTACACTCATTCGAACATAATAGAATCTACATGAATCTATGAAGTATATACTAAAATATACATTTTGTACAATCTGTGATGCAAAGAATATTTATTATTTAATTACAGGGTCACACAAAATTATTCCATTACATATTCCTATACGGAGAAACATTGTTTGGGACGTGTTTTAATAATATTAAACTACTTCACATTTTATGAATAAGATATACGTTGCTGAGGTGTTGTAAAAATTACTTCTTGCATATTTACAGGAACACTGAGATTTCGACCACTGTACTGTATCCGAAGTACGCTCTACTATATCAGCAAGATCTGAATATTTTTAAAACTTCATTATCGTGCGAACGTACCTCATTTGCGACGCTTCACTTGCAATTTCCAACTTGTTCTTCTTGAAAAGAGAAAGAGATATTTGAAATCAGAAGACTGCCAAAAGTTACTATTAGTGATCGCGTTTTCTTTATAATAAAATATTCTATTTTCATTTTCTTTCAGAGCGTTTAAGTTTATATTTTAAAATTAAAAAATGTAAAGGTTTATGGAAACTGTGAGCAAAACTGGGTTAGTACATGCTTAATGTAGGTAAATTGAAGAAAGCCATTTATAATCAGAACTCTATTGAAACTGTTATAAGTATACGCCTGCATCTTATGAAACATAGTTGAAATTACGGTGTACAAATTTCCATTACTCTAGATTCACTTATGAAAAGTTAAATGTATTCACCTTTTTACAGGTGTACTTGATTGTCTTTAGTTATTTAATATTTAAGATTAATTAAAGAATTAAAAAATAACTTATTATAACAAAATGATTATTCTTAATTTTTGATTTTTAATTTTTGTATTGTATATATATATATAAAACAACAAAAACAAAATAGAAATTTATAATGCATGTTGTGGTAACAGTTATACATGTGTATCGTCTTATTTATGTGAAAAAATATAGAAATATTATATAAATCCTACGAAAAAATTTTTAGACTGCTGTAATTTCTCACATTTCTTTCTTTTTCTTTCTCTCCTGTCATGTTTATTTCGGGTGATAAAGTAAATGAATGAGGGAAACGAATAAAAGGAATTAATGGGGACTTTTATAATTTTTGTTTTCACTATTTGTAAGTTGGGCAAGATGTTTATACACATGTAAGGATAAAAAAAATAACCATAGTTAATCCACACTCATTGTTTCTTGTAAATATTATTTTATTAAACTCTGTATGAAACGTCGACGTTCTCTTTTACTGAATATCGCCCATACTTCATCTTAAAGCGGTATCCTTTGATCAGAGGAAAGGAATTTAAGTAGCATATCAATTAATAAATAATGAGAGGGATTATTGGAACTGTTTGTCATTTTCATATATATTACGCAGGTATAATTAGCAATAATTAATAAATTATTTATGAGAATACTTTATTGTTCAAACTACCCTGCTCAAAACAATTAGGAAAGTATGTCAAAAAGCTGGGAAACTATTATCTAAGCTTTTTTGCAAGTCAGTAATAGATTGGCCTAAAATGGAAAATCGTAGTATTGAAAAGAAGACACCAAAATGGAAAATTTAATGTAAATTTTAAGCATAGTAATTTTAATTATCTGAATTGATGCCAAGAGATTGGAACTCCCAGACATCAATTTGGATACCTGTAAAATATATGAAAAAGTGTTATTCGAATGTTGAAGGATTTTAAATATGGGCTGTGAACCCATCGAAGAGCTAAGACTGTTGCACTCTTGTTTTTTATTGATGCAATGAGGTTGTCGATAAGGCTTTGGAAAATTCTATTTCACTTGTCGGTAGATGTAATGACAGTCAATGGAGGATATAATCTCCAATATCTCAGACATGCTTGCCAGGAGTTTAGCCAGGGGAGCTTGTTGGACACTCTATACACTTTAATGTTTCAATTCCAAGTGCGTTCTCCACAAATAGAAACATAAGAAATCTTGCATTAAATAAAAAATCTTCAATTGAGGCCTAGTACGTACGACTGAAAATCATGCTGCGTCTTGACTGAGCGTGCCTACCTTTGGGCCATCAAGGTGCCTTTTCGGATAATATCCGTATCCTGTCCGTATGTCTACCGACGCTGATTCCACCACATACCGTCAATCCACTACATTTGTATTGCGGTTTTTCATGTACGAACATAAGATTACTTTGAGTACCCCTTTCCTTCTATAAGAGAACACTTTTGGTAGTCATGTTCTGGCCTGAATCGGGTATCACCAATCAAAAGCTCTGGACTCCAATCACGTTATGTCTAATCGCGAGTTCAGCAGCACAACGTCTTCGGACCGCAGGGTGTTTTGACATCAAAGAAATACACACCATTGACTTAACTACATAGAGATCACCCTGGTAAAACCTATTTTAGACTGTTTGGCTTGACACCCTTCGTTATATTTAAAAAAAGAAATGTCTTTGCAATTGAGTAGCTCTGTGTGTTCTGTTTAGAGATGCTATTAATATTAGATACCGGTCATTAGCCGGTTTATTATGTTGTGATTAAATTAAATATGTTGTGAGGATTTAAAAAGCTGAAAAATTTCTGTTAAAACCTGTTCCATGTAGTCCCCCCAACCTGTCCCCTTTGAACAAAGTAAGCGGCACCTTTGAACAAATGAACAAAATATGAAAATTAAGGGTTTTTATGTAAAACTGAATATCTTTCCGAAATATAAAATAATGTGAATAAAATTAAACTACTACTGAAATTACTATTTTTTTATTATTTAACGAAATTTATATCCATCAAAATTAATCTCAAACTTCATTGTTAAAACAGCATGGAGTATTCCTCCAGTTATATTTGGTTGTGGCAACTTTTTTACAATACCCTTGAAATCTACCAAATTAATATCTGATGCCTCTGAAATTTTTTTTTCATTCTCTCTTTTACGAAGAAGACTGGCATCCTGTATTATTCTGCAGTTGCAATTCAATTCGACCAGTATAATGAAGAGTAGATCTTTTATTTATGAAATTGAACAAAATTAAATCATTACATGTAATTCTTCTAGAAAAATAGTCTTTTCTTCTTTATCTTCGGTATCAGTAATTAAATCTTCAAAGTCAGATTCATCAATGCATCAGTTTAGATCTGTAAATTCCCATCAATGATGCATCCAGAAGTTGTAATCTATGTGTGCAGCGAATGGAGATTGTTAACAATATAAGTTCATGTTCTTTGACATTCTTAATTAACCCCTTTTTAAATTAAAAAAAAACATCTAAAAATAAAATCTAAAAATAATATTTAGATATATCCATAACTCTTTTCTTCATAGTTTTGAATGTTCAATGGTGTCCCAACTTTTCTATCAATCGTGCCCCATCACACGGAGCTTACCGTAACAACTATTTACTCAATTCGGCATAAGAATTTGAGTAAAATAAAGCTTATAAACTAAAGCTAACATCTTTAATTAAGTATTGAGCAATAAATTAGAATTTTAGGCATAGATTGTTAACAAAAAGCTTACAATTTTATTTTCTTAAGTTTAGATACAAGAAGGAGAAAAATACTTACTTTGCTTAGACAGTATTTTGTATGCAAAATGGTGCAGATTTGTATACTTATTGCACTGAAGCAGTAGTAATGTGCTGCTACCTACATTAAAAAATAATTTATTTGAAGAAAAATATTTAGAGTGTTCAAAAGTGCCCTCCTCCCCCCTAAGTTGTTGTATATTAGGTTTCGGTTTTAAATCATCACCCAACAAGTGGAGCTGTTATACTACATTTTGCATGATTTACATGATTTTAGTGAAAGTCATATTTCAACTAATGTAAGGAATTCCATACCATTAGAATCCCCATGATGGGCATAGATTGTTCTTTAATTTTTGGCACTGTTACAGCGAATTTTGAGGTATTAACATGTATGAGATAGAAGAAAGTTTTAAGATTGCTACTTCTGACTAGTTTCCTGACAGAAAAGCCTTAAAATGAAATAATTCTTTCCTTATAGACAAGATTTAATCTTCTGAGTGGTATCAACTCTAATCATATCAGGATCGCTCATTTTGACATATAGGCGTTTGAAGATCTACCTCAATTTATGAATTTAATTTTAAAGGATATTTCAACGATGAATAAATTTATAAATATTTAAGCAGACGAAACAGGACTTTAGTTTCTCTATTACATACTTATAGATGATTAATTGTATCAGACTTTTAAAGCGCTCTGTTCAGCAGTTACAGCTTGCTATAGACATGGAATCATCGTGACAAAGTATATGATGTGATGTTGCAAATGTTATCTTTATAGACGCACCCCTATGCCCCAGTCATTTTACTTATGACTCTGACAGTTTTTAAACGTGTTTCTTAGATGTATATACCGGGTATCCCAAAAATGACTGATGGATTTTAAAATTCAATAACTTGCAAACGGTGACTGCTATTTAAAAAATTTTTGCAGGGGGGTTATGTATAATGTCAGGAGTTTTTCACCGTAACTTTTGATTTTAGTTCGAATTTCAAAAAATAGATGGCGCTGACGGCAATTGAAGCCCAGGTCAAAGCCAAAACTGACCTCACTCAGCACTGATCACCTGGCCTTCAATAGCCGTCAGCGCCATCTATTGTTTGAAATTCGAACTAAAATAAAAAATTACGGTAAAAAAACTCCTCACATTATACATAACCCTCCTGCAAATTTTTTTTAAATAGCTGTCACCGTTTGCAAGTTATTGAATTTTAAAATCCATCAGTCACTTTTGGGATACCCGGTATATTGGCCCTACCGATTGCATGAAAATTGAAGCTTATAGAGCAGAAACCTTGGTCCAGTTAACATGGAATGATCTGAAAGTTACTTTTGAAGACAAAGTTCTTCTAAGGCGCGTTCTCCTCTGCTTAAAAGTCAAATAACATATTTTAAGTTAGTGTTCTTCTTAGTATTTCTTAGTGTTTATTTTCTAAAAATTTGCTTTTCGAATTTCAATAGTTCTCTCATTTTAATCATGATATAAGGTGTATGAATAGTTTTGATTTCATGAAATGCAATTCAAAACAAGAAAATAATGATAGTTTTTGCTTTTTTTAAACATAAAAACAAAATAAAACTTGAAAGTTTTTTTTGTATTTTTTTATGTTAAAATTATTCATCTTACATTTTTCGTTAGATAAACATTTTAAGAAAAATCACTGAAAAAAAAAAAAAAAACAAGTTACAGATTTTAAATCGAATAAATTTGCAACTGAGATTTTTAAAAATGCAAAAGAAAAAATTCTTGATATCCTGGAGATACTATCTTGATTATATGCCATCTGTTCAGAAGCGGTTTATCTCTGCATGTCAAAAAATAAAATCGAATAAAATAAAATAAAATGTTAGAGTTAATCCGAAGTGATTGAGTCTTATGTCTTATAATTGTTCCGCGGTATCATTTTCACAAAGTCCATCGCAGAAAATCAAAGTCATAATCTATTCTTGGTTATCCATTTTTTATTTATATCTACTGAAAAAGCAACGATGACTAATGTGAAAACACGTAACTTGGTAACCAAAAATGTACATGAAACCTAAAAGGCCATGTAATGAAGCTAAAGAATTCATTAGAACGATCATCCATAACCTGTTCTGTTGCATCACATTTATTTTTTTAATATGCAGTACTCTTCCGCTATAATTATGATCTAAAGATTCCTTTACCTTGATCGAAAACTATAATCTAAATAATAAGAATTGAAGTAAAATGCGATCATTTATTTTCTTTTTTTTATATGGTATTAATGCAAAACTGTTCAAACTAAGTATATTAATTTAGAAATAAATGAATATCTCTCAGTAAGCACCAATTTTTATCTAGACAAAATAACATATGTTTTCCACATTTAAAAAAAGAGAAAATTGCAAAGGAAGCAGAGTATGCTATCAACTTATGAATAAAGCAGAAGATTTTATGACTCATTTCAAATGATATTGGAAGGTCATCAATGAGTATATAATTTTATTTTCACCATTCAATAATATAATTGATGAAACTCCGTTAATTTTATTGTCATAGAGATACAAGGTTTCTGTACGTAAAGTGTACTAAAAAATTAAGCATACGATTGACTGCATCTTAATCTTTCAGGAATTAATAATTTTTGTGACCGTTATCTTGATATCACCGGCTTTCTTCCGCTCTTTCTCTTCCTTTATATATTTTTTCGTTTTTTCTTTTTCTTAATGGAAATTCCACTGGGGTATTATGATCCGCCCCAGAAAATTATCAAACATAGCATTTTATTTGAATGTTGAACGTAACTGAGAAAAAAACAACTACATTAGAAATTCTTATTCTTTCATATTCGAATGTAGTTTACAGTAGAGTAAAGTTAAAGTTATTATTTAGAAATGATTTGCTGTAAAAAAGTATGTGAATAAAATCAAATTAAGGCTTTTCGCGTGGTAAAAAAAATAGCAAACATGCTAAATTTGCATTAAAATCATTAAAATTTAATACCATAAAAAATTAACATCAAATGATAGAGATTAATGAATGAATGAATGAATTATTTTATTATTTAATACTTGACACCATTTATTATTTAATAAAAATTTTTGTATTTGGGATTTAGTGGTCAAGTCTTTTTGGTTATTATAAAATAAGTTGGAAAGCGTCCTCGAATTTCGAAGACGTCTTTAATTTTGTAGAAATAATTGGTTCATACAGTTCCTGCAGTTTTTAATTTAAAACACTTAATGCATTTTAAGGAATTGATTAATGCGTACAATAATATATATGTATATGTGAAGCTTAACCCTACATCCACCATTATAAATAAAACTTTTTGATCCCCCGGTGTTGCTCGTGACCACAGATGTTTTCAAACAAATTGTGAACATAAAAAATCTCCATTCATGCTAAAATAGAAAAAAAATTAAATTTTATTTGGAGAAAATTTTACATTTCAGAATATTTTAAAATTTATCTGAGTGAACACAGATATGTATTTCTGTTACAAAAGCCATGTTTTGGAAGGATAAAGGAATACAGTCGCTGATTTTAGCTGTTTTGAATCACAAAAATAATGCAATAATTGAATTATTTTAAAATTCATTTCTTCAATGAGACCTACTCCATGCAAAATCTGACCACGCGCGTGACGTGTGCTGCACATCTGAACAAACCCTAAGAAAACATAAAAGGAGTAATTACCTAATTCACTACATTTTTTTTGGATGGTGCCATGGATGGATTTTGAAAATCGATTGTAAATCAATCAGGAAAAAAAAATCATCAAAAGAAGAAAAATCAACAAATGCGTGTGCAATTTGTTGCTGTCATTCAGCCGGGAAATGCAGTCGTTAAATCCCATACTTACCGCCTGCTCTCATTGGCTGGCGGCTTCGTTGCCACCAATTCATTGCTAGCTTGAAATAGCCTCAAACATGGCTGCTTCATTGCCGTGGATTCGCGGAAAGCTGCAAATATCCTCTTATTAAGTAAGTTTTAATTAAAAAAATCTAAATTGAAAATTGAAAATCTGGCTGCGAAGTGCAGTATCCTGTGTTGGCATCCATACATGTCAAAAATTTCAGAGACCTGGGTGTTGTACTTTCGGCGTTATCCGCTGTCAGGCGGGCAGGCAGACAGGCATCTCTTATTTTATATATATAGATGATGGGGTATATCAGAAAAAGACATATATTTACAGAATTTTCAGCCTTTTTTCATGAGAAAAATCCTTTAGAATGTACCGATCGGAACCGTTGGACCATCTAGCAGGCAGAGGATTAAACTAATATAAATGTTAAAGGGATGAAAGCCTTTAAATTTACCGTTAAAATCCACTGTAAAATTTTGGCATCCAATCGTAAAAGTGTCTTTTTAAATTGAAGTACATCGGGGTATCGCAAAGTTTCAATTACAGGCAATTATTTTTATATTCTGTTCGCACCACTATTTTTTAAAAATACATTTCGTAGTATATTTCTCTTGTAGATGCATTCAAAGCGTAAGTAAATGATTTTTGAAAAAGTGGTGCCAAGGTAGCATTAGAAAAATATTCACCCGTAATTCTTTATTTATAACGAATTTTTTTTCCGAATTGATTTCCGAATTTTTTTATTTATATCTAAGCAGTAATACCAGATTCTGTGCTTCGACTTAGATTTTAAAAACTGAAATTCATGCTTATTAACTTTGTAAACAATCATAGAATTGTGAATTAATTAAAAGGCGATTTCCATACACTTCAAGTAAGTTTTGAAAATTCGAGTAATATTCCTTTTTTGCCATTAAAAATAAAAGCAAACACAAATAAATGAAAACAAATAATTACAGAAATAAACAAATCATAAGCTTTAGTTATTGAATGCAGCTTTTAATCGTATATATGAAACATTCCATAACTTGAGGTTTAGCCAAAATGTTAAGAACCCTAACATTTAAAATATATGTTACCTTAACTTTTAATTAAACTTTTGAAATGATGTTTCCTATTAGCACATTTTAAAATTAAGAAAGACTGAAGGAACCATTTAAAGGAGCTAATTTAAAAAAGCCGTTATGCATATGCGCCAGGCGGACCTGGTTTACTTAGGGACACAAACATTGGGTCGTACGGAAAGTTCTATGGTTTTTCAAAGTGAAGCGAGGTTTCGTCTAATTATTTTGTTATTGCTGGTAAGCAGTGAGTTTCAATGAGCCATATATATAAATTCTGTTTTTTCTGCTTACGTTGTATAGTTTTCGATTTTGTTGTGGCGTAATTTTAGTTTCAGTGCTGTGTTAAGCGTGGAAAATCAGAGAGATAATATTCGCCATATTCGCTCAGTTATTTTAAGAAAGGCAAAAATGCTACTAAAACTGCTCGTAAAATTTGAGCAATGAATGGGCAATAGGACAATAGGATGCTTCAGATGACCCAGTTCGAACATAGTTTGAGAAATTTAAGTGTAGAAATATCAGCCTCAAAGATGATGCCGCTTTGGACGACTATCATCTGTAAAGAAGAGCCTCTTGAAAGATGCTATCAGTGAAATTCCACGTTACACAGTTCAAGAGCTATCACACAGATTAAGAATTCCAAAAAGTACAGTGTATCATCATTTGATAGCTTCTTTTTAGATGTCCTTCTTTACAGGTGATAATGGTCATTCACAGCGGGCATCATCTTCGATGTTAAAAATTCACGCTAATTAATCAATGTATCTCATGACTCTTTTCTTTCAAATGATTCCATACATTAAAAATAAATTACGTGGACAACGATTTTCAACACCCGAAGAAGCAGTTGATGCATTCAAAACGCATGTTTTGGAGTTACCTCAATGGTAGCAGCGCTTTGAAAATTAGTTCGAACGCATCCAAAAGTGTATTGATCTTCAGGAAAAATACTTTAAAAAACAATAAATCCAATGTCGATCATAAATATTTGTTTTTCATTACTAGGCCAAAAATATAAATAGCGATCCTAGTAGCAACGTAAAAACATCCATTCAAATATCATGTAAATTCCGAAAGATATCAGCGATTGAAGTGAGCTGATTTTCTGTTGCTCTCCAAAAGCAGATGAATGATAAAGATTTCCCCCAAATCGTCAATTTTAATTTTTTTTTTAATGTTTCATTTAATATAAAGCTTTGGCTTTTCTTGGATAACTACCAGAACGAACCTCTATTTCATGATAAAGAGAAGTATCAAAATTGAAGCATTTGTTCTAAATATACTCATTGATATTTATTAGATACTAACTTTTCCCTAAAAGTAACTTATTAAAAATAACAATTTCTAGATAATCTCTTATCAATCAGCTGTTTTTTGAGAGCAATTAAAAATATGTTCACTCTAACGACGATATCTTTCTGAATTTTTATTATCTGACTGAATTTTTTATGAGTTGCTCCATAGAGTTGACTATTAAATATGCAAAAAGGATATTCGAAGAAAGTTCGCGCTTGCGCAGATAAAAATTATTTCATACAACTGCTCATATCTCATAAAATATTTAACTTATGTATATTCAAATTGCATTATATTGTTTGCACTATGATTTTTCAAATTTTCTGAAACTGGCTGGTTGGGGTTGGAAATTTGGTTGAAAACCCTGCACATTATAAGCTAAAAACATGCCGGAATTTTTTGAACTTATCCTGTAAATCACTATATCTTCATGAATGTATGTGCTATTCTTACAAAAATTAGTGAACATGTTATACTGTATCCATAAATTTATATCCTGCAGCGATAGATCCTTTCGTGCATCTTAATGTACAGGGTGATCCCAAATATTATATAACTTTGATTTTTTATGTTTGCTCCTGATTGTCCTGCTTATCAAATCTATGTTTATAAATTTGAGGCGAAACATATTCTTTATAATACTGAAGTACCAGAAAAATCCTACAAGTATTTTTTTAAATATTCTGCAAAATTTCTAAAATTGAAAGTGTTCGGTCATTAATGGCCATATAGTGTACATATCTGCAGAGCCCGATTAAGGTAGTCTAGGGCCCTAGGCCAAGCACATTTTTTGGGCCCCCCCCCCCTTCCTCGGTCCTAGACTCAGCCACTTTTTTGCTCCCCCCCTCCTTCAAACTACAAGTGCATACTCACAGTCACCAGATGCAGCAATTTTTTAGTTGTGACCACTAACTTTTCGTATACAGTCTACATTATTTTTTTGTAATAAATCTCCTTATAGTTAATAAAATATAAAGTTTCTAAACACATTTTAATTTGTATAGTGAAAAAAGTCTTACAATTTCTCTTTTTTATACATATATATAAATTTATGTACTTTAGTCTCAGAAAATGAAAACAAGAAATATCTTCTTCATATTTCTCATTATCATGATTACTGTATTAAATGTATATTGTCATAAAAACAAAAATCAAGCTTTATATACAACTATATTTTAAATTTTGATCAAATATTATGTGTCTCCTGTATATCATCAAACAAATTTTACCAATCTTCAAATAGTTTATTTTGTCATTTGAGAAGAAGGCTTGCTATTAATGTAACACAAGTAATACAAAAAAGTAAATGCTTTAAGCAGGGTTCCTACACAATTCTGGTTTAATAAAAAAAAAATAAATAAATAAATAAAAAAAGCCCTGGCTTTTCCTGACTTTTTTCACTTGGCATACATATTGCTTTAAAATCGTCCATAATAAACAACTTTAATCTAGATAAATGCTTAAAAAAAGCATTTTCTGCATGAATTTCTAATTTGTAATTATTTTCATATTATGCTGTTGTCATTTACATAAACTTATTTAAATATTTTAAATTAGATGGATAATTAGTTCAAAATATTTTCATATGATAAACAAGATTCTGATGAAAAGTAGTATACATTAAAAATCTTCTGAAAATTTCTAATATTTAAAATATTCCTTCTTGCCTAAAAATCCCCTAACCTGTAGGAAACCTGTTATATATTTAAAACCAGGTATGGGAAATGATGTCAATTTGTCAGCAGTGAGTGTATTATCTAATAGTATGATTTTTTTTTTTTACTTTTCTAGAAATTTCAGAAAATAAAATAAATTTTTTATTCAGTATCGATTTTTAGAGTTTCTCTAAATTGCTGCAATATAAACATAGAACTAATTTCTATTTCACACTTTTATATTTTTCTTAATTTTGTGTAAAAAGAAACAGAAATGTTACTATGGAAGTGCATTATAATAATGAATTATTTTTGCAATCACATAAACTTAGTTAGCATGTTATGTCTTATTTGCTTAAGAATAAAACTTTTCAGAATTTTTTTTATAATTCCCTACACCAAATAGGTTTTCTATTTAAGTAAAATATTTTATACTGTGTGTTAATCATGTGCAAGTCTCGACAATAATAGACTTAATTTTGGTGACAGCACAAGATCCCACATGAGATAAAAGAATTGAAACTATTACATAAACAGAAATATATGAAAATTCAGAAAAATAAATTAAATTTTCACCATTTCATTAAGAGAAAATATTTATTAAGAAAAGGATGCATAAACAAAAAAAAAAAAAAAAAAAAAAAAAAACAGTTTATTTAAGATTAACATATTATCCAAGCATCACTTCCTATTTAGATATGAAAAAATTAAAAATGTATTGTTTTCATATTTTAATTAAGTCAAAAATATTTAAATAACTGAATTAATTCCCAAAGTTTATAGAAAATTGTTGACAAAAGTTGTCATAAAAGAATCAGTAATACAAATTATTATAGAATAAAATAAATTTAACTGGGATTCATGATTAAATATTTATTTGCTAGCACAGTTAGAAGTAAAAAGATGATCATAAAAACACAGCTTAATTTATAAAACTTTATATATTTTATTATTTGAATTTAAAAAAAATTAAAAATTAAAATAAATAAAAAGCAATTATGATAAAATACATTAACATATAACACAATTATAATGATGATTAGATGTAGGATCATTCCACGGTAACTTACATTACATTTAGAACTATTTTCAATAATTTTAGTAATATTATAACATACACGATGTAAATTTGACCTGGTTTGCTAATTAAACTTATTCAAAGCCCAATTTAGATGAAAATTATCTAATTATAGTGTTATTTCTGAAATTTTGCCCGTTATATTTACTATGATAACTGCCATTACTGAAAGAGAAATGTAAGTTATCATATAAAGTGTAATTTTATTTATCATTTTTTAACTAATTATCATACTATTTGATCTTTAGATAGGTTTCATTGACAAATCCTGTTAGTTTTACATTTAATTATTTTTTGTGTATTATATTATTAAAATTACTGCAGTAAAATGTTCTGAATGTAACGTAAGTTACCATGGAATGACCCTGTAGTTAATGATAAAATATCATCAATTTCAGTATTCCTTATTTTCAGTACCAAGAAATAAAAATAGGAATAATTGTTTTAAAATAGGTAAAAATGCCAAAAAAATTTGTTTTAAAATTTAAATAAAACTGAAGAGAAAGTAAAATTGTTATGGTGCAGTTTACAAATAACAATATGTATGCTTTAAATACTGTAAAAATAAGTTTTACATATTACACATAAAAAAATTAATATCATTAAGAAGTAATAGTGTAACCGTTGAAAATTAGACGATTTTTCAAATTTGGATAATAATCTTAAATTCTTAGAGCAGCTGCTGTGCTCAGCAATTTTTTAGAATACAATAATATTTAATCAGTTCTTTAAAATGTTGCAGAATACAGTAAAACAAAAAATTTCAAAATTGTAAAAGAATGCACTTTATATGGAACCTAAAAAATACTGAGCACAATACAAACAAGAAAAAAAAAGTCAAAGTATTTTTATAAACATATTTTACAGAAAGACTTACCATATAGACAATTTTTATATTTGTTATTAAAAATTAGACATATGTTACTTTAGTTTAAAAGTTTTAAATGAGTGCTTTTTTTCTAGATTTTTTAAAAGCAAAATTGTCAATAATATCATTAAAATCTAATTGTGATGTTATGTCATTTTCAATAGATAATATGGAACAGGCTTGCAAGTTTGCTTGGCTTAATGAATTTCGTATTTGGCTTTTTATCCTATTTAAAACTGAAAAAGATCTTTCACTCGAACTGTTGCTTACAGGAAGTGTTAGTAAAATTCTTAAAGCAATTTCTGTATTGGGAAACGTATGAGAAATGTTCAATTTTCTTATTTGTTTTAAACAATCTAATGGGGAATTGTACTGTCTCAAAAAAGGTGAGAACTGTTCAAATTCATCAGGAAAATTTTCATCAATATCTGAAGAATAACATCTTTGAAATTGTTTAGAAGCTGCTGATTTATCTGGAATCGACATGTGACAATTAGAAAGGAACCCAAATTTTTGTTCCAACTTGGAATACGCTTCCATTCTTTTATGAAGTTGCACCAAAAGTGAATCACAAATTATATTGTGACAATTGACTCTAAATGCCTCTTTTGGAGAGAGATGACATTCTGTGTCACAATTTGAATCCAATCGCTTTGATATTTGTTTTTTTCTTTTAATGCTGTATGTTTCCCCATTGACCAATAATTTTGCTTCTTCTTCGTACTCATTCAAATTTTCTCTAACTGAATTTATAAACTGAATAAGAGACTCATATAAGGGCACTACAGTAGAAATATCAATGGAACTGCTTTGAAGTGTTTTGCTTGTTTTGTTAATACGTTGCAAGATTGTGTCCCATATAACAGTCAGTAACGCAGTTTCAAACTTCGATAATTTTGAATGTAAACTCCCAGCCTCATGTCGAGTTGCTGCGTTTTCCTCATTATTTGAGCTGATATTATTTAGTGATTGACAAATTAAGAGGTAACCTTTGCGTAAGGCTTTTGTTGCATCTGCTTCTGCAGACCATCTGGTTCCACTTAAAGACTTAACACTTAGTGTATCACTACCACTGCCACAAGAATGCAAGAGTTCCTGCAAAGTCTGCCATCTATGTGTAGATGCAGAAAAAAAATTGTATATGTTTTGAACAATGGCAAAGAACCCTACTGCCTGTTGGCAACAATCTACAGCATTAGCTCCAACGAGATTTAAGGAATGAGATGAGCATGGTACAAAATCTGCTAAAGGAGAAACTTCTTTGATTCTGGCTTGCAATCCAGAATATGGTCCAGCCATATTGCTGGCATTATCATATGATTGTCCTCGGCAATTCAGAATATCTAAATCACAGTTTTCAAGTACATCAAATACACAAGTAGACAATGACACTGACTTATGGCTATTTATGGGTAAAAACTTGATGAAGCGTTCCTTTGGTTCTCCATCTTCATTTACATACCTTAACACGAATGAAAGTTGGTCAGTGTGTGTGATATCTGGAGATGAATCCAAAATTAGACCAAAATATTTTGCCCTTCGTACTTCACATAAAATATGCTGTAAAACTTTTTCAGACATTAGCTGTAAAAGTTCCACTACGATAGTTGAAGAGAGATAGTTAGTACGTCCCTTTCCAGGATTACCTTTCGTGGCTAAATGATCTGCAAAAAAAAGAATCAAATTTTGAGATCAATTCAAGGCTCCCTAGAAAGTTTCCATTTCTTACACTTCCTATAGTTTCATTTTCTCCAAACAGAGAAGATCCTCTCATTGTCAAGTGTTGAATCGTTTTCACAACTCTTTCAAGAACAAGTCGCCAGTATTTGACTTCATTCTGATACTCAGTGACCACTTGTTTATCAATTCGATTGGAAGAAACTGCTCGCATTGATAAAGTACAAACACTGGTTCTATGTGTTTGGGAATTTTCATGCTCTTTAAGCCTTCCAGTTACATTCTTCCAGTCGTCAAAACCCTCATCACATAGAGCTTGACGGCTTGATGAAAAAAGTTTACAAACATAGCAAAATACAACAGCTTTGGATGGAGAATAAACTAACCAATCTCTCTTAAATTTTTCATTGTTATGAGTATGCCTGTAAAAGCTATACTCGGTCAAAGCACGAGTTTTATCTGTAAATGTTTTTCTTGAATTATTAATTTTATCAATATTTTGATTTGGTTGTCTTAAAGTAAAAAAATCCCGCATGTCTTCAGTAATTATAGAAGGCCAAAGAGCAGGATCGGCAGAATATGTTGAACAGGAACTGCTCTCAATATTTCCATATATTTCATTTTCATTCACCAATTCAATCATTTGGGTTTGGAGGACATCAAAATCCAATTTTTCATCAGTACATGAATTTCCTTCAGGACAGACATTTTCGGAATCACTGAACTCATTGGGAATGCTATCAAAGGCAACTTTAACTTTATCTGTTGTAGTATTTTGAAAATTACTACTCTGACTGACGTCGGAAAACAAAAAATCGTGCATGCCTTTCTTCAATTTTTTTGCATCTCGCTCTTTATTTCGCTTTTTTAGACGCTTTTGCCATCCAGATAATTGTTTCTGTGCTGACATAATCACTCAAATTTAACGCAGAATAAAACTATTTTTTAATAACAGAATTCAATAATGATTAATGTTGCACGTGTATTCCTATAAACTGGAGCAGGAAGATATTCTAATACCATGAACATGAACTGAACTGGATTATAACCAAGACAAGTTGAGTTGATCTTTTCTGTTGCGATCTTGAAAGATTGATTTTGAATATTCTATCCTCCTAGGTTGCAATGTATTTCTAAACGCCATCTAGCGAACAGATATTTTAGCTGTCTTATTTCTCAAATGCACACGTGACTTCATTCATTGCAGGCAGAACGTGCCTATCAGTACGCTATTGGTCAATCTCACTGTCAGTACACAGTAAGAATAAAGTAAGTTTGTTTAACATCATGCCGTTTACCGATTAATAAAAATCATTTTGCGATTTTTGAGAAACTTTACAAAACATTATAAACTTAAGAAATATTTTCGAAATTATGATACTCATTTAGGGCCCCTAGCTTATCATGGGCCCAAGGCCGCGGCCTAGTGGGCCTGTGCGGTAATCGGGCCCTGCATATCTGTGCAATTCAAGATCATTGGATTACCAGCACTAGCAAAATATAAGAAGACAAAACTTTGAAATACAGCAGGACTTTCCGGATAGCCCAATACATACTTCCTGTCGAGGAGGAGCACCACCTATACACCACTCTTGCTAAAACCCTGAATATACAAATGATTGGTAGCCACGATAGAAAAACCCATGCACTAAAGCAGTGGTTCCCAAACTTTTGAACTCGCGGAGCCCTTTTTCGGAAGAATTTCTGAAGCGGAGCCCCTGAACCCAAAAATACTCTGTGGTTTACAAATTAATGTTTTTCATGTCCAGTGTTCTCGCTGTCGCTCGCCATTGCGCCAAATTGCGATTAAATTCTTCATTTGGCGAGTAAATAAGCGATTAGATTCGCCAAATTGCTAGTGCTCAGTTTTTGCTTTTTCTTTTTCGTTTTTCCGTGTGTATTTAATATTTTTATTTTTTTAAATTTTATTTGTATAATGTATTTTTAATATTTTTGTAGCGGATAGTTGAATTTGAACAATCGATATCGCAGCTATAAAAACTTAGGTTCTTTTAGAACATCTTGAGATTAAAAAGGAGGGGGGGGGGGGAGTACATTAAAGAATTAAAGATATTTTTTTTAGTGCTACACGGCGAATCTATTTGGCTAATATTTTTTTCATTTGGCGAATGTTTTTTATTTTTAATTAGACAAATTACTAACGTTGGTCAAATGGCAGCGAGAACACTGTTCATGCCCATGTAGCAGAGAAAAATCTGTTCGATAAAAATCCAGGCCAGTAATTTCTAACAATGGACTAGGTTCGCAGTTTGGCCCTTTCCTGATACTGAATTCATAATAGAAATTTAATAAATATTTTTTTTTATAACCCTTAAACAGTTTTATTTAATATTACTATTATTGAATCCAGTAAAATAAAAATAAGAATAAAACCCTCTTTTTTGTATTAAAATATCTATCTTATATAATCGAGGAATTTCCTTCAAATACAAAAAAAAAATTATTGCTAAAAATTTGTGATTTCTGAAAGCTTATAGTAATGAGGAAAACAAATTCTTTTTTACCCAAGCGATGTTCAAGTAGTACTGTTTTAGGGTTAATGGCATCCATTTTTAAAATAAGAAGTATTTTTTTGGAATTTCCAGTAAGAACTCTGAATTAAAGATCAAAATGGTAGCCATGTTTGGATTATCCATTGATTTGGGGCTTACGTAAAACTATTATTATTTATGGCAAAAACCACACACACAGAGAGAAATAAAGGTAAGTTGTACAGTTTTCTTTTACAGAGAGATACTTCTGCATAATTCCAGTAGGCTACTCGAGAAAAAAGAAGAAAATGCAATAGTTCCGTCAGGCATGAGTAATTTTGTAACACGTTTTCGCTGGTCCCGCCTACCCGTATTAGAATCATTCTATTATGAAATATTTTTAGTTCTTTTTTAAGTTTCTAGTATTTCTAAATATGCAACGAAAATGAATCGCCTCTCAGCTTCTTTTTTTTTTCTTTGAACCATTTTTTAAAAATACATTTCGAAGTAGATCACCGGTTTAGTGTTTAAATGTACAATGAAAAACAGTATAGAAAATTTAAATGTACAAATAACATAAACAGATTAAAGAATTTAAATTTATATATATAAAAAAAGAAATATATACACACAATGTACAGAAATGTAATATGAATTTAATGAGGGGTTGTAAATGATAGAAGATGCAATGAAAATATGTTTTTAGCGACAAATATTATTTTACTATGAAAAACAGTATAAAAAATTTTATATAATTAAAAAATAATACAAACTAGCAAAGGCCATGCTTTGTTTGGATTCGCGAAGCATTATTTCACAAAACAGATATTTGAAAATAACAATTTTTTAATATAATTTTTGCATCTTTATTAAACAAAAACGTTATTTTATGTTTTGGCGCATTTTAATTTTTTATTTATGATGTAAGACTGGCATAATAAAATATTTTCGAAGAAAACTTTTACAATATTTTTTAATTTTCAACTAAAAGCTCTTTTAAATATGTTTTTACTATTTCCAGTAGCCACTGGTATTTTTTAAATGGAGAAAATATTGCAAAAAAAAAAAAAAAAAAAAAAAAAAAAAAAAAAGGCTGTCATAGATGACGTTTTGAACCGAAGTTTTTGAAGCGGAAGATCTAAAACAAAAAACAAAAAAACAAAACAAAAATAAAATAAAATAAAAATAAAAGATCAGAGTGAGAAAATAATTGTTTATAAATCCAATTCTAATGAATTGAGGGGAAAATTAAATCACACGGCATCTTCAAAAATCATCTTAGCAAATTTCATGTTTCTACTTATAAAATTTGAGTCTGAAAATGTATCAGAAAATTTCGAGCTGTTGAGAGTGGGAACATATTTTTTCGAATCCACCCTTAATGCACGGAATTTAATAAAAAATTATTTCAGGTAGTCATTCATATATATTGACGCTGATTAGTTTTGGTGTAAATCGCTCAATAGGTGGAGCTGCTATGATGCATTTTTCACGATTTTTGCAACAACTCCATCTCAGGAACAAATACAAGGAATTTAATGAAAATTTATTATCCTGATAGTCCCTGATATAGATTGATGTTGATTAGTTTTTGGTTCAAATCGCTCAACAGGTGGCGTTGCTCTGCTGCATTTTAACGATTTATACGACAGTTTTATCTCATTAACTAATGCACTAATTTCCGTCGTCGATTCCGTTTGGGATTTTTTTTTCTGCGATGTTTAAAAATTGACATCATAAACATTGAAATCAAAAACATAACAAAAATAAAGGTACCAAAGCAGCATATCTACGTTCAATTTTCTCTCTGAAAATGACAATCTATTAAAAAAAAATAAGTTTTTGAAACTCACATTTTTGTATTATTTATTTATTTATTTTTGAAATATTTAAAGTTTTTCACCCAGAATTTAAAATCTAAATACGAAAAGACAAATCACACACGCGTAAACATACATTCATCTTTAAGAAGATTTCTTCAATTTTAAACGATATTGACAATTAACCTTTCAGGCAAATTCGTTTCCAGATATCTCTTCAGGATTTTTTATAGGTAGATTTCGTAAAGAATACTATACCTATTATATTTTCCCCTATGTTGAAATTTCTGAAAACTTTTTGCAGATCCATGCCCATCATGAATCCAAAACTCCCCCCCCCCCCAGTTTAAAACTTTATATAAATATTTATCTGTTCATATTTATTTATTTATTTATACCGTATATACTAGTGTAAATGTCGAAGAATTTTACACAAAATTTGGGAGTTAAAAATAGGAGTCGGTCGACTTATACACGACTTAGTAAGATTTTTTTTTTCTTTTCACAGGGCTAGTCCTTTTATGGATCTATGTTGGAGAGACAGGTAAAAACGAACAATGATCAGTCCCTGAGATTGACAAAAAAAGCTCAACAAAAATGGTCCCTCTAATTCTTCTGCATCCATTCCCTCATGCAATGCTCCTCAACGCAGGAAATTAAATTTCAGCATTTGAATACCTCTTTTAAAAAGAGTTCAACGTGAGAATGCTTGTAGACGCCTCTTCTAAAAGTCCTACAATACAAAGAAGTTTTGTACATTAGCAGTCTAAAGAACTTTTTACTCTGGTTAATTAGGCTTAAATAGATTTTTCAAAGATTTTTTTTTATCGAATTGATGGGAATGGGTTTCAAAATAATTTAAACTTCTGCGTTTTTACATAATTATGCTTTTTGAAAATATTACACTTAAAAAACTCAGATTAGAAACGCAGAAAAAAGTTATTATTGTTATTACTATTTTATTATTATTATTATTATTATTATCATTAACATTATTATTATTATTATTATTATTATTATTATTATTATTATTATTATTATTATTATTATTATTATTATTATTATTATTATTATTATTATTATTATTATTAGCAAAAGCCATGCTTTGTTTGGATTCGCGAAGCATTATTTTATAAAACAGATATTTGAAAGTAAAACAGATATTTGAAAGTAAAAATATTTTTTAATATTATTTTTGCATCTTTATTAAACAAAACGTTATTTTATTTTTTGGCGCATTTTAATTTTTTATTTATGATGTAAGACTGGCATAATAAAATATTTTCGAAGCAAACTTTTACAAAATATTTTTAAATTTTCAACTAAAAGCTTTTTTAAAGATGTTTTTACTATTTCCAGTAGCCATTGGTATTTTTTAAAGTTTTTTGAAATATGCATGTTTCCAATCTTTGTAATTAACATCAAATATCTTTGATAGCTATTTTAGAATAATATATTTGAAGGGAGCTTGAAGAAAGTTACTTCTTCAAAATCCTATTTTCTGGAAAAACATTTGAAATCTGCTCTCGTTGATACTATAAATTTTTAACTGTAAAACTTTTTATTCTAATTTCTTCGTTTTTATACATGTTAGCGTACGAGAATTTTTGATGTTGTAGAATTTTTCGTAAGGAAAATTTCTATTGAATGCTTAATTTTGAAGGATTTTCACTCTCGACAACGTTACGTACGTTTTTAAGCCAACTGGTGTCTATATATCCTCAATATCTACAACTGCTTCATCTAATGTTAAACCTTGGGGTTTATGAATTGAAACAGAAAAAGCTAACTGCAGAAGAAATTCTTTCCTTGAGCAATTTACGCTTCAGATTTTCCAGAACTTAATTATTGGGGGAATTGGTATGAACCAATTCTTATAAGTTAAATTACTGTAGTATTCAAATTTATCCATGATTAGTCGCGATATCTGGTCTGGTGGCTTGTGATTTTCTTTATTACGTGCAACAAAGTCTAAAGTCCCGTTCACTAAACCTCTTTCGGTTCACAAATAAGAACGTAACATTACTTTAGATCCAAATGATAAAGTAAGAAATGGTTAAAGTCCATTTGTCGTTTCTGAATCGGCCAACTTTCCTTCAGTACATTTATAAAGCGCTTGAATCGAGGCAACAACTTCACGCAGTTCTTTTAATTTTTCATTTATATAACAAATTTAACAATTTTATTTGTTTACAACTCTTTTGTTGCCACTTTACAAAAAAAAAAAAAAAAACATAATACAATTCTTTTAAAATGTTTGTGTCATCTGTGCAAACGATTTTGTGGAATAATGAAAACACGTTTTATTTATTAAATTAATCATGATTCTATCTATAATTATTCACTCCATGATTTATATTTTTTTCTGAAAATATACGCTTTTCATTTTTTATTTATTTACTAAAATGCGTCCGTATTGGAAATGCTTGTAAAATAAATAAATTAAAATAATATTTTTTTAACGTTTTCCTTCTATAGTAAAAAAAAACTAGCCTTAAAAGGAATGACTCCTGGAATGATGCTGATGTGGAAGATTTCCGGAACTAACGAATCCGGGTTGTCCACTCCTTCCATTAGTCGAATAGACCAATCAGGAAAGGGCTCCGTCTATGTATCGCCATATGGGTTACCATAAAGAGAGGAAAGGTTACCATCGCCAACAATCGCCAAGTTTGTCGCCAACTTGGCGATATATCGCCAAATTTGGCGACCAAAATTAGTTGTCAAAAGTGACGCCAACTTGGCGGTAACTGTAATATTTCGCCAAATTTTTAATTTCTTTACAACACCAGTCGTTTGATACATCATTTGAGAGGTTTGCAACTGCTTATTCATATAATGGATGTCTTGTGTGTTATCCCCCATTCTGCTCCCCAGGGGGGACACATTTTTATTTTCTTTACAACACCAGTCGTGTTACACAAGATTTGAAAGGTCTGCAACTGCTTGTTCATATTATGGATGTCTTGTGTGTCCCCCCACACTCTGCTCTCCCCAGGGGGGGGGGTCACATTTTTAATTTCTTTACAACACCAGTTGAGCGACACATTATTTGATAGGTCTGCAACTGCTTATTCATATTATGGATGTGTTGTGTGTCATCCCCCACTCTGCCCCCCAAAGGGGCACATTTTTAATTTTTTTACAACACCAATTGTGTGACACATCATTTGAGAGGTCTGCAACTGCTAATTCATATTATGGATACCTTGTGTGTAACCCCCCCCTCTGCCCTCAGAGGGGGCGCATTTTGTAATTTCTTTACAACACCAATTGTGTGACACATCATTTGAAAGGTCTGCAACTGTTTATTCATTTTATGGATGTCTTGTGTGTCACCCCCACTCTGCCCCCCAGGGGGGGCACATTTTTAATTTCTTTACAACACCAGTCGTGTGACATCATTTGAGAGGTCTGCAGCTGCTTATTCATATTATGGATGTTTTTTGTGTCGCCTCCCACTCTGCCCCCCAGGGGGGCACATTTTTTATTTCTTTACAACACCAGTCGTGTGACACATCATTTGAAAGGTCTGCAACTGCTTATTCATACCATGGGTTATTGGCGAGCGCAGCAAGCAGGGGTAGACAATAATTTGGAATCGCGAAGCGATTACGCGGGGGGTTGGCGAGCATAGCGAGCAGGGGGGCGGGGCCCCCCTAGTACTGTAAAAAAAATTATATTGTGCAAATCTACAGATCATATATTTTTGTGTTTAATTTGAAGTCAAAATATTGAATAGTTTTTTTGTAAAGTGTACGACAAAATGTAATTTGAGTGGCCTAGTAGAGGATTCGCTTCACTCATCCTAATAACATAGACAGATTAAAAAATAAAGATATAAAAAAGAAAAAGAAATATATACACACATTACACACAAGTGAATCTAGTGAGGGATTTTAAATGATCCAAGATCTTTTAAGAAAAGATATTTTAAGCGACACACATTATTTTATAAATTAAATACAATTTTAAAACTAGGATAGAAGATTTAAATAAGTAAAATTTAATAAAAATAAAATAAACAGTTTAAGGAAATTAAAAAAACAAAAACAAAACAAAAATAATACAATATGTAATAGATACAAATATTAAATGCAGATAGGTTTTTTCTTTGCGTAAAGTTTGACGAACAATAAATAATAAAAGTTTAGTGTAAAAATGTGCTTGAATTGTTTTGCACAGTTATTTGTGTAAGGGGAGAATTCAGCTTCACTCAGGTATGTCATTGAAAATGGGAGTAAAATTAATTTTGCTCCGTTTAACAAGATTTTGTATTTATCTGTCAAATGACACAAAAATTCAGTGATATCTTGCTTTGAAAAGAGATTACTAGATCGTTTTGAGATGTTAAATCAGTAAGAGCCCCGCTTTCCTCAGAGCTAAGCTGTGTGATTTTGTTTTTACACTGAATGGATTTAGTACCCATTTAAAATCGTCCAGCATCTTATTTTGAGCAGCTGGAAAGTACTGCTCAAATGAATCTATCAGAGTTTCAAGATGACCTTGAATACTTTTCTGAAAATTTGTTCAGAAATCTTGTTACTAAGCAAAAAAGAATTTAGTATGACATATGAAAAAGAGAAGCTCCAAAGAAGCTTTGTTCGGTAAACAGAGTTAACAGCACTGGAGGACCTTTCTGTTTCGATTCACGTTGTGTATTCAATTCAGAATACTATTTCATGTAGCTTATTTTAAATAGAATTTTTAAAACACATTAAATGGAGAAACATAAAATAAAACAATTGAAACCAAAAATATTATACAGAAAATAGGTACATATAAAATGCGAATATTTAACTAGCTTTGAAGTGTATTATTGTATTTTTTTCAAATTCAATTATGGATACATTTTTTACACACACTGACATAACATCCTGCATACTTTTGAAAATCTTTCACTTTCAATATGCTAATTTTTTTCATGCGTTATTTATTTTCTTGGACCGCCGCGGAGCCCTTCGAAAGTTCAGGCGGAGCCCCAAGGGCTCCGCGGAGCACACTTTGGGAACCTCTGCACTAAAGGATTAAGTCGCGGCGTCCTGGTTATACCATGGAACTACTATACCTGGTTATACCCCCCCCCCCCTTAGTCCCCAGGGGATTCTTCCGGACATAGCTAAGAGGAACTATTTCATAGGCTTTTCCCTGAATTCTCTGGACGTGCTTTGGCTTTACCAGTGCTTCCGGACGTGAAAATCTACAGAGATAATCACTTGCCCTTTTATACGAAAGGCAATCTTTCACAGTTATTTAAAATATTTTAAATTTAACAAATTTTAGTTATTTATCAACAAAACTCAGACACTTTACCAATGTTTGAGCCTAAAGTTCCAGCAAATATTCCAGTATTTTTTTTTAATTTTTACCCTTTGAAGGGTAATTATATAGCTTTCATTTAATTTAAATTTAATGAAATTAATTTAATTTTAATTTTTTGACACCTAAATGACACTTAATTTTTTTAAATAAACTAAAAATTTGCTATTATAATTTCGTGAAGAAAGTAATTTATTTAGTTTAAAATCAATTCGTTTCCAAATTTTGGTCAGATTCAATTCTTTCAACATATTGATGAAATAATTACGCTCTCCTTGAAAGCGTGAAATAAAGTTGAAAGAAGCTGAAAGAAGTATTGAAATTATTTTCCAAAAGAGTTATTTTTTTCTCTTTGCATAAAATTTGATAAAAAGGTAAATAGATTTATGTCCAGTCTAAAGATTTAAATGTAATTTATAATCTGCGAAAAAATCATGTAAGAATATTAAATATTTCAAAAGATAATTTACAGAAGCACACTTTTGTTATAAATCACTTTAATGTATTTTTTAAGTGATTGTTTTAAGAGCTGGTGCAATATTATGTATAATTAAAAGCCTCCTTTTGATCAGTTATTTGATATTCCTATCTCAAATCAAAATTCATCATGATAAGCATCAAAATTATTTGTAACATCAATATTCTACTAATATTATTATTAAGAAATAGTGGGTAATCAAAAAGGCCTGCGGGACCCTGTAACTAGCGTGATCATACGATTTCATTACTATTTTTTTTAATATTTAGATCATATTGCTTTTTCACATGTTATTAAGAAAAATATAATTTAAGATTAATCAGCCGTATGTCCACTTAAATAAGTTATTTCAGTTATAATAATCAGTCTTAATGTTCAGTCTTAAATAAGTTATAAGTGTTTTCAGTAGATACTTTCTATTTCAATAGAAAAAAGTCAGTTGAAGTAATATTATTTTCTATATTTTACATATTTTGTCTCGTAGAAAACTTCTATCATCTTTCTTGGAAGAAAAACAGATATTGCTTTGTTTGAAAAACCACTGACATTTTCTTTAAAAAGATTCCCGTCAAGAAAAAAAACTAGTTGAGATATTCGTTGTAGAAAGCGGAGGTTATATTCGTGTTGTTTATTTCACTTTTAATCTGGTTACCCATGAATAAGCTGATCCTTCGATTCAGGATGTTATGTTCACTTTTTTTTCTGAAGAAAAAAGAATAGAAGCCTTTATACAGGTATTTTGAAGAGTTTTCTAAAGCTAAAGGAAACCTGTTGGAAAACTTTCGTAAGCAAGTCCGAGAAAAAAAAAGTGTTAGATTTTAAAGTTTTGCAGGGCATTTTTTCAGCATGTTTCGAAATATATAAAACATATTTTAGGAATTCGGAGTGTTTTAAATAAGATCGAAATGAAATATGCATTAATGCCTTATTTTGATGATCTTGAGCCAAATTTATTTAATCCTTTAGGGGAGACCCGGGTACAATGGACCACTTTTGTTAATTTTGACTGTTTACTCTTAAAATATTCATTAAAAAAAAATAAAAATTCGCATGCATGCATGTTATCTATACATTATAGTTTAGATTACATATACTCAAAAACAACAATTATGTGTACTTTTTTTAATATAAACTTTTAAATAGCAAGTGATAAAATGGACCATTGTACCCCATGGCCGGGGTACAATGGTCCACAGCTTGGGGCTCTATGGACCACATGTAATTCTGAAAAATATATAAGTATAGTATATTTTTTTAATAAGAAGAAGCATAGAATATATCGTAGTTTGTTTATTCATGTCTTAAACTTATAGATATAATGTAAGTTTAACGATTATTAAAGATAGAAATAATACACCAAAAGATATTTGTGCCACTGAAAGCCTGCTGCTTTCTAGTGAAACATTAGAATCTGGAAGAATCATTACAATATCGTAAACATTTACAAAAGATTCATCAGCAACATTGGAAAACATAAATACATTTTGGTTTGATTTTCAGCACAAGAATCTATGTTTTTTTTTCTTTTATTTTTTTGGTGGGGGGGGGGGGGGGTAAAAATTTGGATGTGGATGCATGTTTGTAAAAGTGCAAGAATTTAGAATTAACTGAATGTTTATAAAAAGCAAATAAGACGAAAAAAATCAAATAAATAAAATATTTAGTTTACTAGCTTTTGATGTTTGAGTTGATTTTGAAATTTTAAAACATATTATTTAGATAATATTTACAAAATGCACTACACAACATGAATCATTAGTTTACATACAAAAAATAAAAGAAATTATTAATTCTTAATTTCACATATAATTTTTAATTTTAGAAAACACGGAATACAGGACTGGGGTACAATGATTATGGTCCATTCTACTCCGGTTTCTGGTGGTCCATTGTACCCCATATGTGACTTTGACAAAAAATTTATAAAAAAAAAGATGTTTTATATTCAATTATTTTACTTACAATAAATATTTTATATATTGTCTTACCTTTTTATTGTGCTTAGCAATGTCTTCCAAATTACAAATCTTTAACGTAAAAAATAGCACATGTTCAACTGAAAATATTTACTTTTACTTGTCTCAAATCAACTATCAAGAATAAAATGACTAAAATGGTAGCTATGCACATGGTTTTAAATTTCTATTCACTAATGCAGGGCTGCCATGTATGTACCAAAGTATGAAGCATTCAAAAACAGAAATAATATCAAAATAGGAGGTGGACCACTGTTCCCCGTGGTCCATTGTACCCCAGTCTCCCCTACTGCGTGAATTTTTCTATTTTTTTTTTTTTTTTTTTTTTTAATCGGTTTAATAATGGGAAGATAGTAAATAAATACATATATAAGTAAAAATTAAAAAAGGTAAATTTAAAGTTTTGGGCTAAAATTTAAATGTTTGTGCCATATGTACACAATTAGGGTTTTAAAATATTGTATTGGTATGATTTGTAACTAAATGAGCTTAAATTAAGACTGGTCTGAATTGCTCTGCTCAACAAGCGGAAAACGTTTTGACAAATTTACAAATTCATTTTTTAACGGGAAAATATAAAATTTCAAAACTTGACTATGGAAGCGATTGGAAATATAACTCAGTTTTCTATTTTTTGATCAATAAATTACCTATTGAGTTATAAACTTTTTTTGATTACGTGGCAAAGTGATTGTTGCTTGAGTTTGGACTGGTTTTTCTTCACTCCTGCGGAAAATAAGTTCAAAACACCAACTTTGAAATTATTTTCTGAAAATTACATTGTGTTTACAAAAAAGAATAATAATAAGAAGAAGAAACCGGGAAATTGAGTGAGATTAGATAGTTTCTGAACAACAACACCTGTTAGTTTCATACATTTCCAAACAAGAAACGAATTAAAACTTATGTCATAATCCGAATTAAAACTTATGTCATAAAGTTGTTCTTTTTTATTTAAGAACAGCCTTAAAAACGGCTCGAACGATTTTGACTAAAGTTTGCATTCTACCATTTTCGGTCATGAGAAGATCATTGCACTAGCTCGTATATTCGAGAAAAATCGATTAATAGGTCATTTTGTGACAGTGTCAGGTTAAATACATCTAAAAAAAAGCTCACTCTATTTTGACTAAATTTTGTATCTATTCATTTTCAAGTACGAGAAGACTATTGAATCATTTTTGGGGCACTTCTGGTCAAGATAATTTTATATAAAAAAGTCTCTATCGATTTTCATTAAACTTTATAATCTACCATTTTGGAATACGAAAAAACCACTGAGGTAACTTACATGTTAGAAAAAATTCAATGAGTGGATTATTTTTGGAGCATTGCGAGTATAGCTAATTGTATCTAAAAAACGGTTTTAACTAAATTTGATATTATGCCTTTTCTAGGCGTTAGAAGACCATTGGTCTAAGCACCTGTTAGATAAAATTTTATTAGTGGATAATTTTTTGGTCACTGTGGGTCAAGCTAAGTGTATCAAACAAACAGCTCAAAACATTTTGACAAAATTTTGTATTATAACGTTTCTGAGCATGCGAAGAGCATTGGGCTAAGTCACATGTTCGAGAAAATTAGATTAGTGGGTCATTTTGGGGTTACATGGGTTAAGCTAATTGTACCGAAAAAGATGGCTCAAATGATTTTGACATAATTTTGTATTATGCTGTTTTCGGGCACAAGACGATTATTCGGCTAGGCTATATGGTCGAAAAAATTCGATGAATGATTTATTTTTGGGTCACTGTGGTTCAAGATAATTTTATCTAGAAAACTGATTTAATATTTTTGATTAAATTTTGTATTTTGTCGTTGCACTAGGTTAGATCACATGCTCAATAAATTCGATTAATGGGTGGGCACTTTGGGTCACAATGTGTCAAGCTAATTATCTAGCTTTATAAGAAAAAAGTATTGGATTCGTAAAAATTTTTGAATTCTGTTTTTTTTCCTGGATTTACACGTTTTAAGGATCAGAGAACACGAAAACTTGTTTCTGCAAAATGTCTGTCTGTGAATCCGTCTTTTGTCTTTATGTGACACAAATTTTATGAGCGCATTATATCAAGAACTAATGAACTGTGTTCAATAAATCTTTAGATTAAGGTAGTCTATGATACTAACTAGTGCTGATTACGTTTTGGTGTAAATCTCCCAACAGATGGCCTTTCTAAGCAGCATTATTCTTTATTATTGAAACATCTCTGTCTCAAGAACCAATGCAGGAATTTTCACCAAACTTCAGATTCAGTTAGTTCCTGATGTAAATTAGTGCTGTTTAATATTTGGAGTAAATATCTCTACAGGTGGCGCTTTTATCTAGATTTTTTTAAACAATTTTAGCAATGTTTCTAGTTTAAAAACGCACAGATTTTCACCAAACTTCAGATTCAGTTAGAATTTGGTATAAGTTATTGCTGACTTGATTTTGTTGTAATTCACTCAGCCCAGTTGCGCTGCTATACTTCATTTTTCAGGAAGTATTAACATGTATGAGATAGAAGAAAGTTTTGAGATTGCCACTATGACTAGATTTTTCCTACGTTGATAACGTGTTTAATTAATAAGTAAATACATTGACTTTATTTTATGGAAATTAGGACATCGATTCTTAAGGATGGTCAGTATTTTTTATTATTTTATAAGAAATTAAAGAAAAGGCGCGCAATTGAATTTCATTAGAAAGAGTATATTCCATTCTTTAAAATGTTAGAAATGATTGCAAAATGTCTGTCTGTGAATCCGTCTTTTGTCTTTATGTGACACAAATTTTATGAGCGCATTATATCAAGAACTAATGAACTGTGTTCAATAAATCTTTAGATTAAGGTAGTCTATGATACTAACTAGTGCTGATTACGTTTTGGTGTAAATCTCCCAACAGATGGCCTTTCTAAGCAGCATTATTCTTTATTATTGAAACATCTCTGTCTCAAGAACCAATGCAGGAATTTTCACCAAACTTCAGATTCAGTTAGTTCCTGATGTAAATTAGTGCTGTTTAATATTTGGAGTAAATATCTCTACAGGTGGCGCTTTTATCTAGATTTTTTTAAACAATTTTAGCAATGTTTCTAGTTTAAAAACGCACAGATTTTCACCAAACTTCAGATTCAGTTAGAATTTGGTATAAGTTATTGCTGACTTGATTTTGTTGTAATTCACTCAGCCCAGTTGCGCTGCTATACTTCATTTTTCAGGAAGTATTAACATGTATGAGATAGAAGAAAGTTTTGAGATTGCCACTATGACTAGATTTTTCCTACGTTGATAACGTGTTTAATTAATAAGTAAATACATTGACTTTATTTTATGGAAATTAGGACATCGATTCTTAAGGATGGTCAGTATTTTTTATTATTTTATAAGAAATTAAAGAAAAGGCGCGCAATTGAATTTCATTAGAAAGAGTATATTCCATTCTTTAAAATGTTAGAAATGATAAAAAGCGCAATTTGAAGAATGGAACATATTTCCCTATACAACAACATATTAAGGTCACTTCATAATACGTAGAGCAAATTTCCAAAATATTCATTCTTCTGTTATGAAAAATTTTGCTTTAACTGTCGAATTTAGTAACTTTTCTTAGGAAAAACTTTGTCAAATATATTTGATTTTTATTTCGATTAATTGAATGTCGTAATAAGTCTTAATTGATTGTTCAATTTTCGTTGAAGTTAAACTTTTCTAAAACCTTTTTGTGGTATTAATGTTTTAACGTCCAGAGAAAATTTTGAACCGCAATGTCCTTTTGAATAAAATTGAAATAAAGACAACAACAAGTTGAATGTTGATTCTGCCATTGCAGAATTCAGTTTCGCCTCTGATTAGAGCAAAAAAAAAAAAAAAAAAAAAAAAAAAAAAAAATCGATAGAGGTTTTTTAGAAGGACGACCCCGTTTAAAATGCAATGAACTAACTTCATTTTTCTTGTGTTTATCAATATAATAGCAAACAGAACGGCGTGAAATACCCAATTGAATAGCAATTTCTCTCTGAAACATTGGAAATGCGGAATAATAAAGAGATACGATTTGACGTGCTACTTCTTCATTCACTAGATTCATCAAAAACGGATTTTTTCTTTAGTTTAAACGCTTTTTTATAGACTCTGAGTAAAAGGAAATGCAATTTAACAATAAAACGTGTGGAATCCCGTCGGTTTCGACGAATGAAATGTTTAAAAGACCCAATCGATTTGGTTTAAAAAAAATAAAAGTAATTACATTATTGAATCAATATATAATAAATATATTTACAAACTAAATGTCAAATTTGCCAGTTACAATTTTGCATGCAAATATTCGCACATCTTCAGTTAAAATTGTAATCTGAGTGCCGGGGAAATCCAGAAATTTTATTTTACATGCACTCACACAAAAATAGTTTTATTAAAAAAAACTAATTTCATTTTTACTATGACATTATTTTCACTAACTGAAGTCATCTGAAAGTAAAATCTCAATCTCAGTCTCCATAATGAAAAGAAATATTGAAATGTAATATCGAGTACTACTAGGTTATTCCGTCGACCAAAAAATTATCGCCAAACTATAAGATTAAATGCCAATAATGGATGATCGTGAATGTCACATTCAATGACATTCAATACGATTCATGTGTTTAAAATGTCAGTAAGTGATTTTTATTTCGACTTTTTATTAATATTTTTATTAATATTCTACTAATTATTTGTTTTTTCATTATTTAAAATAAAAATTATGTCAATATGTATAATTTGGCTATTAATTTGGCGATTTGTATAATTTGGCGAAATTGGTCGACGGGATAACAGAGTAGTACCTAATATCGTTATGAGTAAAAACGCGATGTTTTAAATAGTGACGTCATTTTCTCTTCAAATGTTTTTTAAAGGTTACTGTTATTAGTAATATGAAAAAGACATCCGTAATAATATTGTAATTCCCATTTATGTGGTTTCTGAATCACATCATTTTCCTCATTTGAATTTTTTCTTATTTTGCTAATTTTTATCATAAATTATTTTCTGTTATTTTATTTACATTATTAATATTATTTCTCAGTAAATATATATTTTTTACCTCAATTAGTGCATAATTATACGCAATTATTTTGGAAAATGAATTTTTCCCAGGTAAAAAAATCAGCAAAAAACCTTAAAAAAAAGTTCAGGTAAATTACCGGTATTTGGAACTAAGGTTTTTTGAAGGTAAAAAACCTGCACTTTCCCTGAAAGTAAAATATTCAGGTATTTTGAAGGTATTTAGAACTAAGGTTTCTTGAAGGTAAAAAACCCGCATTTTCCCTGAAAAAACAATATTCAGGTATTTTACAGGTATTTGGAAGTAAGGTTTCTTGAAGGTAAAAAACCTGCAATTTCCCTTTGTATGTGTGAAAACAAAGATTTAAATTTCACATTTCTCAATTGTACTCAAAATAAACAATAACCCCTCCCCCCCCCCCCAATTTAGAAGTCGTAGGTATAGGAACCCAGCGGAAAAGAATAAATATTAATTAATTAATGAGATAATTAGAAATTAGTGTTTTACGGCTGGATGGATAGTACGGTGAGTGCGGCGTAATCATGCCGACCACCGGTAAAAACAAAAATGCCGTACTAAAAATAATTTAAATTTTAAAGAAAATTAATTAAAATCGTTAATTTTATGTAATAATTAGTCAATTTCCCAGTTTTTATCTAAAAATTCGAAAAAAAAATATTTTTGCGAAAAAATGAAAAAAAAAAAGTCGAAAAATATTCTAAGTTTAGAAATTAAAACATTAAAAATGGAGAAAATAGTTAAAGTTTTTAATATAAATGCATATAATTACAATATATAAATATAATTACAATATATATTTACGGGGTACATTTGAGGCCAGTGTATTGTCTTGAAGTTTTTTAATCTTGAGATTTCTTTCAAAGTTCAGAAATTCCACGTGGTCGCTACGGGGTCTGAATTGCTGTCGGCAGGGGTGAACGAAACGCTATCTTTTGGATATATATCTTAATACTTATCCCCATTAGGCTGAACTTAGCGTTATTTAGCTCGAATTCGAACAAGTGGTTCCAGATTAATTTGGAAGAAATAATAATAAAACTTTAATTAATGTTAGAATTTTTATGAGAAAATTTTTATAAACTAATCTTGATTGAAAATTAGACTATGGAGATGATTTTTACATGATTTGAAAATTTTTAATTAAGAGTTTAAGCAATTAAATTCTTAGAATTGTGGAACTTAGTATCTGTAAACGCCGATAGAATTAACTGGCAAAGGGATGTGATAATTAATTACTTATAATTTAATTAATAATTGTCCTAAAAACATGCAACTTACCTCAAAATGTAGCTGAGATATTAACGCATCTAAACCAATAGAATGTTCCTGTCCCGCGGGCCGTGGGTCGCGCCTATTCCTGTATTTTGAAGAGCATTTCTGGGACACGTCCTCACGTAACAAAACGAAGGCTTGAACTAAGAAATTGTAAATATTCACTAAGTCATTAAGTCACTAAAGGCAAATTGAAGGCTATATTTTTCTTCAAAATACCTGACGTACACTTATCAAAAATTAGCTAAGTCACTAACGGTAAATTGAAAGCCATTAACTTGCTGATAAAAGCCTCTATACAACCTTTAAAAATCTCTGCATTTTGTTCAGTTTTCAATTTCCTTCAAAATACCTGAAGTGACCTTCAAAATACCCGATTAGTAATTTGGAGGTCAGATAAATGCCTGCATAAAATCTTTTGATTAACAGTAAATTCCCTCAAATAAACCTGCGCTTTTAATTTGCCTTCAAAATCCCTGTAGAAACCTTCAAAATCCCTGTGAAATCTTATTTTTTCTAAAGGCTTTTTGCGGATTTTTTTACCTGGGTTATTATCGAGAGAAAAGCTAAACTGAGTTGCCACCACTTTCAAGAAATATCGTAAAAATCATTTAAAATTAAAAATAAAATATAAAAATGGAAATAAATTTAAAAATATCTAAAATGGGCACAACTACAAATAAATAACTTTCATTTAAAAAAATAATTATCAAAATCGGTTGAGGAGAAAACTCAGGGCTGATGACACGACATTTTTTAGCTTGTCTGAAAGAAATAGCATCGGAGGCTAAAAAGAAAAAAAAAACTTTTGCTTTGATAATGTCACTAATAACGTGTGACATTGTGTGAAAAACTTGTCAATATACACTAAATTATGCCTCATCTATTAAACAAATAATTTCCGTACTTCTAGGAAACATGTTTTATCCGTTACCGAGGATTCTTGTGAAATGTCTGAAAAAGATGGAGAAATTCAATCATTTCTAGCACTGATGGGCACTATTAATTCTAAAATCCAAAATTTTTATAAAATGAAAATTCAAAAATTCTATAAATTACTATTTCTAATTTAATTAAAAAAGAAAAAGTTTTCGAATTTAAAAATAAATAACATTACTTTTCTCGTTTCTTCAACAGTATTTACAATTTATTTTTAAAATAATTGAATAAATTGAACAAAGTAAATAAAGTCGAGCTTAAAAAGTTGCTTATAAAGTAATATACTTAAAAGATATTTTAATTAAAATATTAAATGAAAAAAAAAATCGATATTTCTAAAAAAAAAATCTTATCGAATAAAAATATAACATTCATACTTTACGTCTAACAAGCTACTTGAAAACAGTTATAATTCATATATTTATCATATAATGCTAAATTACTAAATCTCGATCCACAATCTCATTAACCCTTTCCGGCACGGGCGAATTCTGTTAGTAAAATGCGAAATTATCGACTCTCACCAGAATTTACAAATGAATTTTTTAGAAATTAGGAATTCCCCAATTTAAGCCTTCATTGTAAAAGTAAAGTTTCATTAAAATATATTTGGTAAAGTTTACAAGTTTGGAATTAAAATTAGGTATTCTGGACTGGGCACAGTGTGCCGGAAAAGGTCAAAGAAGAATTCAAATTAGTTTCAAAATTCAAAGCTTTATAACGAAATTAATCAAGCGATATACATCTGAAACGAATATATTTATTTCAATGTTTCATTGCCGGACGACTGTAGCCCAGTGGTTAGCGTACTCGGCTCGTAACTAAGATAACTGGTTTGATTCTAAGGTAAGCAACTTTTATTTTTCCCCACTTTCTTCAATTGACGTATATTTTACCGCTTACATCGAAGAAAAATAAACGTATCTTTGTAAATGAAAAAATCCTGGTGGCACTGCTGCCACGAAATTGTTCGTGAATTGCAGAAAGTATTGTTCAGGGTGAAGTAGTGTTATAGATAACAGTGATACCAATTTACGCAGGATGTAACGATTTTCAGATTTTGCGCGGAACACTAAAAGTTCCAAATTTCATGATGCACAATTTTTTAAAAATTTCTCTTATTATCATGCTAATCACCAGTTTGCATCAAGCGGAACTTAATGCACCAAAACGTGCAAAACAGAACCTACCTGTACTGAAATTTTTTAATGATTCTTCAGAAATGTAAATCGTTAGACTACTATGTACTTTGTTTGGTAAAAAGTATTAAAACGGAACACGTTTATAACGGAATATTATCTTAAACGTAAAAATTACATAGTCCCTACGTAAAGGGGATCATATACAATAACTGTTAAATTGAAAGCCTTGCCAAAACGCAATTATATTTCGTTCTTTATTCAATTCGCTTATACACCTTTCAATGAATAAGATTACTGAGTTCAATTAGCCTAGCAAAACTTATTAAGACATGTGTTCGTTTTAGCAGGTGAAATTTTATGGTGTTGTTTTCGTAGGAACCACGGTTTTTTTTTTACATTTGACATAGGGTTCCGCTATAGACAGATTGCATTTTCATGTAATTTTCTGTATTTTTATGTCCGGATTTAAAGGGATTGTCCCATCTTATGACCTCCCTGTTCTGCTTTATGGGACAGCAGACCTGCCAGCACTACTAATATTTGAATTAAACTAACAAATTTCTTAATGCACTTTTAAAATCGTTTATCAGTTGCAAATTAATTAACTCAAATATAGTTAATATAAAATATTTTAATGACTTTTATGAATATTTCCAGCATCTGAAAGCCCTAAATGAAAATATAGTTCATTAGCAGACAGGTAAAAATGAGTCTGTTACTAAATTACTCACAAATTGGAATAATTAATAATTATGGGATCAGAAACCGTAACGACGGCTAGATTCTGTTATTACTACCCGTGAAATTTTGTAGTAGCATTAATTTCTACTTGCACGCGATATTATCCTTTATCGATCTTTGATTAATGAAATTGTTCTGAGAAAATTACAGAGCGGACAGTACTTCCAAAAGTAATAATGAAACTTCACGGAAATTAATATTTGGGAGTCCAAAATAAGTTGTGACGAAAACACTGAAATTTCTTGGGAATATAACATTGTGTACGTTTTAATACAAACAGTGAAACACAAATGCTTTATTCTTAGCACGAATGAATAAATTTCTTCGATTAATGTGTATTTTATGATCACAAAATATATTAAACATGCCTACAATTTCAGCTAATTTACTTTTCTTAGTTATTAATCAATTCATTTATATATACTTTAAACATTTAGATGAACTCAGTGTTGAGAAGTTTATTATTCTTAAAATGTATTTTGATTATAATATTTAAGTCATATAGTTTTCTATCAATCCAATAATTACCCTCTATAATTACGTTTTTATATTTTTTCTGGAAGTTTCTGAGTTTCCTGCGAGATGCTAGTCAAAATGAAAAGTGATACTGATGATATTAAGTTCATCGATTGAATATTGCTATTTAGTCTATGTTACATGGTAGTTAGTGCATTTCAGAATGGTTTCTGATGTTAGCTCATGTACTGTTTATAGTGTTTTTCACTATTTTTTACTTTGTACAAAAGAAGAAGCTTCAAAAGCCTTCAAATATCTGTATATTTTTGACAGGAGGGAGAAAAGAACTTCAACTTTATTTTTATTGTAAAAATATGACCATTGACATTTGCTCTATATGTAACATAATGTTTAGCGAATTTTGGAGTTTTTTTTCTTTGGTAAGAATTTGAGCGATTTATGCCGTGTACCCCACATTTTTTCTTTTTATGTAAGTGAGGAACCTTTGAAAGACTTCAAACGCCTGCCTTCCAATTTAGTGGTGTTTTCACGAATTTTTATCCACTATATGTTAGTTGTTAAAATGGTGAAGAGTTTTATTTCATTCTGTCTTTGCAAACATTAGTACAATACAACACACAAAAAGTAGTTTCAAAACTTTATTTTTTTCCAGAAAAAATTTTCACAATACAAAATCACAGAAAAATATCTGGTGTTACATGGCTCACCAGTTACAAATGGAGGAGTGACCACCGTTTAGGGTGACAAATACCCAAACATAACAGGTAGCACCGAACAACACATACTTCGTATGTTTGTTGCTTCCAAAAGAAAAATATAAAATAAATAACCTTGTCCCAACCTTAAACCAAAACCGTTTAAACAAAATTTACGTTCACAAAACACGGATAAAAATAAATAAAAAAGGTGTCTTGTTCAAACTCAAAACCTCGTTTTGAATACCACTTTGATGCCAAAGCAGAAATTCAAAGAATTTTCCGTCATGAGTTTCTCGCACAGTTTGATTTAAAGCTTGTCAAAACTGATAGAGAAACCCTTTTTTCCGATGAAGTAAAAGGATGAGGGTGACATTTGAAAAAGTAACTCACCTTTTATCACGAGCTACAAGTGCACATGAATAATGTTATCACAAATTTACAAAAATGGAATGCCGAGACAATGTGTGAAATGATACGTTAAATTTACGGAAAACAAAATTCGGTGTTTATCTAGCTGCACATCTTAAAGACAAAACAACAATTTAATTAGAAATGGAATACAGAAACTTAAACCTGAAAAATATATGATAGATGAAGATATGGCAGTAGGAGAAGTACACGAGTTGAAAACAAATGAGTATGGCAAAGTTTCAACGGTATTAATAATTCACATAGATGAGCATACTCGTCGCTAATGAGAATCATATTGCTCCTATCATTTCTCTTTCAAAATCACAGATGGTATAAGTACATCAGTCCATATGTACTGAAATATAGCTGCCTTATGTACCAAGATGCAGTACGAAATAATATGAGAATGATTTGAAGGAAAGACTAGAAGAAAAACAAAAAAGTATAAATAAACAAATCACTATAATTTACCTGCCGAAATTATAACGTTATTCGAGGGTGAAATGTTTTGAAAATGAACAGGGTATTTCTTAGTCTTACATTAAGGCACTTATCTAATAGAAACAAATTTTTCTCTTGGCAAGAATCGAATTATAAAATGTAAGATGCAGTGATATTTATAATTATTGCAAGATTTTATTCAATTATTTATTCTGTACAAAAATAATATAAAAATGACCTTTTTTTAGTTTATTTCTAAATACACGTAGTCATCGACTTATGTTCGATTCGTGCCGGTCGCAAGTCAAACTGACTGGTCGCGAATTAACTTCCAATAGTAAACAGAAAATTTGCATACAAAACCTAGATATAATACAAATTAATTTTTTATAACCGAATTTTTATCATTTTTCACGTCATTTTTTAAGATTTAGCAGTCAGTCATAAGTAGAAGACCAAATGTAATACTTTTTAACGAAAATATGTTGAATACTGTCAAATATTTAGTTTTAAAAGATTCAGATAATTTTATTTTAATCCTATTTAATTCTTAAATACTGCTTTGGGAAAATCTGACTAAAAAACTATAACGCTTTTATATTTTATCTCGCATGTAATGTAAAATCTCACTGCATATCATGACAATATTAGAAACGTTAAAACACAACTATTTAGGAACGTGTCCATCAAACTCCACAAAGCGTCTAGAATGGGGGGCTTCAACTAATTTCTTCATCTTACGCATGCGAAGGCACATAATCACAGCTGCAAATGATGTGGTTACCAGAAGCAGAAGAAGGCAAGCAAGTATGGCTCCAAATCCAGCTGTTTTAAGGCAAACGACGTCATCTAAATCATATCCATCTGAAATTTAGAAAAAAAATTTCGAAACCTTGTTATTAAATATTTTTTCTTTATAAAAAGAGGTAAAGTTCCAGCATTATGAAAATAACCCTAAATTCTCTTGTCTTGCAGGAAGTTTAATTAATTAACAAGTTAAAATGTTTGAGTGGTAAGTCTTATCATTTAAATCTGTAGTTTGAAACAAATACGTAAGGAAAAATTTAAATACATTCTAGTAGCAAAGCAATATTGGACAAATATTGTTTGCATTAACCGAATAATATCAATAATGGGTACATTGGTACGAAATACTATCACAATATAATTTCGTAATGTCAATGAATATTGGAAAGAAATATTTTGCTATTTCATTTAAAGTCAATATTTCTGTAATAGTGAAATGTCATTGCAAATATTTCCAAAGTTACACCAATATTGGTATTTTTTGGCAGTATATCCGGTAAATGCATTATTGGCACAAGATTAGGTACCTATATAGCAAATATAAAAAATATTGATTTGCTACTAGAGTAAAGCCCGCTTGTTTAAGTTAATTCTAGTTTTGATCATATTTTTCCACTCGATTTTTATAAGTAACATAAGATGTTTTCACCTCTAACAGATCTAGTTTCGAAGGAAATTAAAACTCTAACTTTTAATTTTATGAAACTTTTTGAATCGCGAAGGCTAAGATTTATAATAGGATAAAAGTTATTTTGATCCTTCTGCCAGATGGCATTTTTTTATATCGAAAATATCCTATGTACTTATTTTGAAAAAAAAAAAAAAAAAAAAAAAAAGGGAGTCATTTTAATAAAGATTATCATCAATGATAAAAAAAACCATTACATCTGTAGTTATGAGCTGAAATTACAATTGACAATTATGACTCAAAAGGTCTTACACCTGTTTAATAATTAAAAAAAAAAAAAAAAAAAAAAAAAAAAAACATAAATGATTATAAGAAAGACGTTATAATATTTACTTTCACGATCGAATATTTAATAAATAAAAAGTAATAACTCTTTCTTGCATTGCATTTAAAATCTAATTCGATTAAAATCTTAACATATTATTATTTTACCATTAGTCTTTACAAGCTTGGCAACCAAGTTAATAGCAATATATATATATATATATATATATATATATATATATATATATATATATATATATATATATATACATATATTTACTCATGCATAGATTTATGCATGTATTTCTAACAATGTTCTGCCCTTATTTTAAATATCATTTTAAAAGAATATTAGAATGACAAAAATGATTATTATTATTAAACGTTAATCCCTTTTTTTTTAATATTAAACAGACTTTTACTCACTTGGATTCTTTAGAGAAAGCAGATATGGCGTGTCCACTTCTTCATGTCTCACTTCCAAAGCTTGAAATAGACTGACACTTTCAGAAACGACGTTTTCTGTGGTAGACGATACTTCAGTAGTCACTTCGTTTGCGGATCTTTTATACATATGGCGCCAGTAGCATCTTTGTGGCTGTATTCAGGCAAGAACAAAGATAATAAAAACATTTTATGTGTTGCATAAGAAAAATCTAATCACTTTTAATAAAATATAAATATTTAATGAAGCACTTATTTAACAATATTTTGGAATTATTATGTTTGATGAAATTGAAATTTTCATTTCAAAATTCTTTCATTTCAATATGGCAATTATCAATTAAAATAAAGTGGGATATATTTTATCCCAATGCCCTTCAAGGGGTTAAAAGATATACTAAAAATATTACCGATCTTTAGATAAAAGATTAGCTAAAACTGAATTTTATGAAAGTTTAGACCACTTTTTCCTCACACCCGCAAAAAAGAGATTTTTGAAATATTTTGTAAAGTTGATATTTATTTCAATTTTAATTTTATAATATTATTTTATTATTTTAAAATCTTATTAACTTTTGCTACATTCTAAAATTTTTTTTTATAAAAAAGCCATAAAAAGTACTCTTGGCACAATTGCTGAAATATCTCCTTGATTTGAAGAAACGTTTGTATAATTTAGCGAAATTTTCGTTTTTTGAATGTAGGATTTCAGATAATTCTAAGTTTAG
Source organism: Maratus speculifer (assembly GCA_964019185.1). Lineage (NCBI taxonomy): Eukaryota > Metazoa > Arthropoda > Arachnida > Araneae > Salticidae > Maratus > Maratus speculifer. Next base: position 289,996,501 of record OZ025293.1, read on the forward strand.
ATTTATAAGATTTCGGTGATCTGAGGAAAAAGAGACTTTAGTAATAAAAATTTACTGAAAATAAAAGATGCTGTCAGCGCAGTAGCCCGAATACCAATGTGATTAGATGAAAATGCTGCTTAGACTAGATCATTTCACCCATTTTTTTATCACTTTTCAACAAAGTTGAAAAGTGTTTATGCATTCGCTTTGTCTATCCGTCTGTTCACGCTGCAAATCCCGTAAATATACTCGGATTTTCATGCAATTGGTAAACCTTATTTAAGGTTCCTAGGATGTCTGGTATTGTAAATGAAGTATGTGGGATTAATAGTTCATTTACAGGGGCACTAAAAAGAATTCCATTAAATTATGGTCTATGCGAAAATCATTTGCAGAGTATTTTAATGATATTACACTATTTCAAATGTATTAAAACTGATAAAAATCACAGAATTTCGCTACTATTACGTTAGAATGGGACATTCGTAGAATTTTAATCCATTTACAGACACACAAAAGAAATCAGTTACAATATTGTCTTTGAGTAATGATTGCTGAAAATGAGTTTTCGGTTGCGGAATGCGTTTTTAAATTCAACTGTTTTTAGGTGTATTCGTAATTATATAAATATGTAGCACCTATAGTCGTCATATGATCCGTCTGTCTTCATATAACGACACCAACAAATCGTTTGAAATTGTAGATACAATTTTGTTGCAGAATTTTATTGAGTCAGTTCAAATATTAGTAAAATCGAATGTATAGTTCAACTACAGGAACAGTCAAAAGTGTTCCGTTACATTACAACTGATAGGATAAAGTAGTTGAAAATATTCGTGAGATAACGAGTATAATCAACGGATATACACATGTCAATTCAAGAATATTTTTATAATACAAACATATCCTTAAAAAATTACAAAAGATTTTGTAAAATAAGAACAGATGTTATTATATCACTTACCGGGCATGAACCATGGCACATGTGAACATCGCATTCAATGTACAGAGCAGGACTGCCAGTAAATCGGAAAGCTTTAAGATATGAATACAAGGTAATTTGTTGAGATCTATCTGGACTGTGTACTCCACGGAAAGCACTAACAAGTTTCTCCTGGACGACGCACCTGTGAAATTAATAACGTTGTCATAATCAAACACATATCTTTTTAAATGTCAGGGACATGAATAACTCAAAAATATCACTTTTTTAATCCCTTGGATTTAAAAAATACTGAAAATAATTGGTTTAAAATAATTTGGCTTAAAATAATTGTCTATTTAACGTGCTCCCGCTTAGAGTTTGAATGGAAGCATTGATTTTGATAAACTTTTTGTTGTTGTTGCTGAAATGGACTCATTATAGTGGTTCTTCTATGGATACAAACTAAAGAAAAATATTAATAAATGAGAACAAAAAAATAAGAAAATGGAGAACGACAATTGCAGCCACTCTTAGAGCAACTAAATTCCTGAAGAATAATAATTTATATAGAGGGCTAACTAAATCTGAAGTTTGATGAAAATTCGTGCATTAGTTCTTGAGACAGAGCTATTGCGATAATCATGAATAATGCCGCATAGCAGTGCCACCTGTTGGGCTATTTACACCAACATGAAATCAGAACCCTATAATATCAAAGACTAACTGAGTATGAAGTTTGATGAAATTTCATGCATTAGTTCCTGAGATAGAGCTATTGCTACAATCATGAATAATGCCACACACATAGCACCACCTGTAGAGCGATTTATTCCAAAAACTAAAGAATTCTAATTTATATCATGGACTAACCGGATCTGAAGTTGATGAAAATTCGTACATTAGTACCTGAGATAGAGTTATTGCGATAATCATTAATAATTCCATATAGCAGCGTCACCTGTTGAGTGAAGTTCGCCAAATCAAAATCAGAACCATATTACACGAAACTCTTACGGAATATGAAGTTTTATAAAAATCTGTCCATTAGTTCTTGCGATAAAGCTATTGTGGAAATCGTGAAAAAGCAGCATAGCAGCGCCACTTGTTGAGTGATATATACCAAAAACTAATCAGATCCATGTTATATCAGGGTATAACAGAATCTAATGTTTTGTGAAATTCCGTGCATTAGTTCTTGAGATAGAGTGCCCACAAAATTTATGTCTCATATAGACAGACTCACAGACAGACATTTAAAAAAAAAACATGTTTTTGGAATCTCTGACTCTTAAGACGTGTAAATCCACCGAAAACCGTAATTCGAAAAATTTCACTAGTCCAATACTTTTTTCTTGTAAAGATAGAAGAAAGTAAAAATATTCTTTTTTAAAAAATCCAGTTTTAAATTTTTAAAGACATTTTTATATCGCCATGAGTTGAGTAAACGTACTATTTTTATGCAGACAAACGCAATTCATAGGACCTACATAACCATATGCTACTGCTACAGATCCTTTCAAGAAGTTAAATTTTCAAGATGATTGCAAATATTATTTTTATTGAATTTGATCAATTCTTAATTAATCTCGTAACTAAGTATTCGTTAAAAAAATATGAAGTGAAACATTTTTTATATTCCTAAAGATCAGGGAAATTTTGTCAACTATTTTTCTAGATTTTTTCACAAAACATTTAGAATCGAACGTATCCGTTGACTTTGTTCCTGTAGTGTTTGTTGTACTGTCTTTGGTCGTTTAAAAAGTACTTAAAATTTCAAATTAATCGATCACAAAATATATTTTTTCAGTATTTGGGTTTATAATAGAGTATGAATCAGTACAATTTTTAGTTATAGGTTGATTAGTTTGTCTCCGGAATGTTTTTGTTTAGTGAAAAAAAATTGAAATTACAAATTGAAATATGTAACCTCAAACTTAGAATCTCATACACTGTAATAAAAATCTCTAAAATTACTAAACTTTTACTAGGAAACTGAAATTCTTTATTATATATATAGATAATTGTATACGCTTAAAATTAAAATTAAAAATAGACACATAAATAAAAAATAAATAATAGAATTTTGTATACGGAAACATTTTAATTCGAAGGTCAGAGATTTTTTCATATTTATTCGAATAGATTATTTTTTCTTTTTATAGTTATACTAGAAATTATTTTAAAATAAATTTTTCTTTCTATATTTTTTTCTCAATCGGTTAATTTTGTTCGTACCACCAATTGTCATTCCATGAGTAAAAAACTTTATTTAAATTTTGTGTATTAATAAGTATTTGCACGCTTTGAAATGAACAATGAAAAAAAATCTGTAAAATTACTAAACTTTTTATAGGAAATTTGGATTCATAGAACTTTTTATGCAACAATAACAGCAATATAACCTGTATTATAATCTATTACATGAATATTTCTTCTTAATATTACATAAAAAATTCTAGAAATTCCTGTTTCCTAGAAAAAAGTTGTAACTTTACAGTTTTTTTTTAAAGGGCGTGTAAACATTACGGTTGATTTTAAGACAAAATACAAGGGTGAAAATGATTTTTTTTTAATTATTATTTGCTGTTGTACTAAAAGTTTTTGTTTGTATATCCAGTATGGATTCTGTGTATGAATCGATAAACGACATTTTTTAAACACTGATTTGGTATGAGAGGAATGTATGAGATAAAAATGTAAATATAAATTCAATGAAATGCAGAGAATAAATAAGAAACATAAATAAGAATTAACAAAACTTTTATGGGAATCTCGATGTCATTTTTGTTTGGAATTTGCGAGATACGAAAAAAACTACCAGAAAATCCCGGAATACTCTTGAAATGTACTTGTAACTGTCTAAAGTAACCCTATGATAAAAAGTAACAATGGAAAATTTAGGGGAAAAAAAAGAGATTTAAATGACTGCCTACATAAGTTGATCTAAAAATAGATGAATCATCAAATGTCTCTTTACATAGAATCTGCTACGTAGGATTGAGGTTTGAAATTATTGATGCTAAAACAAACAATTGAAAGGTTGGCTGGAAGAAGGAAGAAGCTACGTTTTTGAATGCTCATTTTCTTCCTTAAAAAAAAAATGGATCACACTGTAAAAAAAAAAAAAAAAAAAAAATCTGTAAAGGTACTAAACATTTTCTAGGAAACTGGGATTCCAAGAACTTTTCCTGTAACGGTAACAACAAAAATTCAAGTTTCAGAATCGGTTACATGAATTTTTCTGTTATCGTTACATGAAAAGTTCTTGGAATCCCAGTTTCCTAGAAAATGTTTAGTACCTTTACAGATTTTTTTTTTACAGTGCAGAATAGATATTTTCTGGATATAACTGATAGCAAACCATGCATACACTGTAAAAAAAATATGCAAAGTTACTAAATCTTTTCTAGGAAACTGGGATTCCAAGAACTTTTCCTGTGACGGTAACAGCAAAAATTCAAGTTTCAGAATCGATTACATGAATTTTTCCTGTTATCGTTACATGAAAAGTTCTTGGAATCCCAGTTTCCTAGAAAATGTTTAGTACCTTCACAGATTTTTTTTTTTTTACAGTGTAGTTGAATGGACTATTGCATAAGCGAAAAAATACTTTTGAAGAAGCTGTAAAATTTAAGATTTTTTTTCTCTAAATTTTCCAAAAGTGGAAAAATGGAGCTATCTCCTTTTTGAAGGAAACCTTTCAATTCCATTTTTCTAAGACTGAGAAAACAAGATATTTCATATGCTTTTAATGTTTTAACAAAATATATATACATATTCTGATAAGTAAATGTAACCCTACAGCTCCTTCATAGCGTCTATCGGAGAAATTTCATTTTCAATTGTATTTAGCCACTAAATAAAAATCCTTATATATACTAGCTGACCCGCCCGGCGTTGCCCGGGTCCGTATTAGCAATATTAAACGAACTTGAAATTTGTATGATTTTATCAATAACTGGAAGCATGCAGAAATGCATTGTCTGAAATACGTCATTTTCATCGTTATAAAGTATTAAAAGGTTCTGAAAAAAAAAGAAAACTTTTAGTAATACAATTTTTAGTTTAAATCAAATGTTTTCAATATTTTATTTAATTTTATTCAAAATGAAAAAAGATTTTCTTAGCAGACGATTTTTTGTGATAAATACATTATCTGTTTTATATTTCTTCTGCTTTATTCCTTTTATTTATAGAGTTCAAAATGAAAAAAGATTTTCTTAGCAGACGATTTTCCTGTGCCTCAATTAATTATCCTCGGAATTCCTTTTATTTATAGAGATTATAAATGTGAAAGTGTGTCCGAAAATTGGAATGAACTTGGCCTCAAAACGGATGGATTAATGTCTTTGAATTTTTGCATATAGATAGATTATTGGCTTGAAATGAACATAGGCTAATTTTTATTTATTTTATTCAAATATTTTTCTTAATAATTCAAAATTTCACTATTTTTCATACAGAATAAATTGAAAAATTTTCCATAATATTTAATCATCTTTCTTTTTTCGTTGCCAAAAAATAAAAAAACCGGAATAATTATTTATCTTCTGTATTTAATTTTCAACTGAAAGATTTTCACGTGATAAAACAAAATGAATTAAATAAATGGACCCTATTCTGTTTTTCGGTTCGAGGTTAAAAACCGCAATTTTACCAATTGTGACGTCAGAGGAATACTGTTTTTCTTCTTATATCAGGCAGACGATTATGTAAAATTTCTTTTACACTTAGAAGACTTCACAAGAATATAACTTCACACTTTACAAGAAAATAAATATTTTAGTAGTTTTTCCAGATATTAATCCGTAATCAAAATGAACCTTTTCTTTCTTTCGGTTCGAGGCTATACAATTCAATTTTTTACCAATTGTGACGTCACAGGACTACTTTCCATTAAGAATTTTAAACTTATCAATGTAACGTCATATCTTAAACAAAGTATAAGTTTTCAAGTTTTCATTTTAATAACACAATGTAATTTAGAGTAAGTGCTAAAAAGAGACGACTGTGACGTCACATATTAAAAATAAAATAAATATGCTCTGATGTTGTAATGAAATGAGATTGAATTATGATATCAAAAGTTATTATTTAAAGAAAATTAAGTTTATCGTCTGAGCGTGGTTAGTATAAATATTTAATTTTAAAATGAAATAAGTTTTTTAAAGATTAAGTATTAAATGATTAGAAAATGTTAATAATTTATACATATCATAAATAACGTAATGATTAATGAAAAATACTTTTTACCATTCTTAGAAAGTAAGAAAAACTCAACTAATAATTAAAAAAATATATTTTTGTGTGTTAATTCTTTAAATTGTTCAATTCTTCAAATATAAATAAAAATCACTTTAAAAATGTACTATCGGGCTTAAAATCTAAAGATTTAATGTAATTGTGAGAAAATACATTCCCTCAGTCAATATCTCAATTTCGCATAATGCGCTCGAAGTGTGCGGGAAACAAGTTTGTAAATGGATATTAATTCCACTTTTTTTTAGCTCTTAAAAAGTAAAAATATGTTTTCACTTTTAAGAATATTTTTTTACAATAAATTTCTATAAATTTTTATGGTATGCAAAACATATATGTACAAATTATACAAAAATGCCACCTAAAACACAGTTTTGAAGTAGATTTTTCCTAACACTGTTTTTTTTTTCGTTTTACGGAAACTACCTCCATTTTGACACTTTCTAACATAGTCTAAAAGTGTTTACGACTTCAGCCTGTCTGTATACCGGATGCCGAGTGCCTGGGGTCTGCCGTCTGTTTGTCCGTGTTTCAACTTGAGTAAATATAGTAGGATTCATACGAAAATAACTTACGTTATTGAGTTTTGCCATAGCATGTGCGGCATTGAAAATGCGCCAGGTAGCAATTATAGCTGAATCACAGGAGCACTCATAAGGAGACTTTACATTATGGTTTAAGGAGGAAAAATCATTTCTGGTGTATTTTGATAATGTTACATAATTTTAAATGTAATGAAATTTGCATGCATTTTTAAGGTTCACAAGAACATGGTTACCATTGAAAATGTTAAGTGTAGTACTTATAGTGTGCGTACAGGAAGCTCAAAAGTATTTCAATATATAATGGTCTGTGAAGAAAAACCATTTGCAGCGCATTTTAATAATGTTATTTTATTAAGGTTATTTTAATAATATTGAAATTGATATCAGTTTCTGAAATGCTCTAAAACAGGATTTCTATAGAAAATGGGGTGAAAAGATTTAACATTCATTTACACGATCACAGAAAAATGTTCGGTAATATAATAGTCCACGGGGAAAAATATTCTCAGCGTATTTTAATTGCGTTGCACTATTTCAAACATGATGAAATTAATATACTGAGATTAATCAATACAATGATAAATACTGAAATTTACTACAATATGCTTGCAGTTAAGTATGATTTGCATCACATTTGTTGTTCATTTACACAGACGCATAAAAGATTTTGGACCTGTGTCCAGATCTCAGATATTGTATCCAAAGTATGGTCTATTAGAAAAGAATGCTGAAGAGCTTTTACAATTATCGTATGTATTTTAAGGAAAACTAATGCATCCTGAAGTTCAGCTACATTTAGTATAATAAGAGATGTTTGTAAAATTTGAATAAATCATATATCGGACTATACAATAAACTGGATATATAGTCACCTGTGCAATAGCGATTCCCGGAAATATGAATTCAATAATTTTAATCGGGTTTTTTGCTTGAATAATTTAAGCTAAATATGCGGTCGTATAAATATTTGCACGTAGTATACAGGACTGTAAAAAAGAATCCAAGTAAGTTTCTGTCTATTATTAGAAATTGCTTAAGGTGAATTTTAATCTTCGTTACACTTTTTCTAACTAAGCAAAACTTTAACATTGTATTTAGAATATTTACAAACACATAGATCATATACACAGCTGAAGAAAAGAATGGGCCGGCGAAATTATGTATTATGGAAATGTTGGATTTTTTTTTATTACCTAGGTTTAACATATGATTTTTCTTTCTTTGATATGGAATTCTGAAATACACTACAACATGATTTGTGTACAATTGGGGTGCGTTACAGTTGTTCTACAGTATAAGTGGTTGCAGTTTCATTTTCGCGATTGCTCATATTATCTAACACATTTCCATTTTATTTGACCGAGTTCTTTAAGTCCCCCATAAAAAAACTACTGCATAGCCTCCTATAAGATATGTGTTATATATATTTTAAATTATTATTAATGAAACGTTTTGTTTAACTAAAGCGTTTATCTTTTTTTTAATGCTATGTGAACGACGTCACGGGTAACAGCTAGTAAATCTATAAAATTTAATTTTCTAGTGATTGTTTTCCTTTGTTTTTTATAACGCACATTTTCATGCATTGGGGTAATAATCCTTTGATAATTTTTACGCGCAACTCTTCTAAACCTACCAATAACTTTAAATCATCCTAAGAAAAAAAAGTTAGTAGTCTTATGATTTATGGTAAACGCAAAATTTAGGCAAAGTCTGGTTTTCACGAGTCAAAAAAGTACAAGGAAAAGTCGTAAAAGTTATAAAAAAAATTAGTTCACCGTGAAGGCAATAAATGAACCTGATAATTCCCGTGAAAATATTTTAAAGCCTTGCGGAATAACAAATAGACGCATTCTGAAGGGTGCATTACACTAAAAAAAAAAAAAAAAAAAAAAAAAAAAAAAAAAAAAAAAAAAAAAAAACTGAAGTTATTAAAGTTTTTCTAGGAAACGATTAAAACTTTTCTGTAACGGTAACAGCAAAAATTCCTGTATCAGAATCGGTTACATGAATTTTTGCTGTTACCGTTACATAAAAAGTTCTAGGAATACCAGTTTCCTAGAAAATGTCTAGTAACTTTATATATATATATATATTTTATAGTGTGGAAATTGGAGCACTAAAATCTATTCATGTTTTCATTTAATCTTCCTTAATGACACAGCTGTATTTAAAAACTAATTTTATTTCAATAGATTTGTTAAAAACTTTACAAAAATTTATTTATTTAGTTAAACTTATCGTTTTAACGCATTTTAAAGCAGAAAATACTAATTTCAAAAATTTCACTTGTTCACAAAGCGACTTATGATTATATATTAAATTGGATTTATAATATTGTTTTGATTATTATTTTATTGATAAATAGCATTCATATTTCATCTATCTTTCTAACCATTATAATTTTTAGCTATGTGTTTATATATTTTTCCCTGTAGAAGTAAAGTATATTGTAAAAAAAAATCTTTAAAGCTACTAAACTTTTTTGGGGAAACTGGAATTTCTAGAAATTTTCATGCAACGGTAACAGCAAAAATTCATGCAAACAGTTCTGCTACATGAATTTTTGCTGTTACCGTTACACAAAAAGTTCTAGGAATCCCAGTTTCTTAGAAAAAGTTTAGTAACTTTATAGATTTTTTTACAGTGAACTTAATTCTGAGCATAGAGCTAATTACTTTCAGTATAATCAGTGAAAAGGTGGAAGGAGATAAACTTAATTAAAAATTGTAAACTTTCTTTATGTAGGAATAAGAAATGAGATAAGTTAATAGCCTTTTCTTAAACTTACATTTGAAAATAAATAACTAAATAATATATTATATATATATATATATATATATATATATAAACACACACAGATATACACACACACATATCTATATATATATTAAGCAAGCTTTTAGTATTGTTTAAATATGTTTGGCAAACTTCTAATTTGGTTGTCACCATAAACATTTTTTATTATTTTGATAATATATGCAGAAAAAAAATATTTTTGAAGGAACTTTATTTCATGCATAATGTCTTTAAATTTAGAAAATAACAAATACGGAATATTTTCTTTATATTGGTAAATAAATCTACAGTTAGTTTGATCAAGATGAAAAGCCACTGAGCTTATTTAGAATGAAACAATATTAAAGAAATATGATTTCTGGCTATCAGTTCAATTATTTACACACATTAGCAAGAAAATTTACATTAAATGCAAAGCTCAGACTCAATATTTTTTCTAAGAAAATTCAAGTTGAAATTAAAGATGATTTTTTTTCTTTTAATTTCTATTTCGTCAAAAGTATTCTAAGAAAATTTATTTTCATTGATAAAAGAATAAAAGAATAAATTTTTATATTTTAATGTAATTAAATTGCTGGATTCAGTAAGACGTGGAAATTATTGTAAAGGAATGACACAATTCCAAAATAAAACATGCATTTACTGCAATTTAGTTAACACGTTCGCTGCCGCTTACGTGATGATGGGATGATAGTCAATGCCGCACTGTAGAAGTGGGTTTTTCCCAGAAGCCGATTTACTTTTTATAACAAAGAATCAGTGAAAGATTTTCCCGCTCCAGCGCGTGACTGGCTATTGGACATCACCCCACATCACGCTCTGGCGCGTGAGTGACCCCTTAAAGTTAGCGATATATCACGCACTTTCGCGTGAGCGGCAACGAACGTGTTAAAGCGACTCTTTAACCCCTTGACTGATTTCTTTTTTAACGTATAATAAATTGAAAATGTGGGTTAACACCAGTTTTTTATGCTTAAATATTTAGTCTAAACATTTCTGAAATTAAACGGTATGAAATCGTACTTAAAAAAAAATAAAAAAAAAAATAAAAAAATACTGGTATCAAAAAGCTTTAAATAATGCATTAAGCGAATTCGTCTTGCCCGAACGGCGTACGAGCAAATCACTTAAGTGGTTATATTCGTCTCTCTCTTTTTTTCTTTCTTTTTTCACAAAAGGTTAGTTGAAAGATATTGCTTAAGTTCACTTACCCATTTGAATCAATAAGTTGAAGTCTTTTTTGGGCACCATTGTGTGCGTAGCAGTTCTTTACCAATATATCAAATCCAGCTGCAAGAATAATTGAAACAAATAAACAAATAAAATATTTTATCAGCTACCAAAATAATGGGACTTTTATTATATTTTAGCTTTCATTAACTCTGCATTATTTAAAATTCCTACATTTTTACATATTGCTGTTAAACTTAATTTATTAAACTCAAAGAAACGCTACAATATTATGAAAGCATTGTTTAATAAATAAATAAATATTAATTCATTTTAAATTGTCATAAACACCAAAGTTTGTTTTAAAAATATTGGCAATGTCAAATGTATTTAAAGTATGTATTCAGTTATTTCTTTTAGAATTTGTAAGGTATATAAATGACTAATAACTCTTTTCTTCGGTATAGTTTACAAGATATTCCTTATTGTGACCCAGTATTAAACTGTTCTATAGATTATGAGCTCGCTATTTCATAGTCTGAAACACTATGCATGCCAGGACTCCCAGTGGCTTGTTTCTAGAATACCTCACTTTTCAAACAATAAAGTTCGATGTGCGTTTCTATAGCATTTGAAACAGAAATATATTATTCTTTGAAAATAGTGTTATTCAAAAGCAAATGCCAGTGAAAATACTAATATGTCGTTTTGTTTTAAGGAGAAATCCATTAAGAAAGAAAACAGAAACACCATACTAAGTCTAATTAAAGTCGCTCATTTTTTAAAACAATCTCCTGTTTGTCGACCTCACTCTGTTAAAAAATCCCTATCTGTAGCCCATAATTTCATATCTTTTGATTTGATAATGAAATGTACTGGGTGTCGAATTAAAAAAGATTCACAATGGAATGAGTTAACTTTTTATATTTTTTTAATAGTCGGTATTTTTTTTTACTTTTTCTATAGAGCTTAAAAGAAACAGATGCGCTCAATTCAGTTTAAATAATGTAAATATGGGAAGAAAAAACTTAATTTTTAATGGAGAAAATAATTTTTTTATTATCTCCTTAAAACAGAAAAACCAGGTTGTTTTGAATATACTTTCGATCAATATTGCGTCAATATTGCAATCTTCGGAAAAACTTCTAAAAAATGTATAATGATGAATAAATCTTGGGTTTACATTAGCAATATTTGAAATAAAACGTCAATATTTCAATAAACATTGGTTTTATATAAAAATATTTCAATGAAATGGCAAAATATCAATAGCTAATATTGGTGGACAATTTGTATTAAGCAAACGTTCCTTATGCTGACAATATAAATATTCATTTATGAGTATTGGTCAAAATATTTTGAAGATATCTAATTTTAGCCTAAATATGCATAATATACACATATTGGCTCGATAATAAAGAAAAAAGATTGATTTTTGTTTACCGGTCACTAGCCCTTTTTTATGTACTTGCGTTCTCCATTTTTATGTAAATTCTATATTAAGGATGTGGAATCAAACGACTATTTATTGCTTATTTTAGATATTTTCAGCAAAATACATTTCTTATAAAAGGAATTCCCATTGAAAATATTTCATCATTAAATTCGTCATGAGTGAGAAACTTTTTTTTTTCTCTTTCACTTTTCTTTTTTGTTTGTTTGTTGATGTACGCTTTATCTGGAACTTCCAAAGATTATCATTATTCTCCGAAATTTGAGTACACTATAAATGAACGTAGTTCACGACTTTTAAATTTCAGGTCTCTCATTGAGCCAAGTGCCCAGCTTTCATCTTCTGATAAGAAAAGGACTGACATCCATTTTCAAAGAAAACGAAAGCATAACTGGTTATTTCGGCTTTGTCGCGGACAACGCACTTGCCCGGAATCGCAATTTCAGTTTTGACCTCTGAAAACATTTCCCACTTTGCCACTCCAGTCCGAACATTCGGTAAAATTTTCGCGCACATCAAATGTGTTTTCAACATATCTTCTTTTCTAGTTGTGCCCTCAAAACTTGACTTCTTCAAAAGGTCGCGACATAAAGAATGAAGACCAACAATTACTGTTGAAGACGAAAAAGTAATTGCTTTATTTATTTTTTTTTTGCAATAGGGAACGTTTAAACTTAAGACAAAGTCACCACGCATTTTTTTAAAAATATCTACTAAAGAATTGTGTGACGGTTTATCGACATTTTGTTTTTTACTTAGTCGAGGTTTTTCACCTTTTCTTTTCAGACCAGAAGTCTGAAGAGGGAATCGAATGGAATGAGGCGACAAACTTTTTTTTTATGTTATCAACACTTTTATTCCACCGCATTTGTTTTAGACACATGGTTAATTTGAGGCTATTAAGAAGCAGGATATAGAAGACTGAGAAACAACAAAAGAACTTCATCACATTTTATCCAATACATAGCTACGAAATCTAATTTATTTATTAACAAGCTTAGTTATATTTATGCTGTTGTTGACATTAATTACCCGTATTTATCATATTAAAAAGTTTTTAAATTGTAGTTGTCATTTTTCTATGGCATGTAACCTTGTAATTTATGTCACGTTATTGTTTCATTTCCTGGTTCAGACATTCATTCAAGTTTTGATAAGAAGAAATCATCTACATACAAGAGTCTTCAGTTGATGGGTTCATTGATAAATAATTTGCATGAATGAGTGACATTGATGAAAGGAAGATGATTTACATGCTTTTCAGATAATCCATAAAAAATGTTTGGGAATAACTACCAAATCCATTCATTAATATCATTAGGAATTTTCATAATATACATTGAATCTCACCAAAAAGATCCAAGCTAAAGTTTGACACATTGAAAAAATATGAAATGATCTACAGCATATTTTATATATATATATTTAATTTTTAAACTTCTCAAACTTAGAAGATGGTGCAAAAAAAACTATATTTTGTTTTCTAAATGTGTTTTTCGAATTTAAGCTAAATGAGAAAAAAATTGTTCAGTAGAATTAACTATATTTCAAGTATAATTTTTTCAACAAAAAAAAATCTTTTATTTTGATCTCGGTTCTATGTATATTGTATACTATTTTGTGAACATGTGTATAGCGTGGAGGGAGGCTTATTTTAATGTCTGTAACAGGTATTTGGTGTCTTTTAAAGGCAAAAATAATACTTCTTCTTACGAAGGAATTGAGATAAACTATCTGACTGCTTGAGCATACCTGCACTATGTTACAATTATCAGTTTATTACGTTTATTTTTGTATATTTAAAAAAATACATCAAAGTTTCATTAAAAATTCTGCATATTGGCATAATCAAAGTTTGTTAGAGAAGTTATTTTCCATAATTTGTTAAACTATGTTACATAAATTAAGTTAGTTGGGTATTAAATTTGAAACATTCTATGTTAACCCGAACTATGAACTATGTTTTGCAAAGCTCTTATTTATATCGCAAGTTTTCAGGTTATAAAAATAAATTAATACTTAACAAAAAATGCATTTTTGATATATCTCAAATAAGGCTATAAACAATTAAGATGTTTTTAATAATACAATTTGTAATTTTAATTCAAATAAGAAATTGACCTCTTTTGACGCAAGGGTGCCATATATATATATATATATATATTCTGCTTTTTAATAACAAAACGATTTTACGTGTTCAATACTTTCGTCAGTTTAATTATCTGCTGGGAAGAAAGGATTATATAATCAGATGGTTATTCAATTACAAAATAATCAACTGAATGTTTCTGTACTACATGTTTCTTGATAATCTTTGTAAATTAGTAAACTTTTTTAAAGGACATATAGCTCAAAAATGAAGTCTATTGAGCCTAAATTCAGGAATGCTATTCAAATTGTTAAGAGTAATAGCAATATGAAAATACTTACTTGTCTCAATTTACCAATATTTCTGGTATAAATGATTTTGATTTAAAACAATTTAACGTACATCTGAAGAACTTTAACATATTTTAAACTAATTCGTGTAAAAAACATCAAGCATAAGGTAGCACAAGATATAAAAATATATATTATCCACCGACATTATTCATTTAAACACCGTAGAGTATATTGTTGGATTTCTAAAACAAAGGAAATAATAAAATAAAAAATCTAAGAGACATTAACTTTAATGTATTTTTAACACTAGAACACCCGGAAGGAGTCGATTTGACTTCTGCCATGTGATTAAATTTCAATTGGAGCCAGAAATTTTTTCTTGAAATAAGTTAAATTTTAACCACGGAGATTTACGTTAAATGAATCAATTAGATAATTTTGAATAAAAATTCTGGTGTGAAATATTATTATGAAACTTGTGTAAAATTTTCGGGCATTCTAGTGTTAAAGGACATCGTAAGTCAAAAGTTGTAAAAGCTTTTCAAAAGATGATTTTAAATTGTAACAATTTATAAATTTCTAATCTGAAAATAATTCTAATTTTTTAATATCTAAAGCAAAAAGCAAATTCAACAAGTTACGATAAAATCCCACCACCTCAACACAGGAGAATTCGCAACTACATTTGATCTCTGATATCATCGCTCAAAAAGTTTTGATCCTGACATAACGTGATAGCATTCAGGTGTTTATAAGCAAATCTTATGCAGGTGGCTTGAGGCCTCAGAAGAGGAAGATGCTTTAACCCCTTAGCTAGTTGATTTGCTAACAATAGGAAACACCTCAGAAATGAAAATGTTACATCACGTGGTGTTGCAATGGTCAAGGTTCTTCAGCTGACAGGTAAATTGACCTTTTCCTGATAACAGAGGGCACTCTCAGAAACATTTACGACTTTACAAGTACTGTAGCTATTCTAATAAACTGAGTTTTTTATCAATCCATAAACTGTTTGTGCTATTTTCGGATTAAAAAAAGTCATTGATTATAAAGCAAACAGATTATATGCAAGTTAGATTGCAGTGATCAGCATGCTTATATTTTATTATATGGCATTAACCTAAAATGTTCAGTTATTTTTTTTAAAAATAATAGTCTGCCCGATAATAAAAGGGAAAAAGAAATCATGAATTATAATAATTGCTATTTTCATGAGTATCTATAACAGCAAACGATAGCATATATTAGTTTTAGATTGTTGAATTTTAAGTTAAAATTAAAACGATACCCTGTTTAAATAATAAAACTCTCTAAATAAAATATATTTAGATATAACGTCACTAATGCTAAAAATACAAATACACACATGGTTATTTCCATGCAAATTTGTCAATTTGTCACAAAGCTGAAAATCTTTAACTAGTTGACCACTGTTAGTTTCGAAAGTTTGCTTCGTCTTATTCAATTGATGAGATAGCTCCGATAAAATAAGTCACATTTCTCCGTTCTAAAATACTGGTGTACAAAAATCGTAGTATATGACAGACATGACAAGTTAGCATGCAAATAGTCACATAAGTAACCTTTATATAAAGTAATATTTTGTAATTTATGTGTAAAGTTTTTTCGCTATAGAAAAATGTGAGTTAATTAAAAAATATTTTCTTAAGAAATAATTTCTAAGAAGTATCATTGTCATTTAAAAATATATTGTCCTCAAATAAGATACATTTAATCTATTTTCAAGTATAATTGCGAAATTTTGATACATTTTTAAAGCTACTTTAAAGTAACTAGAGTTAAATCTATTTTTATTGAGGTAAATATATGTTAGTGTAGTCAGTGATAAGAGGGTAAAGGGAATAATGCAAAATGCATTAACTTTTAATTTTTCTTAGACAGTTTTAAAAGGTAAATATTATATAATCTACCTTGTTCCCCATATACCACAAATTATGTTACTGAGATATTTAAGGTCAGTCATACAAATGGTATCTTTTGTCTGTTTGAAGATATTAGAGGTGATTTGCAACATCATTAGAAACAGTCAACGTTGCCATTAAAGATACGTTGAACGACTGTATTTTCATAAGAAAAGTCATATCCTGGTTATGCTTATTCACTTCGAATTCTTTATATACAGAACAGATGAATGCATATATAAGAACATGCTTTCATATACCTTCAAAAGGATGCACTATGATATATCCAATGACCTAAGCAGGTGGTCCGTCGGTATTTGACCACTACGATATCTATTACTCAGAATGTGATTTACAGACTGCTATTATAGTTAATGGGAAAATTTCGTGTTCCCTTAGACCTCGCGAAGAATTTATAAAAAGAAAATAACTTCAAATGCTTTGTTGCTTATCAAATTTTGTGTTTTCTTCACATTCATAACCCTAAAAATGAAGTCATTAATGAATATTGATAACAGACGGATAAATGGCGATACTAAATTATTGTCGTCCTCAACTGTTGTTAAAATTAAAGAGCAGGTGCAAAAGATTAAAGGATAGAATTATTTTTTTTGTTACAAGCAGTTAATATTTCAGCTCACTCCTGTTACCGCTTTAATTGGATAGTCTCACATCTTTTCCAATTATCGCTTTGAGAAGGGGAAGCAATTTGGTATCGGTAAAATAGTAAAATAGATCTAGATTAAATATGATAAATGAGTTATTCGAGAATAATTACTTTTCAACACTCAGAAAACATTTCAAGTCTGTTTTTCTGATTAATAACTTTGACGATTACAAGCGCATCATAGCAATAACAAGGAGTAAAGCTGTCACTAGGGGCAAGTGACAGCTTCTGATTAGTCGTAATTACATTTTTTGCAGGCTTGCTATTTGATTGAACTTTAATAAAAGAAAGTTACAGTTGACGGGCATAAATTTATAAAGAATCATTTAAGAAAAACGATGCTATGTACGATTATGCCGTAGATTCAAAAACAAAACAAAGTAACACTTGTAAGATGACTTTATGTCTATGTATAATGTATAGTTTATCCAAAAATTTAATTATCTTTAATTGTGCAGCAGTCAAGTATACATTATCTCAAATAAAATACTTTAAATTAATAAAAAGTTACAGTAAACCATTTTAAAATGTCAATGTTAATTTTTGTTTAAAACCTAAAAGTTCATTGTTGTAAAATTTTAAAAATATAGCTAATTTTATTGTGAAAACATGAAAAATTCTAAAACAAATTTGAATAATGCTGATTATTTATTGAATGTGCTTCTTTTACTCACAATTCTTTGCTTACCATATCTGAAAAGAAATTTTACTCAATTTTTTGAAACATATATATATATATATATTCGCAAGTAGTTTTGCAATTCAGTTTATCTAAAGATCAACATTTGTAAAATATTTTATGGTTAATGCTCCATTAAATTTTTATTAGTTAGTACTACAGAGTGACAGAACTTCATATGTATTCTGAGGTGCGTAAGTTGCAGTAAAGGAAGTTATGGCTTCTCATGAGGAATAGAATAGGGGAGTATATATATTAGTATGGGGAAATGAGAGGCAATAATTATCATAAAATCTAAGGAATTTCTATAAAACTTAAGGTATCTGACTACATTAAAATAGTCGTTTTTATCAAAATTTTCGATGAATTTTATTGTTTTATTTCAAGGAGCAATATCTTACTATTCATTTTTTTTAAATATTGCTTCTATGATTGCTAGAAAAGTAGTTACGGCCAATTTAATAAACATGAAGTAATGAGTAAAATATCGGAAGTATGCTGGAAGCCCAGAAGAATTTGTAAACATTTTTCTATACATGATTTTCTTATGTTTCTTTTATATTTATAACACTAATAAACCTTAATCAACACTTATAGATTAATTTTATAGGTAAAAAATCTTTAAATAGGAATTGAGGAAAATAAAATTTTACGCTATTTCCATGTACGATAAACTTCTTTACATAAAATGTTTTAAACATATTGCAACGAAAACTTGTCTCCAGTAGCATAGGAGAGTGTTTTATGTATTAGTATGGGGAGATGAGAGTCAATAATTATCATAAAACCTAAAGAAATTCTTTAAAACTTAAGATATCTGACTACATTAAAACGGTTGTTATGATACAAATTTTCGATGTACTTTTATTGTTTTATTTCAAGGAGCAATATTTTATGATTAAAAATTTTTTAAAATTTTGTTTTTATGATTACTAGAAGAGTATTTATGGCCAATTTAATATCCATGAAGTAAAGAATTAAATACCGGAAATGTATTGGAAAGCCAGAAGAATTTGTAAATAATTTTTCTATACATGACTCTCTTATGTATTTTTTTGTTTTTTTTTTTACATTATAACACTAAGAAACTTTTATAGACACTTCTAGATTAATTTTATAGGTAAGAAATATTTAAATACGAATTGAGAAAAATAAAATTTTCCGCCATTTCCATGCAGATAAACTTCGTTAGATAAAATCTTTTAAACATATTGCTTTGAAAATTTATCAGAACGCTTTCCGTATTACTTAAAATGTTCTGAACAAAATTCTAAGCTTTATGTGATGATGTAGCTATTTTATAGGTACTCGAATACAAAAAAAGCTAGTAATTTTTAAATAAAAAGAATATTTCCCAGTTAAACTAATGGCATAGAGCTCACAGGCTGTACAGACTAATTGTATATTACAGCCTTATATTATAATGCCCTTCAAAAAACAAATTAAGGGAGTAAATATCCCCCCCCCATTTGCTTTCTTTATATTTAACCATTGAACCCCCAAAACTAATCAGGGATACGTCTTACCACTATGAACTTAAATTCAAAAATTGAGACAAATCGGTTAATTCTGTATGAAAAACCATTCACCTAAATTATGAGGGGTAGTTCCCCTTATTCCCTTTTATACTTATCCAATGAATTCTAAAAAGAAATCAGGGAAGCGCCTTTTCAGAATGAACCTATATCCAAAATGTGAAGCAAATCGGTAAATTTTGCGTTAAAATCCATTAACCTAAATTAAGAGGAGGAGTTACCCCATTCCCCTCTCTATAAACTTATCCGATGAACGCCATAAACTAATCATGGAAGCACCTCATTAGAATGATCCTATATTTAAGATTTGATCGAAATCTGATAATTCTGCATGAAAACCCATTTATATAAATTAAGGGGAGGGGTAATAGCCCCCGTTTCCATTCTTAATACTAATCCAATGAACATTCAATACTAATAACGGAGGCGTCTCATCAAAATGATCCTATATCTAAGATTTGAACGAAATCTGGTAATTCTGCATGAAAAACACATTTATACGAATTAAGGGACTTTAGCTCCCGTTCCCCTTCTTATACTTATCGAATGAACTCTCAAAACTAATCAGGGAAGCGCCTTATCATAATAAGTCTGTATCCAAAATTTTAAGTAAATCGGTTATTTTTATCATGAGTTATCGCGTTACGTACATACGTACGCACGTACATACATACAGAACGGGCGGGCACATAAGCTCTCAGGCTTTGATAGCTTGTTAGCCAAAAATAAAAAAATATTTATTGCTTGACAAATTTTTGAAATATTTCAGTTAAGTTTGAAGATATTCTAAAGCTTTTAGTTCAATATACACGTAAGTGTAATAGTATTACGTACTTCAAAAGAAATTTACATATAATTAGTTGAATTGTGTGCTATTTTATTGTGCAACTGTATTGCTATTTATTTCGCTACTGTATTTCTATTTACTTGTATTGAGAGCTATATTTTAAAAAGTAGTTATTTTACAGCTTCTAGGATATAAAAAAATGGTAATTATTAATAAAAAGTACATGTTATTTAGCACATTTTTAAATATTTCAGTTAATTTTAATGGTATTCTAATACTTCTACTTCAATGTTCAGACAAGTGTAATATTAGTATGATGTTCAAATGAAATTCAAATACATTTAGTTGTATTGTGTACTCTATGTGATAATGCAGTTATTTTGTGGATATTCTTATCGAAAAAAATGTGATTTTAAAAAAGTAATATGTATTGTTTGACATATTTTGAAGTATTCCAGTTAATTTTGAAAACATTGTAACACTCCTAGTTTTGTGCACACTTATGCATAACTGAAGTATGTTGTTCAAATGTATTTGTATTTAGTTGTATTGAGTGCATACCCTGTCTGGAGTACGCTTGACATTTTGCTAAAAAAGCACTCCCCCCCTCCCCGATTAAAAAAAAAAAAACAAAGATATTGAACGATTTTGTTTCTTTATCATTCTCTGTTATAAATGAATTAAAAATCTATGTATTTATTAAATATTATACTTTTTTAAGCTTTTAGAGCTTTGAACTGCACAGGATGGAACGCTCATTCTGTTCCGCTTTTGTGAAACTGTAAAGCAGATTTGACTAATACCGACAGAGAACGAGAATTACCGTTTTTATTTAACAAAGCATAATTATTAAGGGCAAATACACAGCAATGAAAACAATTTACGGAATACTTTCTCTTCTAAAGAAAATTCGTTTATATCACGTGGTCCTTTATTTTTCTTTTATAGTGTAAGACATTTTATTTTAAATGCGTACAATGAAAGATATTTATTGATGCCTAAACTAGAGAAATCTATCCAAGAAACCAATATATGGAAGGCTTTCAGAAGAGAAAGAATATATTACTTACAAATCAGGATTGTTTTAACCCTTTGAAGGGCGGTAGGATAAAATATATCCCACTTAATTTTAATTGCGAAATGCCACAGTGACACAGGAATTTTGTAGTGAAAATTTTAATTTTATCAAGTATGAAAAGAAAAGCATTTATCTGTTTTGAAATAAATTTGTTTTTATGGTCTCGTTTCATTTGTTCATTTCAAATTTTTATGAATACAAGTGCTTTGCCCCTCAAAGTTTTAAATTGTGATACGTTTACCGGGTGTCCCAAAAATGACTGATGGTTTTTAAAATTCAATAACTTTCAAACGGTGACAGCTATTTAAAATTTTTTTGCAGGAAGGCTATGTATAATATCAGGAGTTTTTTTACCGTAATTTTTTATTTTAGTTCGCATCTCAAACAATAGGTGGCGCTGACGGCGATTGAAGGCCAGGTGATCAATGCTGAGTGAAGCGTCGACCTGGCCTTCAATCGCCGTCAGCGCCACCTATTGTTTGAGATGCGAACTAAAATAAAAAATTACGGTAAAAAAACTCCTGACATTATACATAACCCTCCTGCAAAATTTTTCTTAAATAGCTGTCACCGTTTGCAAGTTATTGAATTTTAAAATCCATCAGTCATTTTTGGGACACCCGGTATATATAAACATTCATTATTTATATTAGATACTAAACTGTAGATTTAAGTTGGATTTTACGCAAGGTGTAGTCAGAAGGAATTAAATATTTTTAACAATCTTCATCATTTTTAAAAAGTTATATACGTAAGTTTTATTTTAATCTTTTAAAACATTTGTAGAAAGTACTGATGAAAATCGAAAATGATGTAGTTTGTTAGCGATGATGGGATATTTAGGACTGTTTAATGCTTTTCGTGGAGCTCTTCAAAACTTTTGTTTACGGCATCAATAATCCCTTAGTTGCTCTGAAATCTTCGTCTATCAAGGAGTTTTTTGTATTTAGGGAATAGAGTGATAGTCACTGGATACTAAATTTGACGAATAACGTGAATGTATAAGTAATTCGAATATTAATTCCTACATTTTAATCTTTGCAATGTCTGAGCGATGTGTTGCAGCATTGTCATGGTGAAGCAAGATTTTTTTTTTTCCAGGTAAGGTCAAGTTTTCTTTATTTATTCTCTTCAATGTTGCAGCAAACTTGCGTAGAACTTATAAACGATACTTTTACCCTTTTAAAAGTAATCAATAAAAAGAATTCCCTTTGCATCCTAGAAAACAACCATCATAGCCTTGTTAGCCGATAAATTTGATTTCGTCTTTTCTGGAGCTTGTCATCCGTCGCAATCCATTGTTTTGACTGCAGTTTGGTGTCGGGAGTGCAGTGGTGAATCCAAGTTCTATCCATACTTAAGGGAGAGGGGGGGGGGGGGCACGTTTGAACTGGGGGCACCTTTGAACAGTCTAAATATTTTCCTTCAAATAAATTATCTTTAAAAAATGTGTATAGCAATACATTGCTGCTGCTTCAAGGGAATAATTATACAAAGCTGTACCATTTTGTATGAACGGCACTGTCTAAACAAGATATGTATTTTTCTCCCTCTTGAATATAAACTTAAGAAAATAAAGTTGTAAGATTTTTGTTTACAAACTTCTATCCCTAAAATTTTAATTTATTGTTTAATGCTTAAACAAAGGTGTTAGCTTTAGTTTATAAGCTTTGTTTTATTTAAATTCTTCAGCCGAATTGAGTAAATCGTTGTAATGTTGAACTCCATGTGATGGGGCACCATTGAACAAAAAAGTTGGGGCACCACTGAACAGCGAAAAAACCGAATAAACTGGTGATAAATAGTAATTGAAATAATTTAAAGAGAACACTTAAAACTATGAAGTAAAGAGTTGATAATGTATCTAAATATTATTATTTCTGAAAAATTTTTTAGGTGAAAAGAGGTTAATTGAGAATGTCAAAGAACATGGACTTATACTGCTAAACAATTCCCTTTACTGCACACATAGATTCAAACCTCTATATGTATCAGTGATGGGAAGTCTCAAATCTAAAGTGAATCAAATCTAAATTCATTTATTGGATAATTGCAAATCCTGGGTACAAAATAATGATTCATGATTTAACAGATTTCCAAACGTTACTTTTGGATAAAACGAAATTTTATATCAGGTCTCTTAAAAAAGATAGCGAGTGAAAAATTTTAATTTTCCGGAAGCATGAGATATCACATTGGTGTATTTCAAGGATATTGTAAAAAAGTTTTCACAATCAAACACGATTGGAGGGACACCAACTTTGATGGATTTAAGTTTGGTTAAATAACAAATAAATTAGCAATTTCAACAAAATGTAATTATTTAATTTTATTCATATTACTTTATATTTCTGTAACACATGCAATTTTTTATAAAAACTCTCAATATTTTCATATTTTATTCATTTGTTATAAGGTACCCCTTGCTTGTTCAAAGGTACCCCTCACAGAGTACGGAACAGAGAATCAACTTTCATACACTGTAATGGCAACTTGTTTAACATGGGGTTACGCATAGACAGTAGCGATACGAGCGGGTGACTCTGAAACTACGATCATAACATAAAAGAGGTTACTAATTCGGCGAAACATCGCTTCCTTGGCGACAAATGATATAGGAAAAAAGAAAAAAAATACAGCGACGTCTTGCTGCTTCTTATTTTGAAATTTATGAAAGAATTATTTTAATATGAAATAACTGACGTATTCGTCTTGCAAACAATGCATGTGTCTCTTCTTAACATAACGACCTAATAATTTAAACTTGAAAATTCAAGAACAATAACAGTAATAATTACGAATCAATATAAGCGCGGAAATCTAAGATCAAATAGCATAAGCACGTGTGCAAAGATATTCAAATCAGCATTCAGCAAGAAGTGCCAAGCCATAATATGGTTACAGTTAAACAGAAATCACAAGGATAAAAATCGCCAACGCGATGGTTTAGTTTTTAAGTCATCCACTGAGGGCGTTCTTTTCAAGCCGAGTTGAGGCTCTGTCTGTACTCTGTGGTACCCCTATAAGGGGCAGGTTTGATCAAAAATCTTTCAAATTTTAAATCCTCTCAACCTATTTAATTTCTTTAGAAAATGTTTAATTTATGCTTCATATGATGAAGAAATGCGTTGTTTTTATTATGTAATATTTAAAACTCAATAAATATAATTCAAGTAAGAAATATATTGATTTTCTGAAAAAATGTTCAAAGGTGCCCCCTTCTCTTCTATAAGACGTCTCGAAAATTCTTTGTAATTTTTATGGTATAGGTTCAAATTCTTTCTTGAAACGGTTTTTGATGCAACATTTGGTCACTCTCTTAAAACCTCAGCCACAAAAT
Source organism: Maratus speculifer (assembly GCA_964019185.1). Lineage (NCBI taxonomy): Eukaryota > Metazoa > Arthropoda > Arachnida > Araneae > Salticidae > Maratus > Maratus speculifer. Next base: position 290,021,024 of record OZ025293.1, read on the forward strand.
GACTCAGGTTGAGCTGAAATTCTCTTATGCCACAAGTTTGAAAGTCAGCTTCTCATAAAGAGTTGAAAGAACTCGAGTGAACGATTTAATTTTAAGCAATTTAAATCAAGATGACTGGCTTAAATTAGCAATTTAGACCAAGATGAGTAAAATGTTTAAGAAACAACTCAAGCACGATCCAATAAATTACAGCTCTTTAATGAGAAACAAAATCCACTCTTTCATTTTTAGAGTGCAGGTGTCAATAAACACGGCATTCATCTCACACAGACCTTGTAGAAGTCCTAAATAAAAGTTTAAATATTACCTGCTATCTCAAACAACTTTAATCAGCGGTTTTCTAGGACTATTCGATGAATTATTGAACAATATCCAGGAGTTGTCACTTCCACAGAACGTACAGCGCGAGGCTCAACAATTGAGCCCATCCGTCCCATTTTAAACTCTGCAACCCACCTTTTGTCCATTGAATATGATGGGGGGGGGGGGGAAGGGTCATTCAGTGTGCTATCTATTTACTTCTTGATTTCTTCAGAAGTTAAAACCTTCCAAATGGAAGCATTTAATTACCACTCATTTTTTACAATCTTTTATTTTCATATAAACTCTAAAATAGTAATGACTTAAATGCTTTCAATCAAACAGTAAGCAAGCTATTGATCTGAAACTGTGGATATAAGCAAGTAAGGGATAGTGCTATGAATTCTATCATATAATTGGACTTTGTAGAGCTATTTCTGTGTCGGGTCTGGGATTTTTCATCCGATCCTCATAAGCCTATACGTGCCACTAGATATAAGAGCAGCGCTTTCACGATGAAATTTTTATGGGAGATTAACCGAAATTCTCAATTTCGTATGGAATAAATCCTAAAAATAATTATACTTATGTCTAATTAATTCAATTTTCTTTAAATGAAAACATAGATATGCAGAAAAAATTATTTTTCCTATAAATATATGAAAGTTATACCTGCTCTACGTGAAAACAGTTATGTTGCATACTTAGCATACTTATATTACATAACAAACCAAACTCTGCTTTTTTTTTTCAAAATTATTTTTCGTGATAAGGCCAGAAAATATTTATAAAATCGCAAATAAGAATTTTATTGTTTTATTTATTCGACTTTAATCCACGCGCATACGTCTGATATAAAAATAAAATTATACCTTCGTGATCTTTCTCCTTCCAGTAAACCCACCGTTAGATATCGTGTTTAGCTACTATAGTGTTTCATAAAAGACGTTTTCCATGCGTTTAATATCATTATTTAAAACAGAAAAGCTTGTAAACAGAGCATTCATGCAGCAATCAAGCGTTCTTCCAGCCTGGCAGTCTTTTTTCTTTCTTTTTTTTTTGGACATTTTTTGATATAAGAAAGAACAGTCCACCATATCCTGTAGGTATAGATTTTGCTTGATCAGTCATCCTTCTCGAAAAATTTTCTTACCATCAGGAATCAATCGTGTGCAACCACTGGGCAAGAAGGCAGCTTGATATCTTTGTTTGCTTGAAAGTAGATTAGAAGAATGTAGTTACTTGCTCTTCCGGATAGTGATAGCATGATTTGAAAATTATTTGTTAAAATTGAAATGAAAATTGAATTGTTGAAAATTATTTGTTTGGTATTTTGTATTTTTTTTACATCTAAAATGATTTATAGTTCAATATTTCTAATTCATCGGAATAATCTGCTGAGGTGAAGCAAAGTTTATAATTTTGAAAACGTATCCATTAAAATTGGTCCACTATATTTTTCTTATTTTTCAAAAATTATTTTATACTAATTTTTTTTTTGTTTCACTTTGTTTATTTTGTTACATTTTGTTTTATTTCATTTGTTTCATTTTTTTGTTAGAATGTATTTTTTCAATGATCTGTACCAGGGTTAAAAAATTTACTCAACAGTGTTTTTACAAAAGACGGGAATAAACTTTTCTTTCTTTTTTTTTTTTTTTTTTTTTTTTTTTTTTTTTTTGCAAAATAAATAATATTATTATCTTATTGTCTGAGGGCTTATGAATAATAAACAACTGGTACAAGTTCGTCGAACTAAACGTTGGTTTGAGTTAACAAAGTTCACATTTTTTTAAAAGTATTACAATGAGATTGTTTTATTAATATTTCTCTATATTTCTTTAAAAATATCCTACATTGACTGATTGAACGCAAATCTTACATTTAAATTGGTCAACTATATTTTTATTTCATTCTTTTATAAATTTTACCTATTTGAATTTGTTATTTGAATTATAAAAATGCATTTCTTATAATATTTTTTCTTTACAATATTCGTTACCTGTGTCATAAACGGCAGGTACAATAAAATTATGGAAGACGGGAGTAAAATGTTTTGTTTCAAAGAGAATATTAATATTGTGTGATATAATGTCTGGTTGTTGACTTAAGAATATATTTCGACTTTCAATAATAATAAAAGAAAGATGTATTCATTTATTTATAATTTTATTCGTTTCGTGTATTTTCTACTCAAATTAAGGGGAAAACAACATAGCTACGAAATTCCACATACATATGTATAAAACAGATGAAACTGATGTAGCTTTTATTCGAGAATCGCTGAAGCAATTTCAAGATTTTTTCTCCATATTGGAATTAGCTGCATTTCGATCTTTATGGGTTTTTTTATTCTTTTTATAATTAAAGAATGAAAAAGAATTCTAGAATTCGGGATCTCTGCTTTTTTTTTTCATTTTGTTGAACAATCAATTAGGCGAAAAAACATCGAATAAATTTGCGATAAATTATAATTAAAACAATAATCTTTGTAAAAATTACCAGCAAATAAAAATAATGCAGGACTTGTTTCGAGCGTCAGAAGTATATTGAAAATAAAGAAATCTCTAAATCCTCGATTGCCTCTCATTCTTGGACTTCCAATCATTCTTCCAATTTTTCCTTGGCCAGATTTATTTTTCACCCTGCCTCTTCCTCTCACTTAAATTTTCATGAAATTTATTTTATTTGTGAAAATTCTGATAATCTCATCAATGATCTCTTATCATCTCCCCCCCCCCTCTCTTACGTGTAATTTACTTTTATAATTCCTTTCCCTCTTTTTTTTCTCTTTTTTCATTATATATATATGTATATATATATATATATATATATATATATATATATATATATATATATATATATATATATATATATATATATATATATATATATATATACATATATATATACATAGATATTTAAACTTTTGTTTTAATCCTTTTATTTTATTTTTTTTTGTTTATTTTTTTTTATTTCCATGCCCCCACCTTTTTCTCTTCTATCATTTTGGCAACACTTTCGTCTTCCGCATGTGCTCTTTCAAATAGCACGACCTGTCGCAGTCTTTGCAATCTCTGTCCTCTATCTTTCAGTTCATGTTTGAGCTTGTCCCCTTACGGGCAAGTGTCTACTTCAACTGATAATAAGCTGTTATTAGTTTTAGCTCGAAACTCGTCCTGTATTTTTCCTATTTTACGGGATTTTCACAAAGTTTATTATTTTAATCAATTAGGTCCAGTAAAAATTATCTATAGAAAATATTCAAATTGTTTTACTAGTTTAGAGAAAAAAGTATTTCGATATCAGTTGTTTTCCACGGGATTTTGCAAGTGGCTCAACGACTTCATTTTTTTTAATTTTAGCATAAATAATAAAGTAAAAAACTCTCTACAAAAGGAAAAAGTGACTTACTTGATTCACTTTTCATATGGATGACCAATGTGAGGGGATCTCCAACATTGACAGGGCCTGAAACCCGGGTTCCAGAAGGACCAAAGCCATTTCGTATTTCCATGTTGCATTGTGGAGGTGGCAAGGTAAAGACAACTGGACTTCCTGTTCGGACTTTCACCGCAGAGCTCCTAGGAACAGAAGGTCTAGTTCCAGTTTACTTACTTAGCTTCTTACTACGTCTCTACATGTACTCATCCTTCGATTTCCATGCTAATCAATGACTGGTAAGAAACTTCTCAAAAAACAATTTTTGTATTTTAAGTTTTGAAAAAAATGGATATATATTTGTTTTTCAAACCAAAAATTCATTCCTGCAAATCGAAGGATGTTTGTATATTTGAATATTGCAAAAATTGTATAAGGGACTGTCTTTGTTAGTAGAAAAAGAAGAAGGATTTAGAAAATAAAGAAGTAGAATGAGATGTAGGTCTTATTGGAAAAGAATTTATGCAAATGTAGAGGTTTCATGCCTGCATTTATTATTATATGTATTTATATACATTAATTCGCATCTATATCTGTGTCTGATAAAAAAAGGAAAAAAAATGATTAATTTCGCATTATACGAAATCATTAATTTATGATACTTTTTTCATTGATTTCATATTAACGGTGTTCATTGATAAAATAGCATACTATGAAATCTTTTTAATCTCGTATATTTCTTATAAAAATAAATGTGGCGTAATTAATAATACGGGGATTTCAATACTGGTAACATCCCAAAAGAAATTGAATGAATATATTTTTTGTCTTTCAGTATTTAAGTGAATATTTGTACAGGAAAATAAAAATATATTATTTCACACCGCAGAATATTGATTATCAGTGCTATGCGCTCTGTCTAGTAGCATAATATCGGTTTTACAAAATAATTTAAATCACGGATTGAAATGTTCAAAAATGAAGTGAAATCAGTAATAATTTTCTGAGTTTATCTATTAATAATAGTACTGTGTAAATGAAAAAGTATTCGTGTATTTTGGACGATATTTTAGGGGAATATAAAGTCCTAAAAAGGAGAAAACTCCTAAAAATGCAAAGGAGAAATGTACAGATTTGGTGTAGAAGAATGGATGCATTTATTATAATAAGTATTAAAAGTTATTTTCCAAATACTATTCTTAATGTATTTTTTAGTTAAACTCTTTTTTTAATTAACAGTTTTTTAACAGTTTAATAGCACAACATTCTTAATAAAAATGATATATGCGCTTAGTCTTCCTTAAATTACAGTGCTATCGGAAAAATGTGAATAAAACTTTACATTTCAAACTTTTATTCTTTTTAACTTATGAAAGTATAAATCAGTGCTGGCTCACGTTTTAAGCACAGTAGAAACAAGATAGCGAATCTTCTGGTACTTCTCTACGATTCGAATAAAATATATTTGTTTTTATGATTTTTTTAGGATAACGGATATAAAAAAGAACTAATGAAAATAAAACTACCTAAGGACGTCATAAAAATCACCAAACAAGTCCTGATATGAATTTTTTCTTGAAATCCACCAATTTAAGGGAGTGCTGTGTTGTTAAATTTCGTAGTTACAAGAAAATAAGTATAGGTTTCTTATTTTATTATTACGTTTCCTCTGTTTTTCTACGTCTTCAAAAACCATAAAATGTAAGAAAAATGGAACAAAATGTAAACAAAAGAAAGTATGAAATAACTGAACCTTGATTTTGTTCTGTTTCAACAAACCTTCTAATTCACTTTGCAAGGAAATTCTTTTCTTCTACCAAAAAAAGACTTGCTTAATGAAAAAGGATTTCAAGTGGCAAATGATTTAATAGAAGGCTAAAAATCCTTTCAATATTGTGAACAGAATTCCTTGTATAAAACTTTATACATAACCATTTATATTAATAACAAAATTTAGAAATATGCCTATGAAAAATTAAAATCAAATGCAGAAAAATATAGCTGTCACTTCAGTCACGAATAGGAAAACCAAATAAAAGATTGTTACAAGAAATATGTTTTGATTCAAATAACTTTTAATGTCAGAAAAAAAGATTGTGTACATGTGAAAAAAATTACCTGCATAACTGAATTTTAAAATTTATATATTTCATAAACAAAATATGTAATGTTTTATAGATAATCACTTATGAAAATAGCGTAACTCACAAAAAAGAAAAAAGAAACTCCACAAATATAAAATAAAATAAAGCAAACGACGGGTAGTTTATTGCTCTAGAATATAAAGCCGAATGACAGATTATTAGAACCATATATTTCGTTCTACGGATCTTTTATTAAAAAAAAAAAAAAACAACAACAGAAAACAAAACAAACTGGGGATTGCTGAAATGTCTATCGGAAGGTTTCACGACAGTCTAGTATTAAAAGAGTCGATGAACTTGATTTTAATCAGTATTAAAATCTTCCTGTAATAGTCTTGTCGACGCATAAGTATTCAAATGAAACCACCAAGTTTAGTAAAAGCTAATAAGTATTTAATAAAAAAAAACACTATTAACATACGTACTACAAGAAGTGCATTTCAAATCATTCTCGTTGGTTTGGTGCCGGAAATGGAATAAGCAGTTGAAAAATTATATGATAAAGAATTGTAAGTCTACAGTAAAAAACGCGAGTTTTTAGGAATCCTTTCATTAAATGAAAGTGAGTTTGTATATGCTGCCCCTTAGGTGCTGTAAACATTCATTTGCTTCATTTTTAAATACACGAATGCGTGCGCCGACGAAACGAAATTATCTTATTTATTCCGTTTATATCATTTCATGTTCAGAATCATTTAGAGCCAACTACGATTAGCAAGAATCTGCAGGGGCATGAACTAGAAAGTATAAAAAAATTCAAATGAATTCTCCAAGTCAATAAGTTGTTGTCGATAAGTCATTCGAAGTGTATATGAATAAAGTTGAAAATTTTATTATCTTCTTAGAGCTATAATAGAAGGAAAGTGTTAAATGTATTAAAGATATAGTGAGGTTAGCAAGAACTTTCAGAAAAATAGTAAAAAATTATTTGAAATCAAGTTTCAAAGGAATAAGTATATACATTTGCAAAGTAAAAAGTACTTCTTTTAGCAATGGCTCTCAAACTTTCATCATTCATTATAACACTTTCATGTGACAAATGTTTCGCCCCTAACGAAATTTCTGATAGGACCTAATAATAGTGCTGTTACCTATTATTATGAATTAAAGTTATTAGATTGGTATTAGTCTAAATAAATGTGCGAAAAATGGCATTAAAATTTAAAAATATGATTACCGTAATTTCGGGTAGATAAGCCGCAGATCAAACAATTCAGTTTCAACCCAGAAAAATCATTCAGTAATTAAACATAAATATATACCGTGATACAGAATGTTACTTTTTATTTTCGAAAATTTCTGGTTCAAAATAGAATTGATTGAGCTGCAGATTATCTACCCGAAATTACGGTAAATAACATTTTTCATAGTCATCGGACTTTTTAAATGCTTTTTTTTTATGAATTTTTATTCTGCATCAAACTGTTATTTATAGTGTAAGAATATTGAAATATTTTGTCTTTAAATAAAAATGTAAACTGATGTCAATTTCTTAATTTGACGACAATAGATGAATAATAAGAAATTATCTGATTAAATAAAAATCTGTTTAAGAACCATTGCATTCAATATATTTATTTAAAAATATATATGAACAGTAAAAATAAAACTAAACGTTAAACAATAAAATTAAACATTCTGCATGAAATAGAATCAAATATATTTCACAGTTATTTATTCCATAAAATTATTAATTCATTAAATCAGGCTATAAGCCTCAATATTTTTATGCATGTACAGATATGTTCTTAAGGCGCATATCTGTACGATTGAATGAGAGAATGCTGCATCTCCAGATTTTAAATGTCTAAAAAAAATAAAAGCTTGAATTATTTTAATACCTTCAAATTAAACGTTAGATTAAAAAAAGGCACAAAACATGCATTGTATTCTGGTATTTGTAACTTTAGTTGTTGAACTTTTACATTCAAATCCATTGAATATTAATACCCTTGTTTTACTAGCTTATTTTACTTTCAATTTTATGTATGATTTGTTCTAAATAGTCTAAATTAAAATGTCATACTATACTATCAAATCTAGAACATTCTTTTAAGGGCACCCTGTATTTGTTCTTTTATTGGCACTATATAGATCGCAAACAACGTTGCCAAATCTGGATACACGATATTTCGGTCCCTGGCTATTTCAGTCCGGAGATTTTTCGGTCCCGAGACATTTCGGTCCCGAGACATTTCGGTCCCGAGACAATTCGGTCCCAAGACATTTCGGTCCCGAGACAATTCGGTCCGTGGCCATTTCGGTCCCCAACTACTTTGGTCCCTTGCCATTTCGGGCCTTAGTCATTTCGGTCCCTTGTTATTTTTTTTGCTCGCTACCTTATAAGTTGGATTCTAATTGTTGTGGGCCTGTTAAATGGTATAGGTTCAACATTATTTGGTCCTTTTTTTAATTCTCCCTCCTCCCTCCCCTTAAGTTTTATAAAAAGTTGAATAAAAGGGTCCGATAAATTTAAACTTTTATAACTCGTGATAATGAAATCACAGCGAGCTGAAAATTTTGTTTGATTAAGCAATGTGATATAAGTTTAGGGGATATTGTCTTTTGCTTTTAGTATTATTATTATTAATCAGAATAAATATTTTAAAATTTTTTATCAACTATTAGTATCAGTATTTTATATAAACTTCTATAAACTACTATAAACTAAAAATTATTTTATATAAACTGACATAAATATTTTTTGGCTGTTTACGTACATTTTTTAACCTTTAAATTTGTCATATTAATTAATTAAAAAAACTCTGCTTAATTATTTTTCTTCCAATTAGTTTAATAATAAATTCCTTTAATAATTCAATTAGACAGTTATAAGTTATAATATATACATATTTCCTCAAATAACCCATCTACACTCTCTCCTTTGATAATTCAGAAATAAGATATATTTATTGAAGAATTTTTTTTTCTTATTTTTTTTATAATACAAAGTTGCATCTTATAAACTTGTTTTCACAAGTTACTTTCTGTTATTAACATTGCGAAAGCAATAGTGATTTCGTAACTGGGCATGGGGATGCTATTAAAAAAATTTGCCTCTGCCACTTTTTTTTTTTTTTTTTAAATAATAATAGTATTTATTGATTGCATTTTTTAACAGTCTTCTCACGCCATGAAGATAATTTTTGGGAGTTAATTTTATTAAAACTGGGCCTATTTCATTCTAATAAGATGATTATTTTTTTATTTACATAAAATTAATATAATAATATTTAAAAATATAATAATAGAAATATTATATATAAAATATAATATATAATTTAATAAAATATATTAAAATGTAATATAATAATATTTTAAATAATTTTATTTTCAATTTTTAAGCGACAAAACTAAGCTTTTATTCATTCATTTATTTATTTACTTATATTACATTTTCGCTCCTACTTTCCAAGAAAAAAAAATATTTCTTATTTTAGTTTTATTTTTAACTATACTAATTGTTTTAAACTTCTGTAATTTTAAATATACAATAAATAAACAAGTAAAAGATAAATTTCAGTTTAGAACTACTAGGCAACATAATGATGCATTGAATATAAAATGGATTATGCCTTGAGTTTATTTTAAAATAAAATTAATTATGTAAATTAATAATGTTATTAATTAATAAATGTATATAATAAAATATTAATTTGGTTTTTATATTAAAATTACTAACTGTTTTGAGAATTAGAATTACCAATTATTATTAAGATTACCAATTACGATTAGGATTACCATACAAAATTTGTTTGAATTATAATATTTTGGATAAGAGTTATACGTGTCTGTGGTTTTCGGATACTTATAATCGCATTATACTAAAATTTTATGGCCTTCAGATTAAAAAATCTGTGATGTTCCCCATAAAATTATGTCTTATTTCACAAAATTTCATTTTGCCGAAGGGACCGAAATGTCTTGGGACCGAAATGGCTAAGGACCGAAATGTCTTGGGACCGAAATGGCTAGGAACCGAAATGGCACGGGACCGAAGTGTCTTGGGACCGAAATGTCTCGGGACCGAAACGGCGGGACCGAAATGGCAGGACTGAAACGTTCTGCTTCCGCCAAATCTGGTGGCACTGTTATTCAGAAATTTCGCGTTCACTTAAAAAAATAATAGTAATGTTCCTTCATTTTATTCACGATATATGTATCATGATAGTGACAAATAATAATTCGAACTTTCTCTAGACAGTTTAGAATTCCTAAACAATAGATTTATAAATGGCGCATAAAAGCGTCAGAGGCCTGTACAGTGTAAATTGAAATAGAAATCTGAAGAATAGTTTTTAATGGAAATAAATAAATTGCTTATTACTTCTTTCTAATTTAGTAAGATAACAATAAAATATGCCATATTTACTTGGAATAAAATTTTATTGTGATATATAATATATTTTGAATTTTAATATATATATATGTTGCGGCCAAAACCCGAAATTGGCCAATTCTAGAACTGGCTGGCCAATTCCCGAATTGGCCAGCAACGTTAAGAAATGATTGGCCAAATCTTGAATTGGCCGGCCAATTCGCGAACTGGCCAGATGAAATTGGCCAATTCGCGAACTGGCCAGATGCGATTGGCTAATTCGCGAAATAGATATAGGCACTCAGCTTAATCCTTTCTAACATAATTGAAAGTGTATGTGAATTCAAATAGTCTTGCTGTCTGCCTATCCGTGCTCTAACTCGAGTAAAGGTTCCGGTTAATTTGTAATTGTCATCTTATTTGGTTTATCAATTAATTTCAATATTGAAAGGGAATTGTGTACTATTTTTGGTCAATTTAGATGGGTACACAAAAATATTTCACATCAATATAATCAATGGGAATCTTTTTTACTATGCATTTTAATGTTACATTACCTTAATTACAAAAAAATTGGTACCTATGCATCATAGTTCGGGTGTTGGCCAAGGCTTCCTGGCCAGTTCGCGAATTGGCCGGCCAAAACCCGAAATACGCTATTCATTTCATGTATTTCGGGTGTTGGCCAGGAAGCTTGGCCAGTTCGGGTATTGGCCGGCCAGTTCTAGAATTGGCCAGGCTCCGGGTATTGGCCGCAACATATATATATGGATACTTAAAATATACCTGAGTCAAAAATGCATTATTCTCAAACTAAATCTAGTAAACAAAAAACAAAAAATTAAACTTCTTTTTTTTTTTTTGCTAGTTTATTTGTCTTGAGAAAACCCTCACAGGTATAATCAATGTGAATATCTAGTATATTTTTTAGAATGTATGAATAATGATAATAATAATAATAATAATTAACTTGAAACAAAAATAAAATTAAAGATGGTACTCACTCTACACTCATAACAGGAAAGGTTACAGTTTTCCAGAAATCATATCCGTATTCACACGTTACTCTAAAGTGTTCATCAATGTCTTCTTCAATAACGGGATTGTACTGAACCGTGACCGTATTCACCAAATACTGAGCTCTTTCTTGACGCCTCTGAAAATATAAAAAAGTAAAAAATGCGTATATATTTACGTATTAAACGAACCATCCTCTAATTACTTTTGATAAACAACCTTTTATTTCCTGAAATCATTTTTCCAATTATAAGAGTACTATTTATACATTTTTTCGTTCATTAGAAATAATAAGTAATTTCTATTACTTTATTGGTAATATTGGTAAAATAGAAAATGGTATAATCCTCACAAAGAAAATGGGACGATTACTTTAAAACTTCTATAAATAAGATGCATAGAATAATAATTTTTTAATCATATTTTAGCATTGCATTTTTTTCCTTTAGAATGCAAAATTATAAAAGGATATTAGAAAGAATATCTGAAGAGTATTTCAGACCTTCACAGTGCATCATAGTATTGGAAACATTCAAAGACATGTGAAAATATAAGAATTAATAAATTAAAATTTTTACATAATGTTACTGTTTTCAGATTATAATTCACATTTGCTGAAGCAATCATTATTAAGTATTGAACGATTTTGACCACACATGACACACCAGAGATAGCTTAAATGTGAAATATATTATACTGAAAAGAAATCATGACTAGAGAATCGCTGAACATATATATTATTGTGGTTTCTGAGAATTTGTGACGTATTATGGAACTGTGAAGTTTCTTGGTTTCTAAAATATCATGCATCAATTTTAAATGTTCCCAGCTTATCATAGTATCTAAAGCTTTGAAAGGCAAGTGAATATATACGTCTCAAAAATTCAAATTATTACATAATGTGAAATTATTTTCAGTTATTTTAATCAAATATAGTAGCGCGTACCATATTGTGTATTCTATGTCAGCACTAATGAATGGATATATGGATACAACCCCTCATCTTTTTGCTTCCTTTTGGGAATTACGGATTTTTAGCTGCTTCTTATAGACGATCACTTTCAGAATTTTCAAGCTATGTTTTTGAAACTTTTACAACTATCGCTCTATACATTTAGCTAACACAATATGCAAATGAAATTTTGATATCATTGACGCATGCACAAAGAAAAATTACTTAATAAATCTGCTCATTTTTCATACAATTTTTATTATTTTGTAATTTTTATGACAGGGTTTTGTGTGCAATGTTGTTTGTCATAGTTTCAGAAAAGAGCATTATTTTATATTAAGAAATCTGCAAAGTATAAGCAAAAAACTTGGAACATTTTGGGACTGTTTTTATAAACACCTTAATTTCTCTACGAGTTTACATGCTATCCATATAAAATTTATCACAGTACATTAAAATAACCCACTTAAACATAATCTACAATTTGAGCGCTTTTGCTACGTTAATTTTGACAGGGTTATACAAAAGATATTCGTTTTTTTTCAATTTGTTGATGGTCCCCTATGGAGTTTCGGGAAAAAAAAAATATTCATAGAAATGTATGATCCGTCATATTATATTTACACTATTACAGTTTCAGGATAATTCCTCATGTATTTTTCTAGATATTAATAAAATGCCTAAAATCGCAAGTGTTCGGTCATCTTTGGCCATATAGTGTATCTTGGTTTATAAGATATCATGTATGAATTTTAGGACCTGATGCATTCACCCCAGCCATTTATTGGCCCAACCCCTTGTGCAGATTAAATTGGGTTAACCGACCCGATACAGGACTCTATTCATTATATTAAAAAACATTAGCATCACCGCTAACGATGCAAAAAAATTAAATAAACAAAAAATATTATTTTGAAGGCTTGTATAATTTGCAAAAAATATCTAGGTGATATTGACCGCAATCTTTCTGTAAAGAATTTTTGAAAAAAAAATGTAGAAAAAATACATATACTTATAATACAAAGAAATAAATACATAAAAGTCCGTTTTCACTTAAATTATACATTTCTGTACAAAGTATTATAAACATTTCAAGCGCTTGTTACAGACATAATGAAATTTACTTAAACTAAAACAGAAAAGAATGAAATTAGATAGTTCAAAGTACTGCCTGGGATGTTATTTAATTTGGCACCATTGCATCATGTCATTTAAGGTAACACTCTTAAACTTTTTGATACTTTAATGGGATGATGAAGTGACTGTTTAACTTTTGGTGAACGAAACGCTTTGTTAAATTTGTTACTTTTTGTTGACAAATAAAGCAGATTGAGATCATTATTTCTGAAACTTAATAATCGACACACCAACATTCCTTTTGTATGTGAACTCTAGGCATATTTTTCGTGAAGGTTCAGCCCACTTTTTATGCGATATTTTGTATAATTTTCATAAATACCTTTTTGTCATAAGGGTGCAAGTAAGACTATTTAAAGAAGTACAGTACACTTTAACTTTCCTTCGCAACGCATAAATACAACTTCCCGTAAAACGTATGATGACCAAGTACTTTGAAAATATGTTTAAAAACATTTATTTTCTGCTTAGAATTTTCTGCTATTTTAAGTACCTTCTATTTGTTTTCTTTTGCTGATTTACTTTAAATTTGTAGCGACTTTAAAAGATAATTTGAGTTGGAAGCGAGATATATGAATATATTGTATGAATAGTATGTAGATACATTTGTGAATTGTTTATTTGAAAACTTATCATACGGATAATTATTTTGTCATTTTTTGACAATAGAATCAATGTGCTTATCTATCAACTAATGTGTTTTAAAATATTGAAGAATTTTTTTAAAAACTTTTTTAACGATGATATTAAAATTGATTCAATGAATAATTCATTTATAATTTTTTTGTTTAGTATAAATGAAATGACTGAAAATCTTGTAAAGTTTAAATTAAACATTTTGAATTTTAAAAATGTATCTTCACTTTTTAACGGGTAACAATATTAATGAAATTTAGAACATTTGATAGTCTCCACTGCAGATGCATTTTTATTTCAGGTCAATTACTTTAGTCAATTTGTAGCTATTATTTCAGTTTTGAACATTCTGTGGGTTTACATAGTTGCAACATTTACGCTTTCTATTACCTCTGGAAATTCTCACATTATTTAAATCTCACATTTTGACGATTAAATAAGACAAAATGTACTATTAAAATTTATTGATAAGAAAAAAACATAAAAACTGGACAGTTATGGGTTTATAATAATTTAATAAGATGATTGAAATTTTCGTAATCATTATGTTTAAGAATTCAAAGTTATTGCTGCGAAAGTTTGAGTAAATGTCTCTAGAACGGTATTGGTGACCATTTATGATTTGAATTTCACTTAATCCAGAGTATAAAAAATTCATAAAAGCTTGTTTCGTATGTGTTCTAACATTCTGCATATTTAAAATTTTTGCATGAAATATACTCGTATATGCTAATTCGTATTTTTATCTTTTTTCTCCAGAAGTCTATGTATTAACACAAGAATTTGTCTACTTTTTTCTACAAAAAATAAATGAAAAAATAATTTGTATTATATGGACATATTTTGTTCCAAAATGGTTCCAGAATATCACTAAAATTTTAATCGTCAAATTTATTTTGTAGTAAAACCAATAAACTGCAAACTTAATTTGCGAAGCATCTTATTAACTTCAAAATACGTTTAAAGAAATTCCTTGCGATTGTGTGGTATATTAAGTTAGCATTATCCAATTATTGATAAATATAGACGAAATAAATTTGTTTAATTAATGTCCCAGAAACTTTCTCTGAGATGATTTGTTAGTGAAATAAGTGGGAATATGCGGTTTTGCGAAACTTGAGTTTCTTTTAATTAGAACAATCCAAAATAGTTTTCCTCCTTATAAATAATTTCCATCCCGATTTTTTACAATAGCTGAAGCAAACATGACTTGTTTACGTGATATTTTCTCAATAAAGGAAATTCCCATTCCTTATTACATCTCATCTTTCAAGGATATTTTAAGGCTTTTATTTCTGCAAGAATATATTGTTAGGTAAAACCAATGAAAGAAAAGTCTCATTAGAAAAATAATAAAATCATCTTTCTAGAATTACGACATAAAAATTTAATGGTGAAAGAAATTGGAATCAATATTGCAGTCGTGGCATAGCTGAAAAGAAAACTGAACTATTTATATTGTTTTAATTGAACATGGGTTAATCTTTTTGAATTCAAGTTGCCCGTAATTAAGAAGAGTTTTAAAAAGTCATGCTTAAAAAATATTTTAAAAACAATGAAAAATCAGTACGATGAGATAGAGTTTTCAAACAAATTGCAAATTGAAAAAAGATTTATTTTCCTACTTGATGTAAAAACTGAAATTGTGGAAAATTTAGAAGATAAAAAAACTGCAGTTGAAACAACATTTATTGGTCATGTGCTGCCACCATCAATATGACGTCAACATTGCCCACGGATATGTTTTTTCTTTATAATTTAGATATTAATTATTTCCGAATGTACATAGTGTTTCTTATCCTTGAGCAATAGATAATGCTTAAATCGTTGGTTTTAGAGCTATTGTTCAACTGAAAAAATATTTAATTTTTCTTGATTATATCGAAATACATTTACTTCAAAAAAAATTTTTTTTGTTAAAAGTTATTAAATTTAAACATAGTTTTGATCATAGAAGAGTGGAATGCTTTCTTTTTTATGGGTTAGAGCTTTGAGAAGGTTGCTCAATGTATTCTAATAAAACTTATAGTATTCATGAGTGATGTAAAAAATTATTTATGTTAATTAAAAAAAATGGACATTCATATGATGAAGAACAACACAATACTAGAAACAATGTTTGCAATTAGAACTATATCTTTAAAGCTTTTAACCTCTTCAGACCTGACACATTTTAAGCCATCGTAAAAATTATTTAACACTTTTTTCCATCTATTTGTACGTATAGAAACATAATTTTGTAATAAAAGTAAAATAATTATTATTAGTTTATATTTACTAGCAGGTACACATATGTGCACCTCGGGTTCATACTGCAAAAAAACACTTCATTTTTCAAAAATTTATTTAAACGAGAAATTTGGTGGACAATTGATACATATAAGCTTATTTTGCGTTCTATTTCCGAAAAAAAAAATATTTTATATACAGAGATATATACTGCATCTTGTACAAATAACCCTTGTTCTTGATTTGCACCCTTCATACTTACGTTTTGAAGCAAAGTTATCATTTGTTGAACAAGGAAACTGTTCATTTTTGTCATATCTAAGAAAGTAAATTGGCTTTTAAATACCCTTACATAGTTCTCACCGTGGTTTATTTGCGGAATCGTCTTCAAAATCGTTTTCAGATGAATAAATTTTGCGTGGTTTCCATGGTCGTCGTTCTTCACTTACTTTGCTCTTGTATTTTACCAATACTAATGCTATCTCTAAAAGTATCGCAGGAGAGACAATCTGTCTTTTCGAGGAACTTCACCTGTTTTGCAATTTCTGATATACATTATCCAACAAATGGAAATAACCAAATCTATAAAAGGTATAAAAACTCTTGTTGAATACTTTTTTGTGTGAATAGAACAGCGGTAGTAAGCTAAACACTTATCCTTTAAAGCTGCACCACCGATACACGTTTTGTATTCACAATTGCAGGTTGTGTTACATTAATTTTACATTTTTGATCTTTAGACCACCTAACACAACTCCTCTCGGGATTGCTATCGCTGCAAGTAAAAAGCAAAGTTACGCATTTGCTATCTTTCCAGATTAGTATACACATATCCTTCCTTTCCCTTAGTCTCTCATCCCACTCTTCGCATTACAAATCTCGATCATTGATTTTTTTATCTGTTCCTCCAAGTCTTTTGTTCATAATCATTCCAGTTTGGTAGATATTGTTCCTCAATAAAAAGTCGACACATTTTGCACTAGTAAAAAAACTGTCCTAGTAAATCACCCGTGTATTGTCTTTTGGTATAAATTTAAAAAACAATTTGACAAAGCCTCCACCTATACCTAATTATAATTATTTTGAATCATCAGCTGGTACAATTCCTTTTCCATGATATATTTGGCAGTCAAGGGCATGATCATCCCTGGCGGATAAAATAAAATTTTTTAATCTCAACGGATTAAGTTTTAACGGCACATAATGTCTAGATCCACAACGTCCAGCAAATGGGATCTAGTGATCTCTGTTCATCTAGTGATAAAGGTTTTGGTTTGGGCAGGAACAAACATTTAATTCTTACTGCATTCAAGATTAGATTTATTTTCCACAATTTGTCATCTGCTTAAAGATCATTTGATTTATCTGCAAAATGAAGAAATTTTCTAATCTCAAAAAATCGAACACGAGACATAGTAGCTGCAATTCTAAGTACTGACAAGTCTTTTTGCCAATAGAAGCTTGCTTGGAGATATATTAAAGTTTCCATGTGTATGTGTACGTCTGCAACTTTTGTAATTTCATATTTAGATGCATTTATTGAGCGACGGTTTCGTGTTTGAACAAAATATAACGGAATTTGAATTGTTTGAACGTAATTGGTTTCATATGAAACTTTTTCCCAAAAATCTTCATTTAAGTAATCTGGAAAGAATTCAAAAGGATTTACGATGCTGGAAAATCTGTTTTTAGATAATCCTCATCAATCAATGATCCTCGAAATACTGTTAGAAGAAAAAAAGATTAAATAAATGTTTGCGAAAAGATAAAGTTTTATTCTCAGCATTATTA
The DNA here is from genome assembly GCA_964019185.1 of Maratus speculifer. NCBI lineage: Eukaryota > Metazoa > Arthropoda > Arachnida > Araneae > Salticidae > Maratus > Maratus speculifer. The sequence continues at coordinate 290,038,929 of OZ025293.1, forward strand.
TTCTACTGTGCTGTAACACAAGTTTTAAAAATTTTTCAGCTTTCTATAACAAAGGCTTTTTAGGTTAAACTTTATTGTTACATGGATTCGGGATAGATACTGGAGCAATATCTTCAATAGTTATATCTGTATCATCTAAATTTTTATTGGCAAAAGACTCACCATCACCGTTAGCCTCATCAGTTTATTTACTCTTACAAAGATATAATAATTATTATTTTTAAAAATTAATGTTTAATTTAAAACATCAACAAAATGAATTCTTATTTATAATTAAGTATAATTTTTTAATAATTCCACAATCCACCAACTAGATATCATTCAGTACAATTTTTTTGTGTGAGATGACTTCTTTCCAAAAACACAGAATTGAAACCGGAGGTGCACATATGTGTACCTTACAAATTACAACTAATTTAAACTGATATTATGATCTAGCTAAAAAATTTAAATGATTTATGCAATACAGAAGAGTTTATAAGCATTCTTAAAAATTATTATGAATAAATATTAATTTTCTAATTATAAAAATGTACTTTTGTTTTCGACATTTTATATTTTTCACCATTGCTCGTTTCTTTCCTCCCAAATCATATGAATTAAGACTGCTAGTGCCATTTATTGCTGAAACTAGAAAAAGTTAACGTACACAAATAACATCCACTCGTGTCAATAAAAAAATTTCAAATATTAAGTGAGATACGCATTTGAAATCAGAGGTACACAAATGTGCACCTCGGGTCTAAAGAGGTTAAGTTTGGAATCATCTATTGATCAACGAAAAGAAAGGACACCATGTATATTAAATGAATTTTGTAAATGATGAAAGAATTATCTGAAATCACCTGAACTAGAGTACAAAATTGTGCTTCTGAAACATTTCCTTCTCTCACTAAGCTCGTTTCTTATATCTGAGAATTATTGTTCAGCCTTGTAGAGACTATATTCAATAAATTAATTCTATATGAATACATGCTGTACATAAAATGATTTCTTATGTTTAGATCAAGGCGCACGACCGATCAAAACAATTATAATTCAAAGGTGATTGAAAACAACCATACATAATTATAAAAGATGTTACGGTTGCTGACATTTACTGGATTCAAAATACATTAACATATAATAAATAATCTTTCTAATATATGCTATACGTCAAGGGAAAAGACGAGATTTGCGTACTTGAATTCTACGTGCAGCGAAGAGAAACGTGAAAACAAGGATGAGGGAGCGCTTGGCACAAAGAACTTCTGTAACTAAAGTATATAAATAATTGGTTCAAACCAAGATTTGCGAAAGCAATTTTATGAAAATAATTGAACATTTTTCTTCACATATATTAGAAGAGGCAAAAATTTGTTTCAAAATTATGGTACTGAAGTGGAAATTGAGAATTAAAATTAAATGGTAAAAAACCTGATCCATCATGCCGAAAAGGGTTAACCCACAAATGGTTAAACTTTGCCTTGTCTCCTTTCTTTCAAAGAAGAATCCAATTTATTATCATATTTCAATAGCACAAATGTCTGAAACACCCGAAACTGAATTATCAGTGTCACTGACATAAGATAGAGTAAGTATTCTATAAAATAGTTGTATGCACGAAGCAGTGAATGATATGAAAAAAATTTCTTTTGAAAAATTTCCATATTGTGCTAAGAAATTATAAAAAAAGCGATTTTCTTTATGCCTTAAGTTTTATTGCCGCTATGCCCTTTTCTAATTAAAAACCTTTAATTATTCACATTTGAAATTCTTTCTATTTTTTCTATTTTCAAAATTATTAGATCATTTCAGATGCTAATCGAGATCCGTCGATGTAGAGGTCATCTTAATTCTTGCCATGAAGAGCAATTTAAAACTAAAATTCTATAAATATAAATTTGAAAGCTAATGCTATTTTAGAAAACTATATGAAGTGCGACATTTCCAGTGAAATACAGTAAAAAAATTTCCGCAACCTAAAATGAAATCCTAGCTTAAATAAAAAAATATTTGACTCCAGTGAAAATAATAACTTACAATTAATCACAGCAAACTGTTAATATGTTATACGAAAAACACTTAACGAATTGTTAAACGAAACCGTTAAACGAAAATTTTGATAGAATTATGGATGAAAATATGTTAGTAGTTAATCCATAAATTTAAAAATATAAATTTAATATCTCGCAAGAAAATTGCCTAGAACATTCAGGTAGTAATAAAAAAAATTGCATTATAATTTTAAATAGCAAATAAACTAATTTATGAATAATATGTATTTTTTCGGTTACTTTATAAGATTTAGTAGATATAAGTAATAAAACAGGAGACGGTTCTCTTAGATTACCAAAACAGAAGTTTTCTCTAAATTTTAAAAACTAATAATATGAATAAAATGTGGGAACATGGGACAATGTTTTTAACGATACTTATTTCAAAATGTACATCCAAAAATAAAGTAAATACTATTTATTATTGTTTAATACGAATTCATTAATAATTTTCATAATTAAAAGTACATTTTTAAATCGAAAGATTTTTAAATTCCATGATTCAATTTCCTTTCGTTACATCTCATTAACAAAGAAGCGTTTTAATAAAATGCGTTTTGGGTAGGATGTAAATTGTCATGATGTTTGTCGCGTAGATGTAACATAAGCATCTTCTTTTTTAGCACTAGAGCGATTGCGCTGAATATTTCCTCACGAACCGGTGGGCGTCGTACTTTTGATAACGCAAATGTTTGTATTGTTTTTGTTGTTGCAAATACGGGGTATTTCATAGTACTATAATTCCATAATTCCATAATAAAATAGGTAAGTTAGATAAATAATTATATAAATAAATAGATAAAACTGAATTTCAACAATATTTAAATGATGATAGAAAAATATCCAGGAATATATGTTTAAAAAATTTAACTTCCAATTATTAATTATGGCACAATAAGATTTTTTATAAATAATTTACCAAGCCTGACTTAATGCAAGATGGCGATAACAAGAAATACTATTATGTTAAAAAGCTTACTTTTTATAAAAGTGATCTAGATATACCGTAATTTCCGGCGTATAATCCGCGGATCAAACAATCATTTTTCGTCCCAGAAATAATTTAACATAAAATTTAACATTTTAGACCACCATAAATATTTGACTTCAATTACTAAATAAAATTTCTGGGTCTAAAAAGAATTGTTTGATCCGCGGATTATACGCCAGAAATTACGGTAGCTTCTATATTTCTCGGAATGTTTTTATACCAGAAAGTTATTTTCAAATGTACCATTGTTTTCGTTTTTGACCATGATGTATATTCAATTTTACTGTATTTTATTTTATTTGTACAATTCTGTATCTTCGCCAATTCTTCTGGATCAGCGTGAAAGATATATTGAATATCTTCCAGAAATTTTCTTCCAGTTTTTGCAAAAACTTAAATACATATTTTCCTTTAGATTATGTAAAATAAAAAAGTAACATTTCTGGGCTTTAAATAAGGTTTTTTTTACATGTAAAATGTTGTGAATTTTTAAAATTCGCCTATGTAAGGGACACACCTTACACGATAGATGACTGTTCTTTAAATTTTGTTGTGTTAATTAAACTTTGTTTGTTAAAAAAAGCTGTGCATTGACGATTGGCCATTTTCTCGAAAGTGAAAGCCTATATAATAATAATAAATAACAATATGTATTCTGATTTTAAAAATTGAAAAATCTAACTACCTGTTTAAAAGTTATGCGTGGATACAGATAGAAAAAGAACATAGGATTACATAATTTCCTTTTTTGAAAGAAAGTTTAAAAGGGTTTTAATGTGGGAAACTGCGTGCATTAAAAATATATTCGAAATAAATATTTTATTATGTTTCTTAAAACTTATTACTAAAATTTTAATGTCATCATTGGAGTTATTTTCGCAACTACTCATGTAATTTTCACCCGAAACGAACATGCGAAAATACAAATATGCAATTTTATGTATTGATCCTGCAGGAGAAAATGAAAGTACTTCCTAATTGGCCAATTTTATCTAAATGATTTTTGGAATATTTAAAGAAATGTTTTTCGAAATTTAATAGAAAAACAATTTGCATAACACTAAATTGATTACTACTTTTGTTTTAAATATTTTTGAAATTTACACGCTATAAATATTCAAACGCAATCATGCTTTTGGGACAAACTGTATACATATATATATACACACAACGATATTGGATCATTAAACGCAATTATTCTCTTTCTGAAGTTCTTCAAAGGGTATAGCGAGATAAGAATGCCGAAATGGCCCCCATGGTCAATGACTGAATTATTATTTGTACTAGTATCAGCACTCTAAAAGAGTACGAAATGCAAGGTCATTGACCCCTGATCTTCACCTGTCTTTAAGATATTCAATAAAGTTCGTAAGCGTGCCATTATTTTTTAAATGTATTTTTCTGAAAAACTATAAAAGCTAGAAAGATGGGACCAATTGCGTATATTGAGAGATACTTTGGAAAATATTTTGTATTTTTTTCAGAGTTTTCGTGAAATGATAACTGTACAAAATAATGAAAGAAAGTATAAATCTTTTATTTTAGTACTGTTCTGTTATGTCTACCGCGCCAAAAAAATTATATAGTATTCTGTAATTTATATACTTATAGTACACAAAAAATTATCAAAATGAAAGAGGCGCTTTTTCAGTAATATCTAAGAAGAAAATAGCAAAAATTAAAATAAAAATTCTAAATAGAAAAGGAAGAAAAAGAGAAAAATTGATACCGGACAAATTTAAAAGAAAAAGTAAGACTGATATACGGCTAATGTGTTATGGAAGCAAAGCTAGTAAGGCACTGAAATACAGTTGGAGAGTGGTTAGAGCTATGAAACTAGCGATCGGCCCGACCTACACGCCAAATATACCTGTCCTGTTGGATTTCTATCTAATTTTTTTTTTTTTAACCGGCGAAGTCAGCGTTGTAATTAACCTGTTAACTAATTCTTTTCCTTTCAATAAATTGAAAATAACGGATTCACACCACTATTATTTAAGTAAAATTTTCTTAAAATTTAAACATTTCTGCTTGTAAATAGTATGAATTAAAAAAAATAATAGTGTTGTCAAAAAACTTTAAATGATGAATTTTATCGTACCATCGTACGCGAGCTCTGCCCGTCATAGTAGGTTAAGGGGTTAATATATCTATCATTATCATGTCTACCGCGCCATATATATATATATATATAATATTCTTTCATTTATATACTTATACCACTCAAAACCTGATCAAAATCAAAGAGGTGCTTCTTTGAGTAATTATGAATTTACTAAGATCACGAATGGTAGGAACTACGATTTTCGCTGATATTCATTATTAGAGCTTTTTTGATGCCTAATATATGTGCGTCAAATATCAATACCAGCTGATCATCTCTAAGGTTTAATAACATTCCAGCAGTTAAACTTGTATTCTTTATTAAGTCTTCTCGAGAAATGCAGGTTAATCCAAAATAAGGCAAAATATCAGTTTCAAAACTTTTTAATACTTCTTTAAAAAATAACGACACATGTTGTTGGTATGATAAACCCAGTACTCCTGCTATCTCTGAATTAGAATTTCCAGTTTTTAATTTAACACTTTCCGGCACACTGTGCCCGGTCTGGGATACCTAATTTTAATTCCAAACTTGCGAATGGCACCAGTAATATTTTAGTAAAATTTTGGTTTTACAATAAAGGCTTAAATTAAGGAATTCAAAATATCTAAAAAATTCGTTTGTGAATTCCGGTGTCAGTCGATAATTTCTCATTTTACTACAAAATTTGCCCGTGCCGGAAAGGGTTAAACAAGAATACAACTAACGCTTGAGTTATAGTACGTAAGATTGTGTTTCGTATAGCAGTTAATAGCTGCGTTAATTCAATTATATTTTGCCAGCAAAGTCCTGTCAATATCTTTATCTGATTTTCAGGCATATCATTTTCATTAATTTTTTCGAAAAGCGACATTTCTGCTCTTTCTGAAAGTGATTTTAAAAAATGGGAAACTTCCTTAGAGCTTATTTTGCTGGTGTTAGATGTAACACGTAGGTGTACCAACTCGTCTTCATAAAATGATTTTCCTATTGTATGTGTGCAGCAATAACGGTTACCCTCTGGTATGATAATTCCCAATTTTTGTATAAACCTTGTAACGTGCGTGAAACGGCACTCGCATTAAGTTTGTTGTGGATTGACATATACAACAATATTTGTGAGTAGATACAACACGTGGTATATGTAGATGTATAAATTCGTTGTTATCGGCAACATACGGAACAACATCATTGTCATCATCATCACCATCGTTGCTTTCGGAACTGCACGGCAAATTCATTTCACTTTCTTGTTGAAATGGAGCAATCGAAGATGTTTCCTCTACTTCTAAATGTTCAGTAGACTCCTCTTGGCCTTCATATTCAACCAGGGTAGACATTGCAGAAGTTAATGCGACATTTGATTTACTATCGTAAATAATAAGCCGACACTTTCCACATAATATGTCGCCAACAGAAACTTTTTTTTTACTTCAGTCACTATATAATCTAGTATCCTCTTAAGTAGCGATAACTTTCTATCTTCCACGAACTTTATGCACGAAAATGTCACAAACTTTACATTGCACGAACATTGTTGTCACCATACCATTTTCGACGGGCGTAAACAATTATCCTCACCTAATTATAACAAACCAGGATATTGTTTATGTATAGTTGGCTTGACATATGCAAACCTCCTATTGTATTGTCAATGCAAACCTACCCACATGCAATTACCGTAATTTCGGGTGTATAAGCCGCGGATCAAACAATCATTTTTGGACCCAGAAATCTTATTTAGTGATTGAAAACAAATATTTACGTCGATCTGAGAAGTTACATTTGTTTCTTAAAAAATTCTGGGTCGAAAAAGAATTGTTTGATCCGCGGCTTATACACCCGAAATTACGGTACGTACCTTCGCAAAGGTACGTAAAATCAAATTATAATATAACTATACACTGACTGGTGGATCAAAGTAGCAAAATCTCCCTACGAAGACTGTAAGGCGCACATACGTCGGGCGATCGCTGACTGCACTACTTTACCCACTTAGTAGCCGCATTACAGTGTCTTACTAACCGTATTTCAGTATTACTTTTTCTTTTAAATTTGTCCGGTATCAATTTTTCCCTTTTTCTTCCTTTTCTATTTAGAATTTTTATTTTAATCTTTTCTATTTTCTTCTTAAATATTACTCAAAAAGCGCCTCTTTGATTTTGATCATTTTTTGTGTGCTATAAGTATGTAAATTAAAGAATATTATATATTTTTTTTGGCGCGGTAGACATAACAGAACAGTACTAAAATAAAAGATTTATACTTTGTTTAATTATTTTGCACAGTTGTCATTTCACGAAAACTCTGAAAAAAATACAAAATATTTTTCAAAATATCTCTCAATATAAGCAATTGGTCCGATATTTCTAGCTTTTACAGTTTTTCAGAAAAATACATTTAAAAAATAATGACACGCGTACGAACTTTATCGAATATCTTAAAGAGAGGTCAAGATCAGGGGTCAATGACCTTGCATTTTGTACTCTTTTAGAGTGATGATACTAGTACAAATAATAATTCAGTCATTGACCATGGGGGCCATTTCGCCATTCTTACCTCGCTATACCCTTTTAGTATGTCACGGTTTTAGCCATCAATGTTTTCAAAGATATTTATTTTATAGAAAAAAGATAGTAATTGTAAGGGTTTGTATAAAAATACACTTACCCTATTAGAAAGTGATCTCATTCTCTGCTCCGCTACTTCTTGTTGCCCTAGTGTGCCACAACGATTTAATCTTATGTAAAATTCGTAGTGGTTTCTTCCAGATCCATTGACATAACTACAAGAAGAATCAGAAGCATATCCAGAACTGTATACGAGGCCATTGAATGTACCATTGAAGCGCATAGTTACTTTCATGTGATTGTCAAAACAATCAGCTTTAATAACTGTAAAATAGATTTAAAAAAATACGTTTTTTTTATTTTTTAACTCACTGGTTATATATTTTATAACAGATATCGTAAAAATTATACTTACATTCCACTCTTGTGAGGTTTTTAGCTGATGTCACTGTTCCAACTGAAAATGGTTTTACAGATGTATCTGATGCTTGATAATTATTTCCAAATCCTGGTCTAGGGTAATAACTGGAAGGCCTGTTAGTGTTCATATCTGGTTTGGATACTTTAGCCATCTCACGGATCGCGCTCATTAAGTCATCTGGTGATGTTGCTTTCGAATGCATAGACATTTCCGCATCATATGTTGGTCCGTAACCTTTAGTTAAATCACTCGAAGTAGCTGAAGGCCTGCTGTCAGAATTGTACATTTTAGTATAAGTTGATAACATTTCGGATAGCCTTGTGTAATCATAATCTGCCCTTGAGTGTTCAGAAACATCAGCTTCTTGTGTTGGTCCACCTTTTATCTCGGATATTTTTGTGACAGAATAATCATCAGTTGGTTTGGAGGATGGTCTGTGATAATCTGGTCGATATGGACGTCCAAAACTGCTTTGAGGGTGATACGAAGGACGATTAAAAGAAGGTTTATATGGTTTAGGACTTGTTGAGAATACAGAAACCGGCATGGGTGATATGTCATCTTGAGAAGTTTTTGAATATAAATAGCTTGGACGGAATGATACTCTTGGATATTCAGGTTCTGGTCTAGAAGGCTTAGTATAATCCTTGTCGTCTTTGATGATAGGGGTGCGAGAATCAGGTGTAGGCCTGTAATAAGGATACTTATGCAAAGGAACATCTGGACGGTAGGGTCTAACAATATCCTTTTCTGGGTAATTTGCATAACCAGGATCCGGATGGATTGGTCTAACTCTTCCTTCTGGATACCGTTCTTCATATTCTTCATTTTCTTGAATTCTTTTTGGATTTCTAGTTGCATTGTTATTAGTTTCAGTCGCATCTTCTGATAAGTTATCTAAAATACCATCCATAATAAGTGTTGTTGCTTGATCTGTTAAAATTTCATGCGTACTGGGCGTTGGGGTAACTTTCGTTTCATTGTCTGACATATTTTTAACAATTTGCATATTTCCCAAGTTTTCTTCAATTTTCTTGAAAGCAATGGAATCAATTTCATTATATTTTGGCGTTTCTGTTTCAAAAATCTCAGTAGTTGTTGACACAAAAATAAAGTTTTGAGTTTGACTATCATTTGAACTTGATTCTAAGTTCTCAAAAGCAGTTCTGCTATTTCTAATGTGAGGACCATCTTTTGAAGACAAAACTTCAATCGGTGTTTTATAAGGGGACTTAACTCGTTGTACCGCAGTTTTAACTGACACTCTAGAAAATACTGGATTCACATTCCTATCAATTGTAACATCAGTAAGTTTCATATTGTTGAAAGTACTTTCGCTTGCTGACGGTGTTGTTGATTCCGCTTCGCTGAAAGTTGTCTTGTTTGACTTTTCGTCAAGCACAGCTATTGATGGGGTACTTTCGCCAACAATATGTGGGACAGAAATAGGTAGTAATTTTTTAGTAATTATATTATCGCCTTCCTTCTCAATAGTTGTTTTATCATCAAAATAGAGAATTTTAGTTGAATAAGGATGCGTCGAACTATCTATTTGGTTTGTACTATTTGCAGATTCTTTTAAGTTTACAGTGGTACTTCGATATGTTATCGTCATTTCTTCACTATATATTGGTTCAGGAATATTTCTAGTAGTAGACATGGTTGGAGAAGTTATTGTGTTTTCAGTAGACAGATCTTCTGTCTGTTGTATATATACCGGTTCTGTATCCATTACAAAAGTAGGATTTGAATTTTGTATATATACCGGTCTTGAAATCATTCCTAGGGATAAGTCTTCTGCCTTTTGAGCAAATTGATAACCTGTATTGCCTTCAAATGTTTGATCGTGTAATTTTTGTGTGTAATCCGAATTTGTAATAATTCCAAAAATAGGATCGGTTGACTTTTGTGTAGGCACAGATTCTGTATTCACTTCTAAAGATGGATATTTGGACTGATGAATATATTCTGGTCCTGTATTCATTTGAAATGTACGATCTTCAAATTTTTGTGTATAATCTGAATTTGTAACAATTCCAAAAGTTGGATTATCTGACTTTTGTATAGAGGCAGATTCTATATTCATTTCATTAGATGGATAGTTTGACTCATTGATAGATTCTGATCCTGTATTCGTTCCAAAATTTGATGTAATCTCGGTAGGTTCATCTGTTTTAAAATTTAATGGCGCTTCTGTATTAGGCTTTTTTGTAGTTTCGGGCAAGTCAACAACTGTTGAAACATCATTTGAAAAATTTGAATCACCATGTAAGTTGGTATCTGATAAAGCCTAAAAAAGTTCAAAGTAAAACAGTAAGAAAAATATTAGTAATATAAAAAAGATATAAAAACCATTTTATAAGTTATGACATTTAAAGCGTGATTTTCGCTTGAAAAGTGTGAATGAAAAACTTTTAATACGTTTTTGAGATATTTCGTGCGAAGCTGAAATTTCACATTTACTTTTTTAACAAATATATGTTATGCTTAAGAAAATGCTTTCTAAGAAAAATCCATTTCGCATCTAATAATAAATATTTCTAATAAAAATCTTAGGTTTAAAGCGTTTTTGATACTTTTCTTGCGAAGCCGACATTTTACATTTACTTTTTTAACAAAAAGTATATCATACTTAAGATAATGCTTTCTAAGAAAAATTAATTTATTCTCTTTTTCTGGAATATTTAAATTGTTTATCTTAAATAATATTTAGCGAATTACTAATAGCAGACATGGGACAGATAGTTAAAATATAAAAGAATGAACAGTTGAATTAGTTCAGAATTAAACGTTGAATTATTGTTAATTCTATCGTATATTATACGTGTATATTTCACAGATGAGAATGTCTCGTTTTGTGCTTGATCTGTTCTAGTCCAAATGTCTTAATTTAAATTGCATATATTCTATTTACAATCCGACATAATTGTGTTTAGATATTTTAAATTCCGTATTACACAACAGATAGAAATTCAGAATTTTTTTAATTGCATACCTTTCTTTTAAAAAAATGTATTTGTTTAATTCTACTATTTCATTTCCGGTAATATCATGTTTTGGAACAAAATAACAAAAGTCTACGAAATTTATTCATCTTGTCACTCAGTTCTTAACGAATCTGAACATCGGTATTTTACTAAAATTTATCTTCAATAAACTTATTTTTCAATTAAAATATACTAAAAAGATCTAAAATAATAACTGGTTTTTTGATGCTAAATAAATGTTGATACTTACAAATATGCGGTTTACAATTGTAGCATCAAGATAACTTTCCAGACTCATAAAAATTATGCAAAGAAATATTTACTTACCTTTATCGAAGCGTAGAGCTAGAGGATGATTTACCAAGAAATTTAAGATACTTACCAAAACCAATCCTGATTTGTGTTCATTAACAGTCATAAACTGTTTATTAGATAGTAAGAATTAACATCTGGACAGAAACTGTTCAGATTGCGTGTCATTCAGGTTTCAATAGAAACAAAATATGAATTGAAAGACAATTAACAACTACAATATTTTATTTATTTTATTTATTTATTTATTTTTGAAAGACATGGCTATAAATTAATTTGTATTATGCTATAAGTTCCTATTCGCTAATAATTTCGAAAAATTCTAGGAATTAATAATTTAATAATTTTTTGAATCTATTCAATTTTATGATAAAGTATGGTGCACAATTTAAAGTTTACAAATTACCAGGAGTCGCATTCTATACGGAAAATTTTATTGTTCCTACCGCTATTTTGAAAATAATATTTTCATGATCATGATTCTATAGAATATACTAAATAAAATGATCATGAAGGTAACTTATTAATGGTAACTTATTAAATTTTTCTTATAGAATCCAACTCCTGCAAATTACAGTAAGTAACATGTATCATTTTTTCTGACACTGAACATGATACTGTATCATTAACCACTTAATCGTCGCACCCGAGACATTCACGGGCTGCAAGCATCACGGCTTTTATTCAGAATTGTTAGATTCTCACCAGTTTTATAAAATAGTGTAATTGGTTTTATTCTGGTATCATTTTACTTGTCATTAAATAAAATGATTATCTTTTGTTCAAAAAAGTGGTGGCAATAATGAATTTGAATTTTTAAACTCTAATTTAATGCGACCATTAAGTTGTTAATGTGATTTTTGAAATATATTATTAAATAACTTAAATAAAATTAAAAAACTTTAGCAGTTGAAAAATTTTAGGTTTTTTTTCGTTTTTTAAGGCACAAAAATGAGATTACATAGAAAAACACCGAAGATTAAGTTCTATACTTTCGGATTTAAGATTTTAATTGATAAATTTTCATTTCTTAATAAAGAAAATAACATAAGGTGCAGAATGCGCTGAAAAATTTTAGTTTTAGAACAAGAAAATGTTGTCTACTGAAAAAAAGAAAATATAAATATTTAGACAATAGAGAATATATCATATATATATATATATATGCATATATATAAAAAATATATATATTTATTAAATTTTAAAAATATTTTCCTCTATAACGTTCGAATGGGTTAAATTATAAATTTGATGATTTCATAGAACGTAGAATTTGTGTAAGTGAAAGCAACAGCAGCGACATCCCATTTATATCTCAAATTACATTTTTTCAAATGTTGAATTTCTACATACTAAGTATGGTTGAACCTTTGTCAAAGAAGAAATTGAAAAAAAATAGCGCATCTATTTTCAAAAAATAATTTTTGTGGTATATTTCTACAGAAAATGTTGCAGTAATATACTACGAAGACTGTTGTTTGGAAATAGAGGTTTTATAAATTTTGGTGCTTTGTTATACAACATATATATTTAAAATTATATATCTATAGGAAAATTACGGGAGAAATGAACCATAGGATGAGATTGGACTAATCAAATATTTCGTTTATGCTCATCCTACAGATGGTGCAACTGTCTTAGTCAGACATTTAAAGATATTTAGGGCATGCAACTTTTTACTTTTCAAAATACATAATACTTTATCAACTAAAAATCATTATTGTTTCTGGTGAGTCAAATATTTTTTTCATATGGTTATAGTTATAAATTTAAAGGTTTTGGTTCATATGTTATCTATCTGATTTTAATGAGGTAAAGTCGGGAAAAATTTAGGCTACTAAATAACCGAAAATAGCGACATAATATCAAACAGCGTAGATTCTGGGTGTGTCATATTTTTCACATCGGGAGAGATGAACCATGTGTAGGCAGGCAGCAATGAACCAGATTTTTTTATCTGGAGCGATGGACCATACAAACTTGAATTTCAAATTCTACTTTTTAAACAGCTGAATTTACAACACTAAGGGATTGAATTTTTATGTTTTCGGAAATTGCCAACTATTTATGTTAGAAAATGTTCGTCTCTGTCATAGATATAAACATTCAAGAAATGTATGATGACGAGAAGGACTATTTAGAAGATTGGAACGAAAAGGAATGTGTGGGATGCGGCGAAAATGGCAATGATGAGACGAAATATTGGATATAGTGTATTTCTTGTTTTTGTTGTCTTCATGAAGGATGCCCACGGTTTGAAGTCGCATGCTATAATTGTGGGAAAAAATTAAATAACAAGAAAGAAATTACTGAAAAATATCTTGACTCATAGTATATAAAATATTTTTATAAATGATGTGTAAATCTATTAAGATTTACACATCAATTCTTCAAGAAACGAATTTGATTTTGGCTGGTATACATTAAAAGGTCATATAATAATTCATGAAAACTTAATGTTCAGTAATTTAATCGTAAGTAAGATCATTTAATTTTCATGTAATAAAAATAAACTTTTGAAGTTTAAATATATGTGTAATTATTTCAGTGTTTTATGGTGTTCCATCTCTCCCAGAGTAGTCCAAGTGAGATGGATTACTTAATAAAAATGTAAAAAAATATATAATACATTCCTGTAAAGATATGAATTTCTACATTAAAACTTTTTAAAAGAAACATCATACACTGAATATATATAGGGGAAGATGGGGATACTTGAGCCAGTTTTTAAAATTTAATTTAAAAAAATATTTATAATATCTTAGAACAAAATAAAATATTGAAAATGAAAATTTGATAATTTTTCTTCAACTGAAAACCACTTTCAATTAATTTTAAACTATTTTCTATGTCTAATTAATTTTTACTTTTTTTTACAACGTGGCTCAAGTATCCCCATGGAGGGGATACTTGAGCCATGGTGAAGGGATACTTGAGCCAGTACGGAAAAATACCTACAAAAGTAATTTTTTTCGCTTTATTTTTGCACAAATATTTTACAGAATGATAAATTATGATGCATAAAGTCCTTCAAAACCAATTGAGATTAGAATGCAGATGTTTCAGCTCTTTGGCAATATGTATAAAGAACAAATTCAGAATGGTTGTAAAACCGCACATCTTTTTTCTTTTACCTACATGGTAACTTAGTAGTGCTGTTGGGGACAATAGAAGTCATTTCTTTGATTTAAAAAAAAGTTACAGTAACAGAGGATAAAATTTCAATATAAAATATTAATCTTAATATATGATATTAAAAAATAAATATTTAATATGTTGGACCTAACTAATTAAAGTATTAGAGATTATTTTACATTTATCTAGACAGGCTATTTTGTTCGTCAAAATGAAAAAAAAAATGGATATTTTATTTTAAAAAAATATCATTTTTAAACATTTTTTTTCTAAGTCATTATTTTTTTAAGAAAAAAAAATAAAATAAAAAATCATGCTCCCTTTTATCCAGAAAAAATCTATTATTGAATATAAGGACGTAATTTTATTTTTTGTTTATTTTACCCATGTCTAATTTCCTAGTGGGGATGGTTGAGCAATGGCTCAAGTATCCCCAATCTCACTGGCTCAAGTATCCCCATTACCACTATTTTTGTTTATCAGAGTTTTACTAAGTAAAGCATGCAGCTATTTGAGCTATTTTAGATTCAAAATACAATTGAGATTATACTTATTAAATTTATATATATTGTTGCAACTTTAAACGAAACCTTAATAACAAAAAAAAAAAATAAAAAAAAAAATAAAAAAAAATAAAATAAATAAATAAAAATAAAAATAAAAAAAATAAATAAAAATAAATAAAACATGCACCTAAATATTTACTTTAGATAGGGAAAAACAACTATTAATCACCATACTTTCAAAATGATACCAAGGTATGTGATACGGTAACTATAAATATGTTACCGTATTGCCAGTTTTAGAAAGAAAAATTAACCAACTGTAGAAATAATAGGGGTGGTTCAAGTATCCCCTATGCTCAAGTATCCCCACTCTCCCCTACTGTGAAAAGTAAAATGACTTTTAGAGCGCGAAGAAAAAACGTGGTCCATCTCTGCCGTAATCACCCTATTGTTGTCTGTGTGTGCTTGATGACAATGCGCTAGAGAAACATATTGCACATATAGATCTTAAAATTTGGATGAAGGCAGTTTCTAATGCAACTGAGGCTCAATTTTTCTATTTTTTCTAATAATTAGTCGATATATGAATGATAAATGTTAATGAACAAGCCAAATGGACAGCTTCCACTGTTCTCATTGCCGAGTGTGCTGTGCCGCCGAAGGCAATGTTGCTTCCTACTCTAAGTTTCTTTATAAAGGTTTTTCATTAAAAAATATAAAATCGTAAAAATTCGAGAGTGTACTCTTTTATATATGTTTAAGGTTATTATACCGCCTCTGGGTAACACCGGACGGATGAGCTAACAAGCAATAAATTAGATATGTATGCATGCTAGTTGGTGAATATTATTATTAGTGATGACATTTTCCCATTTAATTAAAAAAGAAGAATGTATTAATTTATAAAATTCAAATGTGAGTATGCCAACTAAAATTGCTGCCTTATAAAAGATGTTTAGAAACATAAAAATCCTTAGAAACATCAAAAACGTTTTAAAACATGATCATATGGAAGAATTTTGTCTTTAAGGCTGCTCTCAAATCTAAAGGAGAAATTTTATGACATAAGTTTAAATTCACTCTTGTTCGGAAATAATTGAAACTGACAAATGTTGTTAGAAACTATGTTATCAAAATAAATTTTTCCTTTTTGTAACCACAATAGATTTTTCTGGTAATGCTATCGAAGTTGGCGTTTTGAACCTAATTTCCCGACGAAAGCATAAAAGCCATTCAATGAAGAAAGAAAAACGTCTTGTCACGTGATCAAAAACGTTTACAACTCGATAGGTAATTTAGCAATCAAAAACTGGAAAAATCATTTCGATTCCTAATCGCTTCCATAGTCAGGATCCAACTTTATACAGTTACGTTTAAAAGTGTATATATCATTGTCTCAGAAAGTTTCGCGCTTGTTGAGTAGTGAACCTAAGAACAGCCTCAAATAACTAATGCAAAAGTAGATTTTATGTTGCGTTAAAAAAAAAAAAAAATCAAGAACGCTGCGTGCCCTGCATAAGAGTTAAATCCCATGAAAATGTTTGAAATCTTGCGTGCAGTATTTTTTCATATGCAGTATTATTTATGTGTCGTTTAACATTTATAAGGTGTTAGATACTCCAAAAATACATGAAAAAAAAAAAAAAAACTCCTCGGACCGTTTAAGTTTAAAGAAATTCACATTTTAGCAAGCAATTTTTCTACTAATGGATTATTAAAATATTATAAATGTCCATTGAATATTCCTGCAAATGAGTTCAATATTGTATTAAAATCATGTTCATAATGCGCACACGTACATGATTATACATGTGTATTTTAATTTATTTTACACAAGATTATTGAAAAGTCTCCAAATATAAAAGATTTCATTAAATAAATCGGCATACTTTTCAAAAGAACTAAAATATGCTTATCATCACTAATCTATATTATGGCAAATTCTTTTACAGACAAGACTAGCAGCAAGACAACCGAGCGTATCCATGCTAGAAGATATATATATAAATATGATATAAGCGGCTCGGATGGATGTTGTTCTGTTTAAGATGAATGTTTATGATATTGAAGTTACATGGATGCTACATACTAGTGTCTTCTCTACCATCTCAAAATATTTGCCTCCGAGGTAAAAATCACGATTTCGCTGAAACTTTCACTACTGCTTTTCTTGTTTTGTTTGGATGGTTCGTTGAACGCACCTTATTTAAATCATGACTAAGTGTCTTGCAGGGAAGCAGACCTCGCCTTAGGGTTTTGACCCTTTTATAAGTAACTCTTTAGTTATTCTCCATGTCAAGTTAGAATGTTTCAAGATATGTTACACAATGCGTTTGTCAGATATTAGGAAATGTTACGCTACTAAGACATACAAGTCTTTTGTTTCAGGTTTTGAAAATGTCAAAAGCCTTAAACGTGTAAACAACTTTTTTTAACACTATTCAACAATTTATTGCATTAGATAATGTCATATTTTAGAAATAAACTTTGCATAACATATATTCCGGTATATAATCCAGTGATGAAACAAGCATATTTAGAATCATAAAGTTTAGTTATTTAAATTTAACTTATTGCTATGACGAATCTAACTTTATTTATTAAATAAAATTTCTTGTTTTAAGTATTTTCCTTTGATCTATGCGTTATATGATCCACGCGTCTTGCACATATGGTACAGTACTGGATACAAAAGAGATCACCCTACAAACTCAGCTGCAAAACATAGTATAGAAATATGACTGCTACCAGCGGATTAGTTATAACACCTACCATTTATTGCTATATTTAAATTTTATTTATGGGATTTATAAATATGGAAATTGTAACAGATTTTAAAATTTTCAGTATTAACACTCAATTTTGACATCATATTTGGATTTTCCGTAAAATTTTACCTTCGTATTCTATACAGTACTAAACAGAAGTGTTTTGATCAAATAGGTTTAGGAACTAGGTAAGGTTTAAATTTCGCACTATTAAATTCATTTTTAACACTTTCCAACATAGTTGAAAAATATCTATGTATTCGGTTTGTAGGTCCGACTGTCCATCTGACTGTGTGACCGTCTCTCCGTACTGTAACTCGCGTAAATTTAGTCCAAATGCTATGAAATGGATATACGTTATTGGGTTTACTATAGCATGTTTGGTATAAAAAGTGAAGTGTGTAGCATTTTCTGTTCATTTACAGAACTAGTCAAAAGAATTCCGTAATGGTCTATAGGAAAAAATTACTTTACTATTTCAATCGATTAATATATTTTAATGATTTTACAGTATTTTAAACGCATTGAAATTGAGATACATCACTATAAGTGTCTTACTAATGAATGGGGTGGGCATAGAACTTATCGATTATTTACAGGGACACACAAAAGAATTTGACTATAGAAGAAAATGAGTAATAATTGAACTATTGAAGCCAACGAACAATATTTACAGGACGAGCGTTTTCAGTTGTGTTACACGTTATTAAATTATTTTTTTAATGTTACTTGGTCTGTATAAATTCTACAGATCGCATACAGTGTCGCAAAAAAGTTCTAAACAGCTCCCGTTTTTTGACGGAAATTGCTGAGAGGAAATTTTAAATTTTGTTATTCTTTAATTGAAGTATTTTTAGCATGTTTGCAGTATGTATCTGTAGATCATATACAGGGCTGCTATAAAAAATATATATAGTTTAACTAAGATTAATGATAATAGAAGAAATCAGATTTTCAAATACGCTATGCATTTTCAATCTTATTCATTTATCTTATTCATCTTATTCATACATCTTTCACCTTAATAAACTGTAAAGTTTTCTTATAGTAATCTGAATGTGTTGGAAAATGTTTCATAATCTACGTTGTACGTAAGATATTTTCTTCTCGTTTATCATTGCAAAATAAATTAAATTTCGAATAGTGTATAAGCATTAACTCAAAAATTTACTTGGCAAAATAAGCTAAATTATTATGTATCGCAGTTTGCTTGAAAACTGCATCGCAATTTACTCACTTTCTATTGTTTTTACATTAATTTTCAAGCATGATTTTTTTCAAATCTATATCGCGTGCAGATGATTACAAAAGAAAAATCCATTTGCTCTTAAATTGCCAGAAATCGCTCATCATTTGATTCCAGCTTATATTCCGTGAATAAATTAAAACATTCATCAATCAATAAATCTATACTCTCTTAAAAAGATTAGCCACAAAATAGCTCAAGTTGAGCTGAAATCCACTCATCTCAGTGTTGAAAGGCAGCTTCTCAAAAAATAACTCGAATGAACTAACTTGATGAATGAATTAACTTGAAATAACTCGAGTTTTAACCAATTTAAATGAAGTTGAGCTATTCAAATAACCAATTTAGATCAAGAAGATTTAATCGTTTGAAAAACAACTCTTTTGTGATCGAAAAAATTACAGCTCTTTCATGAGAAGCCAAATCAGCTCTTTCGTTTTAAGAGTGCAGTAAAGCGATAAAATATATATGCGACAGAAATTTAAGACATGTCATCGAATTTAGAGCTTAAACTGAGCTTAAGTTTAATTATATAAATAATTAGCAAACGTAATTACCGATCGATTGGTAGCTGTCACATATCCACAAAGTGGTTTGCACGGCAGAGTTAATAAGTGGTGATTACATTTTTTTTCCGAAACTGTACAATTTTTTAATAATTTGGGAATTATTTAAAAGATTTTTGTAATTAATTTAAATTAAAATTATCAACTAAATTAAACTCTAATGTGACTTTCAAGAATTTAAAGTGATTCTTTTCGAAATTTTTAATCATGAAAACAATAATAAAATAGATGTGGGTGTATTTGTATACAATAATTTTTGAAAAGGAAAAATTAATACACTTTTAAAAACAAATCCAGTTAATTTATTTAGAAATACTACTATAAGATTAGTTGACTTTTTTTTGGTCATTAGCAATAAAGTTTTTTGAAAAGTAAATATGAATGAATGGATAGATTGAATTTTGCGGCCCAAGTGAAACAAGTTGATCTAATGTTTATGTTACGATAAAAGAAAGAAAGAAATACTTTTAACATAATAAAAAAACATAAAGTCAATTGATATTTTAGAATAATTAATTTCAAAACAATAGTAAGAGCTAAAATATAAAAATTAAATATGAATTACACAAATCATCATTTTTGTAATATACTTTGGTGTAAGCACTCATAAGAAATTTTGTAAATTGCATATGTTTTTCACATTAAAGTTATGAAATAAAAGTATTTCTGTTCAATTTGTTTCAATTTAAGGACAGGCAAATATGAACATTTTAAATCGAAAAGTATTTACGTTAAGTATTGTTGCCTTTAATGAGGTAACTACAGTATAAAATACATTTTTGCGCCAAATGATAATATGTTTGAATATTTTCTTCCCTTGGATTGCCCACTCATTTACAAAAAATGGTGTTATTTTCAGAATTTTTCATTAAAGATATAGATTCTTTGTGATACTGCATAAAGGATTTATGGTAAAAAAAAAAAATGCATTAATATATTTTTGTTTTGTTCGTTTCTTAATATAGAGTTTTAAACAAATTAGTCTGATAAATCAATCTTAAACACCTGAAATACAGATACTAGACACGTACCAATATAAATTCAATTGGAACTTAGTATCATGTAAGAGCATGTTCAATGACAAAAATATATTCCAAACGGCGAGTTGCAAATAATTCAAAATATATTTCAAAAGTGGCATTTTGAGTAAAAAATCACGTAAAGATTAAAAATTTCGAAAAAAATTACTGATTACCGATCAAAAATTAGATATTTCGACACAATACGTTTAATTAGAGTATACATTTAATTACAATATGTTTAATTAGAAGTCACTGTATCATGAAACTTATTATATCTGCACGTTTTAGAACCTTTATTTTTCTAGCTTTTTTTTTCTTTTACTGGTTGAAAATCGGATTTTTTTTCACTCTAAGAGATTCAGTTCGATTTTTAATACTATGTTTAATTACTCAAATAAGCATTTTCTAAAATATTTCGGTGTAAACAACCATAAAAAATCACTTAATTTGCTATAATATTTTCACACTATACTCGTATATAAAGCCTATTTCTGTTCAAATTGCTTTAGTTAAGGGATTTTGTTTAATTATTCTCTCGACCAGTCGTTTTCTCTACACATGAACTGTGAAAATAATTTAGTACTACCTTTCTTTTTAATAGGTTTTTTTAAGTTTTTTTTTTAAAGTCACCGACAATGCTTTTATAAATGATTAATTCACTACTTAACTTAACAATAAAAACTATATGCATGTAATAAAATATAAAAATCTATATTTACCGATGCGAGTAGTTGAATGACACAGATCCAACTCACTAGTTGAATCATGGTTATTTTTTGTCCCTGCGCCTGGTAAAACCTGTAAAAGACAAAGTTACAAAATAAAGAATGAAGTTTTTTGTCAACATTTAGGAAATACATAATAAAGAGTTTTAAACAAAATAAAGCCCTCCCTCGATAACTTACCTGATGATTAACGCAAACTCAGATGAATTTATTTGTTAATTACACTGACAATTACCATTAGCAACTAAAATAATCTAGCTTTTAAATATATAATTACATACCCTACATGTTTGAGTCTCTTAGCAACTTTATTTCCTTGTAGCATCCCGGACTCCTTCAAGATCATCGGCCATTTTATCGTGGGAGATCTATAATTTATCACGTCTAATTATTTTGCAAAATTTTTACTTCAAAGTAAACGAATTTATTTTATAAAATTAGGTCTAACTTTAATTAATTTTAATGCTCTAATAATCTTTGCTTTACTTTTCGGGATTAAAAAAATAAATTTATTAAAATCATAAATATGATACATATTTGACTTAGTTTTTCGCTCCTCCATACTCTGAAAGCTTAAATACATTTAACACCTTCGGGGTGGGAAGAATGTCTTTTATAGAATTTTTAATTTCTCAGAAGTCTTTATTTAATTGAATCACAGAAATATCCTTGGTTGAAAAAGGCAAAGCTTAGAACTGAAAATAACTGGTGGGAATAATTAAGGATACTGAACAACTTATTCATACACATATCTGACATATATACGTCACATATTCGTGACGCTTGTCTCCAACGGGTTAATGAGTTTCGTGTTTTTGTTTTGATTTGTATATTTATTCTTGATTTATCCAGAAGCAAAAACTTTTCCTGCGATATGCAGCACTCTTGTGTCTAGTGCAGACACCACGTGTCCATACTTAGATTCCTGAATTCAGATCACAGATTTGTCTTCTTTTTTCAATGGTTTGTTGCTGAATGGCTATGTACTTGGTGGATGAATGTTAAAGCAGTGTATATGAGTCTAGATCGCATGAGTTTGAATATCACGTCTACTTTTTATTGCCAATCTTTCTTGTACATTTTTATTTAAAAATGTTTTATCTTTTTAAAAATTCTATTTCAAGTTTTATTAAACATTTTTTACTTATGAATGTTTTATTAGAGAAATGTTCTACTTCGGTTTCCTTTTTTATGTTTTTTAAATTTAAAAACATTTTATGGGCCGCTTTACATTTTTCATAATAAATTGAAAATTTCTAATAAAAGTAATTTTTGATGTTAATAACAATTAAATATTTATTTTTATTTTTACAACACAATATTTACTAAATATTCTACTTCAGAATTTTTTTCTACTTATTGATTTTTAAATGTTGTACATGGAATATTTTTTTAAAAGTTAATTTTTATATTAATGGCAATTACATTTACATCTAATGATAAAATAAAATACTTATTTAAATACGATAAAATATGTTTAAAATTTTAATTAAATTAATTATATTTAAAGTTTCAATTGACTATAATACCATCAAATACCTTTTTTTAGGCAAAGCATATTTGAAGATATAAAAGGAAGGAATTTTTATGGTAATGTGAAAAACTATGCAATACCTATATCATCTGTTATATTAACCTACACATTTAAATATATTGAGTTACTAGGGCATTCAGGTTGTACCTATACCTATATAAAATAGCTTGTGCTGACTGACTAATAATCAACGCACTGCCGAAACTACTGAACATAGAAACATGAAAATTGAAGGAAATATATTTCTTATGATGTATGCGTGCACTAAGATGGGATTTTTGAAAATTCCGCCGTTAATGGGGTCAAACAGTGGGTCGAAAATTCTGGAAAATCTTCTTATATCTCACCAGCTGTTTAAGGTAGAAGCGTGGAATTCAAGAAAATAAATCTACTAAAAAAATAATTAAACACATATTTCAAATTTTAGAAATTGCCCCCTAAGGGGGTTAAAACATCTTCATGAAAATCAAATTAACTCTACACGCATTTTATACTCAATCTGCATTAAAAGTTTGCTTGAACAGTACATTACAGGGCAAACGACCTACTGTACAATATTGAGTAATATCTTTGAATTATTCAAATAAGTGAATTAAAAAGACAGATTTACATAAAACTTTTCTACATTTCTTCCAACAAGGTTCACAATTGCTACTCTATTTTCTCGTGGAATAAATTATACTCAACTTATTCAACGTTTCGTATTGTTTAAGTAATTAAAAACGCGATTGATTAAAAAGCGTCAACTCTGAATATTTAAATAAAATTATGTTATCCTCTTAATGACTAACATTTGTCTTTTCAAAAGACATTCTAATTAAGCAATGTTCACTGTTTTTTAACTCGAATGATTTAAATGAAATAAGAGAATTGTCTTAATGATAAACTAAAGACAAGTGCAGCTTTCTATAATCTTATGCTATGTAACCACATTGATAGTTCAGAACAAAGGAATATTCAAATGAGCAAACTAAATTATTACCAATTCTACATTTAACATTGCAAACGAAGCATCCGGGTGATGAGAGTAATGTTAGATAATGGTAATTGTTTATAGTGACAGGGGAAAATTATAGTAATGTTTTTATGATGATACATTATTTATACAATGTTAAAACTTTCTCTCACTTCTCATTCATAAAAGCAACTGGGTGAAAGAGAAACAAATCATATCTTTTAAAAAAGTATAAATTTTAATGACTGAACAGTGACATCCGGATGTTGAAAGCGATATTCAATTGTACTAGTTCTTCCGCAAGCAGAGGTAAATAATCTAAAACCTCATTAGTGCCTCCTCTGTTCAAAAATAAACCATTAACGCCGGTCACGTCAAAGAGTTTCGGTGGGAGAATTTTACTTAACATTCTGATCAAGCAGTTGACGAATAACTCATCCGTACAGAAGGATTCTAAGTTAAAGTAATCATTCAAGTTGATATTATCCTCCTCAGTCCTAATGTCGTCTGTAAGAGACACTTAAGAAAATGCTTTAAATTAGCTTTAATACTTCTAGAATTCTTAAAATTAATTTTCGGCTATTCTAATAAATGTGTGCACATCACAAACATTGTTTTATAGACTGATACATGTTTGGAGAAGTTTTATAGTAATTTCACACTAGTTTTTGAAGCCCCATGTGATAATTGTCTCAGGGCTGAGGAGATTATACACGAACTTCACTAAGTGTGACTTTGAATTTTATATGTTAGAGTTATGTCTTAAGATATGTAATTGTAAAGCAGGAAGTTTCTTAAAACAGAGGCTTTATTTTGTGAAAGCCCATTTGCATCCAAAATTCATACGAAATTTAATTTTACGTTACAGGATGACATATCACTTTTAAATCAAGACGAATTATCTCGAATGATGTGAACCTACGGTTCCTAAATCAAACTCTTGAGATGAATCTCAGTAAAATAGTTTGAGGAATAGCTATTATGAAAAATTGTGTAAGTTCTTAAGGTAGCAGACATAAATAATCTAAAATCTCGTTATGGAAACTTCCTTTCAAAATTTAAACTTTAAGACTGATTACATCAAAGACTATTTTTGGGGGACAAATACGTAAGACTTTGGATTGGATAAATAATTCATTTACTAAATTAAGCAATTACTAATTCAAGCAAATTGATATTGATGTACACAAAGTTAAGCAAATGTGTTTTTAATGAGGTAATAATTTCAGAATTTTATTTTGTTCAAGTAATAAATTCAGACATATATAACTGTAAGTAAGGAATCTCCAAAAGAAAAGCCTTTCTTTGTGAAAATTCATTTACGATTTTTACGATATAAGGTGGTCTCTTACATGTACCACATTTGAATTAAGATGCTTGATAGTGGATGATCATGTGTAAAGTTTCTAAATGCATCTTTGCAAATGAGATAGTTCGAAGTATTATTTTTATGAAAGTTAAAGATTAATTCGCATTGTTTTAAACTTAACAAGAAATGTAAAGCTCTTTAAGATTTAATAAATCTATTACTAAAGAGCACAAGTAAGAAACATGAGAGTTTGGTTGGTTGTATTGGGTTTTATGCTCAAGGTCCCTTTTTGGGGCAGGTTGTATCAAAAGAAACATGTGCGACTGATATGAGAACTATAGTGCTTCCAATATAGTAAAAAAGCGAACATGTTGAAGTTAATAATAAGGAAAACATCATACCAACCTCCGACTGTTTTTAAATAAAAACAAAGCACTTCGAACTAATAAATATATTTAATGAATAAAATCGAGTAAATTTCAAATGATTACGCAGAAGAAAGATACATATAATTAGACTAATGTTTTCATTCAATGTACGTGTTTTTTATTCATTAAAAGCCAGAGTTTGCCAAGTATGATGATTGTATTGTAAGCATGGGTATGAGCATATTTCTGCGATATCGAAACGTAACGATAGAGTTTAGAAGCCTTAAAATCCCATTACATTTCTTATTTATAAAAATAAACCATTAACAATGAATAGTCATATGCTTTTGATGGGAATTATTACTAAATTTTAGATCGAGCATTTAATATACAGTCGATATAAAAAATACATTTCAGTAGTGTATCAAAAAATGATTTGTAATAGTTTCAGCAATACAATTTAAAATATCAATAAACTTTATTCTACGATGAATTATCAAATCAATTAATGATTGTTTTAAATTTTCGTCATAAGTATTATTACAAAGGCATTTGTAAATTTAATTAAATTAAATTCACTTTAAAAATGTATCATATCTATCTTCAAAGATGACGAAATTTTAATTGAATTACTCCTAGTAATTAAAAATTAAAAAAGAAAATTTTTTGAACTTGCTTTCAATGAAAATAAGTTTGCTAAGATTCTAGGAAACATAAACTTCTGTAAAAAAATTTAGTAGTTTAACTTTTAATTATAAGTTTTTTTTATCGAATGGATATTCTAAACAATTTTATTTGCATTGGTGGGTGTGCCAAAACTTATATAAACCCAACATTACTTCTTTGTTTAGGGCATTTACATCCTTTAAAAATAGATATAGCCGTGTAATATATGCTGAGTTCTTGATATAATTGGTTACAAACACAACTATTTCAATAATTTGCATTGACTACGCATTTTGTTTAGCATTAGATGCGGTAGAAGATAAATAAATTTACATTCTTTATAATATAAATGATTTCCCCTGATGGGCACATTCTTCGTCAATGCATCATCACCGTTCCACATTTATTTTCTTAATTATTGATCTATTGTACTAATTAAAGATTTCATTATTTTTAAATGATGCATATTGGAATGTTTATACATCTGTGTGGTTTCCAATTAAATTTTACGACTCTATAGATCTGAAGAAATACAAACTCTGACAATGACACTGTTATATTTAGACAGTCATAGCAGAATGACAGTCATTTGTATGGCAAACTTATTTATAACACCCTCGATGGAATATTTATGAATGAGTCACAAATATTTATAGCACCAGTCTTTTTTAGGGTCGTATCATAATGGAGAGGCTACACAACACCTCCACGCATATAATTTGATACCGACCAAAGAAGTTTATTCATATAAAATCTTTATTATGAAAGTTCCACTGAAAAAATAGCTTCCCCCCATGAGAACTGAAGTGCCAAAAAAATTCCTTTCTACAGTTGGAACATGACGAGGAAGTAAAGACTTCATTTAATTTTAAAATCTAAAAAAAGTTTTATAAATAGTGGATCGGTTTTTTTGTAAAATAGTGTAACGAAATCGACCTGTGGTGTCAACAACAAGCCAGAATGAATAGCTGATGACGATGTTCTTCCTGGAAACAACTATAATTAATCAAGCCAGGTATTTAATCTAGTAATATCCCCGTAAAAAAACATGTACAATTATACCTCCACCAGTCAGATCACGGGATTGGTGTATTGCAAATTTGATAGAGTAATTAAAAAAAATAGAACGTACATTTTATTAAAAATTTCTTCCTTTTTTATCTATGTGGAATTAACCTGGTAATTATGTAAATAAATTTATGTTACATGTTAATAGTTGAATATAATAATTGAGTTTCAGATATCTCTAATTATTTTTTACATATATATGCAAATCCTAAACAAGGATAACGATTTTTACAGTAACCAATCTAACAAAATTATGCGTTTATTGATGCACTGGAATGAAAGGGTTGTACAAAAAAAATTCACAACAAGAGTTCTTATGTTTCATAGAAAATTTATGAGAAGCTTAATTATAAGATGATGCTGACAGTAATTTCATTAAGTTAATTTTATTAATCTGCCTCTTTCCCAGATATAATTATTTTAAGATATCCACTAACGATCACATAAATTTACTTTAAATTGTATATCCTGTTTTTTCCTTTAAATCTCCTGTTCCGATTTCTATGATAATAAATAAAATTAAAGTATTTTCTCCTTTTTTAATATTAAGGCTGTTTTATGCCAATACTCTTTTATATAAATTATATAAAACCATAGCTATAAATTTATCCAATGTAAACTAAATGTCTCTCACTTATTGTTCATTAGTTAATATATCTCGTCTATGTTCATGAAAGGTTTCAGATTCTTTGATTGTTTCATAGTCAGTGGTTTTCTGAATGAAAACATCAATCAGTAAAGCGATCTGTCAGTAGCTGCAATTGGTGTTACACTTCTAATCTTATGCAGCATACTTATTATTTTTTTCTGCCTTTTATCCGTTAACCAATAATCCAGATATCTCCGTTAAAACCATAAAAGTGCTCTTTGAGGAGATTTTAGCGATCTGTCAAGTAACTCAATTAGATTTAAAACTGGCCTGACACATGAATCCAGGTTTCCATTTCACTTTTTTAATCTGTATATTTTTGATACGCTATCATAGATAAATCTCTGTACAAGGGGGTAGTTTTATAACCCTATAATGTATTCAATTTAGCCCAAATTAAGCAAGAGGTGTTTGAGCACTATGCATATAACACAGACTGGGTCTCAGTCATATTCTGTATATCGTCTCCTGAGAATGCGGTGTCGATATCTGAAGAAAAAAATTTTATTTTGCCGATAGGCGTAAAATAGCATAGTGTTGCTGTCAGTTCGCATAAAAGTGAATATATTTAAAATTCATATAATAATTAACTTAAATTGTTTAGTTAATGTCTATATTATATCATACATTTCCATTTATACCGATTTTTATCGGGCATTACTGGTCCCAAAAATGTGGAACCTTAATGGCATGAAAAATTATAAGTAAAACTCATTATTTTTCTCTTCTCTGCAATAATAAAAGCTGTTTAATTACTATTATTTGAAGGAAATTTCACAAAATTCTTTTAAAATTATAATATAAAAATGGAGATTAAAAAAAAAACAGTTAACGCGGGCACATCAACAAATGAACAACTTTCAGTAAAAATAAATAAATAAATATTTATATTAGTAAAATTAGTTCCGTAGACAGCTGTGGGCAAATGACTAAAAAACCTCCATATGTCTTAAATATAGACATTATATAAAATTATAAAGAATTAAATTATGCAAATTATGTTAATTTAATAAAATTATAGTAGAGTGTCTTAAAGAAAAGCAGTAAAATTTAATTAGTCGGGAGAATATTGGACAAAAATCTTGACGAACCTGATATTATTTTAAACCTTTATCTACCACATTATAAATTCATGGAAATTTTACATTCTAAAACATTTTACGTAAATTGCTTAGACTAAATTAAAAGATTTACATAATCATTTAATAAATTTTTGGAGGATTTTTGAAGGATTGAACGATTTAGATAATTAGATAATTAGATAAATTTAGATAACGATATTTATAACCCCACTCATATCTTTTATTTTAAATTGTTTTCTTAGTATTTTGTAGAATTATAAAATGTACAAATATGATGTTTTTACAATATAAATATAGAAATATTTCCGAATAAAAAAACTTTCATCCCCCTGCCTCAGCACCAAGAAAGCTAAAAAGTTACAAAGGAAAAAGAAATCATCCTTTTAAAAATATTTTTATTTCGTATAATCAATAATACATTTGGAACAAAATAAAGTAATATATCCGTAACTCATTCTAAACAGTATTACAATTAATTGACGGATTAAAAGATTTTTATAATAAGTAATTTTAATGGTACTTATAAGTACCGTCGGTAGATAAAGTTTTAAACCTCGAATCTTCTCTGTCTTCTTGTCTAACTCGGCGAAGTGCATTTATCCAGGCTAGAATCATCAAGTTCTGTAATATAAATTGCGATTTTTTGGGCAAAGATTTCTGATCAGACCATGCGCGCTTTTTGTGATGGTTGTTCTATAAAGACATTCAAAAGGGTATAGTCGGGTTTCTTAGTAAAATATGCCCTTGAGTCAACCACGTCGAGTTTTACATAAATCAATAAAATAAATGAATTTTTCCCCAGTTTCAAGCTTATACCTCAAGACCATGGGGGGTTATGACCCTTAATGCCCATATCGAAAAAGGGTGCATTGTGCCGAAACTACTAGTCGGATTTCAACGAAAAAAAATGGATGCATCATATTATTATACGAATACAGGATAATTTTTTCAACAAAAGTACGAGTTCTAAAAAAAATTTCTTCGTTTTAATTAAGAATCGATTAAAATATTTGAGTGACCACCTTAATTTTTTTGCCGAAAATACTACTATATACCTCAACCTCTTGATTTAATCTCTACTTTTAACTTAATACCTCTAGGGGAGAGGGGGGTTAGTGTGGACAAGGGGTTAGTGTAGACATTCAAAATAAAAATTTAAATAATGTAGAAAAAATTACCAAAAAATTTACACAAACTGACGACATTGTACTCCTTACTAAGCAAAAATTTAGTTGCAAAGGGTTAAAAAGTTTTTGAATAGTTGCAAGAAGTTTAATTTCATGCATGAAAAGTAAAAATACGATTTCCTTTTCAATTTTGCAGCACAAAGAATTTAAATTTAGAATCCAATAAACAAGTTGCTATAAGACAAGTGTAAATTCTATAACTTTCATTAAGATATAAAATTGGTTAAATGAGTAAGACTGAGTAAGAGTAAATAACTGAAGAATAACTTCACAATGTTAGCATGGGGTTAGTGTAGACAGCTTATTGTACTGCATAATTTGTATTTTAAGTACTAAATTTATTATAATGTAAAGATTTACAGAAAGTATGTTTACTTACAAATGTAATTACTATATTAAACATCAAATAAGACTATTTTCCATATAAATAAGGATAATATTGAAATTTTCATCAAATCATTTCAAGCAGAAATTTGAACTTTTTCCTTTTGCTATTTTTTTTTAAATCACCAATTTTGCATTTTTAGAGGATTAATTTAGCCTTAATTTTAAATTAATTCAATAAAATAGAATATACATTATTTTATGTTGGTTAGAAGCATGAGAAATATCTACTGCTCCATTATTATAAACGAATCCCATCGTCACCAACTCTTAGATGTTCCAATATTGTATATTTTGTAGGCAGAGTGGAAAGTGTAAATGGTTTTAGTGTCTATGATGTTGTATTTCTGCAGAAAAAACGATCCGGCACATCATTTTACCTTTCTTGATATGAAAAATAATTCTCTGATTAAAAATGGGGAATAATAGAAAAAAAAATCATACAGCTTGTCATTGTTGGTGTTGCTTCTTTCTCCATAAACCCTTTAGACTGTAATTTAAGCTTAGAAGTTTAGATAATAAAGAATATTTGTGAAAAAATTACCTGTCCACACTAGCCCCCACCATTTTTTTTTTTGGTTTTGTCCACACTAACCCCTACAAGGGGTTAGTGTGGACACATGGATCAATGTTAAAAACTGCCAATTTTCTTATTGTTTAACTGTATTTATCATCATCTTTCCTGTATATTAATAAATAGAAAATATCATTCTTCCATTTGAAAGGGTTGTGAAATTTTAAAAATGCTCATAGAATTTTATAAAATTAAATTAATTTTTTCTGCCCCCACTAACCCCCCCCCTCTCTCCTACCTCTTATCCTCTACCTCTTAACTTAACTTCTACTAAGAGCTGTAATTATTTTTATTAGTATAAGTTTGTTTATAAAATCTACAAGCATGAATATCTAGAATGAATATTTAGTTTTCTGTGAGACTTTTAATTAGAGTGAGAATCATTTAAATTAATCTTTGCTAAAATCTGAAATTGAATGTATTTCTTGTAAACACAGTCATGTAAAATTCTCAAACATAAGTATATGAAAGGAATATTTTAATTTAGATGTAGCTGGTCTATTTTTTATTGAATTTAGAATTATGAAATTAACCTTTATTATTTTCGGAATTTAAATTTTATTGTAATAAATATTTTTATGAAAATCTCAATGATGAGTAGAGGAGAGGGGTGTACCTTGGACATATGTGAACCTTGGACTTATACTAATTCTAGCTTTACTTGTTTAGATCATTAAACAAGAACATTTGTACATTAAATATTTGCCACCAGAGGTCTCATTTAAGTTCTTGACATTTGTTTAGAAGTTCAACTAATTGTGCAATTTTTAAAAAAGCAAATTCACCTTTCAAAAGTAATTTTTTTAGATATTTCTATACTGTTTTTATACTAAAACATATATATTTTCTTTAAAATTAGGTTTATGCATAATAAAGCAATGATCTAGCTACTGCACCACGTACTTTAAATAAAGTTAGGCCAAATCTTAACATCATATTGATAGTTTTGTTTTTAAGTGTCAAGTGGTGTACCTTGAACCTAATAAAAGTGGTGTACCTTGGACTGAGTCCAATATACGCTAGACATTGTCTAATGGATCTGAAAGGCAGCTCATGAAGTTAACATTTGGTATTGACTTATCTAATTACAATCTTGCCCAAAAAATAATTATAATTACTAATATAAATAAATTTTAATGTCTTTTGTGATTATAGTAAGTGTAAATGTTCTGAAGTTCTAAGTGTATTTAGACTTTCTTATTTTTAAAACGTAATAAGCAATGAAATGTATCAAAAATTTATACATGTAGCTTCTTGATTAATAAATGTTATTTTTTTTTTCACTAAAAACAAGTTTTTTTTTCATTCTTAGTAATGGGACCAAGGTACACCATTAGTGGTATACCTCGGTCCGATTTTCATTTTATTTTTAATTCAAAATTTTTCATGGAAATTATTTGTATACAAAATTAAGAGAAATACATGTAGTGTATAACATCATAAAGTTTTATAAAATCTTTTGTTTTTTAGTTTTGACATTTTTTTAAAATTAAAGATCAAAAAGTCAAAATATGTCCGAAGTACACCACCTTCCCCTATTTAAAATGAATGTTTGCACTTGTGTGTACAATGTAAAAGTATTTGTATTGGATACTTCAATAAATAGGAAGATCGCGAATAATTTTTATACGTTATCCAAAAGTAGACTATATCTCCTTAATCTAAAGTATATATTTATAGTGTCCATTAAAGGCGAAAGATATATATATATTATTTTTTTCTACACTGAATTCGGAGGAAAATGAATATTTTAGCATCACATGAAAAAATATATGCTGATTGCCTCACATTCTGTTTAGCGAACGCCATGATGATTCAAATTAGAGCTATGAAACAGTTATTTACAAATATATGAATAAATTAAAATAGAAATTCTTATTGGACAATCAAAAATAAACTCAATTATGAAAATGCACATAATCTACAAACGTTTTAATATCGTGTTCCTTTTTTTAAATTACATTTTTTTCTCTCTCAGGTTTGTTCTTATATTGCAGAAATTAATTTCATTTAAAATGTATAGTTCGAATAAAAAAAAATTGTTAAAAAATGACTATAACGCAAAATTTAAAGCTAAACTTTCTGTTCTACAAACTTATAAAAAATGGTATTTCAGACTGTGTTCAATCTATATTACTAAAACTATATATTACTACTTCTTAAGAAAAATTTTTGTTTATGTTTTTATATATCTCTTTCTTTCTTTCTTTTACTTTATTATTTTTTTA
Organism: Maratus speculifer; assembly: GCA_964019185.1. NCBI lineage: Eukaryota > Metazoa > Arthropoda > Arachnida > Araneae > Salticidae > Maratus > Maratus speculifer. The sequence continues at coordinate 290,072,301 of OZ025293.1, forward strand.
TTAACTCCAACACATCATTAGAAATTAAGAAATTATCAGACCGTACGATTTGTTTTCCCAGAACGGTCAAACTGCAAAACCGTTACTCTACGATTAGTGATGATGGGCTTAAACAGAAGTCAGTGATGATCAAAATCGACTTAGAGATTTGAATTAAAAGAGAAAAAAAAGTGATGCAACTATTTCTTTGGATAAACGGAAACAAATATATTCAGGAATTTTCGGTTTTAAGCATGATAATTACTTGGAAAAGATTTATTTTGGCTTAATTGCAAATTTTTAAAATAATCTTATACTTCATGGGAGTTATTTTATAACAGAAACAAAAGCAGTGTACATTACTATAGCTGAAAATAAGCTGAAAAATTCGGATATAATATATGGTATTAATTACAGAAATTAAAAACAACAGCAAAAACAAAACTTTTGATAAACAGAAGTAGGTTTAAACCCTACATGAATAAATAAGAAAATTTATTTTTACTAAAGTGATTTAAAAATATTTTAGTTTTTGAAAATGTTTAGTAAAATAACAATGTTTACTTATTTTTACTAGCTAAAAATAACTTTCAGCACTTGCAAAGGCTATGATGTATCTCTCTAGTCTAAAAAAAGTAACTATTGCTGTCACCGGCGCTAATTATGAATTTTTTGTGATCGGGGTCATTCTTCGTTAATATTAAAAAAACTATTGCATACAAATATACGAAAATTAGTGGTATTACAGAGAAATATTTGATAAACATGCCGATGAAAACAGTTTTTAAACCGAATAATTATTTAAAGATATTTAATGTTAAAGTTGGTCGAAATCGTTGCACTAAAAATGCTTTACAGGAGCAAAAACTATGCATAGAAATATAAATATTTTAGATCATCTTAAACATTAGAAGTTCACGTTGTTCAGACTGCATTAATGTTTATAATTTGAATCATTTTTGAGGATTTAATTCCATTTTATACTAAAATTTTCAGCATTCGAGAGATATTTTTTATATAATGTAGGAAAGGATTATTATTTGAAATTGTTTTCAATTTTAAAAACAGCACAATTAATAACAATTCCTTTAAATTAAAAATTTATGGACGCATGGCTATTAGAAACAGAAAAACACTTTAAAATTAAAATTAAATAATTACGTGTTAAAAGCGGAAAATTTTGAAATTACGTCATAAAAACTATATTTACATGGGAAGTTTATAAGAGAAAGGAAAATTTTAAATAATAAATTCATTATTATGCGCTAAAAGTCGTAAATGGTGGAAATTACGTCATATTTAAAACAGCCAAATAATTAACAACTGGCATAAAAGTTTAAATTAAAAATATATTTACGCTTTTATTCATTAATGTGCAATTAAATGCATTTATTTAATGTTTTAAGATAACCTTTTTAACTGTTATCGTGAATTCTAAGACAGCTCAAATAATATTTCTTGTCTATCAACAAAATCATTTTCACGCAAATAGTAAAAAGAGAAAGAAAACTTTGGTAAAAATTACGTGAGGTTTAAAATAATACAACAGTTTAAAAATATATTTACACGAGACATTTCACGTTTCTATATGATCGTTTAAACTACTGTTGATAATTCTAAACGTGCGAAAATAAAAATATTTCCTGTCAAGTAACAAATATGTTTTCATGTGAATACTACAAAGAGAATTAAATATTCAAAAAGTAAATTCATTATCATACATTAAAAGCAGTAAACAGGAGAAATTATGTCACATTTCAAATGACCAAACAATAATAATTCAAAACAGTTTAAAGTTAAAAATATATTTGTACGAGACATTTATTTAATATCTTCAAATAATCTTTTCAACTATTGTTATGAATTCTAAGACAGCGCAAATTATATTTCCTTTCTAACAAAAAAAAAATATATTACTTGAATATTAAAAAGAGAAAGAAAATTTTGGTGAAAATTACGTCAAATTTAAAACGATGCATTTCAAATGCCTTAAAATAATTTTTTATAGTTTGTTAACAAATACAGACTGACTGATAATGAATGTCTTTACTTAATTCATTTTACTTTAGCTTATTTTCAAACTTTTACCTAATTTTTTAAATAATTTAATAGTTTAAAAGCCGATGAAATTAGTGCGCGTTTAGAACCTGGGGCATCTTAACGGGGTAGGTGAGCGAAGCTAATAGTATATATTTAACATATAATATAAAAATACTTTATGTATATTTTAAAATATAATTGATATTATCGTTTCACTGCTCTTTCGTCGATCCCAAATTTTATAAACTTATGTGTCAAATTTGCACTTGATTTAAAGTTTACAAATACATTAAAGTAAAATTAATGAAATTAAAACAGTGCCAGCAAAACAATCCTTCGTATTTTCATATACTTAAAGAATATTTTTCTATATTTGTTACTTTGACATGCCAAACATGCTCGAGTAGTTTTATGATATTACATTAGACACTATAATGTATGCAATGATTTGTCTCAGAATGCCTTGCTATGAAATTTGGAACGGCTATAAATTTTCAAATATTTTGATGTATACTGAGTTTTATATCAAAATAACTGTAATCATAACTACCATGATTTAACGACTTTGTAAAAAAGGTCGTTGAAACTTCTAAATCAGCGGTGTCCAAGCTTTTTGCCTTTAAGCCATTTGTCCCCACTTTTGAGAATAAGAATATTCGCCTTGTTAAATCGAAAAATGTTTGTCATTATATAAACCAGATAATCCTATTCAAAATTTATGAAAGCTCTGCGGAATGCAATACGCAAGTTGGACAACGCTGTTATACATGTTTAATTATTGACCGTTTATTTCATCAATATAAAACAATGAGTTCATTTGATTGTAAGACAAATGTAAGGAATTGAGTTTTAAAACTCGTATTATCTAGAAAATCAAATTTGGAGAAATCCCGAAAGATCATTGACTCCTGCCATTGATTTTCATTCTAAACCAAGATTTTACAATGCCAGAAATACACGATAAAAACTTTTTTTTTCAGATTGTGGTGTTTTTTTTTAATGCAGATTCACCAATAAAATGAATGAATAGAGGAAACTCATATACTTTTTTTTAATTTTGGATAAGGCAAGTTTTGAAACTCATATTCACATATGCGAATTGGAATATAAAGATTTGAGCAGCGTCCCTAAAAGAAAGGACTTTTGGCTCAATTCTAACTGGAGTAAGAAACTAACCAGAACTAAGTAAACCTAACAAGACCTAAGAAAATAAAGCTATATAATGACTAAGAATATATTAAAATCGGATAAAGCCAGATTTCTGCTCATTAATGGCGTACCTACTATTTATTTCATGGAATAATTACCTGTTCATTTTGATTTGGTTTGATTTGACATTGCTTTGAGGCCTATAGCAGCTATGGCTTTCGGCTCGAAGGATCCATTACACACAGAAACAAAGACAATTTACCACAATTTTTTTATTACGCATATCTTTTACATAGTTATAACACTACAAAGGGACAACACACCATCCATGTCTTACCCGGATTCGAACCTGGACCCCTCGGCGTGGCAGTAGCTGCCGCTACTAATCACGCCACTGGAGCGACACCTATTTAAAATAGATAAATATAAAAACATTTTAAATAGCAAACACGAAAGTGTAATCTTTCAAATATAAGCTCATTCGACGCATTTTTCAAAAACATTCGAAGGATTCATTCATGAAGCAGAAATGTTTTGATTATAGTGCGTGTGTTTTCTGGGTTTTTGCTCCCATTATTAACCAACTAGGAAATTTTTTTGAAGTTATCAGTGACTGAAATAATTAAATATTTAACTATTTATAAAACAAACATAAATTAAATTCAAGTTTTATTTGAAACCGTTGCGCATTATTCTTGAGAGGCCTAGAGCTGTGTAGATAATTATTTTTTTTTAAATTTAATAATCCATAAACAGTTGGAATGTTTAACCAATGATTTTCATTAAATTTTGCATGCGCTTTTTGTCTGGTTAAACTTCAGAATAAAATCCTGTTCTAACAGTACTGATAGTAATAGGTACTATCGATAGGAGTAAACGTAATATAATCACTGTTTACTATTATAAATGAGAATTCATGTAATGGAAGGGCGTTTTACATACCATGGTAACCAATGGTAACCAGAGATTCAGGCATTCTATAATCATGAGTACTAAGCCGTCAGAATATAAATCACTATATCCGAATAGAAATATTCGCTATATAAAATCGCAGAAATATCACATTAAACTAACTAATATTAAAAGTATGCTAATGCTGACTAATATTAAAACTATGTTGAATTATTATATTACTAACAAGCTATTATTTGCAACTGTTACCTATGCAATTGTTGTTAAATAATTCCACGAAAAGCATTCCCACGTACAAGAAGTCACATATCTATATCATTGTAAATAAATACCTCTATTTTAGAATCAGACCTGAAAACCTTCGTAACTGTTCATTTAAAATCTTAATTTTAAAAAAAAGAATGAGTTATTTTCATAAACTGACGAAAATGTGACATGTCACTTTATTTTTAAATAACGAAAGGTATTTCATGCACCAGTCTCGAATGTTTTATAAATTCACCTTGGTGCCTTGGTGATTATTATTTGAAGTTATGGGTAATTAAAGAATATAATAATACAAGTTATTATACACTGTAAGTTGAAATTTTCATTGAAAATGTGTGATGTTTTAGTTTTTATAAAAAGACATTCATGCATCAACCCAGAAACATTAATAAATTCACCTGTGGACTATTATTTGAAGTTGCGGTCAATTAAAGAACTAATAACTGAAACAATGGCGTCGCTAACTGAATCCTTTATAATGTTCACAATGTCAACGATCTCCGATAACGAAAGGAATGTGAGAACAAAAAGTTATGATGGGAAAGCTGAAAAAAAAGTAAGGAAAAAACTAAGATCAGTGTTCCGGCTATATCCAGCTACTAAACACAATGCTTTCACATTTGCTTCCCTCAAAAAAGGTTTGAAAACGTTACCAATTAATCATTGAATTTATATAATTATGTTATTAAAAATTAATTGTTTTACGTTCCAACTAAAGTGCGTTAACATACATATTTCTTGTTGTTGATAAGAAAATAAGTTATTTGTATTCATTTTAGCAATTGTAAACCAAAATATTAAAAGAATAATGTAATAGCGAGAAGATAAATAATCTGGATGTCCTTACATTTGCCCTTGATGAATATTCTCGTAGAGAATGAAGATTTAACTTTATAAGAAAACATTATAGAAATAGCATTACATGAATGACTATTTTCTAGCTAACATTACACGAATTATTGCAAAGAAGACTAAAATAGGGTAAAACAAATAGATAGAGAAAAAACTAGGGATTTCTATTTAACGCCAAAAGGATTTCTGTTTAATAAGTCGAAGATTATGTGGAAAAAATGGTATTCCTAAAAGAAAAGATTTGGCAGTTATCAGTGCATAAATTATAGTTTATTTTATATCGATTTCGCAACCATTTTGGCAGTAATATCAAAGAAAAAGACTAGTAACTGGCTGTAGACTAGTAACTGACTAGTAACTAGTTGCTGTTTAATCATTAAAAATTATGTTGATTTTATTTTCATGGAATAAACAATAAAAAATATTATAAGAGCACGACGAATTCAGCACTATGTGTAGTTTCCCATTTATGTTGTTCTATTTCCTGTAAAAATAGATTAAGTATCGTTTATGTGCACTAATAGAAATATAAATATACATGTGTATATATAGTTTTTTTTTCACTTTAAAGGAATTTCGTAGCGACAATATTATGTGAATTGGTTTCTCAATGCAGGGGAAGTATTTACAATATTCAATGATACATTTATTATATGTACAAAGTTATCAATTGGTACGAAATAACGCAATGATTTACAGACTTTTTTTTATTACGCCTTGTAAAATTTACGAGAAATTGAGTGATTTATTCGTAGAGTATCAGCCTATGACGTTTTGCTCTACGAAAAGTTTTTGTTCAATATTTTTAAAATTTCAAAAGCTTACACTTCACAGTCTTAGTGGAAAATATTCAGATACTTTTTATCTTATAAATTTTCTACAAGTTTACCATGGAATTTCGAGATGCATTTTTTGCAATGAATTCATTATGAACTAAATTGAATTTTTACTATTCTCATTCTAAATGCTTTATTTGTGCTCAGTGCATTATTCAGCATCATCTCATATGGTGAACTTTAATACAAAAATTAAGTTATAAAAGGTTGCTGTGTGACCACCTTGTCATCCGCATTGCTTCTAAAACAATTGAATTGGTACTTCGGCTGCAAACGATCCTAAACCATTGGTTGAAATCCGATATTTGTCCTTGAGAGAGATCATCAAAGACCATATGAACCTATTTTCGGCACCGTAGATACATCATCTGTTGATGTAACTACTGTCTGTTCGAAACCAAACAAACATTCAACCCATATACATCTCTTGGATGTTACAATCTATAACCGAAAAGTAATATCTGAATAAGGATATGCAAGATAATAAAAACCCTAGTGACATTCACAATGATATTATAATGGTGCAAGACGCATCCATTTTATTTGGTAAGCCCCAAGTATATTATTTTGGGTTATTTGAGTATGGATTATTTACCATTAAATTTTGATAATTTTTTTAATGAATATGTTAGTGAATTCTGATATAAATCATATTCTCTCTGTCATGAATTCTATAGATTCTTGCATTCAATTTACTTTTGAAACTGAATCGGACAATTGCCTTCCTTTTCTGGATGTTCTTGTTATTCGCAATGAAGATAATTTTCAGACTACTGTCTTTCGCAAACCTTTTGCGGTCAGTCTTCCACCTCACAGATATTCTTCTCATCCTCCTAACCAGAAAGTTACGGCTTTTAAAACTTTTGTTTTCAGGGCTTCCAATATTTGTTCAACTCCTCAGTTACTCAGTGATGAACTTAATTACCTAAAAGCTATTGCTGTTGATCGTGGTTATTCCCCTAATATTATAGATTCTATTCATAGAAAATTGACAAAATCCACACAATCTGAAAGTAAGAACTTTAATTCGAACTCCAATGCTTTGGTTGTTTTGCCTTTTTCCCCAAAAATCAGTCAGCAAATTGCTAAAATTTTAAAAAGGTTCGATTTCAATGTTATTTTTTCTCCTGTTAATAAAATTGGTTTTTCAAATCTTAAGCACCCCATTGATCACTTAGATAACTGGGGTATTTACCAAATTTCTTGCCAATGTGGTCTTTCTTATATTGGTCAGACAAAACGTGCTCTCAGATTTCGTTTAATGGAACATAAAAGGTATGTCAAAAATCAGGAGCTTAAACGTTCCTCTATTGCTCAACATTGTTGGTCTTCACAACATAAGTTTAACTTTTCTTCAGCCACCATCATCCATAAATGTCCTTCCATTCTTGATCTTGATTTTTGGGAAGCTTACCACATCATAAAAAATTCTCACTCCTTAGTCAATGACTTATCTAGTACTCCTTATTTTCCAAGTATTTGGAAATCCTTAATTTAATACTTTTTTGTTTTCACTCGCTTTTTGGTTTTTGTTTTGCTTGTTCTCCGATAGATGTCGCTACTTGCCCACCCAGTTGGTTTTGGCTGCTTTCTTCTCATTGGTTGCTTTTCTTTAGGCGGGTTTGTTCCCATATCGGGTATATAAGCCTACGTCTCTCTGTCTCTTTGCTCAGTTTTGCTATTTTTAGCTCGCTGAGTTTTGCACTGATGAAGAATCTCGATAGTAGATTCGAAATAGCTATTTGCTACCTTCTCATACTTTATTTGTGCATTTATATTCGTTGGTTTTCTATCTTTAACATTTGTGCACAAAGGCTTTATTTGCTATTTTAATTCTTTTAATGTAATATATATTTTATAATATAATGTAAATATTTTCTTTAATTAAAAACCATTATTTATTGCAATTAAATACCATTCCAAATTTGACACTTTAAAAAGAATTTATTGACTTTCTTACATTTACCTAAACTTAATAATGAAAAGCAAATATAAGAGAAACAAAATTAATTATGTGCCTTTATGAAATATTTTGCGATATTTATATGCTTCATCCTCGTGCAAAAAAAAAAGAAAATATAAATATGTTTATCTCAACTCGTTATGAAATAAATGCAATTTTTATTAATTTATATATTTTTTTATTTGTGTCACGTTTCTAAGGCAGAATTACCACACCGTAAGGATTATGAATATTCAATCACCATGCCATTGCTATAATAATGCTTTATCGTCTAAATAATTTTATTCGTGTTTAATATTTTATTTAAAATTTTTTGGCAGCATTTTTCCGTAATTTGGTATTATAAGAATTATACGTAATAAATATACTTGAGTGTAAAAAGGAACTGCGCAATACTTTTGCAGAAAATAAATTTGTTTCAATTTATAAAATTTGACTACGCCAATTAAACAACACAAAGGTGCTGAAAACTTTAATATATGTTTATGTTTCCTCTATAAAGACATGTAAAACTTTTTTTAAAAGCTTCTACAAAAGTATTTTTTATTACTTAGAAAAAATTCCAAACAAATTTGCATGCATGAAGATTTTTTGAAACAAAATGTGCATAGTGAAGAGAAATTTAAATAAAGAAAAAAAAGAATATTGTATTTTCTGAGATAAAAAAAAAAGACAGAGATAACTTGAAAAAATATTTTTTTGTTTTTGTGTGCATATAAGATATCATTTTGTAAAACCAGCATCCTAACTTTTACTACTCATCCAGAGAAAAAAAGTAATGTAATATAAAATATGAAAAAAAGATTTCAAAAACATTTATTATATTAAAAATCAAACAATTATAATTAACATTGCACAATATTTACAAAGCATTTTAACGTGGTTTAATACATTGAAAGAAAAAGTGGTCGTCACTCGATCTAAATTCAAAGGCCGGTAAAAACATGACGGAAAAGGAAGCGCCACAAATAAAGCGGAAGTTTATTAATTTTAGTGATGAGAAAAATACTAAAAATATATAATATTATTATCCGCTGATAACATTATAAGTAGCAATTAATTATATTAATATAATTAGTATTAATAATATTATTACCAGTACAATATGTATATTAATTTTGCTCCAAATGTAACAACGGAATGCATATTTGAAAAAACTGTATATTACGCGCACCCCAATTTTACGAAGTTTTTTTTTGCGATAAAAACCACGCGGCATTCAAGAAAAAACAAAAAAATATGGTATTTGCTTTTCACCATTTAACACTCACGATGTTTTGAGAGTTTGTCGAAACCAAAGTGAGAGTATTGGCGAACGAAAGTTCGTATTATTTTCTAATAATATCTTTATCAACCTTCCTCATCAGCTGTTCACAAGACACTATACGTGACTTAGAATTTTCCTGCGAAAGTGGTAGTTTACTTATCTCACCTTTCCTGAGGCTTCGTGGTCAAAAGAGAAGATTTGGTAAACTCATTACAGAATCTTAGCACTGATCTGCTTTGTTCTTTCCAAGATTTAGTTACAGGCCAGGAATTTTGAAATAAAATATAGAGCACGGTACACTCATGGTGCAGAGATGATTGGAGTAAGATCTCCACTTGCAAGCGATAACATATTTCCCCCCCACGAATATAAGGCGCGGTTAATTTTTTTCTTGTGGTTTTGTTTAATTTTTCCTGTGTTTTAATCGTGACTTTGGCTGTAATGATTGTACTAACGGCCATTCCTCCTGCTTCAGTGAACGACCTTGTCGCTGATATGATAGAGAAGTCTATTGTTTTCCACGTAAGGTGAAACGAGTTGACAGGATTGTGTTACGCAAACCATGTTATTAAAGGGAATTAGTATGTAAGTTAATTATGAAATTGTATATTAAATAGAGGATAATATTTAACACAAAGGTATGATATTATAGAATAAGGTACAAAAGAGATATGAAATGTGTCTAAAATTTTTTTATATTGATCGTCTGTAAAATACGTAACAACATGAAATTAAAATCAAAATACATTCATTAAGATTACGATGTTTCGCTATTTATGACATTGGAAAAATAGGAATTTAGTTAAATGTAGCAGAGAAGAAAATTTGAGTCTACATGTTACGCGAAATGTAAGAACAAGATGTTGCAATGTCAAAACAATTTGATGCTTTTTAAAGGAGCAGATTGGAAGCTTAATTTTTATTCATGATCACAGCTACAGGGGGAAGGGGGCAAATGCGTTTCTTGAAAATTTCTCCGTTCGTATTTTTTTTTTTAATTTAATAATTATAGCTCATTAAACTTCGCATTTCTATTATTTTATGCAAAACGTCTGATGTGGTTTCCCTATCAGCAGTAATCGTCACAAAAGCATCCAAAAAAGGTAATTAAAATGATAAAATCGCCATTAATACGAGCATTATTAGCAAACCAACATTAATTATGTGGATCATACTGGGGTTTAAATTTTGTATTAACATTACAATCATTAAAAACTCTCAGACTGAAACACCAATATTGGTTAAATATTGGCATTATATTGAAAGTATTTCCAATGAAATGCCTTTATTAAAGATGTATTGTTTTATTACTAGAAACATTGGCAATTAAATGACTAAATATTTCTTGCCATTATTGTCAATATTAACAAAATCTAACATATATACAATACAAAGAATATTGACAGATTTTGTTTTGCAATTACAGAAATTTGGTCATAAAAGAAATAATAAAATTCATATAACGATGGCTTCATGACGAGAAAACAAAAAAGAAGGCATTTTGTAGCATTATTATAAACATTTGACAGATCAAATTCAGATCTAGGCATTTTTAAATCAACCATGATTTCTTCTCTATTATTCTTAATTAATAGCAAAAATTCTTGAATAGTATTTTTTATTTATTAAATCTATTCATTACTCTATATATTTTTTATTTTATTTATAAACTGTTAAAATTAGTATTATTGAATTAAAATATTTTTAATTAATTTTTCAGAAATAATACATTATTATGCATATTTTACTTTATAGCGCTTTTGTTTAAAGATATCGAGAGATTGTTTAAAATGGGTAGAAATTTATTTTTATGTGTGATTTTAATTGGATTCTTAATTGGGAACGTTGGAGACTTCTAAATGTGGTTTCTGAAACTTGATTAAAAAGTTGAAATGTCGTGATAACGAAACTTAACAACATGCAAATAGTAAAATGTTTTGAAAGATATATTTTTTAAACACTCTAAAGGATCCAACCCGGGTTTACCAGGTTACATAAAAAAGGTGAAAACTAATAGATTTTTTTTTCATTTAATGTATTTATTTAGATTGATCTCTAAAAAAAAAAATTAAAAAGCATCTTGGTACAAAAAATATCAATAATGTATTCAGATAAAAATTTATTAAAATTTTAAAATTTATTAAAAGTGTTACTTTTGTTTTAGCCGCATGTTAGGAATCGAAAAAATCACCAAAGATTTTGCTATTTAAAGGATATCTATTACTTACAGTAACCTCTTTAATTCTAATAACTTCATTAGTACAAACGCGTTTTTCGATTACATGCATGTTAAGTGTTTGTTGCATGTATATTATTATTATTTATTTATTGATGAAATTTTAAATTCGAATTGGAATATTATCAGGGAAATGCTGGATTATTTATATTTTTTCAAGTGAAATAAGAGTAATCTTTTGCAATCGTGTTTCACACGATAGACATAGATAAAAAAAAATCATGCTTTAAAATTATTTGAAAAACCACAAAAAATCTGTAAATTGAAAAACATATTTCAAACAAATAACTTTGGAAGAACATTTTCGTCACTATTTCATGGCGTAGAAATTAAAATTGTTGGATGATAAGAAAGTAAAAATAAATTAATAAAAGCGAAATTCATTGGTCAGTTTTTGCCAACGTCATTATGACAAAAGCGTTGATTATGGACATGTTTCTCTTTATAATACAGATAAATATATGAGCTAGAAAATTTGTAAATTTAAATGAAAAGATTTTTTTTTGCCCATGTTTGTAACATTAGCACACGCGTGTAATAAATACCGCCACATTTTATCTCCCATCTTATTTTTGGCTAAATACTTTTTGAAACAAATCTGCTGCTGCACATCAGTTCTTCTTATCACACTAAATCACACTATTCATATATATTTTCGGATTTTATTGTAGTTTCTGTGAAAATCACATTTTATTTCCTTTTTTTTTTTTTTTTTTTTTTTTTTTTTTTTTTTTTTTTTAGAAAATATGCAAACGATTTATTTTACATTTCAAAACATAAATTATTTCACAAAACTGATATTAATTTAATTTAATAACTTTTCAATGTTATAGAGAAGTAACTTTGTGTTACTCTTTCATTAAAATTATTTTAGTTTGTATAATCCAGCAAGAAATCCCCATATCGAAATGAAACGTTTGTATACCCGCGGGATTATTTAAGCGCAAGAGATATATTTCTCTTCGTCTAATGAGCAAGGAAAGACATTCCTTCACCCTTACCTTCTCGACCTTGACCTTGAAGTATATGGCAGATTTGCAGCATACTCAAAAAAATTATCTTTTTTTCGATGAAACAATGTGATTGAGGTGAGACGTATCCCAGCGTGTTTGCTTACGGTTTAAAACAAAAGTAATAAAATTTATATTTATATCCATATTACAAAGGGAAAAAAATCCCAAATATAACTTTTTTTCCCTCAAAGTGACAGTTAATCTTGTATTTACAAGCTTAATGTTCACGAGTGGGAACGTAAAACTTTAACGAATTACAGTAAGTGTATTTCTTGTTTCATATATTAATTTAAATAATTTAGAACCTGTTAAATATAGAAGATTGGCCATTTTTTATGAATTTTTACGTTGTACACCGTGTCACCTTAAAAATATGTAAATAGGTTGTTAATATTTACAGTACATTTCAATTTATAATTGAATTCCCAAGTTTTGTTTCAAAACCATACTTTTTTCTATTTAATGTTTCTAAGTGGCAAGGTCTGCGCACTCCTTGGAATTTCCAAGGACTCTGACACCAATTTAAAAATAAGAAAATTTACATTTAATTTTTAAATCACAGCATTCATGATCCCCACTTTCATTCACAGATTTTACATTAATTTTCTACAGTGAAGCACTTCGAAAATATTCTTAAAATTTAGTGGTAGAACTGTGCGAACCCTGTGGACATTAGCTTGTAAAATTGTTGCTAATCTTTAGAACTTAATAGAATATTAAAGTTTATAAATGATTTAATGTAAAGTCTTTTTAATTTGCTAAAGTCTTAAATAAGCAATATAGTCAGAGAAAATAATTTAATATCAGAATTAAAATTAAGTTTAACAACTCATCAAACACATTTTTCAAGAATACCTTCTATAAAATGAGTAAAGGATATGGACATTTTTGTGCATCATGAAAGGTATGTGGTACTCCAAAGCTTGCAGATCATGTCTTAAAAAATTGAAAATTTTGCTACAATTATTATTATAATTGTTTATTATTGTTAAAACTACCAATACTCTTAGTTCAGTATTCGGTTTTACCGGATGAAATAGCATGTATGGCTGCATTATGAAATTTAAAGTGATTTCTGTAGCCTGATGTTATAGATATTATTGAATTAACGACATTTGATATATTTTGCATTTGTATAGTGGCATAGTTTTGCGATTGAACCATAAAAATAGCAAAAAACTCTTTGAAATACAGTTTAATTTAATTTTGATCGGCTACAATATATTTTTTTCTCAAAAAATGGTCAATTATAAGATTATTAAAGTATTTAAAAAAACTGAAATCGGAAACACCTTTAAAACGTGATTAAACAACTTATCATCATAAAATGAAAACAAGTGACCATTGTTTTATCTTTAAACCAACAAAATCTTATCACTGACAACAATTTAAAAACAAATGCGGAAGTTTTCTTCGAAAAGAATGAATTCGACACCAATTAATCTTTTTCATCCTTTTTATCAACAAGATGTTAATCTCTTTTTTCATTCATGCCTGTAAAATGATGACACGTAATCTCCCCTAAAACACATTGAAGACGAATAGTAACAAGAGAAAATTTAACATTTACATCACGTACTATGTCGCGTGAAAAGATAAATCTCCAGAACCGCCATTTATGTCCACACTTGACAACAACATTTTCTTAACGTATTATTATTGTTCATCAATGTTCTTTCATGAATTTAATCTGTAATAAAAAGGTGAATTCCACTTAATAAGTTGGGTCTGACCTTAAGTTTGTCTGGGTGTGGCTATTTTTCAACAAGTTTAAACTCAATAAAAGGAAAACGTTCATTGTTGCATTAAGTGTTCTTACATCCGGATTTCAAGATATGCCATTGTTATCAACGATGTATCAATTCTTTACAGTGCATCAGTGTTAAGAAATCGTCTCCTATGAAACTTTTTTTTTGGTTTAAAGATTATTAAAGATGAAAATCTGATTTATAAATTAATATCATAAGGCGGCTCAATCTTTAATCCAAATAGTTTAGTAAAAGTTCATTGAAATTCTGAGTCAACTTGATGTAAACAGATTCATTAAGCAGAATTTTTTCAGAAGTGTTTGTCTTTAGTTCAAATTTTATACTATCTTAACATGATTCATTAGTTTTCAAACAAAAAACAAAGAGTTATATTAAAGTTTTTAACGCTAGACCGCCCGGAAGGAGTCGATTCGACTCCTGTCTCATATATAATTGTATATGATTAATTATTGTGTTTATTAAGTTTAGTAAAATCTGCTACGAAAAAATTTGAAGTAGCAATAAGTTTAAGAAAAAAGTATTTTAAAGTAGATTTTTGTTTTACAGGCATAATTTTACGGTATCGCTTCCGTAAGGACCATGCATTTTATTTATGTTTAAGACATAATTTCGTTATAGACAGATTGCGTTTTCGTAGGATTTACAGTATTTCCGATTTTTAAACCCTTGTCTCGCTTTTTTCATAGTGGATCTGACAAAATTAACTGTAACTTTCACCAACAGATACATATATAAATACAGAGACAGAGAGAGAAAGAAAGTTACTTGCATACATTGAAACTTGCAATGTATCTTCTCAGAATGAAATCCTCGAGAGAAGCGGACTAACCATGGCATCACCAAGAATTAACCTGTAGATTTTATGTGTGGATTGAAACTTGGCTTTTTTTTTTTTTTCAAAATGGAATGAACGATAGAATATGATATTTGTTGAAGTTATATGTCGATCTTTAGCATTTCACGTGGATAAAATGAAAAAGCACAGATTTACAGTATTTACAATATTAATGAATTGAACATTATCATAAAATGTATATATATATATATAAAAGTATATAATATTATTTCTACTTTTCGCAGACGTTATTTTCATATTCTTGAATTCTATAAATAAGAATGCAATCAAAATAACTTATTGTGGCATGTTTATTAGAATATTCCGTATTTCCATTAAGATTTTTTTTAGTTCGTTTCCCAATGACCCTGGGACAGTACCCTAAGTCAAAAAAAAAAAAAAAAAAAAAAAAAAAAAAAAAAAAAAAAATAATAATAATAATAATAATAATATGGTTTGAGCATTCCTCTCAATATTCATTGTCATTAGATGAAAAGTAGAGTGCATTACTACACGGAAACGTAACAAGCATATTTCTTATTCATATACAATTGTGAAATGGATTTACTATTCATCACCAGATTCATTAAAGGCTTCAATCCCCCTGAAAGTGCTCCATAAATGACATCATAGAACTTTGAATCATTTGAATGTACATAAAGTAGTTATTTGAGGATAATTAACTAATAATCTTAAAGAGCTAATTTAATATTGAGAGTGGGTTGATAACTATATAATTAAATGCTTGGCTTAAATGGAAAACATTTGAGTCGTCTTTTACTGCATATAAAAAAAATTTGAATATTTTTCTGAACTAATGCTTTCTTTGGTATACTAAAACACTAACAATTACAGAAAATCTTTAAACGCGATATAAATATAATATGAATTAGATATTTAGATTATGTGTGGTCTTTGAACTGTATTTTATTATAATTTTTACGTCTCTTAAATGATTCGTAAAAGAATATTTGTATTCGATTCCAGCAGTTACACAAGATAAATGAAATTTCGGGAAAATTGAAGTGAAATACTTTTGTTGTAATTTTATTTTTTGATTTATTTTCTTCTTGATAATATGTACTTAAAATGTTAATGCTCTAACCAATCGCTCTTAGAAAATTTTATTATAATTTAATTTTTACACAATATAAATCATTATTACTTTAATTATCAAATATAAAAGCATTAAATATTAAAAAATAATGCCTCATATCTTTAGGAATAACTATAGCTTTAGCAGTTTATATTCACTATATGATATATCCCCTCATAATACCTTCATCTAAAATTAACCAACTTTTAGTTAAACATGTGACACAACACTTTATTCCATTCCTGCCTTCAATTATTTGTTTTAATTAATTACAAAAATTAATACTTTAAATGAATCGAACTTAAAAATGAGTGTACATAATACAACAAGTAAACAGCAACCACAAGAAAATCATTACCGATTGCTTTTGCCGACGAGTAAAGTACATCTAAAATTATAATATTTATTTTTTATTATAGTTGTCTATATATTTTGTACAACTTTACGCATGCCATACCTTAGAAATGATCTTTAAATTGCTTCCGTGTGTATCTCTAAATATCTTAACTGAGCATCTACCGGAAAGAAAAAGAAATCTACAGCTCCTACCAAATTGTTCCTGATAACCCCTGAAGACTTACGCAAAACTCCCTGCGGTGAAAAGTAAAACCGGCACAAAGACTCTAAAACTCAGTTTTGAGTAAATACAGCTAAGAATTTCTCATAAATCAATAGGGAAAACCTACCGAGATGAAACAGAAATAAAGCAGACACCTAAAATTATACTCTTCTCAGACTTCGCAGATTATAATATTACCCTTTTAGATATGCCAGGATATTCCCTTGAAAAAATTATTAAAAAAATAAACTTTCTTTTGGCAGGTAGTACTTTATATTCATGATAGGGAATCTGCTCGTGTGATTTTCTTTGCTTTGTGCAATGTCGCACAATTCAATATTGATGAAAAAAGTTTTCGGATCGCAACGGTGTCTGTTTCCAAACATTGTTTTGCATTTGTAGATTTTTTTTTTTTTTTTTTTTTTTTTTTTTTGAAATTGCTTTAAAAAAATAAGATGAATGTTGTTGAGTTCTACAAAGAACAAAAGCTTTCGTATATTATGGCTTCTGGAACGGTTATTTTAATTGGTTTTCTTTTGGTTCCCTGTGGTCAGCGAAAAATAAATGTCTATAAAAGATGTTGTTCAAAAATTATCAGAAGCTTTACCATTTAAAATTGCAAAACAAAATGAAATGTATTTTTTCAGAAATCTTATAAATAATTTTTTGCCCTTCCATAGCACCTATATGAGAGTCATATTATTTTTTGAAATTCATTTTATGTAAATATCGAAAAGTCTAGTTACTCATATATTGACTGAGTCTATTTCCTTTTTTAAAGAAAAAAATCACAAAAATATATTCATATGTATATATATATATATGTATGTATAACTAAAATGAAATCACAAATATAAGAACAAGTTGGCAGAATTCTAAATGGGAACAAAAAACTGTACAGTGGAAACCACAAATGTATAATAAGAAACTATGAATAAACTATGGAAACTTCAGAGAAGCTTGGAGGTTTAATTCAAAGTGAAGATATGTTTATTTCATTAAGCATAAGATGACGAAATTTAGCTCCTTATAAACATATCAAAATATTCCACAATAAACTAAATATTAGAAATAAGATATGATAAGATAAGTAAATGAAGAGAAGGTAACACTTCCAGGATAGATAAAATCTAAAATACGAGAAATTTGGCTTGCTAATGGAAAATGCGCGACGATGTAAATGGATTATAGAAATTGAGAAGAATAAAGTATGCGATTCATTCACTAAAAAAACAGATATTTAATAAATATAATTATATTGCTACCTTCTAGAGTGAAAATGAAAACCAATACAATAAAAGGATGCTATATATGCATAAATAAATTTTTAATTTTGTGCAACATTGAAACATAATTTATAACAGCATTAAACATGAATTTTCGTAAACGAGTTAAATAAATTTATTTTATTGTTAATAATCTAATAGTTCTTATATTTACTAAATTTACAGAGTAAAAGAACCATTTTGTATAAATTTTATGACTTTTATATGCATAATATATATTTTTAGCTACTTGCTCCATGTTTACAATATTTTTATACACACAGTATGAAATGAATATGCAATTCAAATATCTACACATGACCACAAAAGTAAAGACAGCGTAAAACGAACAGAAAACTAAATATAATTAAAAAAAAAGAAAGCCTACAAGATTATCTATTAATTAGTTACAATTCAAAGAGGAAGGGGCGGGGGATTTTAGTGAGTCCAGAAAGGGTGGCACAGTCCGTCAAAAAAAAAAAAAAAAGGTATCGGCTGAAAAAAGTTATGTAGATATTGTTTACAAGCTGTTCAATAAAGTTCTTAAACAACACCTGGTAAGACTCAATCCATTAAATTAAACTCCCCTTTAGTCAGGTGTGCGTCTCAGTAGGAATGTTTGTAGAATATCCTTATCATACGGAAATTGATTTTTTCGCGTTTATTCTCTTTTTTTAAAGCTTTTTCATTATAGATGATTTGCATTTTTACAGATTTTACTGGATGTATTTTTACTCAGGTAATAATTTATTTTAATGGAATTGTAATGGTTTTAAAATGAAATTCTTTTTAATTTGTTACACATTCGCAAAACATTTAAGAAAAGGAAAAAATAGTAATAGATTTTATTGTTTTAATTAAAAGTAATTTTAAATTAACAGTTGAAAAAATATGTCGTAACACTAGGAATGTGCATCATTCGACTGTGACAACGCTTGATGTAGGTGGAAAACCTACGAATTTGGCTTGCTATCATTTGTGTATTGCCTTATATGTTGAATTTAATGGCATTAACATTTAACATAAACAAACACCTGTATATTTTAAATGGACAGTGTAAGCAATGATACAGTACTGATATTACCAAACTTAAAATTATTAATTGATACAAACAAGAATACGCAAATGCAGAAGTAAATCCTTGTGTAAAAGTGTGTTAATGAAATATCAAATAAGTTAAATTTCAGTTACAATAAAAGTTTATTTAACTCAATACTTGCCTGAATGCCATTATTAATGTCAGAATGCATTGCTATAAATAAATAACATTTTGAACTGATAGTACATTTATAATTGCACTATTATAACGTACGGATATGCCAAATGAAATAATATACGGATGTAAATCAGTACAAGAAGACCAAGCCATAAATAAGGTCAATAAAAACGAATGGAATATTAAAAATAACGTAATTTTAATAGGTGAAGACTGAGTGAAAATTTAATGATAGTAATATTTGTTGTATGCAAACGCATCCATTTTCCAACTAGATAGTGTTAACCATAATTGTGCGAACGTCATTGTCCTACATGCAGTTTGTTTATATTATATGTATATGCAGAATACAACAAATATCTTTTGAATAAGTATCTAAGGTATAGTAACCCTGTATCCATTTATTCAGTCAAAAATACAGGGTGTCTCTCTGGAATCCCAATGAGGCATTTTGTTCATAGTTTGAACAATAATGCAGATATTTTAATAAAATTAAAAAAAAAACTGACGTTTGTTTATGATAAAATTAATGGATAACATGAAAATGTTATAAGTGACTACCTGCCTTATCCAAATATTGCTGAATTTAAATGTCACTGCATTTCACACATAGTAATGTATCTGTGTTAAAATTTCCTTACAAATATCTTTATTTTGATTGAAGTTATCAACGATAGTTATGTTTGGTTTAAATGTGTTGTATTTTTATAAAATAGGATTACGACTTTGGTTTCTAACACGAAAATTGTTTATTTTGCTGTCACTACCACCACTCAAAGTTTTTCCCATCTTATTTGAATCACGCGGTATATATTGCATGAAATTATCTGAAAGATACACAATTCTTCTGTTATCTAGTTATATAGAATCCGTGTTTTAAAACGTATAATATTTTATAAAAAAAATTAATATTTTATACAATTTAAAAAATATAAAGAAGTCTCAATAGTAATTTAAATTGCATTTAATTTTAATAAAATAAACATATGAATATCAAATTACAGTTAAAATTTCAATGATAAAATATAATACAAAGTACAATCAACAGGTCATTTTACTATGCACTTCTTTTTACCTCTATCGGTGGGGTAAATATGAACTCAAGAGCAATTTGAAAATATTATTGCAGCCTCAGAGATCATCAATGAATGTTACGCTCACGTGCCAGCGCAGAATACTAATTTTCGTTTACATTCAACAGATCTCACGACGAGAAAGCTGTCTAATATGTATTTCCGGATACTTCTGTTAAAGTGATTAGGCACGCGAGCCACCATAATCATCAACATGAGTTTTCTTTTACCGATCGCCACAAAAGATTGAACTTATCTATTTGACCGTTTAGATTTTACCCTGAAATTTCTATTCTATTTCAGAAAATTACATGCAGATGGTGTTTCTTTTGTTCTAAGAATATGAAATTACTTCATGGAAAAGACAAGGACTAATTTAAAATTACATGCACAAGCGAAACAATCTAAATAGCTAAATATTCCGTGTTTGTTCGGGGTTGAATGTAAAAGATTTTCAAACATTATTTGTTCCAGTTAAAAAAAAACAAAGCATTATTTCAAGGAAATATATCATCAGAGATATCTTATAGAGATATAAAAAATACATAGACAATATGTTTTAAACTTTTATGAAGGAATTAAAAGGGACGGAGAATTTTACTGTTCTGTCTCGGTCACAATTTTGTTTCTTAAA
Organism: Maratus speculifer; assembly: GCA_964019185.1. Taxonomy (NCBI): domain Eukaryota; kingdom Metazoa; phylum Arthropoda; class Arachnida; order Araneae; family Salticidae; genus Maratus; species Maratus speculifer. Next base: position 290,093,262 of record OZ025293.1, read on the forward strand.
ATAATAACATTTTAACTCTAATGAATATTATAAAAATAAATTATTTATTTCATAAATGTCCTCACTTCTGGTCAATTTATATGCAATATACATGCCCAAAAAATATATTAATATAATTAAATATATGGACATACTTTTTTATCCTTTTATCGTTTGCTATACCACACAGTGGGTTGATTTGAGGATTTATGAAGACAAAATTATTTGGTTAAAGTTTAGTTAGTTTTTGCTGATTTTTTGAATGTATCTCTGATAAAATACTCAAATAGTGATAAATATTTGATTTATTTAACAATAATGTCTCAAAGTAAAAGTATAATGAATCATAAAAAATGCGTAAACACACGTAAAACATAATTATTTTACTATTAAGTAAAAAACATCTTAATGCACACATGTAAGTTAACATTCATTTCTTTCTTTCTCTTTCTTTTTCTTTTTCTTTTCTTTTCTTTTTTTTCTTTTCTTTTTTTTTGTCCACTGATAATTGCTCTAGAAATTTATCCAGTCGTTTTGAAAAGTAAAACTTTAAAAATAAAATCACATTAAAAAGAAAAAAATCTTACATTTTGCACTGTTAAAAATAAATCTGTGAATTCCAGGTGAAACTACCGGCAGCAAAGTAGCCCAGCTTTTACCGTTCCGTTAGTAGATTTTCCGTTGTGGGATGTACAAGAAAGGAAAACTCCGTTTGAAGAAACAGTAACTTCCCGTTACAAAGTTTGATTTTTAATAATAAAAATTTAATATAATTTTTAAAATTAAGGAATCGATTTATCGTCAAAGAATTCGAAATTAGCGAGTGATTTTAAGCTGCTATGTTATTTTACCTAACTATTATTATTATTTTTTTTGCATAATTTAGTTCACGCCGTCCTGAGGATCGAACTCGGGACCTTTTGACAGCAGTACAAACCCTTACGAACTGAGCCAAAGTTGCTGTTGCTGGATTGTACAAAGTATGTCTTTTATGAGTTTGTGGGAATATCTATTGTGCTTTTTAAAGATTTGCTTTTAAATATATTCCTTGGAATATTTGTAAACGGATTATTTTATTTTATTTTAGACTGATGCATAATGCTTATTATTTTTTACAATCAATTTTAATTTTTTTAATACTTTAAATTTAAAAAAAACTGTTTTAAAACCATTTTTTTTAAACCAACCACGAATGAATGAATGAATGAATGAAAAGAAAAGTTTTTATTAACAATTAAAAAAAAAAAAAAGTATAGACAATTTTTTTAAATTGCTGTACACTATTTAATTATTTATTTTTTGGCTAATTAATTAAAAGATTTTTTAATAAGAAATAAGAGAAAAATAAACAGAAAAAATGTAATTTAAAAGGGATTTTTTACATTTTCATTAAGCCATGGCGCCGGCGGGACCCGAACCCACGATCTGCGGTCGCGGCTTATTAGTGGTGTGGTGCTTTGACCACTCGGCCATGGAGCCCCGCACACAACGGAGTATCTCCGTTTTTTGTTTAAATTTCCATCCGTTTCGTTATTTTCAGGAAATTTGATGGAATTTTGTGATTTGTAACGGAAAATGCCCTTTTTTTGTGAAAAGGGACCTAAAATGTTCGTGAATTTCAGAATTTTTTTAACAGTGTGTGTGATTCTGTAAAAAAGGTAAATGCTAACGAAGTTTTTTTTATGATTGAAAAAGATGCTGCTGTGAATAAATAACTTAAGTAATTTTTTTAATCTGAAATACATTTTCTGCTTATAGGCAGTAATGTGTCTGAATTTTTATGCGTTCCTGCAAAAGAAATACAAATGTTTCACACTTTATTTTCAAATAAAAAATGCTATGTGTATATAAATAACATATAGTAACTTTGTTGTAATTTAATTAAAATTTCTGCTTATTAGGAACAATATTTTCGCGATCTTTTGTACGGCCCTAAAAAAAATGCATATTTTCTACATTTGTCATTTTATAGTTCAATCGAACTGTCAGATTCAGATTCAGCAGCGCGGGATAACCCACCAATCGGCATAGGCTTCCAGATCCCGCGTTGCAACTTTATTAAAAAAAAAAAAAAAAAAAAAAAAAAAAAAAAAAAAAAAAAAAAAAAAACATTATTTAACAATGTTTAAAGATGGCATAATCTTTTTAACAATATGACAATAATGTTTACAGTTTTTAACGTTGTTAAAAAAAGACTATTTTCAACTCTATAGCTGAGTTATTGAATGTTCTATTTTCAAGTCTATATAATAGTTGTTAAATGTTCTATTTACACGTAATTTGTTGAGAGTTGCTTTTATAAGACAAGAGAGAGTTGTAGAAATTTTTGTACAGATTACCGTAGCTATGGTTCGGGATCAGAGTCCTCATAATTATTGTTTGTACTTTGAAAAATATGTTCATTATTTTCTATAATCTTGACACATTCTATTATTTTGGAGTAGAGAGATGGAGTTTTTTGCACAATGTTGAACCACTGCTGTAGTTGTATGGTTCTGGATTTTCGAATATGAAATAAGGAAGTTAATGTGCATTCAGTTAGATAATGAATTGAAGTACCTAATTTGCCACATGTGCAGAATGGAGTTGGAGCTTTTTTAATTTTATGAAGATATGTTGGAAAAGGTCCATGATTGGTTGCAAATATATAAAGATTTCTATGAGGTAATATAGTGTTTAAATTTACTTTTGGCTGAAGGTCATATGTGTATCTCCCTACATTGCAATAGTCCCAGTCCATTTGCCATTGGGAAAGTGCTTTCTGCTTTAATATTTTTTTAAGAAAAGAAGCTGGGAGTGGATGATATTTCTCTTGCACACCTTCTTGTGTTATTGCGTTCTTTGCTAGTGCATCCGCATCAGAGCCGTAACCAGCGAGACATGCCAGGGGGGGCTCTGAAAATTTTCTGGAGGGCTAACTTTTTTTAACAATCCATATCTTAAGCAAACTAAATATAGCAAAAACTGATAAAATGGACTTGCCTATAGTGTCTAGAGTAGAGGTCTGCACAGGCCGGAATTTCCAGGCCCGGTCCCGGGCCCGGCCCGTTGTAAACCTCAAAAATTCGGCCCGGCCCGTTCATATTTTACATTTTTAGGCCCGGACCGTACAAAAATGAGTGAAAACAGGCCCGGCCCGTTGTGGCCCGTCAATATTTCTATTATTTCTAAAAAAATTAGATTTTTATCGTATAATTAAGATTCTTTTAAAGAATACTGCATATATGTCACCGGGAGGATTTTACAGTATGTTTTACAGGAAATATACATTTTCAACATTTATGATTACTTAGATTCTTAGACTTTCAATATTCAAACAAAGATTCATTAAAAAATTAATATAGTTTCGAATAAAAGAAAAAAAACGTTTAAAAACATCGTAACTTTTGAAGCTGTATAGTAAAAATAGATTTATGGAAATATTTCTATATTATTTTATTAAACATTCCAAATCCAAATTCATTCTCTAATTCAAAAGAACTGTTTTCTGAATTATTATTATTATTATTTTTTTTTTTTTCGAAAATGCATTAGATTAGCGGATGTTTTTATTCAGAAACTGTGTAATCGAATGGATTTATCCATTTTTTGATACAAGAAAGCTAAAAAAATACTGTCAAAGTTAGTGTTTTGAATAGAATTTCCGGAAGCGACAACATTGGTTGGAAGAAAAATTTACAAACATTTGACAAAATAACTTATATTTCAACAAAGTTATACAAGTATCCTTTTTACAAAAAATAAAAACGTTGTTTGATTCCAAATCCCTTCAAAAATCAGGCTTGGCAATATTATGCTTTTACAGTTAAAAATTAGTCAGAAAATTTATGAAACTTTAGCATTGTAGAAAACTGTATTTAAGAATCACCAAGAAGTAACATATACAAAGATTACGTTAACATAAATTCTTTATCGCTATTAATAATTTTACAAATCATGTTGTCTGACTTACACATCTTGATATCAATTAAGTCTAGTTTCGGCCCGGCTCGTCTGTATGTAGAAAAACAATGCAAGTCTGTTTTCGGCCCGGCACGAGTCTGCTAAAAATATTAAGCCCGTGTTACACACAATGTAACTGTCCGTTGCCGATCTCTACGCTGTAGAAGTTACATTTCTGCATTGATGTTGTCAAACTAGTGTTGGTTCGTGACGCACATTAATACTTATTTTCATTAAAGCCATATTCATTAACAACAGCTGTTATTTTATCGTTTGTGCCTAAATCATTATAACAGGCCGTCAGGCCCACTAAATTTTTTTATCGGCCCGGCCCGGCCCGTATGGCCCGTATCATTTTTTTTGCCGGCCCGGCCCGTTAGAAAATTCGGACGATTCCGCCGGCCAGGCCCGTGCAGACCTCTAATCTAGAGTTTATAGAGTGTAAAACCTCTCTATAACGGAATTTTTCTATAAGGAAATTAATAAATGCAAAATACTTCATGATCATCGGAAAATATTTTTTTTTAATCAAAAATAAAACCTTTTTGAAAAACTACTGCAAGGTTTAAAATATTATTTTTACACAACATATTTAATAAGAAATTAAATTAAGAGAATGCGTATTTACCATGCGTATTATTATATTTATTTTTGTGTACATTAATTTGACTTTTTGATGTCTATGCAAGTCCAGCCAAGTTCAATATAAGTGTCCAATAGATACATATCCAATTATCTATGAAATTTTTTCTGATTTAATATTTAGTTTAAAATTTTTAATCTTACCATTTTTGTAACATTTTATCTCACGTGTTTAAATGTATATTTTCAAGCAAGATTAGCAACTATAACTATGATTAGTATAAAATAATGCGTTTGTACTGGCCATTAATGGGGGGGGGGGGGGACCAACCAAACACACAGATTTTAAAGTATGGGATTCTAAGTTAGAGTTGATTGATTTTAAATTAAATTTATTTTCGCAATGTTTTTGCTGAATTTTGTTATAATTTTTAAAGGACAATTATTTTTTTTTATCTTGGTTAGATTGGCGCCGACTCCAAAAAATCAAATTAATGTACATAAATATTAATAATACACATGGTAAATACAATGCTCTTAATTTAATGTCTTATTAATTATTATGAAAAAAATACTTTTCAATAGTTTTTGAAATCTGTTTTCTTTTTGATAAAAAAAAGTTTATTTTTTAGTTAAAAATTAACAGGTTTTTTTGCATATGTTATGGTAGAAATTACATACTTAATGAAACTTAATTTATTATTCTTATTTTAATTTCCTGCTTTTAATATCTTTAACTAACGGCAAATCGTAATTTATTAAATTTTATTAATATTTTTTTTTTCTAATACTATAATTATTTATTAATATTTCATACATCAAATAATTGCAAATATTTTTGCCGTAATCTTATAATAAACTTAACCTTAATCATGTTTTTTTTTTTTTTTTTTTTTTTTTTTTTTTTTTAATTTTTTGATTGTTATATGACAAATTGAAAAAAAAAATGTTTTCATTTAACACACAAACAAAAATTAAAAAATAACTAAAAATAAAATAAAATAAACTTTTTTTTTCTAATGTACACCCTTGTAACCCATACAATGAAACAATTACTGGCTTTTTTTATTCCACGTGTATAAATTGAAACTTTTTATCTTTTTAATTTTCAAACGTTCTAGTTTCCAAGTGATATTTCATCGTTAACTAAATCTACTGATAAGTACGTATTGTCAACAAGCAAACCATTAAAATTTAGAAACATGACAATACCGCTAGCAAGTATTGTCAACAAGCAAACCATTAAAATTTAGAAACATGGGTTTTTAATGACTATGTCTTAGTCAAGATTTTGAACATCGCTTGACTAATTATCGGTCAACTTGAACACCATCTGTCTATTTCCATTCATTCTGCGTAAGATCGTTGCTTTGAAAATATAACGATGTACTAACACATGTGGTGACCAGTTAGTGCATTTGGACTTAATTTTTTTCAGGAGAAAGAAATGTTCCTTTAAAACGTGTTTCGAGAAATGCATTATACCGCTAGCAAGATAACAGAAAACAACTAATCTAATAGGGTACCGAATCCAAAATTCTTGGCTTATTCTCATTTTATTCAAGGCAGTTAAAAAATCTAAAAAATTTCTCTTACTTTTTTTTTTTTTTTTTTTTTTTTTTTTTTTTTTTTTGAGAAAAGTTAAAATATGGATTTTGTAAAAAAAAAAAAAAGTAAAGAAATTGTTAGAGGGGGCCCTAGAGGACGCTAGGGGGGGCTCAGCCCCACCTGCCCCCCGTCTGGTTACGGGCCTGATCCGCATGATCGTTGCCATATGATCCCGAATGAAACACATGTAGGCAAAGTTTCAGTACAATCAGATGATTGAAAATGGTCTTGCAAGTTTTGAACAAATCTTTTATGTGGCCGTGTAAAAAAAAGCCTAACTGTTACTTCCATAAATTATAATAATATTGCATTGGCATCAGAACTAGATATAGGGGAGAGTAGGAATTGGGGCTCTGGGAGGGATGGGACATCTACAATAATTCTTAACATAAGAGTATATTTAATTTATGGCAATTTCACTAGATGGAATAATCATTGCCTTATACTTATTGCTGTATCTTTTTAGTTGCAAGCAAACATGAGTTTAGGACTTAAACAGGCTATTTTACAATATCAAAAGTAAGAATTACCCCGATTTTTAATGTACATTTTCAATCTTATTCTTTGTTGCTAATTTAATTGTTTTTAATATTTTGTAAACTCTACAATATGCCTTTTATAAATAAACATTTAAGTTAAACCTAAATTCCCCATGCTTGTTGTAAAAACCTATTTATTTTTATGTTGTTCTAAGGGAGGGATGGGACACTTTGACTGAAGGAGAGATGGGACATGTCCCATCCTTCCTAAATAATATCTCTATCCAAATAATTAAGCATTATAACATGCAATGTTTTGGTATTTTATATTTATAAGACTATTTTGTTTTGAAATTGAATAGTGTGACAAATAAAACTTATTATTTTGCAAATTCAAAAATTGAAAAATTAAACCACTGAAAATTTTTAGTTTCTAACTCATGCATTAATTTTCAATATCAAGATTTAGTATTAAATATTTATATTTATTTTTATAACACCAATTTCTTTATTTTTTTAAATAAAAAATTACTATTTTGAAATATACTATATGAAATATATAGTAATTATTGAACTCAAATTGAAAACTGTTAATTTTCCATAGCAATACAATACTTGTGTTGAAAATTGAAAAAGAAAAAAACATTCATCTTCTCACAAGAAAGTGACTATTATATGATTGATGAAAAAGACACAATTGAAAATCAACATTCACCAAAACTAATTGCCAGTAGTTGGGCACAAGCATATTTTTTATTTGATTTGGATTTTATAAAGTATAATAAAACAAACATTGTGATTTGCGATAGAGCTTTTAAATGTAAATGTCACATTATCGTGTCCAGTTCGATTCCAAGGCAAATGAATTTGTTTATATGATCTATGCCACATATAAGTGTGATAAAAAGTGACACGGATTAAAATGTCCTGTTTTGAAACCACATTTTTTGTTGGGTAACCATATCATTTGAACTCCGATCGCGCACGCCACAACTCCAGGAGAAACTCAGACATGGGCATGAAAAAAATTGTGTCTTGTTCGAGGCTATGTTTTCCGGATCCATCTCATTTGGACTCATACTTTTCGTGCACGTCGTATTACTTAGCCATCATTCGTAGTATATTATTTACGCATCATACGTAGTATAGGGCAAATCTGGCAATCGTTTTGAAAATCGAAAATTTTTTTTGACGGATTTACACGTTTCAGACACCAGAGATTACGAAAAACATATTTTTAGAAAAAAAGTTGCAGTTTGTCTGTGTATCAGTCAGTCTATTTGTTTGTGTGTCTGTAAACGCTCTATCTCCCGAACATATTGAAATAGAAACTTGAAATTTGGTATGTACGTAGTATGTAAAAGTGGGAAGAAGACTTATTTAATATCAGTAACCTCGATTATCCGAAATTATTTCTTTCGGGCTCTCAAATTATTCATTCTGATGAAAAGTATGTAAAATTTTCAAATTTTTTTATTTTAAGGCGTGAACATAAAAGTCAATAAAAAAACATAAATTTTGTATAAAGAAAGAAATCTATCGGATAATTAGTTGTTGATGTATTTGTAATCATGTTTTCCACATTCTTCGATTTTTCATGACCCTGTAATTCATTCAAATTTCAATTCTAAGCTATATTTTAATTGGAAATGAAACGCTTAATTCAACGCAGTAAATTGTTAGCCAATATAATTATTATTTTTGGAGTTATAACGATACATCTTTTACGCAATTCGGTATAACTTGATTTTATTTTCATATTTTATAGTATGCATATCATGGGTAAGTATAACGGTGTCCCCCCCCCCTTCCCAACGACTATCTTCCATAGTGGGAAAAAGATACTAAGTGGCATGTGAATTACTTAGAACGTTCAGATCGAACAATTTTTTTTATTAATAGAAATAGTTAATTTGAAAAAGTTCGTTCGTGCACGACGCATCACTAATCCAGATTAATATAAAATATATTGTAAAGTTTTAATGTATACACCAAATTGTTAGGATTGTTCTTCAAAGTTGCGATTTCTTAAAATGCAAAACAAATGATAAAACAAAAATTATATCGATGTAAAACAGCATTATTATCAGTAAATCATGCAGATTTCAGTAAGGATAATACAAAATAATAATTTATAGAAAAAGAGATTTATAAAACAACAATTTCCTGCACATTCATTGTTTAATACAGGGATTTCCCGTGAATATTTAAGGGGGATAACTTTTCTCATGTGATTTTCAGAATATATATGTAGCAATTTCCAAAGACAGAAAACAAAATCTTAAAGGGGCGGGGGAAAATGAACTTGAACTTTGAAATAAGAAAAAGAGGAACAGAAATAAGAATTTGTCTTTTGTTTTAACTGGTTTAAATTCACGAAATAAAAATATATTGTCGTAAAAAAATAAAAATATATTATATAATATTAAAATATATTATATAATATATAACACTGGGCAGAAATTTGCTTTTATAGTTATTAAATATATGCGCTTAAAATTCCCATATTATAAGCGTATTTCAAATGCATTTTTCTGAATAGCATTTTGAAACCTGTACTTTCTAAAAATGTCCTATGCGTAGTTTTTTTCTAAATTATCAATACGCGTAATGTAATAAATTCTGAAATATCTTGATATCAATCTGAAACTAATTTTTGCATATAGTTTGGAATATTTGTTTATTACAGTTCTAAAATTAATGATAAAGAACATTATTATTTGAAATTTCTTACAAATTTTGGCCCTTTTTTAGTAATTGTCTGTATAATTAGAAATGAATGCACATACTTATAATAATGATTTTTCAGTTAAAAAAATGAAATAAGGCGGAAGATATCTTGAAATCTGAAGCTTGTGAAGTATTCTCATTAATAAAAATTTAATTAATACTTTAAAAATAATTTCATTAAACTTATTACTATTCTTTAAATATTTATTAAATTCATGGCATTGAGCACTTATATGAAGAAATTATTGTTGGAATGTTTAATAATGAAAAATAATTTTAAATTGCATCGTCACTTTAATGAAAGACTGTTTCTGAGTTATGCTACAATAGGTGGTTTGATAAAGATAAATTTGGTTATTTATCATCGATATTTTTTTCCCAATTGTAAAAAATTTCTGTCCTGTTTGTAATTTTCCTCTAAGAGATAAAGCTAAATCATGTATTTATAGGATTAAAGCTAATGTTACATTCAATAAGATAGACAGAATAAAACATATTTATTACGAACAAATTAGTCGTATCCCTCCTTTCCTCACATTGGTAATGACCTCTAAAGTATTTTTAATCTCTCATTTATTTTTGTATCAAATAGATTCCCAAACGCTAATGTACTGCACATTCGCGTTGCTTAAACACAATGCTCACTTTGATTACTATTGTTTCCTGTTTTCGCGAGTGTAAGAACATATTGCATTAAACAAAGCATTATCAAATTTATCTCTTTATAAGGCATGAGGGATTGGAATTAATAAATATCTGCCTTTGTGACTATATTGTTGATAAGGATTAATACACCGACAGAAATCTTAATCGTAATCAAAAGTATATGCCTTTCGCAATGGTATTCTTTTTTATCAAGATAAAGATTAACTTAGATTATTTGAAAGTTTACAGTTATTGCATTTGTCATACATGATTTTCAAACTGATCTATCTCATGATGTGGGTTGACATGCAGATAACGTACCAAGGTGTTTTGATCAAAAGAGAATTGTGGAAAGCATTGTTTTAAGATGAGACAGGAAGATATGTGAAAGCTACAGATGTCTATCTTAATGAACATAAGCTTTAAAATGGATCTTGATATTTTGAGGACAGGTAAAAGAAATATATCTTGAATATCAAATGTAAAGTACGTCACTTCTAAAACTCAACAGATAGTTTTGCATATTTAGGTTCCAAATCTTAGCCGTGATCTAAAAGGTCACGTCTAGGATGCATAAAAACATTCACACAATATGTGTGTATGTGTTTATGTTTCTATTTTTTCTAGATGAACAGTCCTTATAAAAATAGTAAACGCCCCTACTAACTCTGAAACAAATAATCGTAGAAGAAAGATACTAGTACCAAACGATTGGAAATTAAGTTTACTTTTAAATGATGTATTAAAATTTGTTTGGGGAATCTACAAATTAAAATCTGCCCAAACTTTGCTTTTTCCAGTGGCATCACTCAATTTTCATAAGATAATTTAAATATCCGGCTCAAACTATGTCATTTGAATAATGCGTTTTTGAACTATATACATTTATAATTTAGAGCGTCTAATGTTAATTTACATTTTGATATTATTATTAATATCTCTTCAAATTATTATCCCATTTTTGAAAAAGTTTTATAAAGTAATAGCACTAAAATTTCCGAACATAAATAAATTTAATTATTACATTTAAAAATTTTATGATACTTATGAAATTATGTCATTTTATGATGACTTATGAAATTAACATTAGAAAAAAATATGAATTGCAACCTACAATTTTTTGATGGATTTTTATATGTTATATCCTTCTTTATTGAAATCCAAAATTTCAAACATTTTTTCCCAGTAGTTTTCAAATTATCCTTCAAAAACTTGAAAAATGAAGATTTAAGGGGCCGTCTATGATATGCAGAAAAGCATAATTAATATATATATATATATATATATATATATATATATATATATATATTTATTTATTTATTTATTTATTTATTTATTTATTACTCGCGTTATTGAAGCATTTGGACGCGATAACGGTGCTTCACTTTAAGATTGGCTTACAGTGTAATTATATTTTATGATGTACACAAAACATAAAACTTATGTCAGTAACTCACAATCTCACGTTGTTCTGAATCTTTTGTACGTTCATATGCAATGCAAATTAGCAAAAGTAATCCTGATACTGCTAACAGTCTCATTGAATCAATGACATGGAGATTACAAGAAACTCTTGATAAAAATTGTTTTTGTACATCATATTATCAGACCCCCCCCCTTTTTTTAGGTGCGTTCGTAATTATGTAAATACGTAGCACCTATTGTTGTCGCTCAGTCCGTCCGTCTGTCTGTCTGTCCGTCCGCATATAACAACGCAAAAACTACCTAACCGAATCGTTTGAAATTTAAAATACATAATTATAACATAATTTTGTCGAGTCATTTCAAATTTTATGAAAATCGGATGGATAGATGAATTACAGGGACAATCAAAAGAATTCCGTTACATTACGGTCAATGGGGAAAAAAGTTTCAAATGCATTGTAATCGTTTGAAATTTAAAACATATAATTATTGCCTAATTTTGTCGAGTCATTTCAAATGTTATGAAAATCGGATGCATAGATCAATTATAGGGACAATCAAAAGGATTCCGTTACATTAGGGTCAATGGGGAAAAAATTTCAAATGCATATTAATCGTTTGAAATTTAAAACATATAATTATTACGTAATTTTACCAAGTCATTTCAAATGTTATGAAAATTGGATGCATAGATCATTTACAGGGACAATCAAAGGTATTCCATTACATTAAGGTCAATGGGAAAAAATATTCAAATGCATTTTTATGATGTTACACTAATTCGAACATAATAGAATTGGTATGAATCTATGAAATATATACTAAAATATGCATTCTGTACAATCTGTGATGCAAAGAATTTTTATTATTAAATTACAGAGCCACACAAAAGTATTCCACTACATAATGCTGTACGGGGAAACACTGTTTGGGACGTGTTTTAATTATATTCAACTATTTCACATTTTATGAATAAGATATACGTTTCTGAGGTGTAATTAAAATTACTTTCTGCATATTTACAGAAACACAAAGATTTCGACTACTATACTGTATCCGGAGTACTCTCTACTATATCAGCAAGATCTGAATATTTTTAAATCTTCGTTATCGTACGAACGCACCTCATTTGCTACGTTCACGTGCAATTTCCAACTTGTTTTAACTTTAAGCAAGACATGTGGATTTTATTGAGTGGGGAGGGAGATTTTCGCTCAATCTTTCTTCGTGAACTAATCTGCCCATAATTTTCTGTTCCTCTTTTGTTAAAATTTTATCACATAAAATAATCTTTCCTATTTGGCGTAATCATATTTCTTTCCTTAGATAGATTTCAGTATTTTAAATTTTTGGAAGCAAGTTGCTTCAACTATTGCTTTTTAAGTTTCATTATGCGGACCAATTTATCCTTGTATACATATTTTCGTTTGGTTAACCTTTAATTTTATTGAAAGAAACTGCCATGTTTACATTAATATGAAATTTCACAAAGCAAAGTTTAATTTATAATGTAAACACGAAATTATCCAGTTCAATGTTTTCCATAAAATTAAAAACATGCGATTTTTTTTCTTTTTAAATAGATGCCGATGTACAGGGTGGTCATAAAAAAAACTTTGCCGATATATGGAGCTCTAGCGGCCAGTCCGCTCGACCGATCGAGATGAAATTTCAGATATAGCTATTCAGAGGTATGAGCTCGAGATTCTGTGAATGGCAACAAGATGGCGCTCACGGTTACGGTTATAGTTACAGAAACTCGAAAATTTCCAATGGCAACACCCATTTTTTTCATCGCAAAATGCTCAGCGCATGCGAAAACCCTAAAGAGCGTTGGAACCGTACGTGTATCGCAAGAAACGGACATGTTATGCACGTACAGAAAATCGTTCTGCGAATCCCCCCCCCCCCCATAGAAAAAACACGATTGGTGCGCAAGGAGGAAATTTGCATATGACACAGAGTCAGTACACTAATCTTTGATTACAATACAGATCGGAGAAACTAAAACTTTTATTTTGATTACACATTTTCCACATGGGTGCCATCACCATGCAATGTGTAATTGCCTGTGATGGCACCCATGTCGGAAGGGGGGGGGGGGTCCATTCCCTCGAGGAGTAATAAGATTTGTCCCTTGGAAGATTTGAGATTTTGTGATTTTAATGGTGAAATGAAATGTGCAATCCCGAGGAACTCTATAATACCCCTCCTTTTGAAGCCGATAAAATCCCTCCCGGAGAAAAGTGTCTGAATTCACCACTGGAGTATATTTATTTTTGCTTTATATGTATTAACCGCAAATTCACTGTTAAATTGAAAGAATCCTTTTTGGGTGTTTTTATATAAGACCAAATATTTATAATATAAAAACCCAAGTTTTATTAAGATATTTAAGATAAGTGTTGAAGAAAAAAAATTTACTTTAGGGTAGATAAATGTTACTGATTAATGCAAAAAAATTCCAATAGCTATGGTTTTTATTAAGTACTTTCATAGATAAAAAAATCATCCTTTATTAGTACTTTTAGCCATAAGTCATATAAATATGTATCATACTTAAAAGAAAAAAAACCCCTTGAAATTTAGATTACACAATTAACACACAGGGGAGAGTGGAGTGGAGTTTGAGAGAGGGAGGAAAGGGACAGTAGCAATGTTGAATTCAGACACTTTTCTCCGGGAGGGACTTTTGTTGCTTCGGAGGGGGGACATTATAGATTTACGGGAAGGAAATTTCCTTTTTGACCTTTGAAACCCCCCAAATCTCATTTTTTTCGGGAGGGACATTTCTCTGCTCCAGGCGGGAATGTCCCCCCCCCGGGCCACCCCCTGAATTCAACACTGAACAGTAGGATTTTCTTTTTATTTTGTCATTCATTCTAAACATTTCATCAATCGCACACAAGATGAAACAATGGTAGCCCAATCTTCAGATGAAAAAACATCGGTATGTATAAGTTTGCAATTGTATAAAAGAAACGATTATTTCAAGAAAGTAAAATAAATTTGCTTCATATACTTTTTGTACTTTTTGTATATAATTACTTATTTATGCATAGATGTATTAGTTTCGCTATTTATGAAACATTATACTGTATATTATCCATTATTTAAAATAAGTCTAAAATCAATATTTTTGTTTGTACAAAAAGTTTAACATAAAACAAGGAAGTGCGGAGGAATGGGATATGTCCAATTCTTATTTTTTTCTTTCTTAATAAGATGAATTTTCATTCCAGTCATGAAGTTACTGGAATTTTATATTATGGTACATACATTATTAACCTGAAATCTTTTTTTGATTGTGTATCTTGCTGACTCTACACTGTTTGTGCCTTATAGCTTTGTTTTATTCCTATACCATACCTTCCTGCGTATGGGGAGGAGTGAGACACATTTTGAAACTTGCATTTTCTTTAATTATAAAATAGCTTTTGCATGTTATGTTTCTATATTGTTCAGAGATTTTAAAAAGTGTTTTATCTTGCACTCCATAAATTAAAATTTTTGTTTTTATGTCAAACAAAGTTTATTTTCTTACTTTATAAAAAGTGTCCCATACCACCCCACTCTCTCCTATATTATTAAAACTAAACATGTTAAAATATATTATTTCTGGAAATTGTTCATGTCTTTCTAATGAAAATTCTATCTAACCATTAACTACTGTTAACGGTCTGAGAGATCGCTGAGTTTTTAAAGTTTAACTCGTAATTTTTAGTTTAATTATAGATACTGGTCGAATTTTGTTTTATTTGGAGCCTTATTGCTACTTCTAGAGACTTTTTAATAGCTGAATTTTATTTATAATAGTCAGGTATATAAAGTTTAATACTTAAATAGTATTCTGGGAGTTAATGTAACATTTCATTCACTTTTAAATTAACCTTCCGTCTACCAGACGGGTCCATTGCACCCGACAGCAATATTTCTGGTGTCAATGGTAAAATGAGAAATTGTCGATTGACACCGGAATTTATAAAGGACTTGTCTAGATATTACGAATTCCTTAATTTAAGCTTTCATTGTAAAAGCAAAATTATATTAAAATATTACTGGTGCCGTTTGCAAGTTTGGAATTAAAATTAGATGTTGCCGTAGATAAATGGGTGTTTTGTCTGGTTGACGGAAGGTTAAGCGGTCTGACAGATCGCTCAAAGTAGTTATGTGACAAATCCTGTCACAGCAGTTAAGAGTTAATACAGTTGGCAAAAAAAGTATTTGTACACTCTAAAATTTTTAATTTTTAACTAAATAAAAACAGATATTTTGTCAAAAATAGTTTTAATACAGTCTGTTTACCGTGCGTTTTAAATTACACAACGGAAAATTTCGATAAAGATGTAAAATAATTTTCTAATAGGAAAAGTTTAAAAATTTCTTGCAAAAAAAGTATTTGTACATTTCTCCATCCTGATATGTACTGTGTTTTACAGTGTTTATGGTTCAAAGGTCTACTTTTACAGAAGCTGTTAATAATATTTAACTTCATATTATATTTGTCTGACATTTAATCTAATTTGCTCTTGAAGTAATTGAGTATAGAACCTAAAACTAGAGAGGCACCTCTAGATATATGAAATCCTATGATTGAGCATAAAAAAATTTAAATTCGCAACAAGAATTTATAAAAGCTATTAATTACCATTTATAACTAATAGATGTATAGTTGAGAAACTATAAATAAATTAAAAGCATCGAAATTCAATGAAAACCAGGACTTTTCAGCAAACTAACAATGAGGGAAAAAGGGAGTGTTGTTAAAAAAGCTTTAAAAATTCTATGCGTTCGGTTCAAAAATTTGTTGGAGACCTTGCAACATCTTCTCACATCAGAGTAACACCTCAAACAATAAAAAATATTCTTCTCAATGCAGATTTAAAAGGAAGAACCTCAAGGAAAAATCCATTCATCAGCGAAACAAATAGGCGAAAACGCATAGTATTCGCTTTCGCATACAGAAATAAATCATTGGATTTTTGGAAAACAGTAATTCTTCCTCATGAGAGAAAATTCGGAATTTTCTTACCATCAAGGATTCGAAAAAATTGGCGTAAAAATAAAATTGTTCTAGATCCAAAACGTATGCTTCAAACTATCAAGCATGTTGGGGGGAATATTGTAGTTTCTGGGTGTATAGCTTCTAATGGTGCAGGACATTTAAAATTTATTGACAATGGAAGGACAGGTTTAACATACATTGATGTGTCGCGGCATAATTTATTAAACCGTGCCAAGAAATTATGTGTAGAGGAAGCTTTTCACTTTCTGCAGGATAACGACCAAAGCATACTGCTGTGATCACCAGCACATGGCTACGACAATACTCGAAGACGACAGGTAACTCTTCTAAAATCTCTAGACTTAAATCCAATAGAAAATTTGCGGATGCTATTGGATGCAAAAATCCGAAAAAAATATGTATCAGTACAAAAATAGTTTTAAAGAAGCTCTTATTGTGTCATGAAATAACATTAACCCGACCGCCACAAAAAAGTTTGTGGAATCTATGTCACACCATCTAGAAGTAGTCATAAACGCTAAATGAATTCACACAAATTTTAATTTGTATCATTTTACTAAATTTTCATTTTTTATATTACATTAATATAGTGTACAAATACTTTTTTTGCATTATATTTTTGTATATTTGTTTATTATAATGTAAAAAATTTATTCGTTTAATTTTATCTTTGCTTCTATAATATTATAATGCATTAAATTAATGTATTACAGTATTTTTTGCTTAAATCTTTTGTTTAATTTCATTATAATTAAAAAAAATGAAGTGTACAAATACTTTTTTTGCCAACTGTATCTTTCAAGTAAAATTTGTTAAGTTGTATTTTCTCAAATGCTTGTATGAATTTTTCACATCAAAATTAAATTTTCGAATTACTATTTCTTGAAAGTAAAATTTATCAATTAATTATTTTTATCGTTATTTTAAATGAATTGGAACTGAAAATTGAATTTTGTTTTAATATCCAGAAAACGGTTAGATTTATTTATTTTGCTCAGGCTTTTTAATTATTGCTGAATAAACTTAAAATTAAATATTTTTAAATAGTATCTAATCTGATATCTATAAAAATTCTTATTGCAGAAGTAAACCCTGCTACTCTATAAAATCATTGTTTCAGAGGATCAATGACTTTCCATGGCTTCCAATGATGTTTGGGACACAGGAAGAGTAACACATAGTTGATGGTGCTCTCCCTTGGCCAACAGTAAATGTCATGGAGAATCAGGCTTGTTTACGTTGATGCTGGGTAACATGTTGAGAATTTGGGTTTTTCAGAGCTTATACTTGCGAGATGACTTGCTGCACGGCATGTAAATTTTTATTGCACATCTAGTTACACATTTTAACTTATTTTATAACAAACTTTCTTTATTTTCATTTTTCAGAATCTTTGCTGACATAAATCGAGATACAGGAAGCAAAATCTCCAGGGTAAATGCAAAAATAATGGTACAGTTATAAACTGCCAATAAATCTAATTAATAAACATAGTCTATGAAATGTATTTTAATTTGTGATGTTGTAGCAATAAAGTATTTTTGATATTACATTTAGTTTTGTTTTTTTATTCATGCTTTTACATTTTTTCAAGAAAAATTCTATTGTCTTAAAAGTATGTAATTTGGGTTTACTTAAGTAATCATGATTGCTAATTGATATCAATAGTTTGATGATAAATGCGATTGTTAATCAGTAAAAGAGGGAGGGTGGGATTTATGACGAAATTACCATGAATTACTGTCAGGATTTATTTCTAGCTGAGTGTATTGAAATAGTTGCTTTTATCCTATTATTTTATTTGAGGGGGGGGGGTAGAGTGAGCATATTGTGAATTTTATTTCAGAATTTTGAAAATCTGGGAAATTTTTCATTGAATGGTTGTTATTCACTTGATTTTCACTAAAATGTTTGTCATTTACTGGGATATTTCGAAAACGGGTCAATTAATTAAAAATCTGAGAACAGCCCTTAGTAACAGATTAACTGTTGCCATGTTTAATAAAGATTGATATTTCATTGCATAAATGGTGGTTGTAAAACGGCAATTTTCGATGAACATAGATTTTTTTCAGCGATATTTTTTGTTTTAAAATATACATGGAAATAAAATGCTTTATATAATATATTTACTTAGAGTAGTAACAAGACTTACCATTGAAGTTTTACATTGCACAAAGGTAGAATTATTAATTGTGAATAATTAGGAAAAATGTTAAACTTCTGAATTTCCTGTAAGGAAAAATAATCCTTATTTTAATGGTTTTGTCAAAAAAGAGTAGTAAGTGTTAAATGTTGTATAGTACTAAATGTTATTCTGAAGGTACAGCGTAGTTGCTAATCTGTTTGTCCTTTTTCAAGTTACCTAGCTATAATGATAAAGTAAAAAATGTTAAATGAAATGCTTGTAATTTGTATATTATTATTCACATTTTTTTAATAAAAATTCTCTTTATCTGACTTTTTAAAAGTAATAAGATTGGCACCTAGATATTTTTAAGTGAAGTTTTAAATTACATTGACACAAAAGGCATGTCTAAAATATCATTATGGTGCATATTAAAAAAATCATTTAAACGGATTATAATATTGCAACAATGAATATTCTTCCCTCCGAGATTTAATAAAAGGAAAAAAAAACAATAACCTACATATAAATGTATACAAGAAGCTTTTATTATCATCAAGTTTGTAAAAGTTAAATAACTCAGATGTTTTAAGCTTATATAGAAAATTCCAGAGACATTTAAAGAGTACAACTTTTACAACATAAATAGAGTGATTCATTATTAAAGTCTTAAAAATTTAATTATTTGTGCAAAAAAAGTAAATTCGTAGTCAGAAGTGATGATATATTGATTTCTTACTTTCTACCTGGCAGTACAACTTAGCAATAATGTAACATTTATTTTTTTCTCGATCCTTATAAAAAATAAATGCATAAAATTTTTAATATAGACAACATAATATCTCTTCTATATAAAATCTTTTTTTTTCTTTTTTCTACATTCTATATTGAATTTTTTTTTATGTTTAAGTTTGATTAAAATAAATGTAAAATTGTTTTTTCAGTTTCATTCACGGGGCGCAAGACAGTAGTATAACTATTTGTTCAAGAGCCACCAAAAATATTGATAATGATGTAAAAGTAATGTAGTTTGAACATATATTTTACTTGTAAGCTATTTATTAATTTATTTGAAATTTAAATTTAAATTATAAAAAAACTTTAAATTTCATTTTTTATGGAAATATTACTAATTTTAAATAAATATATAAGTTTAATACAAATAAAATATACATTCAAGATACATTAGTTATACATTATTATCCGTATTTCTTTTTTTCGGGGGAGGGGGGGGTGAACCAATAGTTTTGCTACAGTCTTGCTTGCAGTGGATGCAAGTCAAAAACATATTTTCAAATTTTTACCTTAAGCGGTTAAAGAGAGCACAGCACTTTTCAAAATGGAAAAAAACTGATATCAATGTATTTTTTTTTTCCCCTTGAAAATTATTGAAGCAGTTTTTGTATATAGAATTTTATTATATTGGCAGAAATTATAAACATAACTATTTGTTTATTTAATTAGCATTATTCAAAATGAATTAAAGTTTCAATAAATAAAAACGATCGAAATATAGCAAATTATAATAACGCAAAAAATATCATCCGTAACAAGTGATAAACCAGTATCAAGTGGAATGCAAATCACATCTCTAATTCCCCTCTTAATGTTAAATATATGTTTGTGCAATACTTATCTCCATAGGAAATGAATATTTTACAACGTGCAAAGTTAGTTCTTCAAGCATCATTTTTTGTGTGAAATTTTTTTTAAAATATATACTTAATTTTATTTCTTACTTTGTTTTGCGAAGTACTAACGTTTAAATTATATTAAGTATATAAGTTACAATTATTTTGATAAATAAAAAAAGAATCATTTAAAAGTACACAGAAAAAATAAATTAAAAAATGTTAGTTTGCTATTTTTTAAAATATGTAGGCATTAATCCTCTCCCCTCCTCATACGTATAACATTAGAGTTTGAAATCTCACTATCTCAGTGTGAGAAAAGTTTTGAACGGATAACTGAATAAGGCTGAATATTACCGGGCATAAAACTGAAGATACCAGTTTGCAAAACGAAAAACACTTAGGCTTAAAACTGAAAGCAACAGTTTCTAAAATGAAACATTTCAGTTTCTAAAACGAAACATTTCAATTTTCAAAACAGAACAATTTGGTTTTCAAAACAGTATATTTCCGTTTCCAAAACGGAACGTTTAATTTTCCAAAGCGGGACATTTCAATTTTCAAAACTGAACATTTCAGTTTCCAAAACGGGACATTTCAATTTCCAAAAACGGAACATTTCAGTTTCCAAAACGGGACACTTCAGTTTCCAAACGGGACATTTCAATTTACAAAAAAGAACATTTCAGTTTCAAAAAACGGAAAAGTCATAAGCATAAATTTTACGTGAAAAAACAGAACAGATACGGCAACTTTGCAGCCAGCACCTTTTCCGTTTTTTCAAGGAAATTTGTTTTTTACAGTGTACTTTGTCATACGCCTATGCGACGCATTTATATATGCCAAGACATAGTTCATCACAATGTTGTAAAATTACTTTTCTTGAATTTTTGGAAGAGAAGACATTAGAATAACACGTAAAAAAAAAAAAATTCAAATTATTGGGTTTTGTAAATTTTCTAATAGTTCACATATCTAACATAAATGGCAAGTTGGTCTGCGCTTGAAATGTCCATAGTTTCATCAGCAATTAAGCTAAAACAGATCGCAATATTTATTTTGATAATTAATACTTCGGATAACTGTATCCGAGAATATTTGAATGATTTTATTCTAAGTTTCTGGGGTGAAATAAATAGTATTTCTAAGGATATTTATGATATTTCGTTTCAATTCATTCGCTCCAGATTTTGCTCAAAACTTAAAAGAACTCTTAGCTAACAGTCTTTTTTATACCAGTTTCTCTAAAGTTAGAAGATCGTCATCGTGGTCAGTGGTTTTTTTTGTTCTGCACAAAATAAGATTGTTTCAAGTATTTGTTCAAGAGCTGCTCTAATTTCTTCTTTTCCTGGAGCTCTTTGAAAATAAAAACAAACAAAACTTATTTTCTTATCATTCAGATAATTTTGTATTTTCAAACTTTCGGGAGGGGCTTCAGCCCCCTTAGCCCCCTCCCTGGCTACGTGCCTCAAATTATACGCAAAATACTTTTTTTTTTTAAAAATTTAACATCTCTAACCAGTTTTGTAGTTTAAATTTTAAAAAAATCTAAAGCCATAAAATAGTCTAATAGAGAGGTAAATAACTTCTCTAAATTAAACACTTTTTCTTTCAATAGGAAATATAAAATCATGGAAGGATTTCTATCATCTTTCTTTTAACGGCGGTAGTATGAGGTGAGGTTATTTTTGTTGGTTAAAAACAGACTTTTGCTTGATTGAAGAAAAATATTAAAGTGGTGTTTCGATGCAAATGTTCCGATGTCATTTTCAGCAACATAAAAGCAAAAGTTATGTTTAAGATTTAATATTTAGAATACCAGCAATGCAAAGCAATAAACTAAAGTATTCTAAATGCATGGGCAACTATACCAAAATAAAACCTGAGGAGTTCAAGATTTTAGAATAAACGTAAAATGCTTGTATTCCGCAGCCTAAGACACGTTATTGTTATTATTTTTTAAATGAAGAATATACATATAAACTAAGAATTTTTTTATGAACTCTTTGGTCCAAAATAATTTTTAAACATATCAATAAAAAGCAGTTCAAAAATTTTTGAAATTAAGAAATATCAACTACTAAAAAATAAGTTTTTACCAGCATTTTACAAATGGAAAATAGAAACAATTCATTAGTTTTATTCGTATTCTCGTTTAAGATACATTTTAAAAACAGGAAAGCCAAATTAAAATATGTCTTTCAAGAGAAATTAAATCGGGTGGAGTGAGGCAATTCCCGGACAAAAAATCTTTCTTGTTGCTTTTAGAGTTTGATAATTTAAATCACTTAAAATATATTTTTTTCAAAATCGTTAGCGGGCTATTTCCATGAGTACTTGTAGTGTAAGTCACAGGCTACGATTTTTGCTACCAGTATTATAGAACAAAAAAAAATGTGATTAATTTTATTGGCACTTTCTCATTAATTGAATAAGGCCAAGCAGACTTTTGAAAAATAACGGTGGCTTACAAGCATAGCAATTAATAAGTTGTGTGACTTACACTACAGAACCCATGGAATTAGCCTAGCGATAAATAAAATTTAGCTATTTAATTTTCAGAATACAGGGTATAATACTGCGCCCTTTTTGACAGCGTTTATATCTGCGTGTATCAAATAATCAATCAAAATCCTATATATCCTAAAATTTAATATTAACCATCGCACAATCAACATTTTCTTTATGTGAGAAAGTATAAAAAGCAAAATAATTAGAATAATTGTTTACTGCCATTGAAAGTATAACCTATATTCTCTTGACTAAAGTTTGATTTTTTTTCTAATTTATTATGAATTATAAATCTTTAAAGAAAAACACGTCAATATAGGATGAAAATGTGAGGGGTTTAAAAATACACTGAATAATCAAAAGATTAATTCAGAACATTTTCGAATTTACAATATAAAAGTTCCAAATACATTTTTTGTTAAAAAGAATTAAGTCAATTTTTATAAATGAATTGGATTTGGAATGATTTGTTTTGAAATTTTGAAATTTGAGAACGAATTTATCTCATTTTTCAGATAATAGATTTGAGATTAATTTAGTTTTTTTTTTAAGTTTCCATAACATTAGGAATGAATTTAATTTGGACGCATTTATTTTTTTATTTAAAATTGGAACATGAAATTGGCAGATCTTCCAGATTGAGCCTAAATTAGTTTTATTTATTTATTTACTGTAAGTTTGTACAACACTTCTTTCATGCACTTAGAATCAGACTTCTTAGAAATAATAATATTTAAAAGAATAAAATATTATCTCCATTCAAATGGTGATTCAATGCATCACTAAGATAGTTACATTCGTAATGAATTTAGATTTATGAAAGGTGAGAGGCATTGTAATACGATACTGTCTTCATGAAGTAATTCTGTTAGCTGAGATATCATTTGAATGATTTTCATTATTCATAGAAATTCTGTTGGATGTTTTGTAGATAATATTTTGTTCGAATTGTTCAGAGCAGAAGGGAATATATTCCAAAGAATAATGTACAGTCGTAGAAATAAAGTAAACACCGCCTACTAACTCCTAATAATTATGGTAGAAGAAAGTTACTGGTACTGTACAATTGGAAATAAAGTCTAATCTTAAATGATGAATATAAAATTTGCTTAGTGGGCCATCTACATATTAAAACGAACCCAAAGTTCATTTTTTTTCAATTGCAATACCCAATTTTAACAAGATATTTCAAATCTTCTGTTCAAACTATGTCAAGTCATTAAATTTCAAGTTAGTTGAATGATACGTTTTTGTTTTATAAGCATTCAAAATTTAGTGCTTCTAATGTTAAATTACATTTCCATATTTTTATTAACACCTCCTCAAATTATTCTCATAATGTGCTAATTTTTTATTAACCAACAATATTAAAATACCCAAACATAAATACGTTAAGTTTGTAATTCTTATAATTTTATGATATGAATTATGAATCGTGAAATTTATATTCGAAAAAATTAGAAATTGCAACCTACAATTTTTTTTTATGGATTTAGATTTATTAAGTCCTGCTTTATGGAAATCGAAAATTTCATTTTTAATTATGCTTAAAAACAGCAAAATGGTGGTTTAAAGAGCCGTCTACGATAGAAGTGACTAGATATTTGGAAATTTCTTTAGCTATCCTTTAATCTAGCAGTCTTCATAGACTGTTTGTGAGGCACCTAAGATGCCTTGATCAAGAAAGGGTTCTTTCGGTTAAACATCGAGTACGGAATTTCAATTTAGCTGCAGACCCTAAAATATGCTCATTTTAATTAATTAATTTCTTGGAAACTTATCTTACGAATTGCATGAAAATGTATTTTTAGGCTAATTGAAGCATGTAGAATTAATGTACGCTGTCAGAATTGGATACTGCTATTGACAAAAAAAAAAATGTTAGCTTTCGTTTTTATATATGTAGATGGCAAACTTTACGTACATTATTTAAAAGTAGACTTCATTTGCCAATCGTATGATACCAGGAACTTTCTTCTGCGATATTTTTTTCAAAGTTAGTTGAGAATGTTTGCTTTTTTCCGCGACTGTATCTTTGTCTAATGTATCCCAAGGCGTTTCATTCCTACTATCATTTATACATCATTCCGCACCCATGTTAATAAAGAATACAATAGTCTAACACCTTCAAATCATAATGATGTTCTCCAAATCAGAAGCCGATTTCTTATTCTTGCAAGCAGATAAACCTATTTCAATCTTGAAATGTTTTTTCTCTGCGGGGGGTTTGATGTACTGTAAGCAACGCATATGTATTTCGTTCGTGGGAAATTTTAAGGGGGATGGATACTGGAAATAGCAATAGATAAACTTATGATGTCTAACGGCGCCATGAATTGCATTCGAAAGTATCTTATTACGGGTCAATATATTTTGGTTTTTCATATAAGTTAATCTGGAATATGGTTCTTAAATATAATTTTCAACGCCACTCCATTAGCGAAAGAAATAAAAGGCAATGTTCGACCGACTGACTTCTCGTTTGAACTTATATTACTTAATGCAATATGTATATGATATACAATATATGTACATAGTCAAATTCAATATGCACGTTGTGTGATGTTTATTTCTTTGACAGCTTGTTAGAAATATGATAAAGGATAACGTGTTTTATTACTAAGAAACATGTACAGTCTTAAAACACACTTCCATTTTTTAAAAAAAATTAATGCGGATGATCAATGAATAAGAATTATCAATGTCCGATGTGTCAGCGCTTCTAAAGCGGTTTAGCACTGAGATGTTAAACGTATTCTATTAGGATGTAAATGATGCGTTACATTTAACGACCGACGCTGCAAGTTGTTTCTTTGAAAGACGCCCTCGGGTTAATACTTAGAACTAGTCTGCAGTTTTAAGCTCGATTGTATTTGTAATCCGGGAGAAATGGTAATAACTGATTTGTAAAGAAAATGAAAGTGAGAAGATTTTAATGAGCAAGTTGCCTTGAGGGTAAGCGCATTAATGGCGTCTGCTAAGTTTTGTTCTTAATTACATAATATGTAGAACTATGCAACATAGAAAAAGGGATTTTATATAACATTTAATGATCTGTGAAAAACAAACTATAAAAATTAAATTTTAGCAGAAATTGACGAAAAGAATTAGATCGAAAATATTAATCACGGTTGCAAATATACTTTTTAATAGCAAATTTTATATGCATTCATCATTAAAAGCATTTATAATATATTTTCATATTTAAGAGCCGCGACTAGTCATACGACAACATGGGAAAGTTAATACAAACCCAATGAAATGGTTCTTTATGAATTTCTAATTTGCATTTCAATATTTTTAAATGTGTGTTTATTTTTCTCTTCTTTCTTAGTTTAACATAAGATGTATGAATTTGAAATCTTATTTCATACATTTGTGCCTATTCAGTTTTGTTGCAACTTATTTCTGAGATAATGCACATGGTAATAATAATAATTAAAAATAATTAGCTGGTTCTTACATTTGTAAGTGTCCCCAGAAGCAAACTGCAACCAAAATCGAAAAGGTGCAAAATTTTTCGTATAGAAATCAACTTCAGTTGTTTCATGCAATAAACAAAACAAAACAAAAACAAGTAAAATTAAAGAAATATTAAGAAGAAGGATATATTCAGGTTTCTTAGTAAAAAATATTCTTGAATCAACAACGTCGAGTCTTACGTAAATTTATGGCCCTTAAAAAAATGTATTTCTCCTCAGTTTGTAGCTTACACCAGAAGTCCATGGGGAATTCTGACCTTTAATTTCCGTTTTGGAAAAGGGTGCATTGTGTCGAAACCACTAATCGGATTTCAACGAAAACAATAAGGGATGTATAATATTATTATACGAACTGTAGATATTTTTTTAGTTTTTTTTTTTTTTAACTAGAGAACAACTTTTATAAACAATTTCTTGTCTTAAATTGAACATTTCAATTAAGAATCAATTAAAATATTTGAGTGAACACCTTTTTTTTTTTTTTTTTTTTTTTTTAACAAAACATACTACGAGGCACGATGCGTGTTTGATGTCTTGTTCAACTTTCAACCTAGGGTCCACCATATATATATAAAATCCTTTTAAATTTATTCCGTATGGGCAGAGGGGTATCTAGCACTAATCTCACACATATTTATAAATCAAGTGCATTTGACACTAATTTCAAATGAATGCAGGGTGCATAGAATGTTACAGAATACATTAATGAATATATTAATCACGGAATTGATAGCTGATTTTTACCATTATTTAAATATATATATATATACATAAAAAGGTGATAACATTGATTGTTTTAACTGTTTTTAGAAAAATTGTTCGTTCAGTCTAGATTTTAAGCAGGCTTTTTGATGCTGAAAAAATAAATATTGTTATCAATGAAGACAACGACGAAGATTGGTCGTTAATTATTTTCTGTATGTATTTTGTATGCATTCAATAAATCAATAAAAGGTCAAATCCAAAACAAAAGTTATGCTCATTGCGTTTTTCGATAACGAAAATGTGGTGCACCATGGATTTTTTCAATGTGGACAGATTGTTAAGGCCAATGTCTCTG
Source organism: Maratus speculifer (assembly GCA_964019185.1). Lineage (NCBI taxonomy): Eukaryota > Metazoa > Arthropoda > Arachnida > Araneae > Salticidae > Maratus > Maratus speculifer. Next base: position 290,120,490 of record OZ025293.1, read on the forward strand.
CCCGCGAAGACATTCGCGAGCTAATTCTATTCCTATGGGGAGGCATTTTTTAATAACTCTTTCGCATTTTGACATTTTTAATTTTTTTTTTTTTTTTTTTTTTTTTTTTTGCATTGGGTAGCTGAGGTCCCTCTCAAAATCGCTCTTTGACTACTTTTTCGATTGTGGTTGCAGATATTTTTTTATAGAGTTACTTTCACTTTCAGAACCGGTTCAGAAAGTGAAAGTAACTTTATAAAAGATACTTGTGAGCAAAATTGAAAAAGTAGTCAAGGAGAAATTTTGAGAGGGACCTCAGCTATCCAATGCAAAAAAAAAGAAAAAAAAAATGTGAAAATGCGAAAGTGTTAGAAAAATGCCTCGCCATAATAATAGCATTAGCTCGCCAGTGTCTTCGCGGGCAGGGACAAGGGCCTTAACGGCCCTCTGTACGTCCAGGTTTTGAAAAAACTGAAAGAGGCAATCATAAGAAAATATCCCGCTAAATAGCAAGGAGTAAACAAAATACCAAAGCAGGACTTGCATCGCTGTCTTCAACAATGACATGAGCGGTGGAAGAAGTCTGAGTGTTGTGACAGAAAGTCTGAGTGTTGTGACAGAGTTTACTTTGAAAGCGATGAAGCATGCACCTATATTGTGGTAATAAGGAATTGCAAAATATCGGGGACTTTTTGACTGTCCCACGTATTTTATAAGCTTATCTTTGAGTACTTTATCAACATCTTATATAAATTTTTTTAATCATAAAATAAAGCTGTACAGAATTAAATAAAAACAAAAAAATGACAGCTGAAACCGCAACTCTATTCCACAAGTTAGTCTGAGTGTCATCATTCAAAATTTCAAAGAATGTCTTTTTCACAGATATGCGCATATGGCGAATTTCATATGATTTTCATGTTTACTATATGCTGGTGGATTTGAGCATGCCCGAATTCTTGTATTTTAGCTTTTCAGCCTAACAATACATTTGATTGAGAGTTGACCTTTTTTCTTGTTTTAATTCGCACTTAGAAACGAGCCGTTAAATACGTTTCGTTTTACAGTTTTTTAATAGTTTAAAAATTATTATATTTTATGTAATTGTTGTAAACGTATTTTAATAGTTTAAAATTTATACGTTTTTAAAATGACAAAGCTACCAAGTTCTGAAATGAACTATGCTCCTTACTTAAAAACAAAATAAATAAGACAAATATTAATATTAAAAAATAGTGCTAGCATTAAAAAAAATTGCCAAACTGGCAATTTTGATATTTTTGAACGTTTTCCAACTCTAAGGCAATGGTTGGTGTAAGTGTTTTTGTGCAAAGTATATTTTCAGCATGCTTTTTTTTCACAACTAAATTAAGCGCAGGTAAAATTCCAAAGGCTTTGTGGGCTACAGATAAATAGTGGGCGGCCAGTTATGACCCACCCACGGGCTATGTATTTGATATGTCTGTTACATAATTTAAAGTTCTATAAATGTTTCTGCGTAGAAAAAAAATCTTTACAATTGAAAAAAATTCAGTTATTCATGTCTCCGACTGATTGTTTTATTGATAGGAAAGCGAGTTCAGTCAAATGTATCTTCAGTCCGTCTGAAAAGAAAGATAAAATAAACAAACACTGTATTTTTTAAAAGATGCAAATTTTCCAAGTGGGTGAAAAAAGGATTCGAACCAGGGATATATTGGCTGAAGCCGCCAATGTTTTTCCAAATGAGTCGAACGAATACTGGAGGACTAATTCAGCAAAACAAATCTCAACGATCACACAACAATCTATTTTTATTTTCACATTAATCTACTATATTTTCTAGTTTCAATATTATCACAGAAGACGAAAGAGAACTGTTGGACCAGAAATTGTATCTTTAATAATCATTTAATATTGTAAAAACTTATTTATCATCTCCATATTAAAAAAGTAATACGCAATAATTTTCAAAGGCAATATCCAAATTTTGCCGGATTTACAGAGTGTTTTTTTTTTTTTTAAACTGACGCTATTCATAGCCACCGGTAGCTCGTTCTAATACCAGGAATGTCACAAAATTTTATAAATGGACTGATAAAACCATGGGGAAATTTTTCCAACAACAAAATAAATAAATAAATAATATTTCCAATCATTGCCGACAGAGGGAAATTTGGTGCTGTACATTGAAAGAAAAAATCAGAAACAGACAAAGTTAATAATTTGGATAAAATGCCATGTTTTATTTATCATATTCACTTTCCCGACGAGGAATTCGACCACATTCAATGTGACCACCGTTTTCTTGTACCACACCTTCCATCCTTTATGCAACATATTCAACGGCCGAGGATAAAATGCCACATTGAATAGCCCTTACTGGTGATTGGGACTATTTTTTTCTTGGAATCTTTTTTCCCTTGGTTTCATCAGCCCCTTATAAATTTTAAAGCAATTCTAGTTATTAAAATGTCACGGAGAGCTCTAAATAGCGTCAGTTAAGAAAAAAATATTATAACAAAAAGTTTTATCCTTCATTAAGTACAAATATGCTCTCCAAACACACTCAAAAGAAGCATTTCCAAATGTATTTACAGAAAACACAATTCCCAGTCAAATGGATTTTTTTCATCTCCTCATAGACAATGTGCTCATTAATTTTTTTTTTTTTAAGAGTCTTTATTATTTGACTATTGGAGCAATTCCTATAATAATTTAAAAAAAAATAGTTATAGTTAATAGAATCATTTGAAACACTTAGCATATTACTAGTGGAAAATTACACTGTTCATTTCTAAATTTCAATGTCATTGTGTCATCTGCTATCTCTAACGCTTTAACGTGTACGTTCTTTCAAATTTTAATGTAACTTTTATCCAATGAACCATTTCTTTTTTTATTTATGTGATTTACTCCTTGAGGTAGAACTACGAAAATGAGTATATTATCACAATGCTTTAACTTTTGTGATGGTAGCAATAAAAATATCATTTGAATATTAGTATGACATATACATAGCATAACAAAGAAATGTCTATTCGTTATCTTTAAATGTTCTTCTAAAGAATTATTCTCAAGTTGCAAACCGTGAGTAATAAAATATGTTTATTACGCCACGCAACATTGTTTTAATTCAAGTTCATCACCCGTGAATAGGAAAGAGCAGTCTAAAAGACCATAACATTTCATAAAAACAAAATTGAATCGTTTAATACTTAATATTAAACAAGGAAATTGAAAGTATTTACTACTTAAATGACGTGAAAGATGGACATAGCGTATGGAAAAATGATGGTAATATCACAGGCAGCTGCCATTGACCTCTGGTACAAAGAAGTGCAATAATAAACATCACGCTTCAGTAAGCTCTTACGGCTTTCGTTTTTAAAAGAGGTGCCCTCCACAACTTCTACCCCTGTACCCCTTCTTGTCACCTCTTATCCATCGCTTCCGATAGGATCTAGAAGATACTTTGTTCAGAAAGAGAAGAGATAGTGAAGTCATATTGTGGAAGTCCACTATCATTCAATTTAATGGCAGCCTCGTTATTTAATGCTAACCATTTTCTTTGGAATATTCTAAAGAAATATTATCGTTTAAAAGACAAAATCTAGGAAATTTTTGTTATAAAAACATTCATGGCCAAACGCCAAATCGATTTATTTGTAAGATAGATATAGATGTAAAATGAGATATAAAATAAGCATACGTTGTGAAAGAGCGGAATAATTTTTCCACCTTTATGATATAGAAAGGTTATGACTGCACACAGGTATGAGTCGAAAACATACTCACGTAGCAAAATAAGATAGTATTATTTTTACTGAATATACGTTTAAAAAACTGTTTGTGTATCTTGACCCATAATAACAGATTGACATGAAATATTGTCCCAAAATTGGCCGAAAATGTTTACATTTTGTCAATATTGAAACAATATTGTTCAGATATATTTTGTCATTTTATTTTCAATAATATCAACAAATTTGTTTACGAGTTCCAAGACTGGCAGTGCCGTCAGAATGAAATTGCAGCGAAATCGAAAAACTATCATCTTAGACGTCAAACTCAAATATTTTATTCCAAAAAAATCATTTAAAAACTTTGACATGTAAACAACAAATGTTTAAAGGATTTTCCCATTGTTGTGAATCGTCTTTGAAATTGAGAAAATTCTTCAGTGTATATTATTGCAAATTCAATTGCGAGAAATAAATTTCTGATATCTGAAATACTCCGTTTGAATATTATCCATTTTATTTGTACAAAATTCTGTTGTAAGAATTTTTTTTAAATCAAAGTTGTAATTTTCTTTACTATGTTCAATAAAATGTTAGCAGTGTGATTATTTTGTAATAAAAGAAATAAATTTTTATAGCTATTGTTTATTGAGCTATGTGTAGGCGGGAGAAATATGGAAAGGCATCATTTAAAATAATTTTTGGTTTGAAAGGAAAAATGTAGAGACGGTTGTAAAAGACTTTTGGCATTTCTGCAATTAGAGACTTGTCAAATGCGCCAACATTCGAACTACTCTCTGGATTGCAATGCCTCGTCATTTTTGACGAATTTTTCTATCAGAGCTTTGATCTAATAGAGCTGAAATAGAATAATTCTAATGAAAATTCTAATGCAGATCAAAAAATTCCACCATCAATGTTAAACATTTCTTTAAAAACACAGAAGAAAGCGAAACTCTATAAATTTACACTAGTTCTCAGTCAAATGTATTTTATTGAGTTTCTAAATCATCATTTTACAGATATTTCCCTTATCTTATATCTAATTCCTGGTAGGAATTTTCATGTTCTTATTTAAAAATATTTTAACTTTGTTAAAATTCCTAATTCAAAACACATACTTTTAAAATTCTTTTGAAATTTTATTAGATATATTAAAGAAGAAAAATTTAGTTTTTTTTAAAACTTAGAATAATTTAAAAAGGGAAAATACTATCCTTGGAGTTAGTGAGGATTTTTATCGACAATCACTTTGCAGTTGTTTTCTTCACCATATGCCAGAAGCTTGGTAATATTAGAAGTAAATTGCGTAGTATTATTTCAAATCTGTTAGTATTATTACAGTGCTATTTTTATTATCATTATTCCATTGGTAAATGGGTTATAAAAAATACATTATTTTTTAAAAAACATTTTACACAAAATGAATAAAAAAATGAAAATGTAAAAAATCATTCTTAAATAATAAATTACCTTTTTTCTGTCTTTTTCTCTTATTTTTTACTACATTTTTTAAATATTAGAGCATTAAAAATTAAATAGTATGCGACAATTTCGCAATTTTTTTAATCTGTTATTTATTAATATTATTGTTTAAAAAATGAATTACATGCAATTCTTTTATTAGAGAAATCTCATTGAAATTATTTATTTATTATTTAAACTAGTTAAAAAATTTAAATTGAATTAAAAAAAAAATAAAGGTATTATGTATCGGTCAAAAATAAATCAAACTAAATTGCTTAAGAATTTTCAAACGAACATATTTGAAGCGAAATCTTTGGAAAGCATAAGTACAATGTATTTTCCTGCGCTGAACCATAAAAGACATACTTTGTACACAACAGCAACAGCAACAACTTCTATAGCCCAGTGTGTAAAATGTCCTCCCACTGTCAAGAGGTATCGGGTTCAAACCCTATGATGGCTATGAACAAATTGTATAAAGATTAAACGATACGGCAATTCAAATGACTCGAAAAATTAAAATTCTTTGAGATCACTGAAGATTGAGGGATTCACAAATTTTGTAAACTAAATTAAATTATTAGCATTAAAAATAAATATACAGAGTCTTGTGTATTTTTAACGATGTAATTTACAGAGTCGATTTAATATTTACCCAATAACATTTCTGTTATTTAACAGAATCTCGGTTTTTCTCATCTCTAATTTTACATTAGACTTAAAATAATGTATTACCCGTAAATTCTCTATAATTTCACAGAAAGCTTTTTAATACTGTGTATACACTAAAAAAAGAAACGAGTTTATAGGATTTCAGTACCTAAAATTTTTCTTATTTTTAACTTTTTAAAGTCTATTTTTTGTTAAGTGGAAAGTTATGACACATGCAAATATTAATTACCTATATGAGCTCCTTAAACTGGTTTGTATAGTGGCCCAACTTTCTATGAATGTGAATTTTATTTAAAAAAAAAATAAACATATGTGAGGGGGAAAAAAAGAAAGGCTGCGAAAATGCTTAATCTTAGATTTATTTGATTCGCTATTCTTCGATTATATTTGAGCTTAAACAATAGTGAGATAAAAAAATAGAATATTTTTTTTAAATGCTTTTCTTAGGTTTATAATTCTCAGCAGAATTTTTTAGTAAACACAATCTCTATCTCTCACACACACAGACAGAAATAAAACCTAAGCAGTAAAAAGTGAATAAAATAATTTTAAAAGTCTTTAGGACGAGTATGAAAAAGGAATTAGTTTTGATCCCTACAAAGGCCAAAATAGGGAAGACTCTAGAGAGGTATGTTCTTTAAAAACAAAGGTACGTTTAACAATAGTCAATCATGTTTATTACTGATTTGAATCCCATGAATTTATTAAATTATATTCAATTTAGAGTTGAGATCCTGAACAATAGAGAAAAAGAAAACAGATCTTAAAATATTATTTTCTGAGATATGCAATTCTTAACACGAACTTCTCCGAAAAAAACAAGTCCTTGACCTCCAAGTCTCATGCCAAGCTATTAACCTGAGCCAGCCAATTAAAGGTTTCAGACTTGACCTTACATATTTTTCACACTAGTTTAATGCGAATATACAGCACTCTTAATAACAACTAAAGTTTTTTTTAGCTATCCAGTTTTTTGGAAAACATATATGATTGTTTGTTTTATTCACGAGAAACTGTTTTCAAAAACATACAGTTATTATTATTATTTTGCTTCTATATCTTTTCGGATTTCCAATAATATAAATACCAGAAAAAAAAGAGCTCATGAATAAATGATAAGAAGAAAAAGAAAATGTTAAGATCAGGTTAATTGTCCTGAATTGTAATCCATCTAATTTCTTCTGTATGCGTTTGTCCTTCGAAAATGTGTGTTTAAATAAAATTTTAAGGGTACTTTTATTGTAGTACTCAGTGTCACGCGAGCTTTAATTGGATGATGGCATCTTTTTATTTGATCCATTATCCAATTAATGCTCACGTGTCCTACTTTGACGGGGCAAACTTGTTTATTGGGAGCAATGCACTTGACACGCGATAAAAACAGAATGTAAACACAACCCTTTTTTTAGCTCGTCGTTTTTTTTAATAGCTATTTGTTAATTACTTGAATACAATGTTGCAATATGTTTCGGAGCAAAGCATATTATAAACAATGGTACCTGAAAAAAACTTAATAATATAAGTAGCAAAAAATAGTCTGGCAACTTTTAATTTGAAAAATCTGTCGAGTAGACAGGTATTACCGCATTTTAGAATTTCTTTGATGCATCAGTTAATAGGTGAATAATATGTAATGACGTTTTTGTGTTTTATTAACTTTTTTGTTTTCTGGCAGTAATTTAAAGTAACTTGTAAAATTCATCTAACACATATTATAAGCAACGATACCTTAAACAAATCTTCTTAAAATAAATAGTAAAAAAAATAGTCTAGTAGCTTATAAATTTAAAAAAATCTGTCTTATGAGCATTACTGGCTTTTAGAATTTCATGAAACCATCTGTTAATAGACGAATAAAATGTAATGATATATTTGGGTTTTATTAAATCTTTATTATTTGGTGGTAATTAAAAATATCGTTAAAAAGAAAATGTAAAATTCGTATAACACATCGACTGGTAATTATACAGGTTTGGTTGAGTTTTAGATTTTTAATTATTTTTATTATAAAAGCCTTATTCGCTGTAAAAACACAAATGTAAGGCTCTATAACATTTTTACGTTTTCTAATTTTATAAAATAAAATAAAAATATTTTAAAGTAATGATTGGAATAGCATTGTAAATATTCCACAAATCTCCAATAAATACCGAGTTAGCTTATGAATTTTAATACTAAATCTTTCTAAAATGTATGTAATGATTGCACAAATCTTCTAACGCATCTTCAAATTGACAAGAAAAAAATTTCAAAAAGTGCTCATTTGAAAATCTAAGTAGAAACTTAGATTTTTCCCATTATAATAATTTTTTTAATCTAAAATTATTTAATAATACAATGCACTTTACAAAAATGTTAAATTAAAAAATTATTTAATCTTTTAATTAGGTGGCTTTTTTCAAAATGAATATTTACTTGCCTTTCTTTCTATCATTTAAAATGTACTTGAATAATTAACCCTTGGCACTCCGTTGTCTCCGCTGCGGTGACACCATCTTTCCTTCCAAAATTTGTTTTTGGCACCAGTAATAAGGAAAAATAAAATTTTCCTTACTTAATCAGAGAATTTTTGAAATTGTCTAACTTCTAGAATAGTTCTTTTAAAAAAGTGGCGCTAATCGAATAAAATTTGTGTAAGAGGCACCGGAGTCTGAAGAGGGGGGGGGGGGTTAAAGTTAACTACTCATAGTACGGAAATTATATGGCATGGTCGTAGTCATTACTGTTTCAAGAAAGCTAATGGAAAATATTTTCTTTGCGACATTGATTGCGACATAAATTATGATTCTTTTTTAAATATTTCAATGAATAAAATTTCCGCAAGAAATTGATAATATTACTTTTATATCACGATTTCAAGTATTATGAAATATAAATTATAATAGTTATTAGCAAAACAGAATCTCAAAGGTGAAATGTTTGTGCATTTATATTAGTTGTTTAATGTTGTACAAGATGTTTAGATAAATGTTTAATTAAAAGCATTATTACATCCAGATTTTGATCTATATCAGCGAAACTGTACATATACAAAACATATTTTAATAAACCAAATTAAAACTAATAAGAAAAATATAAAAATTTAAGGGGGCTCAGTGGTTGATCTATACGGAAAAACATGTAAACAGAGCTCTCACTTCTAGTCCATATAAAAACAGAAGCATTCAGTGTAATTAATTTAAACTTTCTGATATTTTAAAGGTATGTTTGTAGTCTTATAAAATTATAAAATGAAGTACTTCAATGTAATATATTAAGAAATATAGCAAAATTTATATAACACAATTTTCGAAAAAAAAAAATTATGTGTTATATCACCAATACCAAAATATCTTAACGTTGAATTCACATAAGAACCTAATTTTTGCTTTAAAATGATCTGGAAACTTTACTCTAGAGAATGAATTAAGGATATAACTATCACTCAAAGACAACATTATTAAAAAAACTTTCAAATGTGAAAATTAAAAAACTCCTAAAAAATACAGCATTTTTTTCATTAAAAATACTCAAAATATTAAACTATCTAAACTATATTAATTCATTCTATAGATAATGATGCATGCAAAAAAATTTTTAAGCCATTCCATCAAATAGTTTTTTTTTTACTCTTGGTGTTAGTCGTCAAAAATCAAGTTTTGAGAAAACGCGACTTAAAGTTGAAATTATATGGGTGCGGCTATGAAAGTGTTGATACATAAATGCATATAACTCCGTTAAAAATGCAAATATTTTTATGCGTTTTTTTGCATTGAGTTAAGAATTAATTGAATAATCAAACTAGATCATAAAAAAATCGATTTTTTGAAAAGTTTTTAACCCTTGAGCCCCCTTAACACACTCACTAGAAAATTGAATATTATATCTGTTTTTCGTAGATTATTTACATTTAAGAAGAATTTTTAGGTTCATATTTTAGAAATAAATTTATCACATTTCAACTTTTCTTTTTTTACATTTAAATTTGTTGCATATAAAATAATGTTTTTTTTTTTAATTTAAACAATTCTTTAAAACATTTTCATCATGTTTTTAGACTTTTTCGTGTAAACTTAAAAAGTATATTAAATACAAAGTGCACACAAATTAGTCGGTCAATTTCGTACCTGAATAGTTTGCGAAATAATTACTGTCGAGTACTGTTGCAAAGATAGATTATTTGTTTTGTGTCCAAGTTTTAACTTCTCAGTTTAGATTGGTCAAGAAAGTGTTATTCCACGATCAAGTAGACCTTTAAACACCAGATTACAGTATACAGGGGTTATAAAAGATGAAGTTTTTACTTCACTGCACTGAATATCCATTCCTGAATTGAAATTAAAAACAGATGAATACTTATTTGATCCAAATGAAAATACTCACCAGCATATGGACGATAATTAAATTACAAAAGAGACATTTGCAGAGAACTGAAATGCAGCCCGATCAAACATTTGTAAGGAAAGTAAATTTTGAGGATTTTTTTTTTATCATTAGGAGTATCATATTTGTCTCTATAACTTAGTCATGATAAACCGTTATTTTTAATAACTATTTTATACCCATCCTGCATATTAAACAAATATTTATATAAAATATCGCAATAATTTAAAACTTTTCCTTGCGCTAGTTGTATTTCTTTTTTCTTTTTTATTTAATTAGCTTCAAAATAATACAAAAAGATAGATTAAATTATTACAGGACAAAGTTAGATCCAAATATATTAATTTTTTTTTTCTAAATTTCAATTTTTAATGGTTTAGCTAAAAAATATCACTTATTAAAATGGGGAGAAAAGTTTTGTATGTGGAGTTTTATGGTGTATTATTATGATTTATTTTCCCAATTAGGAACATGCAAGTTTATCACATTACAATAAATGCATTTCTTCTATTTGATATTATATACTATGTTCTTTTACAAATATAAGTCCTTTTAAGTGTGTTTACTTATAGAAATAATTATATTTTCCAATTTTATAGGCATTTTTAAGTTGTTTACAAATTGAGAAAAAACATTATGATCTGCACTTTTATATATATTTTTTTATTTTAATATTTATTTATTTGTTTATTTTGAAAGAAGCGCAATAACGATGGAAATGAATTTAAGTTTTTTCTTCTATTCTAACTTCTAATGTTTTCAAATCAATATGAATGAAAAATTATTTTTTATTGTTTTTCCTTGCGGTGTCTTCAAATTAGTACAGCCTCAATTAGATTAATTTTGTAGTCTGAAAATCAAACTGTGGCAGAAGAAAATAGTATAACCTTTTTCTTAAATAATGCAATCAGTTTCCGTCATTCCGTCATTACTTACTGAGTAATGTGATTTGTATTAAAACTTTATTGATGAAAGTTTATCATCACGAAAAACGAAATAATGATACACTTTATTTTAAGCTGGTTTTTGAAATTTTTAACGGTATCGAAATCAAATAATATTTCTTAGATATTTACAGTTGAATTACTATAGATGTGTACGTTTTGACAAGAAAATATTTCAAATCTGCTTAGATTTTTTTTAATTTATCTGATTTACGATATACGGGAAATAATAATATATTAAAATTATATATATTATTAACTTTTTATCTTATCATCAAAGAATGGGTTGATATTTGTATTCTATGAGACTATGATTGTTAAAGATAAATAACTCACTTATACAGAATTTGTTTCAATAAAAAAAAAAGCACACACCTAATAAATATGACTTCAAAAGTCCAATTTTCTACCACAGATTCAATGATAATTACTTTTTCTTTCATTATTTCCCAGGATCTTGAATTTCCTAAGAAACGTTATCTCGGAGTTTCCGATTCGAGGGTTAATTTGATTTCCAGTGATGAGAAACATTATTATAATTAAAATAAGGACATTTTCATTGAAGGTTAGATGTTCATTAGAACAAGAGCTTTATAAATTCGTTAAAATATAGTGCAATTCAATAAGTAATGAAATTTGGCGTTTAATATGTATAAATATTTTTTTAGGTCGGTTTTAAAATTCGAAGTGTTTTAGCATGCGCACATTTAATCTTTCCCATGACTATTTTTCCCACTCTATAGATTTTTATTAAACTGTAACGACATTGTTTAATTTGCGTTTATGAACATAGAGGTATTTTGTATTTGTAAGTCTTTAAAAGAAATTAATCCTTCCTATAAAAATTATTAATAAAAGTGCTTGTCTAGTGTCTGTCTATTAGTTTAATTTTTCTTTCGTCTGTGCCTATATATAGCTTTACAAAACAGTGCAACAAATCCCTTTTGTTGGTTATTTATATGGTATTAGCATTTGTATGTTTTGATACACTGGAGTATCAGTTAGGTTAATGACTCGGACAAGAAACCCTATTCTGAAAAATATTATTATTTTTCTTGTTCTTTTCTGGGAAAAACAACTGAAACTCCAGAGAGTCAGGCTGAAATCAAACTATGATGATTTTACAGTTTTGAAGTTTGTGCCATTAGAATGATTCCAGTCCTTTATCTTTAGTATGATTGTTGGAGTTTGTAGGTTTGGGGACGCCATTTTCTTACCCGCTACCACTAAACTTACCAAGATCTACAATTTAAAATTCAGGATCAAAAACCTAACCTAATATCCAAACCTAAATAAAAATTTCAATTTATTATTTCTAGATGAAGCTAAAATATTTAAGGGAATGTCTGTACCTGCCGTTACTTATAACTGATATACTTTAAACAAAATTCTAAAAAGTATTTTACCAGCAGAAAGAAAAGCTAGTGACACCAATATTTTTTTCTGGCATTCATTAATTCGATTTTTATATCTTCTACTTTCAAGGAAACTAAAACATGAAAAAAATGTATTTTAAAAAATAAAATTATATTTCGTTTAACGCACGAAATATCATTTTATATCTAACTTCTACATGTATATTATTTGTGTCATTTCTATGTTTTTATTCATCGATTTTCATATAAACTTAAGGAATCAGTTACCCTATGAACTTACAAAATGCATGAAAAGTGACCTCTATAAGAACTGAAATTACTCGGTAATTAATTGACATTTAATTATAAAATTTAAACACAAATTACGGATGCCCTATTTTATCAATTAAAAGTTTTAAAACAAATACACAAATTTACAGTTTTTAAATTTATTTTTGGAGATAATGCAACTTTTATGAAATAATTATTCTTGCATGCATTTCGTGCATGATTTTTCATGCTTAAAAATCTAAAACCAGCCATTTTTTATGAGTACAGATACAATGTATTCTCAAAGTGACCTACAATGAAAAATATATAAAGTGCATTCCTAGAGAATAAAAAAATGTTTGTCAAATAAATTCAATATATCGTGGTGTTTTTTAATAAAAAATATAGTCGTTAATGCTAAAGTTTTAAATGAGGAACATAATAATAGATAATTTTTTGCCTGTATACGTCTACTATATTCCGTGAATTTTACGTGAAATTCTAGGCAACCATTTTTCAGAAATCGCTCGCTCAATGACCAAAATCGCATTTTTAAGACGATTGACTTTAAAGCTAAACTCCCCCCCCCCTCCTCTTAATCATATATAGAGAGCTTAAATTATTTTAGACATGACTTCGCTTCTTTTCTGATGCGAATTTTATATGGGGTTTGTTTTTAAATTTTCCTAAAATATCGCATTTAATTATAAACTATTTTTTAAGCAGATAGATTTATTGACACTTTAAAAGCTAACACACCACTTAAATCCTTGATACACTATATGACTAAAGGTGATCGGTCACTTGCGATTTTAGACGTTTGTTAAGTATTTAGAAAAATACATGAGGAATTATCCTGAAACTCGAGCTGTGGAGACTGCTTTTTCCGCGAAAGCACACAGATGATCGTCAACAAACGGAAAAAAACGGATATCTTTTTAATAACCCTTTCAAAACTAAGGTAGCAAACGCGTTCATATTGCTGATTATGATTCAGAGGTTATTGTAATAGGCTGTGTTCATTTTTATGAGGATAGTATGTTTACTCGTAGAGAAAGTAAGGTTTTCATAAGAACAGTCTCAAATTTCGCCAAGTTTTTTTTCTTATAATATGCAGAGTTTTTAATATTAAAAAATGTCCTTTTTAGAAAATATGACAAAAAAAACTTTGTACACAATACCCTGTAATAATATTTAAAAAAAAAAAATATGAGAAATGAGCAGGTTTACTGAATAATGTTTCGCTGCGTATTCGTGAATGCAAACAAAATAAATGTGCATGATGTGTTAGCTAAATGTTCAGAGCAATTTTTGTAAATATCTCAAAAACATGGCTTGATTTTTCTGAAAATCATCGTTGATAGAGTAAGTTCGGAATCCGTTGTTCTCAAAAGGAAGGAAAAATATGAGATGTTCAATCCAAATGTAGAAGTACATGTGATATTGTGTATCCTATATTGACACTAATCAATAGATACAGCTCCTCATCATTTTCCTCCATTTTGGGAACAACAAATTTGGAGCTTATTCTATCAATAATAATTTTTAAATTTCCAAACTGAGTTTTTGAGACTTTTACAAAAGTTGCTCGATATATTTAGCTAACACATTATGCATATTTTATTTTAATTGCATTTGCGCATGCGCAGTTAAAACATAATTTAGTAAACTGTTCGTCATTCATACAATTTCTATTAGTTTTTAATTCTAATTCCTGGGTATTGTGTAGAATGTTGTTTTTATAATTTCTAAAAAGAACATTTTTTTATATTAAGAACTCTGAAAATTATAAGCAAAAAACTTGGCAAAATATGGGACTGTTTTTATAAAAACTATAATTTCTCTACGAGTATACATGCTATCTCATAAAAAATGAACACAGCTTATTACAATAACTATTTAATCATAATCTACAATTTGGACGCTTTTGCTACATTAGTTTTGACAGGGATATCAAAAATATATTCGTTCTTTTTCTATTTATTGACGGTCCCCTACAGTGTTTTGGGAAAAAAATCTTCAAGAAAATATATTATTTGTACTATTCTATTTATATACCTGGAGTTTCTGGATAGTGACTCATGTATTTTTCTAGATAGTTAACAAAACGTCTAAAATCGCATGCGACCGGTCACCTTTGGCCATATAGTGTAGTTATACCGTGTAAAAAAAAGCGAAATATTTCTTAATAGGCCAGTCAAATTGTCATAAATAGATGCAAAAATTCTCCTAGAAGATTTTATGTTTTTAAACTGTTTATCGGGATGCTAGTAACAAGAATTAATGGTTTTCCAACAAAATATCTCGAGGCTAAACTTTTTGAAACCAAAAAACCACATAATTTTCGGACTTTTTTCAGTTTTTGGCCTATAACTCGAAAATTATAGATTTTTTGTGTACAATACTCAACTACAAAGAGAAAGAGCATTCAATTCTCTACAAATTTCATTATAAAGTTGTTTTTCTAAAGCTATTATGAAGCGTGCTACAGCTTTCTGAAAATGACCCTTTTTTTCTAACTTTGCGGAAATATCGCAAAATTGGATATTTGTCACCATTTTTCATTATTTTATCCTCTTTAATGTATCTCACTAATATTACAGGCATTTGAATTATAACAATCATGATTAATTACAACGATAACGTTGTAAAATATTAAGAACATTGTAACTTTTTTTATATTTAGAGCTTAAGTGGAGAATATTAATATCAGGTATATAGCTGAATGTAAATAAAAAATACTTACGATGAAATTTTTCATGTATTTAATAACATCTAGAATGCTTTCGGGTTAATGAAAATGGTTCTTCAACCTCAGCTTCAGGAGCAAATGAGCAGGTTTCTGTTTCTTGTTCTTCAATAGCCTTGATATTCTTTGAGCAAGCCGCGACATCAGCTACCGGACTGTGAAAGTCCTCATCATTGCTAGGTTTTGATAGTTTCCCAGGCATCAGATTCGCCATCCTCCTCTTCTGGATAAATAATGTCTTTGACATTTTCGCAGTTGATCCCGTTACGATTTTTACAAATAGCCGAACATTTGAGTTCGGATTTTTGACAAGAATATGCTTTGCTGCACCCTTTTTTACGGCTACATGACAGAACATGGAGCAAGGATTCAGATGCTGGGTCCTTGCACATTTGAAATGGCTGAAAGAGATCGTCCGATCTGCGAACCCACCCCGATTCTTCAGGAGGGATGTTGTTTCCTAGCCAAGCTTGTATCTGATGATAACATCGGAGAAAATGATGCTGCGTAGCCTCTTTCGTCAGTGGTAATCTTGCAAGATAAACTTTGCTTTATGTAGCAGATTTAGCAAGTAACTGGAATCTCAAGGTGTAAATATGTGTGATATCTGTGCATGTACCATACAATAATGAACTTTTCTCCAGCCTTCATCATTTATTTATGGGTAGAATCTGGTTTATTGAACACGCAGGCTATTTCTTCAAGTTGAACATGTTTTTTTCAAAATTTTACAAACTTTGAATATCCTTGTCCAAAAAGAGCGGATGTTGTATCGCATCCGGTTATTGCATGAGTGAAAAGAACATTGTTGTAGTTGTATTTGTGTGACATGGTTGAAAACCATTTGGTTTCGATGTTACCTATTCCTGGTTTTTGGAAAAACAGATTTTTGTGTTGATAGTCCAACCTTGTAATGATCACGAGAAGGTCAATGTCTTCTCCGACAATTACAACAATTTCAAAAGATTTGGCTCTTGAAATGGCTGAGATAACGATCATGATATCAGCTTCTATTTCTGCCTGGTCAACTTGAATTCGGTTGTTTTGAAATTCTATTTTAAGCAATGAGATGAAGCGGCTCTTGTTTCTGTCATTGGCGATAAACTTGTCTTGATGGACTCTGTGCAGCATTTCTGCTGCAACAATGACTTCAGGAGAAGCATGCATTCTAGATCGACGTAGTCTTTCTGCACTTTTCATTCCATTCTGTTCTCCCTCAGATAAATATCTATCAAACACAATCGCTACCTGTGATCCAAATTTTTCTGGTGGTAAGAAATATAACTTTTACCAATAACTTTAAAGGAAAAACCCGCCAACTCTTTCGTAATTTTTTCGGATAGAGTTTCCAAAATTTCTGCTCCTTCTGCCTGCCTTTCTTTAAAATTTTAATTCTCATCCATTAATAAGTGTATTTAATTTTCATAGCTAGCGATGTAAGAAATTTTTTTGGAATGAGAGGCGAGAAAGGTCATTTCCTGTAAAGTTAAAAAAAGTGACATTTTCAAAAAGCCCTAGCGCGCTTAGTTTCCATTACTATTTCCATTAACCCGAAAGCGTTCTAGACGTTATTAAATACATGGAAAATGTCATCGTAAATATTTTTTACTTACATTCAGTTAAATACCTAATATTAATGTTCTCCACTTAAGTTCTAAATTCAAAAAAAGTTACAATGCTCTTAATTAATTTACAACGTTACTGTTGTAATCAATCATGATTGCTATAATTCAAATGCCTGTAATATTATTGAAATACATTAAAGAGGATAAAATAATGAAAAATGGTGTCAAATATCCATTTTTGCGATATTTCCGCAAAGTTAGAAAAAAGGGTAATTTTCAGAAAGCTGTAGCGCGCTTCATAATAGATTTAGAAAAACAATTTTGCAATGAAATTTGTAGAGAATTTAATGCTCCTTCTCTTTGTAATTGAGTATTGTACACAAAAAAACTATAATTTTCGAGTTATAGGCAAAAAACGGAAAAAGTCCCAAAATTTTGTTGTTTTTTGCTCCAAAAAGTTTAGCCTCGAGATATTTTGTTGGAAAACCATTAATTCTTGTTACTAGCATCCCCATAAACACTTTAAAAACATAAAATCTTCTAGCAGAATTTTCGCATCTATCGGCCCTTTTTTCTGACAATTTGACTGGCCTATAATTTAGATATTGTCTTTTTTAAGGTTAACAAAAATAAAATATAATCTAGTTCGAGTTTCCCTGTGATTCTGAAAAGCCTTTATCTTTAGTAATCTCTGAAATCAACAATTTTTCAAGATTTAAAGAAGTGTTTCTGATACAAAAGTTACTTTTTTCTGTCCGTAATTTTAAAAAAAGTTTCTGTAATCTATTTATTGCCAGTTTTCTCTACTGGGAATATTGTGGTTTTTTTAGATGTTATAAATTTTCAAGTAAACCTTTTTATCTTCCTAGTCGAATCCATCTGTTAACGTGTAATAAAATAATGTCAATACCGTAAATTTATCATGTTCATTAAACTTTAAACTGTTTACTTGATAATTGGTGATATCGAAAAGATTGGTAATTCGGGTTGAGAAACATATGTAGAAAGCCTTATGGGGGCAGAGAATTTGAAAATAATTCAATTGTTCCTTCCATTTATCGTTCAGAACGGATTAAAACAAAAGCCAACGATTACATATCCTTATCCTCCCAAAACTATGTCACTTGTAGTAAGAATACTACATTAACTAAGACAAAATCCAAATCATTCAGGAACAATATCACATGATCTGATTTACCCGGATCAATGTACATAACCAGCAGCTACTTTTTTCGGGCTTTAATCACTTCGTTCATAAAAAAATCTGTGGTTGTTTTGATCACGTGATGGGGTTGTTTGTGTTAGGTTTCGCTTGTTTTGTCAGATTGATTGATATAGCTTTAACAGATTGATTATTCCTCTAACGTTTGTCATTTTTTTTAAACATTCTTAACTAATTTTTAAGCCTTCATATTTCCTAATAACCTAGTAAAAAAAAGATACCGTAGCGGACTATGAATTATATATCAGTCTCAGTGGCGTATAAACTGATGAGAGCTATAAAATCTTTTGAATTGTCACACAAAACGGTGCAGATGATAAAAAATGATGTTTATGTCTCTTTAACAATGACAATGCGTGAATATTTTCTTATTAGAAATGAGAAAGTCAGACATTCGGATCGCCAATTTTCTTAACTTATATTTTCACAGTGCATGTTAATAAAATAATAATAATAATAAAAAATTCCTTGAAGTTATTTTGATCAAATTCTCAAAAATAAGAATAGAATAAAAATATTATAAATAAAAAATATCAAAAATTAAAAAATATATTATAAATAAAAAGTATTAGAACTAATATTATGTATACTTACAGTATTTTGTCGTACTATACAAATGAGCCTGTATGGTATGGGTACAAAATGTGTGCTTTCTTTTCATTTCATATTTTTCTTTTCAGTTTTTATTTAATGAGATTTATTTTCATTAGTGAAATAAAATATTTTTAAAAATTTGATAAAAAGAGCTACTAAACATATCATTAAAATATCTTTCTCCATAACAGCATTAGTGGAACATAAATATCTTATTAGTAAATTTAATTTCTAAATAATAACTTTCTTTATATAAATTGCATAATTTACTATTATAATTCGGCGCATAACTGCAGCGGCTTAGTCAAGTTTTTTTAAAACCGAAAATTATGATTAAAATATGAAATCAAATAAATTCTAAGCAAAAGAAAGTCATATTATCCTTAAAAACAAATTTTAGTAGGAAAACGAATAATTCCAGCTGCAGCGGATGCGGTGGAAAATACGGTACATATATATATATATATATATATATGATACATACTTTAATTATATGCAGTCAAAATGCAATATAGATTATAAAACACGACAAACAGGAAATTATGTCATAAAAAATGATTTTATTATAGGCAAAATATTTACTTTACTTTCAGTAGAAAATACTATATAAACATTCTAACTACACTTTTTCATTATAAAACTAGACGGAAAACTACAGGTATTTTACCTCATTCGAAAAATAAGTGCTGATATTTAGTGTTATAGCTATTGGAGTGTTGTAGCTATTACATTTTATTTTAATAATACATTTACCTTTACATTGAAAAAAATATTTTTCCTTCAATTCTCAATAATAATTCAGGTTTTAAATACTCCATAAAAAAAATACATGGAGAAGTTATCATGTTGCGAAACAGAATATTTTTGTACTATTGTTACTTTACATTTGTTTTTAAAAAAAATAACATATTTGTTAATATTGCATTGAAATGAAACTTTAGGGTTAAGATATGCTGTAATGTAAAATTTTAATCAGGTGATGCATCATTTTATCGGACTTTAATAAGTATCTAAATTTAATCATAGAAATAAATCTCTAAGTGTTACAAATATCAAAATTTACTTTTATAAAAATGTTACATTTATCAGGAAAACTATATTGCAAAGCAACTGATTAAATAAAAAATTGGAAAAAAATTGTCAAGAGTATTACTCACGCTCAGGGGTTCCGTAAATAAATATATGAATTATTAACTGTTTTATTTAAAAACTCTTTGCTAAAAGAATAATAAGTCAATTTAAAAAAAGATACAACGAAGGATTCTGTAAAAAAAATCAGAGACTTTTACTTTGAAATGTAATAGAAAAATATGAATGGGTATACCATAAAAGTTTAAAGAGATATGAAGCCTAAATAATAATATTATTGTGTATAGCTTTTTAGATCTTTTTCTATTCTACTTTTTTAAGACCTTAATTCGGTACTGCATACAAAAGTGATGCAAATTTAAACTTCATTTAATATTTTATAAAATTAAATTCAGCGTAGTAATCTTTTCTTTTCACAGTGCAACTAAAACAAAACCCTTGTTCAAAGTTTAAACTTGAAGTCGGGCTAAGCACGCTTCCGCCTTGCAAAACCTTTCCGCCTTAATGTTTTAATTAATACACAGTTTTGTCCGTCCCGCCTTTTTCCAAATAGGTTTTTAATCAACTTTTAAAGTCACAGGAAGCGTGTTGAGAAATCCACTTAATGAAGCAAGTCGCTAATCCCATTGTATTAGAGTAGTTCATTCTAATTAAATTAGTACGTTTTTAACAATTTGACGTTTACTGCTTTTATACTACTACTGTATATATTGCATTACAAAGTATACCATTTAAAATTACTGTATATATTGCATTACAAAGTATATCATTTAAAATTGGTACCTAGGCTTTAAAAGCCGATGTTACATAGAGTGCGCTGTCCCTGTCATTATGTACGTCCAAATCGTCCGAGTTTTACAGGATCACCATCTCGGAAAATTACCGACGATTTTTTTTTTTTTGGAAAATCATTATCAACAATGCTTTTATACCTCTATTTCGATTAGTACCTCCAGCGTTCGTCACCATCTTTTCTGAATGCTGTAACATCGCTTGGCGATGAAAGAACCTTTTTCCGAATTTAAAATCGTTAAAAAAAAAAGAAAATAGACAACATACAACTTTTGAAAATTCAGAAAAATGCATAGCTGTGTATCGCAACAAAACCTATTCATTTATTAGACGAAAATTTGTGGTACGTGCATAGGTTGTTTAATAAAATTTTATTAAAAGTATGATTGCCCTGAAATAGTAAATATTGATTTCACTATCGGTTATGCTCAAATATAATTTAACTTTAAAATGTCGGAATTGTATCTATAAGTGTTTTTCACGAAAATTCGTATGTGAATACTTTCAATTTTAACAGAAATTTGGGAGTTTTTAGCGCATGTTTCCATGCATTTTTTTGGCAGTTTTTTAACCCTTTGATGTGCATTTACATATTTGTGAGCAAAAGTTTTTCGAATTTACTAGCTTTTTCAATATATATATTCTAAATTCATATCAGAAAATTAAAATAGCGATATTTACTTCATTTAATAACAAGCATTCCGTATTTAAATAAAGTGAACTTTATTATTAAAATTTTCTAATGTTAATTCATATTTTCTGAACTACGGAATTTCTAGAACGTATTATAATATGGAAATTAAAGTGTCAAGTTCATGTAATCCGTTGTTTGGTGATTATAATGTATGAATTCATCTAGTAAACAATGTGCAAAATATGTAGTTAAAAGTAATTTTTTCCGAAATTGAAATATAATTGCAAGCTGCATTATTGCTTTTAAATTCTCTATGTATGGATATCTATTTATATAATGCGCTAACGTGACTTACTCTTACTTTTACTCATCTTCGAAAAAAGCAACATATAGCTGTTATATTAGGCATAAGTATTCAGATGCCATAAGTATGCCGACTGTTCAACGTATGAAAATATACACATAATCTTCACTGCATTACATCTATTCAGCTTCTTTTTCTCCAAAATATTAAACTATACAATTATAATGTCTTAAATTCTTAATAAGCTATTATAAATAACGTATAACCAGATATAAAATAAACCAACACTGTTTTGGTGCTATCTATTAGCAATCGATATAATTAAAAGAACCTAAGAAAAATGCAGGATGTAATGATACTATTCGGTATCTATTTTAAAACGATTATATAATTTTAGAATTTGTTCTATATAAATAAAATGAATATTATAATTTAAATTTAGTTTTATTAATTTTTAACATTCATCCTCTTATTTTTAAGAAAACTGTTTGCATTATTAGTAAAAAGAATTTCTTTCTTTTTTTCACAAATATAATAGAATTATGAGATTGCACTTGTATGACTGAAAATTAATTTTTCCCATTCTCTTATTAAATTAAAATTTTACTTTCAATCCAAAGTTATGTTCGAATGTTAAGAAGTTAAAAATTGAAGCTGTATCTACATTGATATAATTAATATATGTAGAACATGGTGTTATATATTCCTTACATTTTAATTACATTTTATAAAAAGCATAAATTTTATTTATAATGTAATTAAATTTTAAGTGGACATAAGCTAAATAATTTCTTAAGGATTGATGAAATTGAATTAAAATGTTACGAATAATAATAATATATTTTTTTTAATACCAAATGAAATTTTAAAGTTATATATCTTCAGTTATATAATTTTAAAATTTCGCTCAATATAAATAAAATGAGTTTAATAAGATGATTAAATTTAGTTTTATTAATTTTTAAGAGCTTAACATTTTTCCGATTAATTTTTTAAAATTTTATTTGCATTGTAAGTAAAAAAGTTTTTTTAAACGTAATTTTATTATTATAGTGCATTTGGATGAGCGGAAATTATTTTTTCACATCCTCTATTACAAGTCTAAAGTTATGTTCGAATGTTACTACGTTAAAAATCGAAATTTTTTCTGCATTAATATAATTAATATGCATAGCGCATGATGTTATACATTCATTACATCTTAATTACATTTTTAAATAAATGTAAATTTATTTACAATGCAATCAAATTTCTAATTCACGTAAAATAATCTATTTGTTGAACTATTTCATAAATAGAAGAATGCTAAAAAAAAAGAAAAAAAAACAAGTTGAATGTAGATTCTGCCATTGCAGAATTCAGTTTCGCTTTCGATTTAAAAAAAAAAAAAAAAAAAAAAAAAAAAAAATCGATACAGGTTTTTTAGAAGGGCGACTCCGTTTAGAATGCAATGAACTAACTTCATTTTTCTTGTGTTTATCAATATAATAGCAAACAGAACGACGTGAAATACCCAATTGATTAGCAATTTCTCTTTGAGACATTGGAATTGCGGAATAATAAAGAGTCACAATTTGACGTGCTAATTCTTCATTGACTAGATTCATCAAAAACGAATTTTTTCTTTAGTTTAAACGCTTTTTATAGACTCTGAGAAAAAGGAAATGCATTTTAACAATAAAATTGTATGAATGTCTTGTTTTAACGGCCAGATTACGAAACTAGTCGTTGGGAGCCACCGTAATACTTACCCATCATGGATATGCGAAAATAAAATATGTGAAAACTGTTTATAAAATGCATTGCAATTCCAAGACAAAATTTAAACGTATATTTAAATATTCTTAATATACATAGTAATGCTCCATTAATGAATTGCTGATGAACCCATTTCGACAAATTATGTAAAATACCAAACTACACAAGTAGTACCGGATTGCGTAAAAGAAACATCCTTATAACTCCAAAAACAATAATCATATTAACTAACAGTTTACTGCGTCAGATTAAGCGTCTCATTTCCAATTAAAACATATCTTTGAATTGAAATTTGAAGAAAATACAGGGTCATGAAAAATCGAAGAATGTGGAAAATAGGATTACAAATATCTCGGCAACTATTAATCCGACCGACTTCGTTCTTGATGCAAAATTTGTGTTATTTTATTGCCATTTACGTCTTTTGTTAAAATAAAAAAAAAAATCGAAAATTTTTATATACATTTCATTAGAACGAATTTTTCGAGATTCTGAAAAAGATAGTTCCGGATAATCGAGGTTACTGATATTAAATAGGCTTCGTCCTATTCTTACTTACTAAGTACATACAAAATTTTAAGTCTCTATCTCCATTTGTTCGTGAGATATAGCGTTTATAGACCGATAGACAGACAGACGGACGGCAATTTTTTTTTTTATAAAAATATGTTTTTCGGAATTTCCAGTATCTGAAACGTGTAAATCCGACAAAAAAAAAATTTCCATTTTCAAAACGATTGCAAGACCCTATACTGCGTATGATAGGTAAGTAAAAGTGGGCCACAATTTTTGACACGACACTTTTTAGCTTGTATGAAAGAAATAGCATCGGAGGCTAAAAAGAAAACTAATTTCATTTTTACTATGATATTATTTTCACTAACTGAAGTCGTCCGAAAGTAAAATCTCCATATCAGTGTCCATAAGGAAAAGAAATATTGAAATGTAATATCGTTATGAGTAAAAATGCGATGTTTTAAATAGTGACGTCATTTTCTCTTCAAATGTTTTTTTTTTTTTAAAGTTACTCTTATTAGTAATATGAAAAAGGCGTCCGTAATAATATTGTAAATCCCATTTATCTGGTTGCTGAATGGCATAATTTTTCTCATTTGAAAATTTTCTTATTTTGCTTTAGACATTAATTTTTATCATAAAATATTTTCTGTTATTTTATTTACATTATTAATATTATTTCACAGTAAATATATTTTTTACCTCAATTAGTGCATAATTATACGCAATCCTTTTATTGTGGTTAAATTTTACGAAAACAATTAACTTTTTTCTGTTAAATGCGAGGACATGTTCACTGACGAGATCAAGCTTCTGATAATGGAAAATAAATTTTTATTATCTAGAGAAAAGCTAAACTGAGTTGCCACCATTTGAAGAAATATCGTAAAAAAGCATTCAAAATTAAAAATAAAATATAAAAATGGAAATAAATTAAAAAATAGCTAAAATGGGCACAACTACAAATAAATAGCTTTCATTTAAAAAAATAATTATCGAAATCGGTTGAGTAGAAAATTCAGGAATGATGACACGACATTTGTAGCTTGTCTGAAAAAAATAGCATCGGAGGCTAAAAAAAAAAAAAAAAAAAAAAAAAAAAAAAAAAAAAAAAAAAAAAATCCTCATTTTTTGCATTTGTAGAACACATTTGTCATTTTTAAAATGTACTTTTCTACAATACAAACTCTTTAATAATAAAAGCTTCATTTGTATGAAATCTTATGTAAATTAAACGCAGATCAACATTCTCTCATTTTTGACAGGGGTTATATACTAGAGTTGAAATAAAAGTTCATAAACATAAATGCTTAAAATTCATAACTTTTTTTATATAGATAGAAAGTAGAAAGTTATACTTGATCTTAATTGTTTACGTTTTTAAACATTATATATCTTTTGTACTAAATAAATATCTAACCTTCTTTCTTGGAAAAAAAAAATATGCACTGATTGACCTTGATTAGGACCTTGTTAAAATATATACTTTTAAAGAAAAGCTTATACCTCTTTCGTCATGTCTAAAGTCAATTTAAAAATTTTTTTTAGCACTTAAACCTAATAACTTTCAGTCATTTCACATCTATAAATATTTTCTAAAGCATACGAAGGAACATCATTTGATTAATCTATCTTATTATTAAGAATTGTTATCTGAATATATATTTGAATTACTTAATTACATAGCATTGTACAAAGCATTGTTTGCTTGGATGTGTAATCTTTAAAGACCACACGGCGTTGTCATCAAATTACAGCTGCAATAGGCGTAACGAGTTCTATATTCCATGGCAAGAAAGAAAAAAGACCCGCGTTCTTCAATTGCGTGTTATAGCGATCTTGAATCTTTCGTGACATGAATTATCATCAGTGAAAGGGAGCCCGAGACAGTAAAATGAATGCGGAGAGTATTTCAAATAGGATGCTGTGTTATATTTAGTGGGTTACCGGAAGACTGTCTAACTTTCTAACTTCCATTTTTGACAGCATAAACAGACAAAAATGGATATATTGGATATGTCAAGGTTTTACATGTAGAAGGAATTTCTATTGCTTTTAGCTTTGAAGTGTTTTAGTTTTCCGAGAAATATCTCAATGAAAGCATCCTGAGGTTGAATGAATGCTGATCACTTCATGTGCACATTTTAATCTTTACTAATTCTCTTTAATCTTGACGCATCTAATCCTTCTTTTTTATGCACTTTGATTTTGATATAAAGGGGATGATGGCTCATCGTTTGTTCTCAAATCTAAATCTCAAGTCCTTTTCTTTAATGGATGTTTTCTTAAATCCTCATTAAATGTTCTATTTCTGATTCAGAATAATTTTTTAAATATTAATTATGCATTTTTAATTTAAAACTTTCGGAGTAGTTTATCAATCAATTACAGAATTAAGTACTATGGTAATATGTAAAATAGCAATATACTTATGAATTTAAATCGCATTTATTTAATTTCATTTTGTGTGTGTGTCCATTCATGTAAAATCGCTATGGAAAAGAAAAGGTTTTATAATTTTTATAGAATACTGAACATTAAATTCAGTTTAGAATTATAAATTGCACCTTTCTTCTTTTATTAAATAAAAATAGCATACATAAGCTTGCTTTTTTCTTTGAAAAATAAAATCATCATCTTAGATTGAAAAATTTCTAAGATAAATAGGTACAACTTACAGATTTTTAATGGAGAAATAAATATACCATTTCATAAATCTTTAAAGTTCATTAGAAGATGTGGATTGTTGTAGATGAATTTAGCTTTAATTTCCATGGGAAAGATAAAGGATCTTTCATAGGAAATATAAATTTAATTTTCATTACTTACAAAAAAAAAGTAAATAAATCATAGATTATTAAAAAAACATACACAATTTATGCAATTAATATAACACTACTTTCCTAGATCAAAAACATTATCTTATATTGCATTTGTGAAAGTTAAAAGTTTTCTTGTCGATGTATGCAAAAAGATATAAAATTTAATTTTCATTTAAAATGTTGAATACGTTTTAAAAAATTAAAATATATTGCTGTAATTTATGTAATATATTAATTTAAAGTCACATTAAAATCATTGAAATGGTATAATACCGCAGGTTCTTGTTTTATTAAACCTAGAATTTCAAAACTTTCTTTTATCATGCTTTAATTTTTTAAGCGACAAAAATAAAGCATTTTTTTAAATTCCTTTTCATTATAGAGTATTCAAACATTGTATTTCAGCTTTAATATAAATTGGTCATTTGTAAGCTTTTAAAAATAACTTATTTCGCAGAATGCTTCATGACACTGTAGATTTTTTTTTCAAATAAAGTCTCAAGTTATTGTGAAATTTGCTCTGTTAGTTTTGATTGTGGTGATTATTTTTTTTATAATTTTCTATGCTTATTCAAAGGAATCCTGAATTATTTTTAACCGCTTCCTTGATTTGACCGTACGTCATATGGGCAACGTGTTTTCGCCAATCATGATTTGCCCGTATCACGTACGGGTATCCATATTCCAATCATGATTTATTATTCTCACCAGTAAAATTTTGTAATAAATTTAACGTTATTTAATCCAAGTATTTTTCTGATTCATTTAGGCAAAAATTTCTGTTTTGAAAAACCAGTGATAAAAGATTAAAAATTTTATAAAACATGAAAAATATAGGCATTATTTGAAAGTTTTTTTCAAAAATATTGATCACTTAAGTGGTTACAGATTGAAGAAATAGACAAAAATTAAGAGCAAGAATCTGAGAAAGTGTCACACCTAGCATTATGGGGTGATTCATGACACCTCGGATTTTCTCCAAAAAATTACCAGTTGTTACTTATCTTGTTAAAAGACCAAATCCAGAATTTTTCGCTCCAAAGTTGAGTTGTTCATTTTTTATGGCCCCCCAAAGGTCATCATGTCGTGAAAAAAAATAAGCATTTTTTTAAGACATGGATATTGCTATGACTCACAGCTCTTTGCGCATACAACTTGCCACGAAATTCTTTTTATATCTGGAATGTAAGAGGGTTGAACTTTATATAATAGATGAAAAACCCGTGGCAAGTTTTTGCCGCAAGGTCACAGAAGGTCACAAAAAAGATTCATTTTTGCTGTTTTTTTCCATTTTTAAGACCCTATAACAGATTGCGCGTTCCAACTGCCATGAAAAAAGAGGTGGCAATTGAAAGCCATGCATTAGCACTTTTAAAAAATGTATATATAATTGAGGCAAGTTGTATGCGCTTTTAGCTACAGAGTGCCAAAGTCTAAAAAATGTCATTTTTGACCAATATTCAAACTGTCATAATTCCTTGCGGCAACAACATTTTGAAATAATTCTTTTGCCATTGTTTTATTCTATTATTGCCCTTTTCAAAAAAGTAAACTCCATTGAGGCAAGTTGCTTTAAAAAAATTTAATGTTTTTTTAAAATATGGCCTTTTTCAATAGTCAGAGCTATTTTATTATTTGAAATAACTGGACTGGATAACAATATTTTATGCATTTGTTTGTCTATATAAATTGATGTTCTAATATATTGTGAGATATATATGATGCTAATGGCATTTATTTAATTTTAACCCTTTCGAGTCCGATTTTTTTTTTCAATTTTAGAAAAAATTACTTTTACTTTAATAATATTGATACTAGCTATCCTAATAGATTAATTAGAGTTTAACGAATATTTCATTGTCTGAAACATAACAAATGTTGTTGTTTTTTGCACTATTAAATTCATATTCATGCAACAATAGGCTAAGGAAGAATTTTTGGAGAGGGTTTAAAAATATTATATTGCAACAAGTTAGTGACATTACAACTTTCTAATATTTTTAGCGCTTTATTACACATAATTCTTTCAGAAAAGTAACTTTTATTTTAAATTAAGAGGAAAATACATTTAAAATAAAATAATCGCATACAATACTAAAAAAATTAAGCAAATATTTATTATTACTAAATGTCTTAACATTAATGAAGTCATATAATAAGTGCACAGATACATACTAACACTGCTACATGTAATTAGTAACAAAAGTATTTCCTAAAAATAATAATACTCAAAAGACAGGTATTATTAATAGTACACCAGCCCTGAAAGCGTTAAAATGAAAATATTTGACATTTACAAATTACAACTTGTAATTAAAATGCAAATATAAATACAATCAGCCAACACTGTTAATATTTTTACATTGATTTATCAGTATGAGAAAAGAAAATCAAAAATATATTATATTTTTGAATATAACTTTCATGTATCATATCTGAAGATACCTTTTAACAGTTATAGTAATCTATTCATGTATTTCAGTTAGTATACTTGGATAGCTATTAATGTTAAAGAAAATATATTTTTCCCATAAGTGAAAAAAAAAAAAAAAACCCATAAGGGTTAAAAGACATATTGAAATATCTTAAAAGAAATGGTTATATCTTCGATTTTCTTTTCTCGTAATGATAAAACTTTGTAAAAATTGTAGCAGTGTTGGCTGATTGTATTTATATTTACATTTTAATTATAAGTTGTAATTTGTAAATGTCAAATATTTTCGTTTTAACGCTTTCAGGGCTGGTGTACTATTAATAATACCTGTCTTTTGAGTATTATTATTTTTAGGAAATACTTTTGTTACTAATTACATGTAGCAATGTTAGTATGTATCTGTGCACTTATTATATGACTTCATAAATGTTAAGTCATTTAGTAATAATAAATATTTGCTTAATTTTTTTAGTATTGTATGCGATTATTTTATTTTAAATGTATTTCCCTCTTAATTTAAAATAAAAGTTACTTTTCTGAAAGAATTATGTGTAATAAAGCACTAAAAATATTAGAAAGTTGTAATGTCACTAACTTGTTGCAATATAATATTTTTAAACCCTCTCCAAAAATTCTTCCTTAGCCTATTGTTGCATGAATATGAATTTAATAGTGCAAAAAACAACAACATTTGTTACGTTTCAGACAATGAAATATACGTTAAATTCTAATTAATCTATTAGGATAGCTAGTATCAATATTATTAAAATAAAAGTAATTTTTTCTAAAATTGAAAAAAAAAAAATCGGACTCGAAAGGGTTAAAATTAAATAAATGCCATTAGCATCATATATATCTCACAATATATTAGAACATCAATTTATATGGACAAACAAATGTATAAAATATTGTTATCCAGTCCAATTATTTCAAATAATAAAATAGCTCTGATTATTGAAAAAGGCCATATTTTAAAAAAACATTAAATTTTTTTAAAGCAACTTGCCTCAATGGAGTTTACTTTTTTGATAAGGGCAATAATAGAATAAAACAATGGCAAAAGAATTATTTCAAAATGTTGTTGCCGCAAGGAATTATGACAGTTTGAATATTGGTCAAAAATGACATTTTTCAGACTTTGGCACTCTGTAGCTAAAAGCGCATACAACTTGCCTCAATTATATATACATTTTTAAAAAGTGCTAATGCATGGCTTTCAATTGCCACCTCTTTTTTCATGGCAGTTGGAACGAGCAAGCTGTTATAGGGTCTTAAAAATGGAAAAAAACAGCAAAAATGAATCTTTTTGTGACCTTCTGTGACCTTGCGGCAAAAACTTGCCATGGGTTTTTTTATCTATTATATAAAGTTCAACCCTCTTACATACCAGATATAAAAAGAATTTCGTGGCAAGTTGTATGCGCAAAGAGCTGTGAGTCATAGCAATATCCATGTCTTAAAAAAACGCTTATTTTTTTTCACGACATGATGACCTTTGGGGAGCCATAAAAAATGAACAACTCAACTTTTGAGCAAAAAATTCTGGATTTGGTCTTTTAACAAGATAAGTAACAACTGGTAATTTTTTGGAGAAAATCTGAGATGTCATGAATCACGGGTGTGTCACTCTCTCAGATTCTTGCTCTTAATCACTAGTATTACCTAAGTTAAAGCAAGTTCACATATCAGTTGGATTTAAAGGAAGAAAAGAACTGAAAATAAACAAATGCAATTCTTATTATTATATGGTAGAAACAACTTACATAACAATTATATTTAACTAGAATGCATTAATTAATAATCATTTAGATAAGTAAAACTATTAATTATCCATTTAGTTTTCAGCCGCCTCGTTCGTTCCATATTTTAAATGCGCACGGAATCAATATCTTCTGACTAATTTTGTTTTGAAATGTTTTCATCGAGATCTTCCATGCTCGGGTTTACATTATTCACACTAGTTATAATGTGGGCAAAAACACAATTCAGCTTGTTCCGTTATTCAATACGCATGACACGTTTAAACGACTTCTTTAAAAGAATTTATTCGTAAAAACTTATTTTATTACGAATGAAAGTTAATTTTGTTTGTATAATTGCAACGTTTATCCACTATTCAATGAAAAATATATTCATACCCACCTGTCTCTCCTACGCTCGACCATATAATAAGACAGTAAGCTCTGGTGGCATCCCTATTTCTATACTTAGACGTTTTTGCTCGAAGGGAATTTTTGACTTTTCGGGTTAGATTTAAATGTAATTTAACTATTCTGTTTTGAATCTGTTTATTGTTTAATTTCTTGGTATTTTAATCATTTACAGTAAGTCAAAAGTTAAAAATTTTTTTATAAAGATATATAAAACTTAAAAACCGAAACAATTTATACACTTCTCTTCACATATCTACCTATAAATTAAATGTAAACATATTATGGACTAAATATAAACGCTATAGACAAAAAATAAACATTTAAAACTTATTGTGGTCCACAAATTTAATTTGTATCGCTCCAAATATGCCGATAAAGTAGACGGTATTCAATGTTTATTTCAAATTACATGTTTATTTTTTCCGATTGTTTTATTCTAAAGCTCTTTGATTCTCATAACATTCTTAATTTACTGAGAAAATTCCCAATTATTAATTTAGAGATTAATACAATTAATTCTTAATTCACAATGGAGTTAGTGGTGTATTCTACGTTACATGTAAACTATATATTTATTAAATATTAAAACTATATTTTGTAATCTGTTAGTAATTTCTGAAGACTTAATCCCCTCTACAAATACATTAATCTATGAAGCATCCAAAATGACCATATGATAGTAATAAAAACAAACAAATTATCCTAATTCTTGTACAATATTAGATGTAAATTCCACATTTAAGTTATATATTTAAATCTTAATTAAATAATTACAAATATGTTTGAAGAAAATATATATACCGATGCTTAAAATTGACTACTAAAATTTTTATTAGCAGTTAAAATATTGGGAGCGACGTTTTAACCCCCTTCTTGGTGCGCTTCCAAAATATCGTCACATTGGCGCGCTTTTGCGTTTTGTTTCCCGGAGCGGGATTTATGTCCAGGAGACACTACGCAAAAGACATACCTTCTTTTAAAAACAAAACCAGCCTTTTTTAAATAAAAAAAGAACTCAATAATAGATTTTCTAAAAAAATATACTAAGCTTTAAAGTCAAATAATGTTTTTCTTTTATATATAATATGAAACTAAATAACATTAAGATTCAAAATATCTAAAGTACTAAAGAAAGGCCTAAAACACTTACTTTTAAATACAAAGCACGGTCTCTGCATTCAAAAAACAATAGAAAGTAGAAAATACTTCCTTTTAAATACAAAACAAAGGTTTCTAATTAAAAAAATCACTCGTATATTGCCCCCAAAAAATTTACTCACTCGATGTTACACTCTTCGAAATTCAACGGCCTCTAATGAGACACAAGATATTTAATAAATTTCAAGGCGCGAGACTTCAAACTTTTAAACGTTTCTCCTCTCTCTTCCAATAAGAAAACTAGAAAAGAAAGAACGAACGGAGCTTGCGCAAGCCGAGAAGCGAAATCTCTCCGAAACTCCGAGGATTGCCTAGAAGGGCAGCACCAAAACGGAAAAGAAAGCAAGGCATGGCGCAGTTATCGCGCATAAAAAAAAAAAAATAAATAAAAAAATAAATAAAAAAAATAAAAATAAAAATAAAAATAACGCCGCCAAGAAATGGGTTAAAACTCACTTTAGCCAAATATTGAAATGAAGTGGACTACCTGGTAATGAACTAAACTTTAAATTATCTATAAAAATGGAAAATTTTCAAGTTTTATAATAAAAATGCTTAACTTTTTCGCATCCCCTTTGGTCTAGAAAATCTTTCTCTATGTGTATGATTATATGCATGAATATATGTGTGAGTGTATTTATATATGTATATGTACCTGCATACGCATATTCAATAACTGTTTAAATTTCAGTAAATTTATGAAATCTTATAAAATGTGTATTGAGATTTAAAAAAAATCTATAAAATCAATCTTATAAACTTAATTTTCAAATCATTACTTACACACACTAACACATCAAATCATACATACTAAAAAACAGTCACTCATTCATAATTAAATATTTGAAAATGATATTAAGAAGAGTTTCGAACTAAAAGCTTTTAACAACATTACCCTTGGGGCTATACTTTCGTTAAAATGTCAAGCGTGAAATATTATCCACCTGTATTGCTTATTCTACCTAACTGTTAACTAAATCTTTTTACTTATCCCCCCATTTTACTCTCTTCAGCCAAATAAAGACATCATTTAAGGACATAACTGAATTTACCTCTACCTCTGTCTTTTAAAATTACTTTAATGCAGACAACTGTACTTATCTTGAAATTTCTTTATGTTCTATGACCTTTTAATGCGTTGAAGAAGAAGAAGTTGATGAGTTAAGGAAGTCAAGCATCTCCGTGTCTTTTGTAGCTTGGAGAATCATTAGTGTAACGTACTATTGTATGCATTATTATCTCGATATGGTCGGAATGTAATAGCACGAATTGCTGTTTGTTCGTGCCACTACAAATGTTTAAAAACTCTAAATCGATAATCAATTGGATTTACTCTGATACGAAACATAGCATGCCTTAAAATATTTAAAAGTATTATGTCATCCATTATTTTTTAAGTATAAATATACTTGAATAATAATAACTCTTTTAAATTGATGTTATTAATTTATTGATTATATTTTTCATTCTTTTAAATTGACTGCAGGAAAATTAAGTTTTTTAGGTTTATGTATTGTTTGAAAAGACAACAGGTTTGATATAATATATTTTTTCTGTGTTTGTGAATTAAACTTTTGCCGGATATTTTTTTTTAAATTTTGTATATAGGGTTATTAATTTGTTGATTCTATTTTACTTTCTCTTAAATTGACTGCAGAAAAATTAAATTTTTTAGGTTTATGTATTGTTTTGAAAAGACAACAGGTTTGATATAATCTATTTTTTCTATGTTTGTGAATTAAATTTTGCCGGATTTTTTTTTTTTTTTTTTTTTTTTTTTGTAATTTTTATATAGGAACTGGAAACACTTTTTCTGCTTGAATTTCCATTGATTCTCCAATTAAAATATTATGCTGTCCTGAGATTTAATTATATTGTTGAGATGGAGTGCACATTCTTTCGTTTTTCATACCGTACTTTATATAGATGTTTGTAAAATACTTATTATTTATGGAATATGATTATATTGCCTAAATGACAGAGTGATTGAAATAACAAGCATTTGTCACAATTTTAAAATAGTTGGGAAAGCCCTAAAACCGTAATTGTATAATTATACATTTTTGATGCTTTAATAATATAATCACTTATACTAAGTGATATGAGATTGAATTCTGGGTAAATAAAGGATTGTGGTGATAGCATTGAAGGTGGTGGAAAAGGGGTGTCACTTATATATGTGTATAGATATCAATATTTGTCACGCTTTTACTTTTTAAATGCCTTAAAATTCTGATTTAATTTCGAAAAGGGCAAGGTGTTTTTTAAAAATAAGTTTAATAGAAGCATATAATACTTGTGAGACTCTAATATCAATCGGTTAATAAAAGGCTTTAACTTTTAATGAAATATCGATTCATTTTAATATAAAGTTTCATGGAGTATTACATTTAAAATTTAAACATATAAAATTGCATTTGTTTAAAATGAAAAAAAATCTGTGAGTAATAGCCAAAATATCTAAAATGAGAAAAATATGTGTCAGAGTGTTTAAAGATATAAAACATACATTTTTATTTTATATAAAAAGATGTCATTTGCATCCACCGAAGAATTGAATATTTACTATTCAGTCTTAGAAAACATCTACAGAGAAGTTTGTACACACTCTTAAAAAAATTCTGTGAAATTACAGAGAATCTACAGGTAATCCATTATCTTAAGTCTTCTGTAATATTACAGAGGTTAAGAAAACCGAGTCTCTGTTAAATAACAGAGCTATTTGGTAAGTTTACTAACTTTGTAAATCAACGTAGTTAAAAATACACAAGACTTTATTTTTAATAATGATTATTTAATTTAGATTTCAAAATTAGTAAACCACCCAATTCTCAGAGAGTTTGAATTTTTCGAGTAAATTTTAACTGCTACATCATTTAATTTAATTTTTACACAATTTTTCTCTAGACGTCCAGGGATTTGAATCCCAGACCTCTTGACAGGAAAATAACACCGTACTTACAGAGCTATAGAAGCTTTGTTATTGAGTATAAAGTATGTTTTTTATGATTATGCGGGGATAAATCAATTTTTCATTTCAAATATTTTGTTATATTGGTTTTAAACTTCGTAAACGGTTTATTTTAATTTATTTTAGACCGATACACAATACCTATTATTTTTTTTAATAATTGTTTTAACTAGTTTGAGTAATACATTAAAAAATCAATGGATTTTTTTTCTTTTTTTGAATGAAAAAATTTGAATCTTGTTAATTTTTTTTTACAACAATAATATTTTAGAGAATTTTTGGAAATTGTCGCACACTATTTTTTGATGTGCTAAAATTTGTAAAGGAATTTTTTAGTAAGAAATAACAGAAAAAATTATAATTATTAATTTATTTTTTTAAAGTGATTTTTTTTTACGTTTTTATTATTTTATTCATTTTGTATAATATGTATTTTGAAAATTAATGTATTATTTAAAACGCATTTACCAAGGAAATAATAATAATAACAGCTTTGAAACAATTCCACGCTTTTTACTTTTAAAGGGATATTAGACCTTTATTTGAGCAAAATAGTCGCAAAAAAGGTCTATTTCTGTGGTATAAAATCACCAAAACAGTTTTTTTCCTTATTAAAATATCATTTATGAAGGTTTTAAGAAGTAAATAATAAAAATAAGTGTATTTATATACTTTTAATCTGTTTTTCTCAAAACTAATTTTTCAGCGTTTTTAGATTTTTGAAATGCTCCTTGCGACGTAATTTTTTATTAATATTTATGAAATTGATAAGGAAGTATCCTGATATTGTTCAGAAAGAAATTGTGTAAGCTTTTTGAGATTCATCTTCATTAAGAAAATCAAATGAGATTGTTTATTAATTTTGGTGAAAAAATTTTGATGAAAATCGATATGGAATTTAGAAAAAAATCTGTAAAATATTAACTAATCAACAGATATTTTAAAAACTTATACAGATTTGTTTATAATAGAGTTTTAAGTGATAAAAATGCAAAAGCAAGAAAATATCTCGAAAATTAAAACACGAGGATCATTTTAAAATTTCGTTTAAAAATTTAAAAAAATAATTAAATTTTAATAAGACTGGAAATTTTTTTGAAGGTGTTCTATATGTTTTTGGTGAAATGTATATACGCACAAAATTTCATATTACTATGACGAAAAAAAAAAATTAACATCCACCGTCCCCTTAATATTACCAATTTTCTAGCATATGGTGAAGGAAATAACTGCAGTGTGATTGTCGATAAAAATCCCCACTTCCTCCGAGAAGATTATTTTTCCCTTTCAAAATAATTTTAAGTTTAAGAAAAAAATTTTAAAACTAAATTTTCTTCCTTAATATTTGTAATAAAATTGCAAGAAGATTTTATAAGTGTGTATTTTGAATTACAAGTTTTAACAAAGATAAAAATATCTTTAAATAAAGACACGGAAATCCCTACAGGAAATTAGATATAAGATTAGAGAAATGTCTGTAAAATGTTGACCGATGAACTTAATCTAATGCATTTAATCGATAACTGCTGTGAATTTACAGAGAGCATCGCTTTTTTTCTATGTTTTTACAGAAATTTTTAACAGTGTATAATGTCATTATGGCGGAATAATACAAAAATCCAGCAAAAAAGCGATGTCGTGTTTTAAAAAACTCGTCTGTAAAAAGGATGAAAAGGATCTAATGATTCATATATTTGTAATATATTATATATTGTTATATATATTGTTATATATATATTGTTAATATGGATACATATAATTATCGTTTGTAATAGCTTCATGTTTTACCAGAAATCATAAACTTATATTTTTTTCAACATAACATGGATTTTAATTACAATTTTTTCATTTGTTATGGGAAAAGGGACAACCATAAGATATAATAATCTACTATTTTACTTTACTTTCTAGAGAAAAGACGTACTTCAATTTTATAAATTAAAAAAATTCTTTAAAATTTACAAAAAAAATTAATAACTCAAAAATAAATTTAGATGCAATTTTCAAACAAATTGCATTTTTCCCACTACATGACGGAATAAAAATAACAAAAAGTGCGATGCTTAGAAGTTTAAAATAATTGCAGTAGAGATCATCTCGTACAATGATACATCTACTTTGTTTCAATGTTGGGATTCTGTAATGGAACGCTGTTTTTTAGAGACGGCATTTTAATTGCTGGTTGAAATAAGTAGCATATCGAGGGTAATAAAAATATATACGAGCACAGTAACAGGATGAGTTATTACTCGATGTGTTGCATTTCCATACACAGTGGTCAGATAATATTATTAGTGCACCTAAAATCTGTAACTTATAATTCCTATATTCATTATCCCCATTTTTTTGTTTAAAAATAGCAAATTTCTAAACTGTAAGATTTAGATGAGCAGTTTTTATAGCAAAATTGTTTTTGACGACTTTTGCTCTTAGACTGATAGAACTCCGTGAAAAATTTTTTTACTGCTGGGATTAAATTCAAATTGGCAGAATACCAGATCTGTTCCTATAGCAACGTGAACCATGATGCCGAAAATTTTTGTTTAATAGGAGTCGAAAAGAAAAAAAATCACGATAACTTTAGTGTCTTTTTTTTTTTTTTTTTTTTTTTTTTTTTTCGAGACTGATGTAAGATGTGAAAGCCAGTGGGGATGTCAAACTCAATTCCTTTAAAGTGGAAATGAGTTCGAAAAAAATATATCTATCAGATAAACTGTCTATGTTCCATTTATTTATTTAAATTTAAAACAAAGGGAAGATACATATTAAGGAAAATCCAGATATTGCAAATTTGTTTTCAGAAAAAACAAATGTTAACGATTTTTTTGAACATGAAGGAAAAACCACGTAAAATATAAAAGGGTTTTAAAAGAAACAAAAGTCAAATTATGTTAATAAAATAAGTTTTAACCAAATAAAAATATGAAAGCATCAATAAATTAACTGTGCAGTAATCCTAAAGTTTAAAAATGCATCTTATGAAAGAAAACGTCTCTTCCGAAAAATTACTGTGATGTAATCTCTTAAAATTACAAAAAAGAAACTTAGAAATCTAAAGTCAAATAAAATAACAATAACGAGCTCTTAAAATAGATGTATAATTTTAAAATTCACTAGAAAAAGTAAAAGAACTTAACATGTGTTTATGAGAGCAAAAATAAAACATAAACAAGTGGAGTTAAATTACATATCAATATATACCGCAGACTAATGCGGCTGTTAATTTGACGAACATAATATTTCGGGAAGTATTTTACAATAAAGGCTTATAAAAAAACTACTTATTTTGAAGAAAAACATCTTAATTTTATTAAATTTACTATAATAAGAAGAAAACTATTTTTACAATATCTATTAAAAGAAAAAAAAATATGAAAATTACGTCATTTTCATGCAGCTGTTAAATTTTGCAGTTTTCTTAATGCTAATGCAATCTTTGAAAAATGCAAATTTTTTAAAGGTGATATCTTTTGTGAACATTATTTCGTAATTTAAAGTATTAAATTAAGATTTTAATAAAAGGAGTCCCAAATTTTTCCAAGTTTTTTTGCTCAGAATGTGCAAACTTCTTAATGTAAAACAATGTTCTTTTTCGAAGATATAACAAACAACATTGTACAGATAACCCTATAATCAAATTAAAGAAATGATACAAATTTATGAAAAATGAGCAGTTTTACTAAATAGTTTTTTACTGCGCATGCGTGAAGATTATCAAAATTTCTTTTGCATATTGTGTTACCTAAACGTATAGAGCAACTTTTGTGAAAGTCTCAAAAACATAGCTTGAAAATTCTGAAAGTGATGGTCGATAGATTACGCTCAAAATCCGTTATTTCCAAAATGAAGCAAAAAGATGAGGGGTTGTATCTATATATTTATCGATTAGATATTCTATTATAATATAACCCCTCATTTTTTTGCTTCATTTTGGAAACAACGGAATTTAAGCTTATTCTATCGACAACCACTTTCAGAATTTTCAAGCTGTGTTTTTAGATTTTCACAAAAGTTGCCCTATTTACTTAACTAATACAGCATGCAAATTAAAGTTTGATAGCCTTCACGCAGGCGCAGTAAAAGATTATTTAGTAAACCTCCTTATTATTCATACAATTTTTATTATTTTTTAGTTCTAATTACATGGTATTGTGTACAATCTACAAATCTACTGTTTGAACGTTTTTGCTACATTAGTTTTGACAGGGTTATTCAAGACATATTCGTTCTTTTTTAATTTGTTTACGGTCCCCTATGAAGTTTCGGGAAAAAATATTTACGGTAATATATGACCTGTACAATTATGCTGACACGCCTGAAGTTACAAAAAAAATTTCCTCATGTATTTTTTTAGATATGTAAAAAAATGGTCTAAAATTTCAAGTGAATTATATTATTCTACTATGTAAAAATAAATGTATGAAATATGACAAAATTCATGTAAAAGACAAAATAGATGACTAGTTGAGAAACATAAAATGTCCTAACAAAATTATCTGCGTTTAAATTTTCGGAATTTTAATAATTTTTGACAATAAATATTTCAATAGTTCTACCAAAAATACTTTAAATCAATTATAATCAATGCCTAGTAATGTTAAATTCTTAATTAATTAGTGTCTGAATCCTTAATATGAGGGCGTGAGTTTCAAAACTTGCCTTATCTAGAAAATCAGATTTTGAGAAATCGCCAAAAACATTTAACAACGACCATTGGTTTTCATTGTAAACAAACATTTTACAATGCTAAAAATACGGGATAAAACTACTTTTTTCAGATTGTAGTGTTTAATCGATGCAGATTTACCAACACAATAGATTGATGGAGAAAACACGATTTTTCAGTTTTTGGATAAGGCAAGCTTTGAAACTCACTTCCTTATATACATCTATATATCAACTTAATATATCTGAACGATCATTACCACGATCTTTATTCAATTTCCTATATTAATTTTTTAATATTGAAGATGATATGTAAAAATATTCAAATAATCAAATCAAATATTTATTT
Source organism: Maratus speculifer (assembly GCA_964019185.1). Classification (NCBI taxonomy): domain Eukaryota; kingdom Metazoa; phylum Arthropoda; class Arachnida; order Araneae; family Salticidae; genus Maratus; species Maratus speculifer. The sequence goes on from OZ025293.1 coordinate 290,161,036, forward strand.
ATGTACATTTTCATATATTGTCTAAATATGACAATTTTTGCCAGATTTGCATGCTATTTCGTTATTATTATCACAACAGATAATTCTTTGTAACTCATCGAAATTCTCATCAATTAATCAAATTTTCCTGTTACTGAATTTTTCTTTAGAGAAATGACTATTATTTTACCAATTAATCATTTTACCCTTTAGTAAATTCTCTGAGAGTCTCTCTTTCTTTTAGTTTCATTTCGTATGTTCTCTGAGACTTGAATAATAATGGAAGTTCTATTGTATTTTAAACTAAATGTACAACACAAGAAATAAAAGAAATTTTAACCAATGAATTTTTTTATATAAAACAATTTATAAAATATTATTGTTTAAATATAAATTTGTATGTCATAAATGAAATGGATAAGGATTGATAAGATCTAAAGGGGATTTAAATAGCTGTTATTAAATTCTAAACATGAATTTTACGTCAGTATGAAATATATATATATAAGATAAAATGTGCCTCATCGTAGGACAATGATACCTAAATTTCGAAAAAGAGAAAAAACTCTCTGAAATAGCCAGTAAATTAAAAAAGAATTCAATTTATTAGCCCAAATATTAAACCTGCACTAACAACATAAAATTTAATTAGGAGACAATAAAATACATAAGAATAAATAAAATAACAGAAGTGCTATAATTTTTTTTTATATTATGGATGAAAAACAAGTCTTATCACGCCTTGTATTTAATATTGTAAAGGAATTCTTGAAACACATAAAAATAAACAAATATTTGTTATAAATAAAGTAAAATTATTCATATTAAGAAATTTATTTTAATTCAACCATAATTTATCATATTTCATTCTCAGGACCTTTAAACTTTTAAACATCCCAATGGTCATAAATGTTATATTCAAGGATTTCTGCAGATTTGTTTTAGATTTAGAATAGAGGTAATAATAATAATATAATTATTTTCCGGTAGTTGAGAAAAAATGATGCGAGTCTTTTTAGTACTGTTTTTCTCAGTATCTGGATTTTTATTCTTCCGTGGAATATAAAAAGAAATCTAATTGCAATTTGTTCACGACGAGAGTTTTTTGCAATTCTTTAATTATTTGTCACTAGTATTTCTATATTGTAATTTTTGTCTTATTTAATCGTTGAAAAATTAATTTTAACTAAGAAGAACATTTCTCTCATAAAATACTGGCGTTCAAAGTTTTCATGCGCTGCACTTGAAACAGCGCTCATGCATACCGCTCGTCGCGAAGGAGTTTAACTTCAAACAAACAATATAATGTAGGCAATATTTTAAATTTAGCACCATATTAAACTTATATCGTATTTTTGTTTTAATGATCAAATTTAACGAAATAAAAACTAATCAACAAATAGTATTGCTTTAAGGTATTAGTATAAAATGGGGGTATTTTTGCATGATTTTCTTATCTTTTTAAGTTTTATTTTTGGCATTAAACTTCTTGACTGAATGTTGTGCACAGTAGTTGAATATAACATTATGCTTTACATTTTTCATTAATTTCAATGTAAATTAAATTAAAAAAATTAAATTACGTAATTTATTGAATGACATCATAGGTCCATTTTATGACTGTATAAATTATGGAAGTTGATTTATTACGAAATATGTTACATGACAAAATTCTATTTTTATGGATGTTTTAAGAGCTCTTAGTACAAGGAAAAACCAGAAAAATAAATAAATAAAACAGTAAAAAAAATATTCAAATTAATTTGTGATGGAAAATTTTTCTTTATTCGAAGGACAATACTCAGCATGTGAAATTTGTATAAAATAATAAATAAATTATTACTAGTTCATTTTTTAATCTTGGTGAATCTTTGGTGAATTTTGATTTTTAAAAATTTAAATTAAATAATTTAAACAACAAATTATTTTTCTGGTAATATTTTTAATGAGTGAGAGGACACTTGTATTTTGAACTAATGACGGTGCTGTTGTATGCATTTTATGATAATCGGTCTTATTAATCCTCCCACGCCTTAAAATTTAATGCAAAAACAATATTTTTCAATTCTTTACAAATTCAGAAAAAAATGAACATTTCGTCATGCACTGAGAAAAAAAATATGCCGCCTTCACCTAGAATGAATAGTTAGTCACTTTCTAAATACCTAAACTAGAAATATAGATGTCCAAACTATGCGAGTAGGGTAAACAACTAAGCTGAATAGGCGAAATGACTTGACATTTCTAGTCTCTTGTTTTCTAGGAGACGAAACGACATTGAACCGTTTCAATAGCGATAAATTATCGCTTGATTTTAGGAATGGTTTCTTAAGCTATAATTATAGTTACTAAATCAGATCTCTTGTGTTCGCATTTATTTGAAGAGATTTTTAGATAAATTTGATAACAAAAATATAGGAAAACCTTCTTGAATTCTAGTAAGAGACTCTGGAACTCTCTAAGAAATGGAACTAAAATTTATAGGGATGACATGGAACTATTTTTTCTAGAGCCATTACTTTGATTCTATATGCCAGAACCATATTTTTTTCTCAGTGTGTGTAACAATTACTTTCCGTATAAATGTAAATACATATATATATATGTATATTGTTGCTGGTGTTTATTCTTTATTTATAGTTATAATATAATTTACATCTTTTATTTAAATTTAAATAATCTATTGATAAATAGTATTAAAAGAAATTATTTTTAATTTCTACTAAATTGTAGATTTAAAATGGGACTAAGTTTTTCTAAATTTTAGGAAGATTAAATGATTGATTTTATTAACATAATTATCATTATAATTACCTCATATTTTTAATTTACTATATTTTTATCATAAAACACCTTTTTTTTTAATTCCATGTTTGAATTAAAGAACTTTGCATATGATTTTAAGTCCCTAGCATCCGTATTATACTTGCTCTTCTACAACAACTGGTGATAGATCAAAAACCTTATTTATTTAAAAGTCTTCGAATTAATTATTATACCAGTAATGTAACTCTTTATTTTAACACTTATTTATTTAATTACTTTGTACAGTGTAACATTCGTTATTCATTTAATATTCGGTCTTTGCAATTAATAAACAAATACATAGCGAGATATACGGAGCTTGTTTTTAGACATATATACGGAACTTATATTTAGACATATATACGGAGCTTGTTTTTAGACATATATACGGAGCTTGTTTTTAGACAATACTTACGTTTAAATTAAATAAAATTGCATATATTTTGCTTTTAGCTGTGCTTTTTTAAAGATGATTCATTATGAAACGGGAAATTTGCTTTTTAAAATGTTCGAACTAATTAAAATTCCATTTTAGAAAGTATTATTTTAAAGATTTTTTTATAGTATAATGCATATTGAATTTATTTAATTATCAGTCTTTAAAATTTCTAAAATAATGCATATCTGAGTTTTTGAAGAAGTAGATCTATATCTCTTTTCAAATGTTTACGAAAAAAATGTTTTAATATTGCATCCTATAGTACTATAATGACTTTTATTTTTTTTTACAGTTATTTTTTTACATGTTTAATTCTTTAGTAATAAGTCTTTATATTTTTAAAAGTAATACATAATTACGTTCGTAAAAAGTATACCGATTAAACTCCGCAGATGCTTGTGAAAAAAGAAAAAAATATTTTAATATACATTCTATAAAACTATAATAGTTTTTTTAGTGATAATTCATTTTAATTTAATTTAATAATAGCCTTTATATTTTTTAAATAATCCATAGCTAAGTTTCAGAGAAATAGATCGAATTCTTTCAGCAAATCCTTCTGAAGAAAAAAGTTTTAATACTATATCCTATAATTTCGTAAAATATCCTTCGAATAAATATTTGTGGTTCACGATGCCTGTGCTTAATCCATAATATTATGAATGGAAAATCGCACCTACCGAATGATATGAGCCGAAGAAGAGAGTGTGTAGGAATCTCAACACTGTTCGTCGGAGATGAGGAAGCAGTAGTTGCGGACGTCTCAGCTTCAGGGATGAGACTGCGAAGAAGCCGGAGAGAAAGTGACTCGACTTCCACTTTCTCTTCTGGATGCTGGAGAAGTTATCGCTCAAGGGTGACAGGGATGGTCTGACTTCACAATGTCAGGGCCGAAGCTTTTCATTGCCACGGTCGTACTTTTTTTACTTTCCGTTCTTCAGAAGAGAATCTTAGGAGGGCGCCACTGTTCATTTTGTTCTGTCTTCAAAGAGTTTGGTTGGTGGATCAAGATGCGAGAGGATCAAGATCGAAACCGGTAAAAGCGGATAGAGAATAGCTCTTTCTCCTCCTCACTTGTTTTCGCGTAGTTTTTTGGGGAAATTGTTGAGTTAGAAAGGTTTGGCTTTGGATTATTGTAACGGAAGTATGAGAAGGGGCTGGATTTTGAAATTTAAAAAGTGCACGCAAATTATAGATTTATTTATACCACTGATGCTTAAAAAACACACTAGAGGAAAAGAGCAAGAATACAAATAATTAATACACGCACACATGTTTATAAATCATATATATAAAACCATTATAAACTAGTGCAAATTTTCATGGACAGTTGTAAATATACAAATTGTAAATATTTTTTTAAAGCGATACTGCAACTTCAAATCGAATATTTTATGAATGATTTCAATAACTACAAAAGTGGAAATCATAGAGTACACTCTTTCACACAAACGATTAAATAATAGACATATTTGATAGTCTTCTTTAAAGAACAAAATTTTAAGGAAATATGATTATTTTTTTTTATTAGGATTTTATGAAAAAGCTGAAAAATCATACTAAGGTACCCTGGGGTAATAATGCCACGTTAAGGTTCTACCAATTTTCACGGATTTCCAATTTTTTCTCAGTTTTAGATTGTATTTTTCAAACAAATACATGATTTGATACAGCAACTCATTGACTATCTATATAAAAAAATAATTTAACAGATATGTATTCATAAAATGTAATGGCGTGATTTCTTGAACAATGCTATTTTGCGTTATTACCCATGTATATGGGTAATAACGCCATACAAACAAAACTATGAAATAAGATGGAATTTAGATGCATGTAGATTGCCCAATTCTAAAAATACAAACTCTACAAACTTAGAAATTGACAAATTGCATTCTAAGCTATTGAAAATGTTCATTTTTTTGTGAAAGTGTAAGAAAAATAAAGGTGTAGTGTGTGTGTGTGGGGGGGGGGGGGAGATGAGGCAAAAGAATATCAGACCATGAGCTTCTTTTTTGCTTAAAAAGGACCGCTTAAATAGAATTATTAGAAACATTGCACAGTTTTAACTGTGTTTATTTGAATCAGTATTTAGGATGTAGCTCGGCCACTGTAGGGAATCAACCGGGGTATTAATGCCAAGAATTGGCGTTATTACCCCGTTATAGTTATTGCGCTGTACATTTTAAATTACAAATTATCTCGAGAAGATATCCAAAATCTTCAACAACATTTTGAAAGCCCATGAAATGTACTATAAATTTATGTAATTAACAAAGTATTTCCGGATAAAAAAAAAAATAGTCTTCACATCACAACACGTATCTCGCAAATTTTATATCAAGCGTTAATTTTAGTTGCTTGTAAAAACAATAAGACCTAAAAATGAAACAAATTAACTTGAAGCTGTTTTTTGCGATTTATATGACTCAAAACCCTTCAGCGCAGAGCACATGGGTGTCATTTACCAGATTACTTCATAATTATGCATAATATTAGCACTTGGCGTTATTACACCAGACCACCTTATATATTTTTGTGTAAATTTGTCAGAGCATCAGTAATAGTTTTAATCTCCAGATATAATAAAAGTACTTCAGTAAAATTTACTGATATTTTCTATTAATTTTTATGTTCATAATTTACCTATCTCATTTATATGTTTAATATACATAAAAAATGCAATATGTCACTGCAAGCGGTTTTTACTTATTTCAAAAAAGAATCACGTAAATATTTTTGTCCCACAAGATCGCAATGATTTTAAATTTTTATTGGGCTTTAAAAAAATTCTTCTTTGTTTCTGATTATCACTTTGTAAACAAACAAACAAACAACAACAACAAAAGTTACGAATTTAATCCTTTCGGGTCCGATATTTTTAATGTTCTAATTTTTTTTTTTTTTTTTTTTTTTTTTTTTTTGGGGGGGGGGGGGGGGGTTAAACATGACAAATTATTGCTGTGAGAGGCAAAAATTAAGTTTTATTAAAATATTATAATTATTTAGGGAATTACATTATGTACTATTAATAGTACAGTGACCTTTTGAGGAAAAAGTTGTCATTTACGGGTATTCTATTATTAGCACAATACGCTGAAAAGTTTAATGAATTATAATTTCAAATCGAAATTTTGAAAGATATATGAAAAATGTAAAAGCTATATTTAAAAATATGCAATTAGCAGTACATATAATACGCAATAGTTGACACTTAAATTACATTTCTAAACAGAAAAAATTGGGTAAAAATTGCAAAAAAATAAAAATAAAATTTTCATTTTTTGTGTATATTCTGATGACCTCTCTTATTTGGTATGAAAAATTTTGAAGCAATTTTTGTAACCATGGAAGCATAAGTAAACGTTACATTTTTCAGAAAAAAGATGTTTTTCTAAAGTCAAATCCTCCTAATTTGCACCTTTGTTGCACCTTGCTTCTCTCTCTCATATGACCAATATTATATTTTACATCCTCAATTGGGCGAAATGTTTCAACTTTTCTTTTATAAGGAATAGCCATGGTGGGTGAATTACTTGGACGACCACTTTTCACGGACATTGTTATTTGGTTTTTGACACCCCGCGCTTTCAAATGATTTTCAACTTTTTTTTTTTTTTCAACAAGTTATAGGCTAATAATATTGCATAACAGTATTATATGACAAAAATAATGAGAAATATTGTTATAAAACATAAATATTCAACTTAAGTTTCTAAAAATTACATTTTTAAAAATTAATAAATGCAATGTGCATATTTTAGTAAAATTAATTCCTTTAAAGACCACTGCACTACTAATAGTACACATATTCAAAGATTGATAAATCATAACTTTTCAATGGTTTTTATTACAAAAATTACAACAAACATTAGCTACGATAATTTATTTTAAGAAAATAATTTCAAATAATAATTATAATTATTTATAATATCAATAATGAGAGCAAATTCAAAAATATTCCCTGGTTGGCGTGCATTCGAAGTTTCATCCATTTGAATAAGTGTTCCTGGACTTGTAGGGCTATCTTTTAATGAAAAAAATAAATACAAGATTTCAACAGGAGTCTTCAAAATAGAATACAAGGCTCTTTGAAAACAATTACTAAATACTGGGAAAATATGTTAGTTGAAAGATGATGTACTATTAGTAGGTACACGAGTCCCGAAAGGGTTAAACTACATTTAATAAGTACATTTATTTATTAATTTCCCCAGTGGTTTTCATAAAAATGCTTATCATTTCAATATAAGTTATCTGTAAATAATTATGTATAATTATGCGCAAATAATTTTGTATGATGTACATATTTATTTGTGATAAGAAACGGAAGAAATTAAACTAGGTAGATATTGTAGCAGTTAGTAAGTATAATATTCAAAGTTAAGCACTGAATTTAATGACAAGGATGAATAAAGTCCTGGAGAGATAATTAATAATTTATTTATTAAAATATTAAACTTCCAACCTTTTTTCGCCCAGATAACTAGAAGGATAAATATCATCTTCCTTCAATCGTGATAACATGATGAAGAGAAACAAATAGTATTTGTGTACTCACCTTATCCAATAAGTTTCAAATTCTCTTTCGATGCGAGAAATTTATTTTTTAACTTTGTTTTCATCTTGCTGTTTATCAGTAAATAGGGAATATTAATAGCTAAAGTTCGTGTGATTCGACAATATAATAGCTTGAGAATGAGTTGCACAAGATTTTTACGAATTTCCTTTATTTGCAGCGGATTTCTTAAAAAAAAGTCCAGAAAACTTGCCTTTTTTGCCAAAATATCTTAATTCGGATGTAACTATCCGAAAACACGAGTAAAAGAATATTATATGCCACATTTTTCTGAAAAATCAGTTCATTTTATGAATAATGATATCATGAGGTAATGTGTTATGTGGCAAAATTCGGCATTAAAATGCTATGTTCTTGATTATATTTTTTATATGTTTTTTTTAACTTTTAAACTAGGATTGTTTCTCTAACAACATGCCTATAAATGGGGTTTTCATGCAGAACTATCAGTTTTTGCTCAAAATTTAAATATAGGATCATTCTGATGGGACGCCTCCGTAATTAGTATTAGGTGTTCATTGGACACGTATAAAGACGGGGAATGGGGGACTAATTCCCCTCCCCTTAATTGATATAAATGGGTTTTTCATGCAGATTTATTAGTTTTCGTTCAAAATTTAGCTATACGATCATTCTGATGACGCGCCTCCGTGATTAGTATTAGTTGTTCATTGGATAAGTATAAAAAGGGGGAACAGGGGGCTAATGCCCCTCCTCTTGATTTATATAAATGGGTTTTCATGCAGAATTTATCAGATTTCATTCAAATTTTAGACATAGGGTCATTCTGACGAGGGCACCGCCATGATTAGTTTTGGGAGTTCATTGGATAAGTATAAAGAGGGGGACAGGGGCTAATCTTCCACCCTTTATTTCGATAAATGAGTTTTTCATGCACATTTATCAGATTTAAATGATATTTCAGACATAAGATCACTCTGATGAGTGCACCTCCATGATTTGTTTTGCGAGTTCATTGCATAAGCCTATGAAGGGGGAAATGGATGATAAGTCCCCCTGAATTTAGGTTGATAGTGTTTTTCACGCAGAATTTACCGATTTGCTTCACATTTTGGATGTAGGTTCATTCTGATAAGGTGCTTCCCTGATTGGTTTTGAGAATTCATTGGATCAGTATAGATGGTGGGATTTCCCCCACTTAATTTAGGTAGATGTTTTTTCTTGAAGAATTAACAGTTTTGCTTCAATTTTTGGATGTAGGTTCATACTGATACGATACTTCTCTAATTAGCTGTGGGGATTCTTTGTTAAGTATAAAGGGGGTACTTGCGATTACTCCTCCCTTTAAATTTGATAAATGGATTTTTTTGCAGAATTTTCCGATTTGCTTTTAATTTAGATATAGACTCATTCTGATAAGGCGAATCTCTGAATAGTTTTGGAAGTTTAATGGCTAAGTATAAAAGATAGATAACTCCTCTTAAATTATATAAATGTGTTTTTATTAAGAATTTTCCGATTTGCTCTAAATTTTGGATATAGCTTTTTTAGATGAAAAAGCATATCCCTGATTAGTTTAAGGGATTAAATGATGAAATATAAAATGGGGAAATGGAGGGAGCTGTTTCTTGCCCTTAATTTATTTTTCGAACGGAATTAATCCTTGAAAATATAACGCTGTAATGTATAATTATTGCAAATATTATTTACAATAGTATGCCTAGCCTGTGATCTCAATGCCATCAGTTTAACTGGGCAATATTATTTTTTATTTCTTATTGAAATGTTAAATAAGATTATTTTTACAATGTATATATATATATATATATATATATATATATATAGCCAAAACCAGGTAAAACGGATTTCAAGGTATTCGACAAATGTCGCATATTAAACGGGATCGTGTATTAAACGTAATTTACACAATGTTGCAAAAATCGAATTTATTTACATATTTCTTCGTCTAAATGGAGCTTTAATGTATACATTCACGGTCGAAAATTTTCCTTTTATGCATATATAAAATAGTTTGTCCTGGCTGACTTACAATCAGTGCACAGTCCAATCTACTAAACCTAGACGCATGAAAATTTGCGAAAATATACTTCTTATGACATAAGCATGCGCTAAGAATTTTGATGGTGAGTGTCCCGGGTGGGTAAGGAGGTAAAATGGGGGGGGGGGAGGTAGGGCGGTGAAACCTATCGAACATCTTGCCATATTTCAGCAGCCATTTTAAGTAGGAGCGTGAAATTACAGAACATAAATCTACTAAAAAAATAATTAAGCATGTGTTTCAGCAATTTTAAATTTTCCACTCCTGAGGAAGGATTAAAGTAATTGTCAAAATCCACATAATGCGAGATTATACGAATAAGATAACACTTATGAATATTTTATTAGACATGTTTTTTTTCTTTTTTTTTTTAAACTTTTAAATGCAATTTGTTTGATTCAAGATTCATTGAAAGTTAAAACTAAAAGAACTTAAGTTTAAACTAAAGTTAAAACTTAAGATTAAAACTTGGCTGTATTAAATTTAATTGATAGTTTTATGAGAACTGACTGAAATAATTATTGAAAAAATATGGATTAAAAGAGATGACTTTACTGCCTATTACTAACATTGCAATCAAAAATAAAATCAGAAATGATAATTTTCCAGCTAGTCTATTATTTAAAGCAAATCAGAACCATTAGGCCTTTTCAGAATAACTCAACTTTAAAATTATATTTAGTACAGTGCGTGTCAATCAGTCTTTCTTACACTTTTTTTACTTTTGTTAAATAAATATTTCTTCAATTTTTTTTCACATGATACATAAAATTGTTTCTGAAATACTTTCAATTTCATGATTTTTTTTCTTGCCATGTTTCTTGGAGTAATATTTTATGTAATATCAAATTTATTTACACAGGCAGTGCCTTCTTTTTGATTTTTTCATATTAACACAAGAAAAGTTAAACTCGACAAAACAACAAGCGATGTCTTCACTCCACGAATCACGAGGTACAAATAACTCACTGGCCGTGAATAAAACAGGAACAAGGCACATTCATAGTAGAAAATAAGAAAGAGATAGAACTGAAAATGAAAGAACCATTCCATTTCAATTCAAATGAGTTTAAAAGAACAAAGTACTAATAAGTAGAGCGATTTTTTTAGCATAGAAATTTTATTTATTACAGTAAAACATACATCGCGCAATGAAGGAAGAATAAGTAATAGTAAAAGTGACTATCTATTTTTTCTTCAGTGAAACAGAGTGGTCATACATCTGGAATCTTCAAAGCAGGAAATTCTTCGGTACCAGTATTTTCCTATAGGAAATTCCGCATTAAATAAGGTGAAATTTCACGCGTTTAACCTAGATTTATTATTCTATAAAAAATACGCTGTTAAAAAAAATCTGAAATTCACGGATATATTTTTCCTGAATTTCACAGAAAAAGTCCCTTTTCACAACAAATATGCATTTTCCGTTAAAAACCTGAAAATTCCACCATATTTCCTGAAAATAACGAAACTGATCAAAATAGAAAGAAAAAACTGAGACACTCCGCTGTCGAAGGCTATCTATGGCTCAGTGGTCAAGGCACCGTTCAGTTAAATACATGTGAGCGTAGGTTGTAGGTTCGAGTCCCACTAGTGCCATGTAATAATGAAAACATGCAACGTCCCTTTTAATTACTTTAAATTTCTTCTTAAAAATATTTTAACTAATTAGTTCTCCCAAAAAATTAAATAAATTGTGTGCGATGATTTCAAAAAATTGTCTATAACATTATTTTTGTAAAAAATGAATAATTTTTTTTTCATACATTCAATCAAAAAAAAAAAAAAAAAAAAAAAGTGATTTTAAACAGTGATTTTTTAAAAATTTAAATAGTTAAATTAACTCGATACAAACTAAAATTAATAAAAAAAATAATAAGTATTATGCATCGGTCTAAAATAAAATAAACCAGTAACGAATATTCTAACGAATATACTGAAAGGAAATCTTCGGAAAGCACAACAGATTTTCCCACTGACTCATAAAAGGCATACTTTGTACAGGCTGGCGTCAGCAGCTTTTGCTCAGTCCGTAAAGACCTATTCCGCTGTCAAAAGGTCTCGCGTTTGGTCCTCAGGACGGCTTCAAGTAAATTATACGCAAAATAAGAAAATAAACTAAACTAAATTAAATAATATAGCAGCTGAAAATCACTCGGAAATTTCGAATGCTTTGCCGATTGTTCGGTTCGTTAAATTAAATTAAATTATTATCATTGAAAATCAAACCTTATAACAGAAAATTACCGCTTCTTCAAACGGAGTTATCCTTTCTTCTATTTTCTAAAACGGAAAGTCTATAACGGAACGGTAAATCTCTGGCTACTTTGCTGCCAGTAGTTTTACCTTGAATTCACATTTTTTTTAACAGTGTACTGATATCTTGTAAAATTCCCTGAAACATACGAACTCTGTAAAAGACATACACGAAACGAGAACCAAAGAATATTAGGACGCGGAATCAAAGAGGAATTGTATAGTGTAGCTATATTAACAAGATTTTTTTTAAATTCAAATATCTTTCAATATTTCCGATTAATAACATTCGCCTTGAATAATTTCATTAAATAAGGCCTATGTTACTTTACTGAAATTGTGATACCTGAATAAAAAAAAGTCCCTAAATTGGCATTTGGCCTATGAATTCGCTGATTAAGTCAGATTGGTTGCCTCAAGGGACCAAAATTTATCGCGAACTAGCTGAACCGCCCGGCTTTGCCCGGGTTCGTAATAATAATGTTACACGAACTTGAAATTTCTATGATTTTATCTTTAACTCGAAATATGTGTAAATACACTGTTAAAAATTTGACCCTTCTGCTGCATCGTCACTCCACCGCTTTTATAGTGAATGATTACTTCAGCCTATTATGGAGCATTCTCATATGTCAAAAGAGAGATATTCTATAAAAGCGGGGGAGTGATGATGCAGCAAAAGGGTAATTTTTTTTACAGTGTAAATTATATTAAATACCTGACTGTGTCAAAAATCGGTTTAAAAAAAACTAATATTTAGCTGCAAAAATACCCAAAAGGATTGCAATGGGAAACGCAGGAGGGAATATGTGTCCAACGATTGTGTGGTTTTCGTGTTAAAGTGTTGATATTTATCCTTAAATGTACTGTTCATTGACTTAACTAAATACTTTTTTCACATAGATATCCCAAGTGAAAAATTTTGAATTTCAAACTAATTATATCACTCTTAAATCCGACTATACCGTGAATGAAATCGATAGTCGATGATTAGATAAAAGGTTAGAATATAGTATTATAATTTCTGAGCCATTTTACAAAAATAGGTGTATATTTTTTATCAAACATGCATAATGTTCATTCTGTGAACAAAATCCTAACCTTAACCTAATTGTATTGTAATCATAACTTGTCTGTAACCTAGCTGTATCTTAACAGTAACCTAACTGTAACTTACATATACCGTAAATGTAACCTGGGCGTCACCTTATCATAACCTACCCATAATCTAACCATAACCTAACCGGAACTTAACCTTAACCTAACTGTACCTTAACCATGACCTAACTGTAACCTAACCGGAAATTAAATATAACATAAGGCTCACCGGAACGTAATTGCAACCTAACTGTTACCTAACCGTAACCAAGTTCTAATTTAACACTGACTAAAAACGAAATATCTTAACCATCACGCGCTACAAAGTACTTAGTTTCACTTTCCACTGCTACGGAGCGTATTATGTTTTGTAGAATATCCGAATTTTAGGTTCGCATTGAATTCATGTCCATGGAAGTTATTTTGTCTTCTTCGGATACAGTTATGGTTGTTTGGAATATTTTTGTTCAGTTAAATTCAGTTCAATTCAGATTTCGTGGGGGTTTTTTCCTTCAAATGGGATTTTTAGGTTCGGGTCGGGTTGTACTTCAATGGAAATTATTTTACCTTGTTCCAATGGGGTTATACTTCACTGAAATATTTTTGTCAGGTTCAGATTAGGTTTGGTTCAAATTTCGGGATTTTTTTTACAAATTTTTGGTTCGGATTGCGTTCAAGTCCATGGAAATTATATTGTCTTGTAACTTAACTAATCTGGTTATAGTTATTTGGAATATTTTCGTCGGATTCAGATTTGGTTCGATTCAGATTTCAGATATTTTTTCAAATTGATTTTTAAGATTCTGGTCGGATTCATGTCCAGGGAAAATATTTTGTCTTGTTCGGATCCGGTTTTCGGTCTTTGGAATATTTTTTTCAGGTTCAGATGTCGTTCAATTCAGATTTCGTTTTTTTAAAGGAATTTTTAGGTTCAGGTTGGGTTGCGCATCAACGGAAATTATTCTGTATTGTTCGAATAAGGATATGCTTCTCTGAATATTTTTGTCAAATTCAGTTTTAGTTCAGTTTTTTAGGTTCGGATTGGGTTCATGTTCATGGAATTTTTTTGTCTTGTTCGGATCCGGGTATGGCTCTGTGGAATATTTTTGTCAGGTTCATATTTGGTTCGATTCAAATTTCAGGTATTTTTTTTCAAATGGAATTTTAGATTCGGATCGGGTTCATGTCCATGGAAATTATTTTCTCTTATTCGAATTCGGTTATGGTTCTTTCGAATATTTTGATCGGATTCAGATGTAGTTTGCATAAAATTTCAGGTTTTTTTTCAAATGGAATTTTTTAGGTTCGAGTCAGGTTTATGTTCACGGAAAGTATTTTGTCTTGCTCTTATCAGGTTATACTTCTTTGGAATATTTTTATCGATTTCATGTTTCGTTCTGGTCATTTTTAGGGTTTTTTCAAAGAAAATTTTTAGATTCGGGTCGGGTTGCATGTACACGAACATTATTTTTCCTTAATCGGATTGGGGTAAGCTTCATTTGAATATTTTTGTGGGATTCAGATTTGATTCGGGTCAGATATCAAATCCATATTTCTTTTTTTGAAACGGAATTTTTAGTTTCGGGTTGGGTTTGTGCTCATGGAATTTTTGTTTTGCTTGGATCGGAGTATGGTCTCTTTTTTTTGGTTGCGATCGGGTTATGTATTAATACGTCTAAACATTATGTTTTGCTACTATTCTTTTAGTGACTATTTTTGATAGATAATTTACTTTGCTATTTGATAATTTATTACTGTGTATGAATCGGCTGCCGATTCGAACAATTTTACGTCAAACAGCCATTTCATTTTTGTTTTAAAAACAAATTAAAGTCATAATAAAATTTTAACTTAAATAAAATGCATTCAAATTTAATCAGTGACTTAAAAACTGCTAAAAAAGCTTCGTATATACATTTATAATATATTTACTGCAACACAGCTAACCAGACATACATTCTAATATACGAAGTACCAACGATCTGACGTAACAGTTGTGTTCAAAAATCCTAAGTTAAACTGACATTTTGCCAGTCTATGAATTTTAATGGTCTTTGGAAAAAAAAAATAAACAGCCATTTTTGAAATGTAAAAGCTCAAATTGGTTTCTTTCATAGAATAAAAAGAAATTAATAGAGTGGAAGTATCTCTGGAGGTGATGCTAAAAATGTAACTCTACCATTAAGTCCAATTAAGTACCAACAAAAGCACGTGTTTTGACACGCCTATCAATTGAAACAGGTTTAAAACCGTATTTTTTTTTTGTCTTGTTTCTTAAAAAGAACTAATCTATCACTTCACCAGTAAAAAAATTATTAATTATTTTATCATACGTGTTTTAAATATCAACATAGAAAATTATTTAAACGTTTTGCTTGAAACTATAACATTCTTTTGTTAATATCTTAAAATCGTCTGCAGTCAGAAATCTATATTTTAGAATAATATTTATTACTTAAGTTTTCTTACATGATTTTAAAAGAATGTTTTCATCATTATACTTTAAATATTTATTTACATTCAATTATTAAGTCATAAACATTTTTCATCTACGTTATAAAGTATTTAAAATTACATTAATGGAGGAAACTTTTAGTTATACAATTTTTAGTTCGTATCAAATGTTTTCAATATCTTATTTAATTTTAATTTGATATTTAATTATTGCTAATTCTCCAATTTCCTTCATTTTAAAAGCGAACATTTACTTTAATAAATATTAATAGAACAAAGACCATTTTAAAAATTTGCTATTTCTTCTTAAAATATGCTTCAATTGTAATTCGTTTCTTTCAATTCGTCTTATAATACAAAATCCCTTTCACGTCCATTTGTTTGGCACATTAAAATTTGAGCGATAAATGGTTTCATATCGCAAACCTTTTTTGAGCTTACTTCACCTCCACTTATCTTATTCCTCCATGGGTTTCTTTAATTCTGTCTCAGCTTTCTTAAAATTTTTACACAACCAATCAACCGTAAACAAATGAAAGAGAAAAAAATTGGGAAAAAGATGATTTTTTATGAGAGTGACCTCTCTATTTTAATTAATTACTGAGTTAATAATTAGAATTTCGAAATTCTGAAGCTCAGTTGCATCAGGAGAGATTTGGGGCTATTCTCAAAAAAATTTTGAATTTTGTACATGCTGTAGATTTTGCTAGCGATCGCAGACACACACACACACACACAGACAGACAGAGCGTTTTGTTATTTTATTAATATAGACTAGCAGGCTAAGCCCGCTGCGCTGGTCTATTTTTCAAAGCAAAAGATGAATCAAACAAAATATTGAATATGATTGCGTTTTTTAAAGCAACTTCACCTCGAATGCTCTTTCACATTTCTGAAAATTATACAAAACGCCAATGTATTTAAAGATAGAAAACCAACAATTATAAATGCACCAAAAATGCATTAAAAGTTAGCAAACAGCTGTTTCGAATCTACTGTCGAGATTCTTCATGAGTGCAAAACTCAGTAAGCTAGAAAAAACAAAACTGAGCCAAAAATAACAAGTTGGAAATTGCACGTGAACGTAGCAAATGAGGTGCGTTCGTACGATAACGAAGTTTTAAAAATATTTGGATCTTGCTGATATAGTAGAGCGTACTCCGGATACAGTACAGTAGTCGAAATCTTTACGTTTCTGTAAATATACAGGAAGTAATTTTTATTACATGTGAAATAGTTAATGTGAAATAGTTGAATATAATTAAAACACGTACCAAACCATGTTTCCCGGTTTAGCATTATATAGTGGAATACTTTTGTGTGGCCCTGTAATTTAATAATAAAAATTTTTTGCATCACAGATTGTACAGAATGCATATTTTAGTATATATTTCATAGATTCATGCCAATTCTTTTATGTTCGAATGAGTGTAACATCATTAAAATGCATTTGAAACTTTTTCCCCATTGACCGTAATGTAACGGAATCCTTTTGATTGTCCCTGTAATTGATCTATGCATCCGATTTTCATAACATTTGAAATGATTCGACTAAATTACGCAATAATTATATGTTTTAAATTTCAAACGATTAAATGCATTTAAAACTTTTTTCCCTATTGACCGTAATATAATGGAATCCTTTTGAATGTGCCTGTAATTGATCTGTCCATCCGATTTTCATAAAATTTGAAATGACTCGACTAAATTACGCAATAATTATATGTTTTAAATTTCAAACGATTAAAATGCATTTAAAACTTTGTTCCCTATTGACCGTAATGTAACGGAATCCGTTTGAATGTCCCTGTAATTGATCTGTCCATCCGATTTTCATAAAATTTGAAATGACTCGACAAAATTATGTTATAATTATGTATTTTAAATTTCAAACGATTCGGTTGGGTAGTTTTTGCGTTGTTATATGCGGACAGACGGACAGACAGACGGACGGACGGACTGAGCGACAACAATAGGTGCTACGTATTTACATAATTACGAACGCACCTAAAAACAACAACAATGGAATCAAGGCCCGTTGACGCCAAAATGTATTAAAATAATAATAAAATATTATTTTGTTGTATCAGCTTATGCATTCGATAAAATTCGGGCTTTTAAGAAAAAAATATCTCAGTTGACCATTTATTGTAGAGTTTGATAGATAAATGAGGCAAGTATGAAAAGAGCAATTTAAATATTGTTTATTCACCATACTTCTAAAATAGCGAGCATTATGATCGCAGAGATTGACCATTGAATTTAAACAATGTTCAAGTGATTCATTTTCATTTGATAGTTTTTGAACTCTAAACCTCTCAACTTGAGGATATGGGTATCTGTGGAAACCTTAATACTTCCTCTATCAATATTATAGTGTATTTCGCAACGTACATCTGCTCTTGATACATCTATTACAGTGTTCCGTTTTTGGAATGCAGCAGAATAAATAAAGTTAAATAAAGTTTTCCTTAGAAAAATAAAGTGAATGTTTTTTGAATGTGCGAAATTCATTTTTTGATACAGATGTCATATACGCATCACGTTGGCGTGATTGAAACAAAATGAACATTTTATGCCTCTTATGGTAATCCAGCTTTGTTTTTAATTTATTAATGAAGTATTTATTTACTTTCATTTGCATTTTAAAATGATACAAATTGTTATGCTCTATACATAGAAAAGTAAAATAGAAAATAGAAATGTATCTGTCATTTGAAAACGAAGTTTTCATTAAAGTGGCGCCAGAAATGTATCACCCCAACTTGGTGCATATATGACATTTGTGCCTCTTTCTTACAACATGGGTGTGCATTTGCACCTAAATTTAGTTATTTAGCTCTATTTTTGTAATAACTGGAGTTTGTACAATGTACGGTACTACATGATTATTCTGTCGAGAAAAAAATTAATAGCAGATTATAGGAATAAATGTCAATAATCGACGATCGTAAGTATGATAGCAATTGATATTACACGTGATGCACGTATTTTTTTACGTCATAAGTGCTTTTTAATAGACTTTTAATTTGTATTTTTTATTTATGTTTATTGTTCTTTCGTTATTTAAAATGAATTTATGTAAATTTGAATAGTTCGGCGAAACTGGCCGACGTGTTAATCAAGTAGCACTCAATTTACATTTGAAAATACCATATTTCACAAAAAAACTCCATCACAAACCCGGATTTGCAAGATTTCCTTCCAATACCAGTGCGGCAAAATCCTCGTTTTAGAATAGCGAAGAAATGTGCATTTTAAAAAATTATTTTCGTTATTTTAAAACGAAAATATTAATAAATAAAAAAAAGTTACTATAGCACAAAACAATTTATAGAATTTCTAAAAAGAAATTGAAAGTAAATAAACAATTTATTAATACAGAAACAACTATTGCTGGGTTACCACATCAGGCAAAATAACACCGTTTTGGCGATAGTCAGATACCTCAGTATGTATATAATATCTGTGCCAAACATGTTTGGAAAAAACAATAATCGTTATTTATACAGCACGTAAATACTGTAGTATAGTGAAAAAAATGTATACATGACATATACGCACCACATTGGCGCGTTTTTTTTTCTTCTGGTGCCGATTCGGAGAAAATTTTGTTTTCAAATACCAGTTACATATATAGTTTACAATTATTTTCTGTTATTTTAAATAGAGAATAACAATAAATTTTAAAAAGTTTAGTTAATAATTATAAAACAAAACTATTTGTATCCTTTAAAAAATAAAATAAAATAAAATAAAATAAAAATTTATTAATAAATAAACAACAGCCAGGTTACCAAGTGAGGCATAAAATCGCCATTTTATTGCAGTCGCGCAAATGTGGCGCATGTATGACAAATGTGCCTAGATTAAAATAGTTTATATAACTGGAAAAAAAAAGAAAAAAATTTTAAATAGACAATTTATTAATAAACAGACAATAACATCCGGATTGCCTATCAAGCAAAATAATGGCACTTTGGCGTCAGTTAATTACCCAGATGTATATATGGTATTGAGAGACAAATCGCGTAAGTAAGAGACAAATCGCACCAATGTAGTGCGTATGAAATATCTGTGGCAAAAAAATTTTAAAAGTTGCAGTTAAATTATTTTACAATATCTATGTATGTAGAAAGACATTTAACCTAAAATTTAAATATTATTCATTTTTGTGGTATTAACTGCTATATATGTACTTAAGTTAAATGTAAAAATTTTTCCTAAAAATGCTCTCACTCATTAAAAGAGAGAGAGAGAGAGAGAAAATAGTTCCTGCGAACAACGCTTTTTTTTTTGTTCAGAATCGCATTGATTGGCGACAAAAGTAGATTGAAACACCCAAATGAACAAACAACATACAAATAACAATTGGAGCATTTTAAAAAATATTAATTCTGTGAGTTTCTTCTGTAAAACACATAACGGAAAAATTAGATTTAAAAATATTTTTAAAAAAAGAAAGAAAAAAATACTTATGTTTTACCTAATGAAATTTTTGAGATGTTTTCTTTTAATCTGGCTCGAAAGAAATAAATAGCCAAATATTGTGTCACCTCAAAACTTTCTTTCACATTGAGTTACTTTTCAAATATTATAAATATTCTTTTTTTTTTTTTCGTTAAAGATAAATATTTTCCTTTCATAATATTATTTTGCATTAAACGGATTTTTTCTTTTTATCATTATTTATTTTAAATCAATGAATTAACAAGTTTTTTTATCGAAATGTTTATATTATTTTCCATTAGAGAAAGCACTTCATTTCTTTTTTGAAATATAATTATCGCCAAAAAATTAGTTGTTGCAACCCTTCCGTGAAAAATACCAGAAAAATACGAAATTTAGTACGAAAAATCAGAGTTATCCCTGTATATTTGTATCATAAACCTCCGCAAAAATATTTCCTATCGAATGATATAATCTGCAAAAAAATCCATCGGGTAGTTTTTGAAAACACTCGTTTGGAAGTTTCAGAATTTCTGCTTTATAATATACTAGCTGACCCGCCCGGCGTTACCCGGGTCCGTATTAACAATATTAAACGAACTTGAAATTTCTATGATTTTATCATTAACTCGTTACATGCAGAAATGCATTGTCTGAAATACGTAGCCGCTGACTGTGTGAAAAATCGGTTTTAAAAACAACAACTAATATTAAGCTCTAAAGATACTCAAAATGAGCAATGAAAAACGCGGGAGGGAATATGTATCCAACGATTACATGATTTTCGTGTTAAAAAGTTGATATTTACCCGTAAAAATCCCTGTTAAGTCACGTAACTAATTATTATTTTCACATACAAATCCCAAGTGAAATATTTTGAATTTCAAACTAATTATATCACACTTAAATCCGACTATACCATGAATGAAATCGATACACGACGGTAGCTAAAAAACTGGTATATAGTATTATAATTTCAAAGCTATTTAACAAAAGTAAGTGTTATTTTTAATCAAATCTTGCGTAATGTCCACTCTGTGTATAAATTCCTAACCTTAAACTTTTGTACCGTAACCAGAACCTGTCTGTTACCTAACAGCGACTTAACAGTACCCTACCGTAAATTAAATATAACAGAAATGTAACATAGCCTTCACTTTATTGTAAAATATCCTTATTCTGACCATAACATAAATGCAATTTAACTTTAACCTAACTTTAACCTAAATAATATAATAGAAAAAAACCATTTTAAAAAATTACTATTTCTTCGTAAAATATGCTTCGGCTGTAATTCATTTCTTTCAATTCGTTTTATTAATACAAAATTCCTTCCTCGTGCTTTTGTTTGAGACATTAAAACTTCAGCGATAAATGGTTTAATATTGCAAACCTTTTTTCGGTTTACTTCGCCTCCACCTATCTTTTTCTCCATGGTGTACAGCAGCTGTGATAGAAAAAAAAATATCCTCATTTAAACTGACAGTTTGCCAGTCTATGAATTTTAAAGGTCTATCCCAGCTTTTTTAATTATTTCTGCGAAAGTTTTATGCAACCAATCAACCATAAGAAAATGAAAAGGAAAAAAAGCGAAAAAAGGCGATTTTTTATGAGAGTGAGCTTTGGAATTTAATTAATTACTCATTTAATAAATGGAATTTTGAAATTCTGAGCTTCAGGTGCATCAGGAGAGACATTGTGCTACTCTCAAAAAAATTTTGAGCTTCGTACGTGCTGTAGATTTTGCTAGCCATCGCAGACACACACACACACACACACACACACACACACGCAGACAGACAGAGCGTTTTGTTCTTTTATTAGTATAGATAAAGCGGATACACCTAATAATCGTTTGCGTTAAACGTGGTATTTTTGCATTAATCTTATGTGTGATGTTCAAAGATTGATATTGAGGCACGTTGAAGTATGATGCAAAAGTGCCCAAATGAAGATTATGCTATTTTATTCCTTCGACGATCTTTTGGAACTAAAGAAAAGTTTTTTCCATTCTTATTTTATTTTACATTTTAATAAAAATCATACTATGCGTTTTAATTTGGAATGGGACAGCAACTATATCTGGTATAAAAAAATGCGATTCGTTAACACTAGAACCGCCGGCTTTTCTGTGCAAGTTTTATAAAATTTATTTGACACCAGAATTTTTATTAAAAATTGTTGTACTTATTTAATTAGTCTATATTTTTTCTGCACTTATTTGACAAGTTTTATAAAGAAATTTCTGGTTGGAAGCGGCTATTTTCAATTTGGCAGGGGTCATAATGACCCCTAATGGCGGTTCTAGTGTTAAAACGAAATATACATAGTAAAAACTGCAGTAAATTTTACTTGCGTTACCTATATGAGCAATGTAATGCTGAACAGATAATTTTTCGTTGAATTTCTGAGAAAATATTATTCTACTTTTTTTATTTTTTTTTAGTATTTTTTTTACTTAACCCTTTTAGGTCTGAATTTTTTTTCAATTTTTAGAAAAATTACTTTTACGTTATTAACGTGAACACTAACTATCCAAAGAGATAAATTAGTGTTTAACGAACATTTCATTGTCTGAAAGATAACAAATGTTGTTGTTTTGCGTATTATTCAATTAATATTCATATGACAATATGCTAAGGAAAAATTTTTGGGCACGTTTAGAAAATATTGTATTACAATAAGATTTAACTTAAATTACAACTTTCTAATACTTTTTGCGCTTTATTCACATAATTCTTTCAGGAAAGAAACTTTTATTTTAAATTTAAAGAGTGAAATGATTTAAAGAGTTAAAATAAAATAAACGAAAACGGCGAAAAGAGAATTAAGCAAATAATAATTATTATTAATATTAAGAAATGCCTAAACATAAATGAAGTTATATAATACTACTTAGATGTACATCTAAATAGTAGCAAAAGCATTTCATAAATTAAAATAATACCCTATTAAAAGGCATATGTACTATTAACCACATGCACTAGACCCAAAAGGGTTAAACTAATATGGGAAAAGGTAATTTTTTTAATATTATTTTTTCAAAGAATCGTTAAATCAGCGTTTAAAAAACTCATCCTTTCATAAACATTGTTCAAGATCCCTCTCGATCCCTATGGTCAAACAGATGGTAACAAATCCGAAAAACGCTTACGAAAATTTCGCCAATTCAGTTTTTATAGACTAAGTTGAGTGGTTTCGTAAGTCATTTTTGTTCATCTCGTGAAGCCCTTATTATCTCATATCTCTGTCAGTCCGTCACAGCACTCATACTCGGATACTTTTTTTAATTCCAGACATGATTTTTTTTCTTTATATAGAGGTTAATATTCTATGACCTTGCAAAAATAATACAATTTTGAAAAAAGTCTTAATTAACGCACGTTATTAATTAAAACCTCCAATGAAAAAATGGAAAATGTCCATAATTCAACATAAGAATTGATTTTAATCAAACCGCAATGATTTGCTGTCAGGAGGGAAAGGTTTATCATATTTAGAAGAGGTTCTTTGACAATAAATATACTGGGTGTTTTAAAAGACGCCTGTATTTTATAATCTACCGGAACTAAAAACTTGAAACTCTTACACGCTTTTAAAAAAAATTATTCTTTCAAATTTTATAATTATTATTTTTTTTTTAATTCCATCCAAAAGCGGTAATCTCCAGCAAAAATCGATTTACATAAATTGATTTCATTTCCTTTCAAAGAAAAGCCACAGAACACAAGTTTGAGAGAAATATTTCATGGCCAAATGGCTGCCACCTAAAGTATTGGCATTTATTGCCGAATATATATATATTTTTTAACAGATCTTACACTTATAGATTTTATTTTTCCGTAAGTATGTATACTTTTTACTGCTGATTCTGAATATGTAATTTTCTTTAAAATATTCCTAGTAGAACTCTAATTATCATTTAAAAATCTGGTTCAATGAAATAATTCAATACCAATTTCATTTCCTCTCTGCGAAAAAGTTAAAAGCGAGACATCTGGTAAAACCATATTGACTAGGAATATTTTTTGGGGTGTAAAAATTTTAAAAATACCACATTTATAAATTCTAAACTTGTACATGCATACCTCTTTCGGTGCTAATTCCGAATATGTAATTTTCGTAAAAATCGATTACGAGTTTTTATTTTATCTAACAATCTCTTTTTATATGACACGTTATTTAAATCTAAACACTTTTCTAATAATTATCTATCTATTATAATTTTACATCCTATTTGTTATTATAAGCTATATAAAAAGAACTTATTACTCTTTTTATTTGTAAGTGGTAGTAGTTACCACTATTTCCGAATATTAATTTCAGAAATATAAGAAAATAAATCAAAAGATAAGAAAAATAATCACGTCATCAATTTTAAAATTTCAGGTATTTTATACCACATACATTTTTTTAAGAAGTGTGTGTGTGTGTGTGTGTCGGGGGGGGCGGGAGTTTATTTTTTACCTGTCCGGGCTCTATCTTATGTATTTTAAGCAATTTTTCCAAACCAGTCCCTTAATAAACTACAGCGAGATTCGTCCTCTTTGAAGACTTGACCTTAGGGAGTATCTCTTAGAGACCGACATATTGCTGGGATCAATTTCGATCCCAAACAATTAAGGGCATTCCCCTATGCAGGGCGGGGGGAGAGCAAAAAATTGGCTTTTTCATGTGACACATTGTTTTAAAGCTCTTGACTTACACATTACTTAGCACCCACTTCCCACCCTCTTAACTTATTTTTCACCACTAGGGGGCGTTTTAGTATTGTTCTTTGTCCATTACTATCCCATAAAATTTGCCCAAAATTAAGAAAAAAAATATGCATAACAATTCTCAATAATCAGCATTTTCTCACCAATTTATGTCTTGCTGTCGCAAGGAAGCTATATCGAAAAAAAAAAATCCGCAAACTTC
The DNA here is from genome assembly GCA_964019185.1 of Maratus speculifer. NCBI lineage: Eukaryota > Metazoa > Arthropoda > Arachnida > Araneae > Salticidae > Maratus > Maratus speculifer. Next base: position 290,186,035 of record OZ025293.1, read on the forward strand.
AAATTTAATCTACGATATGTCACGTAACTTCTTAAATGAAAGGCCATGTGACCAATAATATTTTTTTTCACGCTCTCCCTACCTCCATCCTCACAGCTCTATGTCATGCCGATCTATGCAAGTATTTAATAATTGTAAAATTACAATTTGGATTTATTAATTAACCCTTTCCGGCGCACTTTGCCTGGTCTGGGATACCTAATTTTAATTCAAAACTTGCAAACGGCACCAGTAATATTTTAGTAAAATTTTGCTTTTACAATAAAGGCTTAAATTAAGGAATTCAAAATATTTAAAAAATTCGTTTGTGAATTCCGGTGTCAGTCGATAATTTCTCATTTTAGTACAGATTTTGCCCGTGCCGGAAAGGGTTAAAGGACTAGATTGTTTTAAAAGGAATATTAAACAAAACTTTCTGTACTATGTGTGATCACACTTACCCACTTGTTGAAGTCTTTGCTGAAAGACGTACGCTTTTTGCAATATGGCTAAGATTGGACGATACTTATATCCTTACCCCCCCCCCCCCCAAAAAAAAAAAAAAAAAAAAAAAAAAAAAAACTAAGCATATTTAAGAAAACGGTTAAAACTTAAAAGAAAAATTACTATACTTCACCTCTTCAACAGTATATTCTATATTCTGTTTAATTACTTTTTCTAAATCTGATAAGGAACGTGTTAGAGATGCTAACTACATTCAGTGTTTTTTCAAAATGTTAACTGTATCTTTCATTTCCTGACCGTATTAAAATCCCTTATTGTACTTTTATATTGATATTAAAACGTACATGAAAAGACTCACAAAATGAATGTCAAAAATTATGTAACGAGAATACTAACTTCCGCATTTTATTTTATACAATACTACAGCTTTCCGCATCATTGATTGAAATAAGCTCTTAATTGAGTCAACTGAATCCCAAACACTAGTTCATGTATGGCTCCGGAAACAGCCCCACCGTTAACTTCCACAATACAGATTATTAAAAACAATTCGACAAATGTCCACTGTCCAGCATTTACCGTTGTCTTTCAGCCAACAATGCCATAAGTCAAGGGCGAAAGGCTGAACAACGATATTTCAAAAATTGGCAGGGATTTGAACCTGGCAGAGGTCAACGCTCACGGTTGTCTATGCGATTAGAAGAAAGTAATAACAAGTTTTGAACATTAAGCCTTTTGTTCCTATAGTAACTCTCTGGGCTTTAGAGTTCTCTTGCTGAGGCACCTAAGGGAAGTTCATTCTGTCATTACATCTTGTGTTTAGGAGGTCTGTTTCTGTATGAACTTAAAATTACACTTGAAAAATACAATGAAGGTTATTGTGAACGACAGATAGAAGAAAGAACTATTTAGTAGTTTTAGCTTAATCCGTCTCTTTCTAAAGCTTCATGCTGTCTTAAGGAAACTCGTAAAAATGCTTGACTGTGAAATCGTAAAAAGGTAATTTTCTAGAAGTTTTCAAAATAGCAATTGCAATGTTTCACACATAGTTAAAGAAAATCACGCGATAAGTAGTGACTTTAAAGTCACCAGATTATGTTCATTTTGATTTCTTTAATTATTTTTATTCAAAAAATTTTACATTTTTAATTCTAATTTATTCGTGACACAAATTGCTTGATTAGCATATAAAAATGTTTCAGATGGTCTTATCTCTCAAAAAGTACACTAGTGTACGCATATTTGTTGTTTCACCATAAAATTCTCAAACAGATAAAAATACTACAACTTATCTGCGGAATTAAAACAAAACACACATGGGTCATCCCACGTAAAATGAGCAAAATTAAAAAAAAGTCGTGGCCCCATGGTAACTGATTTTAATAAAATTTGATACACAGGTTCCATTCATATTCAAATAGAGCTCTGAAAAATATCTTGACAAAAAATAAATTATTTTAGCAGTTTTGGACATTTAAAAAACTTGTGATGTAGAATGGCATGTGTGCAATCGTCCAATGTTGCAAGTTTAAAGCTCTGTATCTTGAAAAATATTTAACATAAATGAATTTGGCTTGCAATTTTATAGCCTCTGAATAATTATCTTTTTATTTATTTAGCAATAGCAATCTGGTAATAACGTAATTAATTTTAAATCGGTTGTTAAAATTGAAAATTTGTGAAATTTGTGAAAATTCTAAACGTTATAAAAAATTTAAAAAATGATAAAACAAGTGTGAAATTGATACATGATACAGTATTATATACGAAGATTGAATTCTCCAAGTTTGATAATTATCATTCAATTCCTTCATCTTCAAAAGAACTTAGAAACTTAAAAAAAAAATTATAAAATCATATTTTGTCCTCTTATTTATGCTCAAATAATAAACAAAGGACAGGTCCAGCATGAACAATATTGCACAGACATAAAGATTAATAAGTCCATAATATGCTAGAAAATTTTCAATAGTGCCTTTTTATTTCTAACAATAAAAAAATGTGTTCAAAAAAGTAATTTTGTTAGATTCCACGCAAAACTTCTCTTTAAATTTGCACGCTTTTCTAAAACATAGCACGATTTCTAGGAAAAAAAATAGTGCTGCCATATATAAGATTTTGATATTACTAGATAATTAATTCTTCAAGTCTCATCACTTTTAATATAAGCCTGTAGCAAAAAAGAAAAAAGGAAAGAAAAGAAAAAAAGGCGATAAGTAACGTTTGAATATTTAAAATAGACACTTTTATCTATAATATCAAATAATTTGAAAATACATAAAAGTTTTCCTTCTTGTGTAAAAATGCAATAGAAATATTGACTTTTCCTGTCATGTTTTTCCTTACTTATTTTTTTTTAGCATTAAGGACTCAAAAAGGCATACATGAAATTTTTTGCATTTAAAATACGTACTTTTATCTATAACGTCAAATAATATGACACTTATAACAGAGGTCCTTAATTTTTTATTAATAAGGTACCCTGGGGTAATAACGCCATGTTAAGGTTCTACCAATTTTCACGGCTTAGTTTTAGATTGTATTTTTCAAACAAATATAGGATCTGATACAGCAACTCACTGACTATCTATATAAAATAAAATAATTTAACAGATATGTATTCATAAAATGTAATGGCGTTTTTTCTTGACCAATGCTATTTGGCGTTATTACCCACCTATATGGGTAATAACGCCATGCAAACAAAACTATGAAATAAGATGGAATAATTGCATGTAGATAGCCCAATTCTAAAAATACAAACTCTACAAATTTAGAAATTGACAAATTGCATTCTAAACTATTGAAAATGTTCAATTTTTTGTGAAAGTCTAAGAAAAATAAAGGTGTGGTGTGGGAGAAAGGGGGTGAGGCAAAAGAAAATCAGACCGTGAGCTTCTTTTTGCTTAAAAAGGACCGCTTAAATAGAAATATGAGAAACATTGGACAGTTTTAACTGTGTTTATTTGAATCAGTATTTAGGATGTTACTCGGACACTGTAAGGAATCACTGTAGGTATTAAAGTCAAGGATTGGCGTTATTACCCCGGTATAGTTATTGCGCAGTACATTTTCAATTACAAATTATCTCGAGAAGATATCCAAAATCTTCAACAACATTTTAAAAGTACATGAAATGCACTACAAATTTATCTAATTAACAGAGTATTTCCCGATAAAAAGATAGTCTTCACATCACAAAACGTATCTCGCAAATTTTAGATCAAGCGTTAATTTTAGTTGTTTGTAAAAACAATAAGACCTAAAAATGAAACAAATTAACTTGAAGCTGTTTTTTGCGATTTATATGACTCAAAACCCTTCTGCGCAGAGCACATGGGTATCATTTACCTGATTATTTCATAATTATGCAAAATATAAGCACTTGGCGTTATTACCCCGCCTGGCGTTATTACCCCAGGGTACCTTAATAGAAATATTGGATTTTATCCTTGAATTTTTTACTTTATTTTATTTTTTATTAAGGAATAAAAAATCGAATCCTAAATTACGCCAGTCTGTTACTTATTATCCAATCTTACTTGAAAATAATTTATGATATAGTCTTTTCATTCCTAAGGCTAATAATCAAGATTGAAATTTCAAGCATGTAGTCAAAACTCGATTTTGTATCAACTTTTAACGTGAGTATACATGCTGAAATAAACTCTCCTGAAATCTATTATTTTGCATTTACTCATAAATAAACATGTACTTATATCCCAATTTTCATTCAAATCTGTGACATGGCAGCGACAGCTAATTTGTTCATTTTGTATGGAATGACCCGCATATTTTACCACGGAAAAGCGGAATTTGGATATTAAAGTTAAAAGCACATATATTAATAAATAATAGTATGCCACTTTTCTCACTGTGGATAGATTTATTCCCCTAAAAGTACTATAAGATAACAAAACCAAATTGAAAGACGGCTACTTCAGTTTTAACAGAAGTCACAGAAAAAAAGCTGTGAGTACCAAACTTTCTTATTAATGATTTTCTGCAGGCTCATTATAGCAAAATTTGCATAAGAATTCGTATATTTTATTTAAATAAAAATTTCATCAGGATACACTATACAGGGTGTCCCAAAAGGTCGTTTACAAACTTAACATGCTGGTCTGTCATATCATGATGAACAATATTAAATAGGAAACTAAGGGTCCCAAACGTCTTCCGAAGGAGATAGGCGCCATTAAAGTTTAGGGTCCAAAAATTCAAATGATTATAAAAAACAGAAAAATTGGTCGATTCGTTTGCGGTTTTCACTAAAACTATTCTTTATGTCAGTATTGTCTTGAAAATAAATTATAAAGATAAATTTCAAAAAATGCCGATAGAGGGCGCTTTAGACTTTGGAGTAACGAACAACTATTTTTTACTGTTATTTTTTGCATCTCATTAAATTTTATGAGAAGCTTAGAAATAAACTTAAATTTTGAGCTCAAAATCTAAATCGTTGGGAGTGGTTAAGTAGCGCAAACTGAACTGTGGGGGGAGGTTCAAATTTCAAAAGATTATAAAAAAAGGAAAAATTGGTCAATTGATTTGCGATTTTCACTAAAATTTTTCTTTATGTTAGTATTATCGTGAAAATAAATTATAAAAATAAAATTCAAAAAATGCCGATAAAGGGCGCTTTAGACTTTGGAGTAACGTACAACTATTTTTTACCGTTATTTTTTGCATCTCATAAAATTTTTTTAAAAGCTTAGACATAAACTTAAATTTTGAGATGAAAATCTGAATCGTTGGGAGTGGTTAAGTAGTGCAAATTGAACTGTGTTCAATGGGGGTGGGGAGGTTCAAATTTCAAATGATTATAAAAAACGGAAAAATTGGTCGATTCGTTTGCTGTTTTCGATAAAACTATTCTTTATGTCAATATTTCCTTGAAAATAAATTTTAAAGATTAATTAAAAAAAATACCGTTAGAGGGCGCCTTTAGAGTAACCGACTTTAGAGTAACCAACAACTATTTTTAACCGTTATTTTTTGTATCTAATTAAATGCTTGCAAATGCTTAGATTTAAATTTTGAGCTAAAATTCTAAATCGATGGGAGGTGTTAAGAAGCGAAAACTGAACTGTTTTCAGGAGTTAAAATGTTACCTTCCCCACCCCTCGAACACATTTCAATTTTCCGCTACTTAATTACTCACAACGATGCAGATTTTGAGCTCAAAATTTAAGTTTGAACTTTTACAAGCATTTAATTAGATACCAAAAATAACGGTTAAAAACAGTTGTTGGTTACTCTAAAGTTTAATGCGCCCTCTAGCGGTATTTTTTTAAATTAATCTTTAAAATTTTTTTTCAAGGAAATATTGACATAAAGAATAGTTTTAGAGAAAACGGCAAACGAATCGACTAATTTTCCGTTTTTTATAATCATTTGAGATTTGAACCTCCCCACCCCCATTGAACACAGTTCAGTTTGCGCTACTTAAGCACTCCCAATGGTTCAGATTTTTATCTCAAAATTTAAGTTTATGTCTAAGCTTCTAAAAAAATTTTATGAGATGCAAGAAATAACGGCAAAAAGTAATTGTACGTTACTCCAAAGTCTAAAGCGCCCTCTATCGGCATTTTTTGAATTTTATTTTTATAATTTATTTTCACGATAATACTGACATAAAGAATAATTTTAGTGAAAATCGCAAATCAATTGACCAATTTTTCCGTTTTTTATAATCATTTGAAATTTGAACCTCCCCCCCACAGTTCAGTTTGCGCTACTTAACCACTCTCAACGATTTAGATTTTGAGCTCAAAATTTAAGTTTATTTCTAAGCTTCTCATAAAATTAATGAGATGCAAAAAATAACAGTAAAAAATAGTTGTTCGTTACTTCAAAGTCTAAAGCGCCCTCTATCGGCATTTTTTGAAATTTATCTTTATAATTTATTTTCAAGACAATACTGACATAAAGAATAGTTTTAGTGAAAACCGCAAACGAATCGACCAATTTTTCTGTTTTTTATAATCATTTGAATTTTTGGACCCTAAACTTTAATGGCGCCTATCTCCTTCGGAAGACGTTTGGGACCCTTAGTTTCCCATTTGATATTGTTCATCATGATATGACAGACCAGCATGTTAAGTTTGTAAACGACCTTTTGGGACACCCTGTATTTTATGTAAGATGTATATGCTAAAAAACACATAAACTTGCTGAATGATACATATAAACAATTTCTTTTATATGGACCTTTACAAATAAAATTAATAAATGTAATGTACAATATCGGCATTTCGAATTGCTTCTGCAATTGTCTTCAGGATAAGTGTATTAAAATGCTTAAAAAACTAGAGACGAAAGCTTCTTGTCGAGTCTTGATCAATTGCATGAACGAAAATCTGTAGTGAATACTTCAGAAAATTAAAAAATTAAATAAGTTAAGATGAATCGAAAATTCACATGAAGACAGTAGAGTGTCATCAGCTGTGAATGGGTATGGGTTATTTTCAAAGTCATGGAAAAAGGTGGGAAATAAAAGCATTAATTTTACTGCAAATAATCGTACAAAAATAGGTATCAATAGACAAGGAATAATGCATAATCATTAAAAGGATAAAAGCACTAGTAGTCAGTCACTTGATAGCTTTGTTATGCATATGACTTAACTCATTAGTGCCTCGCGTCCCTTTTTAGGGACGATTCTAAAAAAGGGCAATAAAGCACTTCTCACACCAGTAAATAGAAAGATAAATCAGCATTACTCTCCCGAGACAAATTCCTCAATAAATTGAGATAAAAATTATTTGTCTTTTAAAAGTGGTGGGAAACCCAAAATTTCATTTTTAACGAAGAAAATAATTTGGGCATTAATGGGTTAAATTTAAATTTAAAAAAACTTTAAATTGCTAACATTACTGATAAAAATGTCGTGTAGTTTTATTATAATATTAGAGCAATTATTTAAAAAAATACATAGTAGTTTTTTTATGGGAAGTTTTTAATGTAGTCTTTCTACAGTTTTTCGAGTTCTTTCAGCACGATTTTTACGTTATTTTGCGTTTAAGGTTTTTACATATTTGGAGCGGGAAAATGATTATTGTCGTTGTGTTGGTTATTACTAAAATTTTTATTTAGTTTTTAAAAATCATTTTCCGAAATGTCGATAAATAAATTACTAAATATAACTTATTTTGTAAGATGCGCACAAAATCAATCCGATTGAAGCTCCCAAATACATTTAGGCAACCTATTTATATTAATGTTTAAAATATTTCTCTTCATTTTCAAACATTTCTGAAGTTTATATTTTATTAACACTGCAATTTTACAGTATGGTGGAGTTTTTTTTTCACATACATATGTACGCTACATGCAGTGACATAACAGTGAAGTCACATTTAAAAAAGAATAGTCAGAAAAATTTAATAGAGTAAATAACATGTTTTAAAGGATATTTGTATTTTTTGAAAGTTTTCTAAGAGGGATACATCTCAGGCACAACGTGTGGTCACTGAGTGGTGGAATTTTGGTTACAGATATGACGTGACCACTGTGAGTTACAGTGACCATGCATGCTATAAGAGAAGTTTTCAGTTATCCAGATCAGCAGTTTGTTGATCTTTAAGCCTGCTAAATTCTCAGTTTCCGGATTCCCCACGGAAATGGTGTTTAGTAGTTCAGTACGGGTGTTTCTTGCATTTTTGTACTTCAAATATCTCCCCAGGAAATTAATATTTTTTGCTTTTTTTTCCTGTATGCTCTTCTTAAATGATGCCTCTTTCATCTTGTTTGCCAAAATATTTCTAAAATCTGTGTTTAATTTAATATTTTATGGGTTTAAACCTAACGAACCGATAGTAAATTTTAACACTTATTTTTTTAAAAAGCGTAAATTTTAAAAGAATTTTGGCAACAAAGAAAAAAAGATACGTCCTTTAAGATGAGTATTTAGGAAAGAGAATTTAAAAATACTAATTTCCTGAGGAGATATTTTAAATGTAAAAATGTATCAAACGCCTATAGTCTTAAAATTTAACAATTAACAAAATTTTATTTACCATATTATTTGCAAGAGATACAGAATGATAGGTAAAAAAGAAAAATCGTTCACTCTGAATCAGACTTGCTAAAGATTTTGCTACCAAAGAATTTAATTTAACAGAATTTTTTCAATAAAATAAAAATAAAAATTGACATTATTTATTCATTACATAATTTTACTATTACAATATAAAAATTCATTATGATCTGGATTATTTTTTTTAAATGCTGAAAATGCCAGACAACTACACATTAAAATATTTTACAATTAAATGTAAAAATATTCATATATATGCGCAATAAAATTGCTGTCTTCAGTCATGGTATGATAATTGTAGTGCACAAATTACATTCAAATGCGTTCAGTGGTTGTTGTGGAAATTGAGGACATACACACATAATGACCAAAAACAGAAACTTTTTTTGAAGTCGCTTAAAAATAGAGTATTCCGGGAATGAATTTTATAATTCAGAAGCTTGAAAACGATTTTTTTGTTGAGAAACAATTCGATCAAAACTGACATTTTTATATAAAAAATATTGTACAATTTTTTTATTCTCAAAAGGAAAGCATAATCGCTTTATTGATAATGCAGTTGCACCATATATCCTTATATCCTATAATATTCAGATACTTAAACTCGTGCAAAAGACACATTTCAAAGCTACTTTTCAAATAAAATTTAAGAAAAATAAATTTAATGACTTACGCTTATCGATTCTATTTTAAAAACAGTAAATGCAATTATAATTTACATTGGAGGGGTAATACGTACTTTATTGAAAGTCTTAGTAATTGAAATTAATAAAACTAAAATTATATGGAATATTAATACGTGTTATGCAAATTACATTTTCGATCTCACTCTGACGTATTTTATCAAAAGATGCAAACGCAAAATCATGACCAAAATAAAAGTAAACATCACGACAGTTTTTATTTTGAAGAAAAAATTGCCATATGGAATTGAACGATAGCGTGCAGTTGAAATAGCCTTGGGTAACTCAAAAATAAAAACTCTCAGAGCAATCCAAGGCTCAGACATTTAAAGTATTATCTCATTAAATTATTTTCAAAAGTCTTACAATGACTTATCTACGTTTATATATTTATGTGAATGAAACGATACTCATCAGTTCAGGTGGGGAATAATAGTAAATATTCGTTTATTACATTCCAACATGTCTGTAAGCATATGCTAAACTATACCCTTAAAAAATGTAATGGTCTGTATCGAATATGACGGATTTTTTTTTTTTTTTTAATGTCAAAAAAGCACTTGAACAAAAACTTTGGTACTATTTTCATGATCACTGTTAAACTTTAATGGAGAACGCTTTAATTTTTACCACAAACAATCATATCTCTTACCTTTTATCGACGCACTCATTTGGTATAGTTACTCTGTTACAAGTCCAAGATAGTTCAGAATAATACTAATCAAATTAGAAAATCAATTATACATTTACATATTAACAGAGTAAAATAAATTTTAATAACATTTTCAAATCGAAAAAATAAAATGCTCTAAAGCATACATTTAAAGAAGCAAATTACCAGATATATTTTACAAATCAATAAGTTTACATCATGAAAAATAATGCACAGTATTTAATGCAAGAAGACAAAGATAAAAAAATATTATTAAAAAAAATATCTGCTATTTTCAAAATATAATACAATTTTATTGTTTATATTTTTGAAAACATTTTATGTCGGTTTTTTTTTATTTACAAATTTTTCTCTTTTGAATTCTTGGCTTTACACAAAAATGTATCTTTATGCCATTTTGTATTTTATCTTGATTAATCTAAAATTTTCTGGTTCGTATTCAAATATACATGGAATATCTTTTCATTTTTCTAAATTTGAGCCCATAATAGAGACATATTTGAGACCTATAACATAATTTTAATTTGACTATACAAAATAAAATAACAATTTAATTCGTATCAATTACGTTATTACTGAAATTAATCTATAAACGTCGAATAATTCACTAATAAATCTACCTGCAAGATCAATCCCTCGATGCAAATTTGATTAAAGAATCACAATACTGCACTTGAAATACGAACAACTAGTTTCATTCCATAGGAAATAAATATAAAATGAGTGTTTTGGTGCCGTACTTTAGATCTGTTAAAGAATGATCACGTTTCATGTAAAATTTGTGAAAGCTGCCCGCTAAAGCGTTAAATAGAAAACTCTGGTTAAGGGATTCGTTTCATGAAATGCAATTTTTAAATAAATGGGTTATAAATTGAAGACCTTTAAGCAATTCTAAGTAATTAAGAAATTTTAAACAACCTCGTCAAAGACTCTTGATTGATTTTAATTAGTAGCCGGCTTTACAGTTATTCTTTCACCGCAGTGTAATCATTGTTTTAATGTTCAAATGTGTTTTATTCACTGAATGAAGTTAAAATATATCAGAAAAAACTGCTCTTTTTCAGTGTAAAACTGATTCATTTAACAGTTAATATTACGCTTATGATTTCGCATAAGATAAATCAGTCAGAAAGTTCGACATTGTTGAGCTCTGAAAAATGTTTTCTGATTTGACTTAAGAATGAGAAAAATGTATTCCCTTTTTAAATATTTTTTCAGAACATGGAAAAGACATTGATAGAGTATTCAATTCTTAATTTTTTAAAAATACTCATTTTTGAGTGTATTACAAAAACGTAAAATAAAAACATCACAAATAACCATACATAGTTGGTCGGCTGGTTGGTTGATAGCTTTGGGGTCATCATTAGAACGGGGATAAATATTATTATTTAAAGATAAATTCCGAAAAATACGAGAAACCAAGCCTCAAATGCGATTTGAATTTAGGATCTTCCGCTTAACAGACAACGTAACATTTTAGCATACGACTTACACAGTTTAATATTAAACAACTAGAAGCAATACCTACATATTTCTCGTTTGCATTTTAATATTTTTAAATGTTTTTTTTTTTTTTTCATACGATAATATAAATTGAAGATTAACAAGATAATTTTGTATTTTTTTTTATTTATGTTGAAGTTTCATTTTGAACCGGTGATTCTAACAGTTCTCAAATTGAAAGATTATTCAGAATAAAGCTGTAACTAATCTGACCAAGCATCCTCAGAATTGGATTTTCTTAAATTTGAAGGCTGTATTCACGCAGGTTTTGATTTAAAATACTTATTCAAGTTTTAGAATTCGGGAGATAAAAAAGCAAATTTAAAATATTATAAATTTTAACGTTATGAAATTTCTTAGAAAGTAACGTTGTTAAAAATATTATCAAAGTTGGTCATCTTAAATGTAACGTAAATTAAAGAAAAGCAGAAAACTATTACGTCAGACTTCCATCTCAGATATCCTATGCATAAAGAATTAGCGGAAAATACATAAATTCAAACGATTTTTTTTTTTTTTAAGGACGCTGCCTTTTGTTTGTCATTAGCTTGGGAATTTCATATTGTGACGAGTATAGACTTTTGAAATTGTCTTTTTTTAGTAGAGTTTTAATAAATATTGTGCATATAAAATTTTAAACACTATTGACACATTTAAAGAAAAATAAAAATTAATTGCAATATAGGAAAATATTTCAACAGATTTCTGTCATGTATTTAGTAATCGTGCATGCGTAGATTTGATTATTAAAATGTATGAAAAGCTAAGACTTTTTATGTTCTTTACACAATTTGAAAGAAATCATTCCTATTGAGGCATTAAAAATGAGAAAGAAAATGCTTATGAAAACAAGTATTTTGATGTGTTCAAAATGGCTTCTAAAGGAACTGTTTGAAAAAAATCTCAAACATTCGTGTGAAGAGGTATGTAATTATTTTTGACGTGGCTCAACCTCAAGTGGAAAAAGTACTATGACAAAATTGTGGCTCAAAAGTCATAAGATAACACCCCATCCATCACACTCGTAGGCATCTCGACTCCATATGTTTGCTTGTATGTGTGCTTTCAAAGCATTTTTTTTTTTTTTTTTTTTTTTTTTTAGAAATTCTCAAAAGTGACTCAAAAAGTAATAATCATTTGAAGCAATAAAAGATGAGACTTTTTTTTTCAAGAAGAAGGTTAAAGTTTACGAGAATTCAAAATTATGCTTTTCAGTGTTTTTTGTTTATGCTATTCCTTTGTTTGGGTGAGCTTTCTCTTGCCCTCTTGTGTAACCTGTCTCATTCGTACATGAAAATGCTGAGATCGAAATGAAATTTTAATCCTATACTACACGACGTTTAAAATCTATACAAGGAAAGTTTTTTATACAATCTGAAAGATGTAGAAAAGAAAAATTCTTTAAAAAAAACCTAAAATTTCAAAGTATTGAATTTTATGTTTCATTACTTAAGTGCTTCACAACATGCAACTGAAAATTTAAAGCAGTGTGATATATATGACAAAGAATTCATTACAAATTCCCATCTGTTTATTCCACCTCCCTTAATACCTATTAACATCAATACATCACTTTCTATCTTTGAGTATTTTTATATTAAAAAAAAAAAATTAAATCTGACCATTAACCAGGGGCCCGTCAGGTTTTTTACTCACAGGGCCTTGTTTTTGATAGCTTTTCTTAAGTGTGAAAAATCTACTAATAATGTTGGGAATCTGAAATTAGCTTTACACCCAGGTTTCCTGTGACACTATTAGATATTCACAAGATCCTGTTTTAATGAATAAATGTATAAAATTGCATTAAATATGTATATATATATTTATATGGGTTTTATATGAACTAGGTGGCATAGCAAGCTGATGTGCTGCATTTAAATTGCATAAAATTCTGCTTTTTATTTTTATTTTTTTTCTTTTGAAAATTAATTTTTGATTATTTTTACCTTTTTTTTTTTACCTTTTTTTTTTAAGCGAATAGGATAGTTTTCATTTTGTTCTATTTTGATTTTGATTATATTTTTTTTAATGTTTTTACCACCCATTTAAAGGTATTAAAGACTCATAATCAGTAAAATGATACAAATTTGAAACAAATTTAAATACTTGAAAATACGTTATTTTTCCTATTCGACGTTGAAAAATTTGAAATTGTTCAGTTACATATATTTTAAATTTATGTTTTATTTTATTCATATATTTATTAAGTTTTAATTTCATTGTGGAATATTAGTCGGAGACAAATGTTGAACCATATATTGTTTTAAGTGCGAATGGTTTATTATTAATATTCTGTGACAGAGCCTGCAGACAATAGAGATAGATTTAAAAAAATCACGTATGAAAAATAGTTAAAAATGAATCAATTACGATCCTCGTTTAACAAACCTAATTATAATGAATAGCAGAATTTCGTCTTTTGTTACAAAATGCTATTTTTTCCAAAAATATAATGAATTTCGTAAAAAGTTTTTTACTTTTCACAAAATGGGCCCCGAGAAAAAGATCCTAAAACGACCTATTACTATAATTTGGAATATGCATCAATCTTGATTATATAAATTTCAATACTTTTTTTCACGCTTCCTTTAAAGTTCGTGCAAATTAATTTATTAAAAAATGTATACTTTTCGTTCTGTTTATTTTTCAATAATAGAAAACCAGAAAAAAACATTATTTAAACTATCTTTCTGATCTTTTAATTGATTCCTCACCTCATATATTGATTTGCTAATAACGTATTTTTTGTATTCCACTCTATTTTATTTTATTTTTCTATTTTTAAGTCTGAAACATATTTTACTGTTGCAGTTTCACAGAGTATTGGACCATTTTAGAAAGCACTAATTAGCATATCATTAAATTCATTGTCTTATCATTCCCATACAATTACACGAATTACGGATAATATTTGGCAATTTATCTCCGCTGGTTACTTTTTTGAAAAATAACTTAAATTTATTGTACTAATGTATAATTTAATTGTAAAAATATCATAATGTTGTATCGTCATGGGAAACAAATCTTTGTGCATAATTTATATAAGTCCACCCAACCAGTAAGTGGGATAAAAATCGATTATGAAATTCCCTCTTTGCATATATAAATCAGTTGAGTTAAATGCGTCAAAAAGAAAATGAAAGTGAATGGGCTGAAATAACTACTTGCAAGACTCGGTCTGCTTGGTACTGCTACCACTATTACTACAACTACTACTACTAATAATAATAATAAATAAAATAAATAAATAAAAATACATATAATAATGATGATAATAATGATGACAAATGAAGTGCAATTTATCAAATCGCCTAGTTAGAAACTTTCAAGAATGAAAAATCATGCGTCAAGCATAGAATATGAAACACTTTCCAATGCTTCCTGGATAATGTAGCGGAAAGTCACCATTAAAATTGAAGAGAGAAAATAGCTGAATAAAAAACTTGGAAAACCCATTTTCGAATATATTGTGCGTTTTCTAAGTTATTTACTTATAAATTACGGATGATAGTTGGTAAGGTACTCAATTTTTTTTGTTGATCGCTGTACATTATCTATACATCTGTATAAAGGCAACGCATTGTGTTAAAATTTCGCTCAATTACAAAGCTAGTAATACAGTAAATGAATTCACATTCACTAACTTCCACCAACAGCTTAAATTAATTTTTGTACCCTGTTTGTTTTTTATCCCTGATTGTATTCATGCATTTTTCCATCAGAGTTCAACAACTATTGCACAAACATCTAAATATCTATAAAACTCCGTTATGGCATGAACGCACCTCATTTCCGTCGTTTGCCATACAATTTCTGACTTGTTTTCTCTAAAACTGAGTTTTTGAATTGAAATTTCTATGGAAATTGACGCTTCAAACTTTAATGGCATGCACATTTAGTATTTTCTCGCATACGAAAGGCTACATTTTTATTATTTTCGTATGTGAAATATTTTAACTCCTTTGAGCTGATTAAAGTGCGTTCTAAAACAAAATATTGATAAGAAGTTTAATTTAATGTCGTTCACGTACCATGCTTAATATGTTCCACAGTTTAATGCATGTTTTATTCATTATCCAGTAGAATCATCTTTGATTAGCATCTGAATGTTTCCATCTTGTTATCTAGACTAATGAATAAATCATGATCGACATATTCTTAAAAAAATTTCTTTTCCATTTTTTCTAGCTGAGTACTGTTTTCCCGAACCTGGTAAAGGAACAGCAAATCAAATCATATATGACTAAACTATGAAATAGTATTTCATATTACAGCGGAAATGACGCTATAAAAAGACTATGTTAGATTAATATCTAGCATATACAGTACTACTTTTACTATCTATTTATCTCCCAAATTATCTGTTATATTTTTTCAATTTGAACTTAAACCTTTTATAAAAATTTAAAATTTACATATTATATTTATCGCATATAATATATGAATTGTATTAGATCATTTTACGTTATTACAGTATCCGTAGCTAATGTTTTAAAAGTCGGAATATTAACGATTTTCAGTTTACACATTTTTTCTCTTTGCATTTTTTTTTTATTTACTGCATACCTGAAAAAATAATTATTGGTGTCAACTCAAAAGAAAGCATATTCTGCCTAAATAGACGACTTCTTTTCTCGTTCCAGGAGATTAAGACTCTATATAAATGCCAATATGTTTGAATAAAATTCGATGATATTGTATCATAAATTCTCAATTTTTTCTCTGTACTACATACTCTGTACTACAAATAAATTTTCAATTAGTCATAGGTACTGCAAACGTATACAGCATATTGTAGTACAGTACAGTATAAAATCCTCACAAATAGTAAAGAGTCTGACACAGTGTTTCTAAAAGAGCGCCTGAAAATTGAAATTCAGGAAGCCATTAACTGTGATAAATATAAATGTGAAACTGATGACATGTTTATACTGCATTCTTAAATTTTGTATACTGTTATTTTAAAGGTATATTAAGTTTTAGGCAATTGGCACTGCAATTCTCAACCAGTAAAAAAGACACCAGAGATCTCTAAATTTTGAGAATGTAAAATGTTATTTCTTCCCTTTAAATAATTAAATAGAATTAAGATTGAACATTGAGTGGTCTTTTGATCCAGCTTTGTACACCACTTGAACACTCTCAGATGTTGAAGCAATCCGTTATCATCTATTGGCGAAAGCGAATTATCATTGGCTGCCTTTTCATTAAAATAAACGCCAATGTACTTTCTAGCATCAATTATTGTCCGTTTAATTCTTTCATTTCAAACCATAGAGCTCCAAACCAAAATGCTACCATCACTATAGACCATCACTTAGAATCACATTTTAGGATTACAAAACTCTCTATATATTTTTTCAAATTCGATTGTGTTTATCTAAACCAAAAAAGTCAGAAATGGCACGTCAAAATAGCAAATGGGGGTGCATTCGGACTTTATCCTCTTCGCTATCTGGGTCCACATATCGTCATCTGAGAATAATAAGGTTCTATCAGTGTTTTTGAAAAAAAATGACTTATCGATATAGAAATGTTCTATTTGCATCAATGAAGACATTTCTGGATTAAAATATTGTCATACTATAAATGTAATGTTATATATAAATTATATATAACATCACTTTGATGCAAAAATGCCTTCATAGATATAAAAAAAACCTTTCTATAAGTCAATTTTTTCAAAAAACACAAATAGAGCCTTATTTTTCTCAGGTGACGACATGTCGACTTCCACAAAAGTAACAAACAGTAAGTCATAAGAGTAACAAACTTTCAATTTATTATATAGACAATCAAAATGAATTTCATAACAAATTAGAAATATTTTATGCGAGTAGTCCACAATGGTATTTAACTGGTTATATCAAGTTTTATCTTAATTATTTTTTAATAAAATAATTTGAAATATTTATGAAAATTAGCTCGAATGGTCATTAGATTAACAGTCGACGTTCCCATAGCATTTACTGGAATGCATAAAAGATTTTGGATATTATACTGCATCCGATATAATGTATATTATCGTACCAAGATCTGAATATGTTTTAAAACTTTGTTAGACTATACGAATGCACCACATATTCTACGTTTGGCGGGCAATTTCGGACTCGTTTAAATGTTTTTTTTTTAAACTTAAATATGATTTTATTGATATTTTTATTCGTACAACCTAATTCATGTAAATAATTTCTGATGGTAGAACATGAGTAAGTACCAGAAAATGAAGCGATATCTTTTATTATGAGCCATTGCTAACAAAAAGATGTTTTAATCTGATTTTTTTTTTAACCTGATGCTTTTGCATAGAATCTTTGAAATGTTTTTAGGTAGCACAGTTAAAATTTAGCTTTATCTTTTACCAGTAGACAGGAAATTTCATTAATGTAAGCAAGTGAAGAACCATTCCATTTTTAAAGAAATCGCAATTTGGCAAAATAATACATTAAATTAATGTAACATTAATTGTATGGAAAACTTTTTCATCCATAATAAAAAAAAACTTCTTTCTCTTTCCAGACAAAATAAATTTTAAAGTTTTGCGAGAACTTGTGAAAACTTTCTGTAAAATAAATACGCATAAAGAAGTTGGAGTTTCAATCAACATTTCTCTTTCCTATTCGTATACCACAGCTAATACGAGTGTCTGTTTAGATACAGCTACAGTCGAAAAACATGCATATTTTGTAGTTTAGATATTACTATTAAATATGTCTTTGTATTTTCTTAATTGATTGCCCATAAGTAAATTCCACTGGGCACTTAAAAAATGCAAAATGTAATGAAAGAAAGGATTTTATTATATACCGAAGCACAATGTTGGACTATATGGCAGCCTATTTTCTGCCACATAGTCCAGATAAATGTTCTAAACAGGTCCAGCCTATTTTCTGCCACACCTGGTTAAAACATTTATCTTAACATGATATCATAATTTCATACCCATGTCAAAGAATGAGAATAATTATATCCGTCTTTGATGACTTTCAAGTTGTAAAAACATATCTGACAGTAATATAAACATTAATTTTTTTTCTGCAAGAGATTTCTCTAGTGTAAAAAAGTTTTCTTCCACATCACGAATCGATCGTCTCCCGAGAGGGTGAGATTGTCGCTTACTGCGTTCTTATTCAAGTAGACAAGTGCACCCTTCAATAAACTATCACACCCATCTTTGTATTATTGAGACACTTATGATTTATTGTTCAGTGTGTACTGAATTGTCCTGATAAAGAGAAATGCGCTTCAGCATTCTACAAAATCTTACGCATCTACGCTTCGTCATCATCAATTTTTAATGAATAATCAAAATTGATTATCATGAATGGAAAGAGAATGAAATTGCCGAAATCTATCCTTTTCTTGGATCTTGAAGTTTTAATTCCAGTACAATGTTAATTTTATATGTCTAAAGTTTTAAAAGGTAATGCAAAACTTAACGAACAGTCACTCGTGGCATAGATAAAGATTTAGCTACACTTCATATGCTTATACAGGGTAATTCACTAGCAGACCGATAAACTTGCAGAAGCTGTAGAAGGCACAGAGACGACGTGGAATCACATAGCAATGCAGGGTTCAAAATTCCATAGTTGCAAGGTATGGTACAGAGCGATATTGCCAGTTGGCTACTTTTTTTAAAATTCAAATTTCTTGATTGGCAGCACTTTTTGAAAATGGCAAAATTCTATTTATTATATAAAATATTAATTAAGCTGAAAATAAGGGGAATTATACAAATTCAAAAAGCTGGTGCCAATCAAGAAATCGAAATAAAAAAATGCTAGCCCATTGGCAACACTGGTACAAAGTAGATGAAAAGAACAGAAACAACAACAATAGGACAAAAAGCATTTTATTAAAAATTTGTACTACAGAAGGTGATGAAAGTTACGATCAGAATTCACCAGACAGGCTTGACAGCGACATCATATAGAATTCTTCACGTTCTGAAAGATTCCTGGCGTTCGGGTATCATCCCGGCGACTACAGATATTCGAGCAACTATAGGAACAACAGGTTGCTCTCAAGCCTGTCTGATAACTTCTGGTCGTAGATTCGACCATCTCTGCATTACAACATTTCAATAAAATGTTTTGTGTTCCATTAATGTGTTGCTGTTTCTGTTCATGTTTTTGTACTAGTGTTGCCAGTGTGCTGCATTTTTTAATTCAAATTTCTTGATCGGTACCAGTTTTTTTGAAATTGTAAAATCCCTCTTATTTTTACGTTAAATGATGTGTTATTTAATAAGAATAATTTAAACATTTTCAAAAAGTGATGCTAATCAAGGAATCTGAATTTAAAAAATATAGCCCACTGGCAACATTGCTTTGTGCCATTACTCGCAAGTACGGGAGAACTGGCCCTGCATTGCTATGTAATTCCGAGTTGTCTCTGTGCCTTTTACACCTCCTGCAAGTTTGTCAGTCTCGTACTGAAACACCCTGCATAGTGATCTCCTGTACCTCAATAAACTGCTTTTCCAACATTTTGCACAAATTCAGTTTTCAATGCGTGCCGCCCTCTAGTTCCAGGGACCACTCCAAATTTCGATGTAGTTTCATTTTTTTTTATCATTTTTTAGACCACCGACACTCATTAGTATTCTTTTCAATCATTTGAGACAACTATATTTTTAATAGAAATGCTATATTCACTTCCATTTGTATAAAATCACTTTTTTAATAGAACGCGTTCTTTTTTTGACAGCATCATGGTCAAAACTGCATACATATCAAGCGTTCAAAAATAGTGGTGAAATCTGGTGTAAATTGGCACAGGTGAAAAAGCTGGTGGACGGGGTGATAACGCAAATACATGGGATTTTAGCATGATGTCATATATGCGCAGATATCTATTATTTACAAATTTCTTGCGCATATTTTCTGAATTTTTATTCAGTTACGACACATGAATCTTGTTTTCCAGATTTATTGAAAAATATTTTTGTTTCTGTTTGTTTTGATAAATGTATGTACATTTAAAAAATAGTCACAATATCATTTTAAATTCGAAAAAAAGCCCTAATGCTACAAAAATATATTGTCTTTTACCCGAAACTAAAATGACAATGCGACATTTTTTAAATACATATTTTTTTTTAATCAAAAAAAGCTGTAACAAAAATATTTGCAATAAATCTGGTAAACAAGATTTAACTTTCATAAGCGAATAACTTGAAATTTAGGATTGAATTTTTAATAGGTATTTTCTAAGTGCCTTTGTCTATTTGAAAAAAGAACTGGCGATCTTAGGAAAATTTTTGTCTAGAATCGCAAAATATTTACACAAATAAATGAGTTATACTTGCTCGCTTAATAATACTATATTTAAGGCATGGATTTAAAATTAAAGTGATTCCGAATGTAAAGTGAAATGAGTTTAAAGTTAAAAGGATGAAATATTTGTAAGTTAAAAAACAGAATGCAACATGACCAAGAAAATATTGAATATTTATAGTCTGCGCACGATAAACGAAAAAAAGGACCTAAAATTGAACATTTTATTTGGTATTAAATTCTATACATATTCTAAACATTGATAAATGTTAGATTCTCATTTTGCATAATACAGCACATCAAGAATTTAGTAAAAAATGGGACTACAAAATTCTGTCTTTACAGTTAACTACTTACTAATTTTTATGCGTCACATTTCATTACATTAAAAAACATAATTAGGAGCGAACATATTTAAATCAGCAAAATTTGTATTATATACTTAAATAATATTTCATCTTAGTACAATTTATCGTAATATTTAATCGTACTTCACTTATAAATTTCACACTTATTTACAGCAATATTTGAAACTTAAACTTTATTCTACGAACTTTTTAAGTTTATTCTAACAACAAAACAATTTCGTTGCCACTTATACAAAAGAAATTACAATTTACTCAATAATTCTCTTGCAGTTCACCCCTTCCGCTAAATTGCGTATGACCATGATTCATGTGACCCTGGCTTTAATCTTGCGGGCACCCCTCCCATTAATCTTAGGACGCTTACTTTGTATACTGCTTTCGTTATGGTTGAAACTTTAAGCTAGTGTCATGCCAAATTTTTTAAAAAAAGGTTTTAAAATTCACACTGGTGGTAATTCTTTTTGTTTTCTTTTTTTCTTTATTTCTTTATTTTAATGGTATACAGTGTCATCCATAGAAATATATCTATATTGAACTATTTTTGTATTGTAGATTTTGTTTCCGCATGTTCTAAATAGAATAAATACTAAATCTTTTAAAAATATTTCAAATAGTTTAGCGTCTAGAGCAGTGGTTCTTAACCTTTTATTGGTTACGCCCCTCCAAAGCATCTATAAAATCCCGATCTCTCCCCATACACTCTTTATATCATATGTCTCTTATTATTTATAAAGTGAACGCCATTCAAATTGAGAATGCCTAAAATAGCTTAACATTAACTAATCAAGTCACATTTTTTAAAACTTGTCAAAAAGATACATTTTCTGTCACAAATTTTCTTAACATAATTCTATAAAAAAAAAAATGCAATGAGGCTATTCAACTTTGCGTCTGTGGAAAATGAGTTTGGATATTCCTTTCTAACTTACTTATTTGTTAAACAAAAGTGTTAATAAGATCTGCTTTTTTATCGTTAGAAAATGCTTGGAGAATCTGTCATATCTAGAATTAAAAATTATGAAATTGAAACTTTAAAATTCATTTTAGTTACTTATTAAGAGTTGATCGAAAAGCTGTAGAAGATGAATTTAAAAGTGATAAAAAATTGCCAGAAATCATAAAATTCATTATCAATCAGCAAAATTATATACTTTTCCTAAACGGGGAAAAAGAGGGGGTCAAGTACTTTTTAACAATTGTTAACATAATCTTTCTGGCTTAGAGTCTATTTTAAATTTTTGATTGGAAGATTTTTAAAATTCAACAAAAATATTTTTTTTCTAATTATTTCAATTTTGGATACATCACTTTTTATTTATAATCTAAACATTACTTTTCCAAAAAAGAAGAAAAAGAAGAAGAAAAGAAAAAAAACATACAGCGAACAGGCCAGTAAAAATTTTTGAATCCCCCCCCCCTCTAAAAAAGTAAATTGACCTCTGTGGGGGAGTACGATCCACATTTGGGACCACTGTGGTAGAGAATTTCAAGCACATGCACTTTAACCCTTCACTGCACGATTTTTCTTTTCTTTATGAAAAAAATATTTTGGCTACTTTAAGTAGTCACAAATGCAGGAAAAATAATTAAAAAATTCTGACTTCATATTTATTTTTTTAAAATGGATTTTTCTGGTATGTGGCATATGTGTACCAAAGCGCACAATGAGATATTTACAGTTTTGTACCAAAATTGGCATGAAGCTCAAAATACTGGTGTATTATGTATACAAAAAGAGTATAATATGTATTAAAATTTTATTGCAGGTATAAAATTTTAATACATATTATGTATTAAAATTTTATACCTGCAATAATGGGTACCCTTTGTGGGGTTACTTGTTTTTCTGTAATGTTGAAGTCACACCGGAATAGTCTAAAAAAGTTATTTTTAAATAAAAAAAATCAATTTTGAAACTTTTTTTTTTCCAAATTTAGAAATATAAAATTTTATTAAAAGCTTCTGATGCGAAACTTGATTCAAATCAGGTAGTATGTACCGTAATTTCGGGTGTATAAGCCGCGGATCAAACAATTCTTTTTGGACCCAGAAATCTTATTTAGTGATTGAAGACAAATATTTACGGCGATCCAACTAGTTACCTTTGTTTCTTAAAACATTCTGGGTCGAAAAAGAATTGTTTGATCTGCGGCTTATACACCCGAAATTACGGTAATATATTCCATTGCCTGATACACTCTACCTTAACTCAAAAAGTCTGTAATGGCTTTTCATGCCTTTTTCGGAATTTCTTTAATATTGTCATTAAAATGTGAAAATTGTCTGATTTATTTTCAAATTATTTGACAGGCATTGCATCTTTAATTGTTTAGTTATCTAATATATTCCGTATAAACATCGCATCTAAAATATCCGTAACGGAATCTTGTAAAGGTTCATTAAGATCCTTTTGTATGCTGTATCTACGTGTCGCTTCTGAAATAAGATTCAAAAGTTCAGGGTTAAAACAAGGGAGGGGGGAAATGACACTGAGTCTCCAAAGCCATAATTTCAGTACTTAAGGAGTTACATTCTCTATATTTTATTTGCGCTTTGGAAATTTGTCTTTCCTTTGTGCCTTTTTTCTATCAACACTGGATCCAGCAGGGATATCTGCAGGATCTGAAAGAATAAACACTCTTTCTCTAAATTGATGCTTCTCATTATATACGTCCAGTGTTGAATTCAAAGTGTCCGGGGGGGGGGTGCCATTCATAAAGAACATTTACGTGTACTACACAGATAATTTGAAAATTTGTTTAGTTTAGAAATTCCCCCCCCCCCCACGCACATACACACTCTCGGCACATAACAATGTCCCTCCTGCGGAAGAACGTCCAACTTCAATATTGTTGAATTTCACTTGCTGATTTTAACTTTTATATAGTACTTTAAGTGTAATTTAAAATTACTTTAACATTTAATATGAAAACTTATCTTTTGTGGCAGTTGAATCCATTTCTTGGATCACATTTGTTGTTATGGTGAAATCAATGTCTGATTCATATGATGCAATGGCAATTTCAGTTCTATTTTTAGCTGGAATATATGTTGAAGTATAGGAATATATGTTGGAATATATGTCCCATCTGTCATCTTAAACTCCAAAAGACCGATCATCATTATCACATGCAAATAATATTACATTGATTTAATCTTGTATTAGCCCTTTGCACACCATTTTTCATTAGCTTTATGCTCTATGTTCCACATCTGGTACAAATACAAAAGCAAGATTTCAAGCTGGTGTACAGAAATATCTTAGTTTTAAGCAATTTTAATTACAAATATGTGATATTCTCGAATGTCTAAAATTTTATCTTGCAATGTTTTTAATATATTTGGTTGAAAAAGTTGAAGCAAATTCTACTGTTCTATAAGATGCAGATTGGAAAATTTGTTTTGAAATAAATCTTTAATAGCTAGTGCGGTACTGCCATGAAATGAGAAAAACTGGTACAAAACTCTTTGTTTAAATGTTCAGGATATGTCAAAAAGCTCAAATAACAAAAATTTATAATCCTTAGGAAATTAGAAGGATTTTATCGGTATGTTCCATATATGGCACCCCTTGCAGTGAAGGGTTAATTATGGCTACACCGTATTACCATTTGAAAACTTAACTTTTGTCACTGTAACTATATCTGTGTGAGCTTGATTGTTTTGTTCTTCACCGAATTTCTGAGTCGGTACATTACAATATCCGCATTTCAAATGCCATATCGTTTCATTAAATAATGCTATCAATTGGGCTTATAAATAAAGCTTTTTCATACACACCCTGCAGTATAAAAAACGAAATGAATGATTTTTACAAGAAAACTAAAAAATAACGCCATTAGATAAAAATTAATGCGGAAAATCGTTTGCTTTTCAGTATTTTACAGCCCCTAGCTTGAGTGAATGTCTAAGGTCAGTTACCCAGCAAAGAATAAGAAATGGACAGTGCAACTCGAAAATTGCCGAAGGAAATAAAGGTGACATAACAACTGCAGATGTTTAGCAATGGAGATTAATAGGCATAGACATTCATCTCGATTAGACTAGGACTTTTCTGTCAGGGTTCACGGTGTTTTTTATGCTTTATAATTGACTACTACAGTAATAATGTCATTTGCAAGAATGATGGAACACAAAATTTACGACAGAAACAAAATGAGGATGGATGAGAAAACTTTATCCTCGCAACTTTAATTATAGTTAAAATTTTTCATTCATCTTTTATTTTTAACAATTTTGTGTTAATAATAATTTAGTAGTTAATTATCTGCCGCTTACAACTTATTTTTTCAAACTCTTCTATAAGAAAGTTTAAACAATGACAATTGGCTTAAGAGTATGTCATCTTACATTTTACATTTTTGTAAGTTATGCTACGAATGTAACTGCCATTCTCATAGCTGCCAAACTTCCGGTTCTTTTCAAATCAAATAAAACTAGAAATTGCGATAATTAAAAAAAGCTAGTTAATAACTACATAGAAATAAAGAACTCTTTATTTAGTAGCTTCCCATTTGAAACTATGTTTATTTTACTTCCGAAAAGACAGAAGGTTGATAGATATGTATTATGTTATGTAGTAGAGAGGAGAAGAAATTAGAAATGTATAAATTCAGTAATCCCTTAACATTCGCGGATATAACATTTGCGAGTTTTCATTATTCGGGAAATAGGAAATGCTGAACATTTCAACATGTGCGAATACTTCGCACCACTTTTTAAAAAGAAAAATCTTTTACATACGCGTTGACAACATTTATAAGGAAAGTATAAAACAAAATGTAAAGTATAAAAAAATGTATTTTTTTACAATAGTGGTGAAAACAGAATATAAAAGTAGTCGCTTGTGGCAGCTTTATTTTGCCGCTCTTGCTGAGATACAGACTCATACTGAAATGACAGCGCGATAGTACCGCTTAGCTTGTTTGGACTTGAAATCTGGAAGCGCGATAGCGTTGCTTAGCTTGTTTGGACTTGAAATCTGGAAGCGCGATAGCGTTGCATATCCGTCAAACGGTTAAAATGACACATGTTGTTAACTTACACAGTGTGACTCTTAAAAATGCCTTAATATATTTCTAACATTCTGTTTAAATTGATATATAAGAGTTTGAATTTTGTGAGCGGTAACAAATTTTATAAGTATACAAAGTTAGAAAAAATTAAACATTCAAAAATTCAAATGGCGGCCATTTTGAATCAAAATGACAGATGAAGCTGGCCAACAAATTCGGTCGAGGCATTAGTATGTAGGAGAGAGAGAGGCACCTTTGAACATTTTTTCAGAAAAACAATATATTTCTTACTTGAACTATATTTATTGAGTTTTAAATATTACATAAAAAAACCAACGCATTTCTTCATCATATGAACCATAAATTAAACATTTTCCAAAGAAATTAAATAAGTTGTGAGGATTTAAAAAATTGAAAGATTTTTGTTCAAACCTGTCCCATGTAGGGGACCTTTGAACAAGCAAGGTACACCTTTGAACAAATGAATAAAATATGAAAACATTGAGAGTTTTTATAAAAAAGTTGCATATGTTACAGAAATATAAAGTAATATGAAGAAAATTAAATAACTACATTTTGATGAAATTACAATTTTTTTGTCATTTAACCAAACTTAAATCCATCAAAACTGATGTAAAAACTCATTGTTGATAAAACACAAAGTGTCCCTCCAGTTGTGTTTGATTGAGAAAACATTTTTACAATATCCTTGAACTACACCAATGTGATAACTGATACTTCTGGAAAATTAATATTTTTCATTCGCTATTTTTTTTTAAGAGACCTGATATAAAATTCCGTTTTTTCCGTTATGGAAACCAGAAATAACGTTTGGAAACCTGTTAAATCATGAATCATTATTTTGTATCCAGGATTTGCAATTATCCAATAAATGAATTTAGATTTGATTCAATTTAGATTTGAAACTTCCCATCACTGATACGTACAGAGGTTGGAACCTATGTATGGAGTAAGGGGAATTGTTAGCAGTATAAATCCATGTTTTTTGACATTCATAATTAACTTCTTTTCACATAAAAAAATCAGAAATAATAATATTAAGATACATTAACAACTCTTTACTTCATAGTTTTAAGTGTTCGCTTTAAATTATTTCAATTATTATTTATCACCAGTTTATTCGTTTTTTTTTTTTTTTTTTTTTTTTTTTTTTTTTTTTTTTTTTCCTGCTGTTCAATGGTGCTCCATCACATGGAGTTCAACATTACAACTGTTTACTCAATTCGGTTGAAGAATTTGAATAAATCAAAGCTCATAAACTAAAGTTAGCATCTTTGTTTAAGCCTTGAATAATAAATTAAAATTTTAGGGATAGAAGTTTGTAAGCAAAAATCTTACCATTTTATTTTCTTTAGTTTAGATTCGGGAAGGAGAAGAATACATACCTTGTTTAGACAGTACTGTTCATACAAAATGGTACAGCTTTGTATAATTATTCCCTTGAAGCAGCAATAATGTATTGCCATATACATTTTTTTTTAAAATAACTTATTTGAATGAAA
This sequence comes from Maratus speculifer, assembly GCA_964019185.1. Classification (NCBI taxonomy): domain Eukaryota; kingdom Metazoa; phylum Arthropoda; class Arachnida; order Araneae; family Salticidae; genus Maratus; species Maratus speculifer. Next base: position 290,213,569 of record OZ025293.1, read on the forward strand.
ATTTTTAGAGTGTTCAAAGGTGCTCCCAGTTCAAATGTGCCCGCAACTCCCCTACTATGCACATGAAAAAATTTATCAAAATTGGTTCAAAAATTTGAGAGTTACAGCATGATAAAATTCATTATATAGATGTATACATCATCATTATATAATACTACAAAACAACATCTAATACAGCATGATTCATCAATATCGAAACAATAGGCTATCTCCTTAAATATTGCCCCTAGACACAACATTTCCAAATGCAAAGTTTCACAAAAAAGTGTAAAATTTGATAAGATAAGTTTCAGGGAGTATATTTGAGAAAATACAAAAATTAACTTTTTATACAGCCCTCGTAGGATAAAATTTCTAATTAGGAACTTTTCCTTGTCCATTCCTGAACTAAACAACAACAAAAAAATCATATCGATATCTAAGATATTACAATCCGAAATTCGTGACTTACACCACTTAACCATTTTAAATTGACCATTGATGCGCTCCATGAGGTGGTCAAGTACGTTTCGCAGAGTAAGAGAACAGGCCATTTCACCTGTCTCGTTAGCCTGGACATCAAGAATGCCTTCAACAGCGCTCGGCGGGACGACTTGCTTCGCCTTTTGGCGGAGTACGGAGTTCCTCAAGAGCTCTTGGGCTTGATCGATTCTTTTCTTTGGAATAGATCGGTCATCTCGAACGCAGAAGAGCATTACTTCAATGTTGGGGTGCCGCAGGGTTCGTGTCTCGGGCCGGTCCTGTGGCTGGTGTTAATCAATAGCTTGTTGAGACGGCTTGGGATTGAGGAGGCTTGGACCGTACTTGTCTTTGCCGACGATATACTCATCCTTGCACGTTCTACGACTGTCTCCAGGTTCGCTGACATCGTCCAGCGGATTCTCGCAGAGATCCTGGCGTGGGCGATAGGATGCAGCCTGGAGTTCAGCTACGACAAGTGCCTGTACACTATCATACCACCTAAGGGAAAGATGGATTACGAACCCTCATTACGCATCCGGATGGGTGGATACAGTGTTAAGTTTTCCAAACAAATCAAGTACCTAGGAGTGGTCATAGATAGGGACTACAGCTGGATGCCTCACTTGGACCTCGTCCGAGAGAAGGCGACCAGAGTCCAGTACAAGCTCACCAGATTGGCAACTGCTACGTGGGGACTCCATCCCGATGTTCGAAAGGCGGTGTACTCGGTGGTGGCCGAGCGCATAGTCTTGTACGCGGCCCCTATCTGGTACTCCAGCAAAGTGGCTCTTCGTCAGAGACTGCTGAGTATTCAGCGAGATCTCCTGCTGTGCGTCACCAAGTGTTACAGTACGGTGTCAACCGCTGCGTTGAACGTCTTGTCCTGGGTGATTCCCCTGGACCTCCGTGCTCGTATCGAACGCGACTTCGAGGCCCTCACGAGATGGGGCGAAAGCGTTGATAGACCAAATCTTTCGCCAGAGATGGTGGAAGTTTGGAAGTACCGACCCCAACGACGCTATCCGGCACGAATACCTTGGACGCCGGAACTCAGCCGGAAGTCTCCGTATACTTATTATACGGACGGTTCCAAGCTGGTGGACGAGAGGGTTGGCTGTGCCTACCACCTCGCCACTAGGGATAGTGTTGTTGCGGAGGGAAGGTTCCGTCTCTCTGATGGGTCGACTGTCTTCGCGACCGAGTTCCATGCGATCAAGGAAGCGATTGCCGACGCCCTTCGGAGGGGTCTCAGTGAATTCGATATCTACTCGGATTCGAGATCGGCGCTTCAAGCTCTTTACTCTTTGGTGCCTCGGCACAAAGCAGTAGCTGAGATTAGGAACTTGGTTGCAAATACAGGAATCAGGGTCCATATGCACTGGATTAGGGCTCATGTCGGGTACGCCTTTAACGAGCTGGCCGATTCCCTTGCGAAGGAAGCTGCGTGTCGACCGTCGGTCGACATACTTGTTCCTCTCTCAGGACGTCAAGTCAAGAGGAAGCTCCTTGGCGAGGCACTTTTGGATTGACAGCAATGGTAAGACCGATCTGAGGACGGCCGGTCGACGTATGAGATCTTCCCGAAGGTCTCCACTCGGAGAATACAGGGTGATTTCTTCCTCAACCAGGTCCTAACGGGACATGGTGCCTTTGGCGACCATCAAGCCCACTTCTTTAAAGGTAACCCTGCGTGCTTTTGCGGGAACGGGGTGAGTACGATTAGACACTGCGTCTACGAGTGCCCCCTGTGGAAGTCCATCAGGGAAAAGTGCTTCCCATCTAACTTCCAAACTCGAACGCTTTCCGATCTTGTCTTTGACAATTATTGCAGGAAAGGTATCGTCGACATCGTTGGCGAACTTTTGACAAAGACGCTGGATCGGGTTGGTCGTCGGGCCAATTGAGCTCTCGGCTGTCTCGACCGAAGTCTTCGAACGCATGATGATTTTCCAGATCACTCGAACGCAACACTCGCTTAGAGGAGTCCGAGGCCTCTTGTAGGCGCGATTCGGACGAAGCGACTATACAAGGTTTTCCTTGTACGTAACGAGAATTCGAGTCGCTTTCCTGCAAGTCCTCCCGGAAGGCTGGGTCTATGGATCAGCGGTTGTTCAGGCAGCTTTTGCTACGGTACCTGCATGGTTGCTCCAATTGGCGTGTTGGGTGCGGGCGGTGCTGTGTCGGTGGCTGCGGACGCTGAGGCCATGTCCGTGGGCCGGGTGTCCTCGCTTGTCTTCCTGGCCGGCAGCGGGCGCTGTCGCGGGGCCGGGCGTCACTTGGTTCCTCCTCATTGGAGGTCTCGTGACCTCCCTGCGTGGACCGTATGGAGCCACTCGGCTCTGGATCGGGAAACTCACTGTTTTTACACCACTTAACCACGCCTCTGAGAACTGCCTCTTGCATTGGATATGAGTTTTTGACTCATATCCAGTGCAAGAGAAGGATTATCCACAAATTGTATGTTATTAAAAATCGATTTAAGACAGTGCGTTTCCTTTGGACATAAAAATGCAGTGAAAAGGTTTCCGTTAAAGCTGCTTACCAAATATATTGTGTGTTTGCACTAGATATCTGCACCGGTCGAAGTATCAAGGTCCTGTCCCGAACCGGCCCATGGGGAAAAAGTTCGGCCTCGCATGGAAAAAACTTAAAATCACAGACCACTCCAGCCAGGAAAAAAAAAAGTTAAACTCATAGCCCGGATCGGCCTTGAATTTCTGTGTAGATTTTTCATTCGATATGGTTAAAAATTAATTCATATGCAGGAGTTCTGGCCAAAAATACGTGTTATAGCTTTTCGTTTTTTATATTTATAATTTTATTACTAAAGAATCTCCAAAGCCTGTGGTATATTTATTTTATAAATGAATCTCTATTTATACGTAAATGCTCCACTTTACTATCGTTAATCCATGTTCCATACGTTGCTGACTTTTTAAAAGGCTATACAGTAAAACCTTTTATGACAGAATCACATAGAAAAGAAAAAAATCGTTATAGAACTTTTTGGAGGTATACATGTAGTCTAATTTTCTGTCAGGTATTATATTAATTTTGCATGGATCAACAGATTTTTTCGTTTAAGAATGAATTCCGTCATAGGTATGTTCTTTTTCACTGGTTTTATTGCATTTTAGTTTGTTTGCATTTAAATGTACTATTCTTTTTTTTTAAGAATTTATTTATTTATTTATTTATTTTTATTTATCTATCTATTTATTTATTTATGTAAAATAACGGTGATTTTAAAATACATGCGTTTTTTGTAAAAATTTCTGGACAGCTAAATTTTACTTATTTATGCACGAATTTGATCAAACAGAGCAAAGATTTTAATACCGGTTTTGCCGAGACTGGGACTGAAATTATCCTCCCATGGAGACCTAGGAAGAAGGAAGCCAGTCCTGGTACAGAATAATATTTAAAAAAAGTTATGTCCGGATTGGTTGAGTGCTCAGAAAAGTAACGTCCAGGGCCTGACTCGGCCTGGTCTCAGAATACAGATTTTTTAAACAGCCTCTTAGGGATGATTTAAACTCTGAAGTCGTGAGAGCTAAAATTGTGAAAACCTCTTAATCCGCATGTTAAAAAGCATTATATATATATAAAACCCCTCCGTGTATAACAATTCCGGGGTCAACCTATCTACGAGAAAAAGAAACTCATTCACCAATGAAAACGTTTCATAGTCGTAATGGAGCGTTCTCATTGGTCAGATTTACAGTGGGAGCTGTAACTGACGTCACTACATTTTACTTCGCTTTGAAATCTTTCCGCGATTTCAAAAAGTACACTGTTAAAAATTTGACCCATTTGCTGCAGCAGCACTCCACAGCTTTTATAGAATATCTCTTTCATGACCAATGAGAATACTCCATAAAACACAGTAAAGTAACCGTTTTCTATAAAAGCGGTGGAGTGACGCTGTAGCAAGTGAGTCAAATTTTTTACAGTGTATATTTAACTAAAACATTTTATTAAAGGAAAGCGAAGGTGCGTTTTAAATGCAATATTGCTAAAATATTTATATTCGGGTTGCTTTAATTTTTTTTTCTTTACAGCCGTGAATGACTCTTGAGAATTTCAAATCTATAATGAACATTGTGAAAAGTTACCTCCGATTTTAAAGGCAATCTATTTTCTGACCAATGAAACCGTTCCATAGTCGTTATGGAGCGTTCTCAATGGTCAGATTTACAGTGGGAGCAGTAAATGACGTCACTACATTTTACTTCGCTTTGAAATATTTTCACGATTTCAAAAACACTATTTAATTAAAACTTTTTATTTAAGCAAACCGCGGGTGCGTTTTAAATTTCATTATAATCCCCACTCCCATCCACCAGATAGTTTTGCTATAGTTTTAAATGCAGATTTCTGTTGAATTTTTTTTTTTTTTTTTTTTTTTTTTTTTTTTTTTTTTTGTTAGATTTTTCCTTTTCTGAGTTTAATCGCTGTATTTATCAAAATTGTTTCAGCCTAAAGTGGCTATGATTGACGACAGTTGTTGTAATTTTTTATCATCCTTTAAAAATGCAAACACGTCATTTTGACGGGCTATCTTCTAGTTGTTAAATAATTGACGGACATTTAAATAGCACAGAAAGGAGGAGGAAACGGAAAAAATTAAACTGAATCGAAAGTTTAAGATACAGAAAAGAGTTACTTTTCGCTTGCAATTTTTAAAAAGCATTTAACCGTTTTATTAAAAGAGAATCTTTAAATGCGTTTTTTTATGATGTTTTTCTTTTCTTTTCACCATTTCTCATCTTTAAATTATTAAATATCAAGAATCATTAAAAAAAGGTACAGACTTGAAACATGTCTTTTATGATTAGTTTATATTAATTTTGCTTCAGAAAATTTGAAAAAATATTTAATTTTGCAAATATGTTTTTTTTTTTAACATAAGTTATGTCAATTTTTAAATAAATATTTTTAATATTTTAAAAATCAATATGGAAAAAAAACCTGAAACAAAACTGAAATAATATTTTCTTCTTTAATTAAAAGAAAAAAAGAATGAAATCGGATGAGAAATGTTTCGAATTCTAACCACTTTAAACTGCTCCACTTAAAAAATATTAATCATTTGAAATGTTCATAAACATTTAAAGAAAATTTAGGATGCGATTTTGTTCGCAATTTATATATAATTAAGTATTTTAAAAAATCTTAATTTTAACTCAATCGATGTATTTTTTTACACGATTCCTAGAACTAAAGATTATTCCTTTTTTATACAAAAATTAATAATAATTGATGCCGTTGTCTAATGGGAGTATCAAGAAACCAAGTATAGTATATCTAAAGGTGTAAGAAGTTGATTTTTAAATTTCCGTATTACTTTACTGAACGTATGATTTAAGAGCAACCAATACTTTAAATAGCTATTAGTTGCTTCTCAATCATTTTGAAGCTGATAAAAAACTTCAGCTCAACGATCAAGGTTGTCTCCTATATCAAGGTCAATATTTCATCTCAGTTTCAAGAATAGGAAAAAACAGATAATGGTTTTAAAGATTATATGAATAAAACTACAAAAGTGCAAAGGTAATAATTTATTGCTTTTATTTTTATAAAGGGAAATCCTACTTTTTAAAGACTATAATCTGTTCAACACAGAAATTTAACTATATATCTTGAGTTGCGAGTAATATAACTTGTTAAACAAGGAACTTATGAGAAAAATTTTTTTTAACCAACTAAGAGAACTTACTATGAACCTACTACTTTATTTGACTCTCTGAATAATATTAACAAGAGAGTCTAAAATATAAATAATTGAAGCAGATAATCTTCCTAGCGTTTCCTACATATATATTATCGTTTCGAAACAATACATTGCAAAAATAAAATGGCATAAACTAAAACAGAATGCTATTATGCTTTAACGTGGAGGTTTTTCGTAAAGAATAACACTGATCCCTATCCTTCAAAATTTACTGGATTTTTTTTTTTTTTTTTTTTTTTTTTTTTTTTTTTTTTTTTTTAAAGACATAAAAAAAAAAATCGACAATATTTTTCAAACACAAATGCAATCATCGACCCAAAATAATAGAGATACTTTAAGTAAGCTTCAAAAGCACAGGGTATATTTTTATTTTTTATATTGTTTTAATTTTGATTGTGTATCTTAATAAATGCATGTTAATTTTCTTTTTCGCTTATTTCTTCTAGAAATGTTATTTATGTTATTGTACAGGGTGTATCTTTTAAATTGAGTAAGAGATAACTCCTAAAATATTAATTTTAAAGGCATGTAGTTTCATTTGCAAAAATGTTTCAAATGTTATTCTTCATTAGCGGAAAATACATTTAGGTTAAGAATAATTATTTGAAAGAAACAAAATCCAAATTTAAAGTTTTATACGTTAACTAGCTTCTATAACATTTATATAAAAAATTCATACTTTAATAAATAAAACATAAAAAAAAAATCCCTGTTTTAGGGCCCAAACTTACTGAGTTATGATAGTGCAAAGTTTTAAAATTTTCTGACATTAAAAATGAGTAAACACTTTTTAAGTTCATGATTCGATATTTTTCATCGTAAAAAAATTAAATGATAACAAAATGTTTAAAGTTGAGTTCCCTTAAAATGATGAAATTTTATTACTTTCGCAAACTTTGTTAGTCAATTCATTTTTTTTTTTTAAATACAATTATCCAAAAGTATCTAGGAAGTGTGAGAAACTTATGCATAATTGCTCTTTTGAACATTATAAAACATAAAATAATTTGCATTCTAAATTACAAAAAATGAAGTCTGTTATTTAAAAAATTAACCTCAAAAAATCTTATTTAAAATATTAAACAGAGAGCCTAAATGAAAATACGTATAAGTGCATAAAGATAACTTATAATCATGTTATACTGGCTCAGGAATATATTTTGATTTTTCGTGTTTGTCACTGAAGGCTTACTTGTCCTGTTTGGTGTAGATAATACTATTCAATGTCACGCTAAGGTCGTAAGCATATGAGAAAATCTCAAAAATAGAGTAGCTTATTGAGTAAAGTCATTCTTTTTCAATTTTTTCTTAAAAATGCAGCATAAATTTAACTTTTTCAAAAAAATTTATAACCGACTCCAAAGAAAAGCGCTAAAAAGAATTAAATATTTCTATAAAATTCTCTAATGACAAATCGTTAACCAATAACCACACATTGACTATCATGTACCGGTATAAAACGGTTAAATTTAATATATAGAATTTAATATCCACCAAACATAGATTTTCCAGAAAATATTTTTTACAAGAGATTATTTTACATATTTTTAATTTAATTTTTGAATATATGCACATAAAAAGTAATGAATTACTTTTTGAAGTTGGTGCTAAACAATCATAATCGATAATGATTTCCCCATTTTATTTATGGTACTAGACATAATAGATCCACAATTATTACTATACTTAAGATAGTTTGGCATCAACTTCAAAAAGTAATTCATTACTTTTTATATGTATATATACAAAAATTAAATCAAAAACATGTAAATTAATCTCTTGTTAAAAATATTCTCTGGAAAATCTATGTTTGGTGGATATTGAATTCTATATATTAAATTTAACCGTTTTATACCGGTACATGATAGTCAATGTGTGGTTATTGGATAACGATTTGTCATTAGAGAATTTTATAGAAATATTTAATTCTTTTTAGCGCTTTTCTTTAAAATCGGTTATACATTTTTTTGAAAAAGTTAAATTTATTTCCTACTTTTTAGTTATTTATACCGTAATACATAATTATGTGTACTTACATATGATGGCTCTTTGCAACGCATTATTAATGAACGCACTTTGCTGAGTTCTGATGTATTCGCTTTACTTGTCACTGTTTGATTGTCAACTTTTCAAAAGACACTTACAATATCGGTTAGTATCGTTGTGAATCTTTAGGTTTTCTGGATGTGGTAACTTCTTCAGATCTGGCACGACGAAAAGCTACCGCATTCATGAAATCTTAAAGTCAACATCTAATCGTACGGACATCGGAAGTGGTTATCGAAAGGTGACAATGCCTCAAGTAAAGTGCCCTTACGCATAAGCGCGCGGCAAAGCACTTCCATATATGAGTAAACAGCAAAATGACTCCATGTATCAATGAATAGTAAAGTGCTTTTCTAGTGTAGTCAAAAGTACTCCCCCTTCAGTCAAAAAAAGCAAAAAGAAAGATTTTAACAAAACTCGCTCTATGATTCAATAGGTAAACAACAACAATCTAATTCCTATAAATGCAGTACAGGCATCGGAAATGAGCGGTGATGATTCGACGAGGAATCCGTAAATCATAACCTGTACTTGGCTGCATCAATAAGAGAGTGACAGCATTCGATGCCCAAAAATTTTTTTCACGGACGCTTTTGTCCCAACTAAACTGTTAAAAATTTCACCCTTTTGCTGCATCGTCACTTGACTGCTTTTATGGAAAACGATTATTTCAGCCTATCATGGAGCATTCTCATGGTTCAAAAGACAAATATTTTATAAAAGCGGGGGAGTAACGATGCAGCAAAAGGGTAATTTTTTTACAATGCATGTATGAGATATTCCATAAAAGGGATGGAGTGACGATGCAGCAAAAGTTAAATTTTTAACAATGTATCGCAATGCTAGGCATTTTCTATTATAAAATTTGATGATGATTTCCTGGTAGAATTTGATTGTACGCCGAATGATCCTTTATTTCTACACAGACATAAATGCATAATCCATATTATTTTACAAATTGGTGGACATACAAGGACAAGATAGCACAAGGAAATATTACGACACAAGAAAAGTACAACCGGGAGCTACACATAAAGAGTGTGTGCAACGGAGCCAGTGGGATGGGAACCCACAATCTCCTACGCTTTCAAGAGATTAGCAGCGTGGTGTCTTAACCACTCGGCCACAAGGACCCCCTTGATGGCTCATTATTGTCCAGAATCTTTTCAATCAATCGTATACTGTGCTCCATGTGTCGTCATATTCACATCGAGGAATCCTACTTGAACACAATCTGAAATCATTCTGGTGTCTAATCCGGTAACCAAATCTGAATCTAAAGATAATTTTGTTACACATATCGATGCACTTTATTTTGCATTGATATGTAGAGATAATTTTTTCCTCCGGAGCAAAATATATACTAAAGGATTTTCATCTTTTCAACAACTTAAGGATGTCGATTGGTATCGATGTCTATTTCCGCTTTAGTGGACGCGAGAACTTGTCCATGCAAGCTTTAACATTTCGGAAATTTATCGCTCCAGCAAACTTTAACGCCGGATGAAGAAAAAGACCCGGATGATAATGTGAAGTCTATGGGGATGTTCTTTTCAAATATCTCGCTCAAATTTTAAAATTTTTACGTGATTTTTTTTTTTTTGAATAGGATAGCTGAGGATATTCCACAACCGGCCTAGTTTTTACTTTTTCAATTTTGGTTTCAGATTTAATAAAAAAATATTTTAAATTTCAAAACCGGTTTAAACGGTTCTGAAATTGAAACTATCATTATATAAAACATACATAAGCAAAATCGAAGAAGTAAAAACTAGGCCGGTTGTAGATCATCCTCGGCTATCCTATGCAAAAAAAAAATCATGTAAATATATTAAAATTTGAGCGAGATATTTGAAAAGATTGCCTCCACAGTCTTTACACTAACATCAGGGTCTTTTTCTGAGACTAGTGTAGTGCCTTAAGGTCCCCATTGAAATCTACAAACTTTGTAATTGGGCATTGAAAAGCTGACAATCCATCAGTACACGTTAAAATTATTGTGAAAAATTACCTTTGTTTTTAAAGTTATCTATTTTCTGACTAATGAGAGCGATCTAAAAACGTCTATGGAGCGTTTTCATTGGTTAGAAAATAGATAGTCTTTAAAAACAGAGGTAATTTTTCAAGATATTTTAAACAGGGTACACTGTTAAAAATTTGACCCTTTTGCTGCATCGTCCTTCCGCCGCTAATATAGAAAACGATTACTTCAGCCTATTATGGAGCATTCTCATGGATCAAAAGTGAGATATTCTATAAAAGCGGGCTAGTGACAATGCAGCAAGAGGGTCAGATTTTTTACAGTTTAAAGTACGCGTACACAATCAGAGCGCGTCAAGTTGCTTCTATAATTCAATGCATAGCAAAGTAATTCTAAATGTTCGTATGTATTAAAATACTCTTTTCAGTCATAAAAACTAAAAAGGAAGATATTATCAAGATCACACCATGATTCAACATGCGTCTATATGAAAGTAGCAATATTAGAAGTTAAGAATGTTCTTTGATAAACGCGGTTTTCCAAAGTACAGAAAATTAAAGAATTTCTATTCCAGAACTTGGCGGTAGTCGCCTGAACGAGTTTGTTTTATGGGTGAAAGAAGTTAACTAGCTTAACTTTAATGGTAAGCTTATCAAAAATTTTCCTCATTTATATTTGTCCAAATGTAAATCTAGCACATAGCAGTGTACTTTAATCACTTTGTGAATTCGGCATAACAAGCACCCTGATACACAGACACTCTTGCTTTAATGTGTAAGGCTCTTTAGAGATGAATTTTCAGCTTTTCGATATCGAATTCTCATGTCTGGATCGATGTGGATCTTTCACTTTGGTGGATACGAAAATTGTTCCAGCTAAGATTTCGTACTTTGGAAAAAAACTAGTATCTCTGCAACAGTGGTTAGGATCCAGAAGGATTATTCGCTGTTAAGGAAAACAAGATTGACCAATCATAAGCCTTCATTTTTGAGAACTTTTCATTGTTCGAAGGAGAGAGTCTGGAATACATGGGGCGTGTTCAGCACAACTTACCGGTCACTTACAGATTGTAGACAAGTACGAAATGAAAATCAAGTCGAAGTGTGACGTCAGCTACAATTCAACATGATAGTTTTCATTCGTGCCACAATTCGCTTTCGTACTGCCCTACAATCGGTCGGTAACATTGGTTACTTTGGTAAGATGCGCTGAACACGCCCAATGAGTGAAAATCTGCTATCGACGCTGTAAAAAATTTGACCCTTTTGCTGCATCGTTACTCCATCGCTTTTATAGAGTTTCTTTGTTTTGACCAATGAGAATGCTCCGTAATAGAGCGACGTAATCGTTTCTTATAAAGGCGATGGAGTGACGATACTGCAAAAGGGTTCAATTTTTTACAATGCAAGCAGTGCTAAAATTTTGTATCCTTTAAATGTGCAACGATGCTACTGAATTCCAAAGTGTCGATCACAGCGACATCGGCGGCATTTTCGTGATAAATTATCTAGACTAGCAATAATTCTTGCATTTTTAGAAAATGTCCTGCAGATGTCGCTTCTATCTTTAAATTTCATCAGCATTGTTGCACATTTAAAGAATAGAACATTTTAGTGCTTTTTTTTTAAGTGTTACAGAGGGCGTGTTCAGCACAACTTACCGGTTACTTACCGACCACTTACCGATTGTAGACAAGTACGAAATGAAAATCAAAGCGAAGTGTGACGTCAGCTACAATTCAACAGAATAGTTTTCATTGATGCCACAATTTGTTTTCGTACTGCCCTACAATCGGTCGGTAACATTGGTTACTTTTGTAAATTGCTCTGAACACGCCTTGAGGTAGCCGATTTCCACACTATATCCCCTAGATGCTATATTTCCGGTTTCTTGCATAAGAGAACTTGTCCGGAATCCAGGTAGAATTTCCGCTGTTAGCGAAACCAGATTAACGAATCAGAAGTCTGAATTTTAGCAAATTTTTCACTATTTTAAATAAATTTTCTTGTTAATAAATCTTGTTTCGCAAACAGAGCAAAATTTATGTGAATCCTGGCCCTCGTCCAGTTAGGATTTTGCACTTTGAACACTGTTAAAAATTTGACTTTAAAACTTGACTTAAAACTTGACGTTAAAAATTTACTCTATCGTCAATCCATCGCTTTTATAGAAAATGATTACTTCATTGTATTATGGTGAATTCTCATTGGTCAAAATAGAGACATTCCATAAAAGCGGTGGAGTGACGATGCAGCAAAAACATCAAACTTTTAACAGTGAAAAGATCGTGTGTCTATCTAAGTGTAACATAAAAGCATGCAAAATGAACACTTCTAATTGGTCGATTGCTTCAAAATGAATTTGAAATTTAATGTTTTTATTTTTAAAAAAGTTCTAATTATCAGATTTTTATGAAATTTAAATGGAACCACATGGGCCTGATACGCTTTCAAACAATAAAAGAATTATCAAAATCGGTTCATATTTGCAAAAGTTATGCGTGAACAACAAATACATACAGGTCGAAATCATAACCTCCTCTTTGAAGTCGGTTAAAAAAAGAAAGTCCTTCCGGCAGTGCCGGGAGGAAGAGGTAGCTTTCATATACTTATTTATTTATTTTAAATTAAGTTATATTATTCAAACATACGAAGTCAGTGGAACACGATTATATAAGATTGAATACTAGTTTTTCTCAATACTGAATATTAATAGGAATTTTTAGAAATTAGTCATCTTTTATTTAACCTGGTTTTATTTTAAGCGATTTATAAGGTCGCCAAATTCCACGACATCCATTTTAAAGCAACATGAAGGATAAAAAAAACCAATGAGCTTGGTCGAATTCATTCATGTGAACATGCACACTCACATTGAAATCGATTAATATATACGAGTGCTGTCGCGGGCAAATTGATTTTAAAAAAGTCCTTCCGGCAATGCCGGGAGGAAGAGGTAACTTTCATGTACCTAATTTATTTATTTATTTATTTTTAATTAAGTTATATTATTCAAACGTACGAAGCTCAAAATAGTGGAACCCGATTATATAAGATTGAATACTAGTTTTTGTCAATACTGAATATTAACGGGAATTTTTAGAAATTAGTAATTTTTATTCAAGCTGGTTTTATTTTATGCGATTTATATGGTCGCCAAATTGGACGATATCATGAAGTTTATGCCATTTTAAAACAACATGATGGATAAAAAAAACCAATGAGGTTGGTCGCAATCATGATTTATGTGTACATGTACACTCACATCGAAATCGATTAATATATAAGAGTGCTGTCGCGGGCAAATTGATTTAAAATTTTTTTTTCCCACATTAGAAATTCAAACTGCTATATCTCAGACTTTTTTAAAGTAAAGACAAAGTAAAAAATACTCCGGAATTCGTTATTAAGATCAAATCCTTTAGAACCTTCTTTCCAATTTCTAATTTTTTGTTTGTACATCATTATACATTTAAAAGATTTTTGACAAACTTAAATCGCTGCCATTTTGAAACAAGAAGACGGATGAAGTTGGGCAGTGAACTCGGTCAAGACATTGATATGTATACACGGGGTTATATACAAATCAGTTTATAAATATGCGTATTAACGCTTGACAAAATACAGACCGTTTGAAAATGTCAACCACACTGGAAATTGAATGTGCTATAACCCAGCCATTTCTCAAGATATAGAAAAATATACAAAAAATAAAATCAAGATATAGATGAAACGAAAAATGCTCTGGAATCTTTGTATCAAAGTCAAACACAGAAAAGAAAAATCTTTTTCGATTTCTTACTTTTTACTTTCTTCTATCTTCAATAGAAGAAAGTATTGTAATCGAAATTTTTTTCGGCGGATTTACACGTTTTAGGGGTCAGAGATTCCAAAAAACATGTTTTTACAAAATGTCTGTCTGTCCGTGTATCTGTGTGCATGTCGCCATTCTATCATAAAAAGTGTATGAAGTTATGCATAGAATTGAACCAAATTTTTTGTGAAGGTTTCTGGCTGTGGCAAGCAGGTCTTCCTTCAGTTTTGAAATATTCCGCCTGAAGGGTGCGTTGCAATCGCGATTTTTGTGTCTTTTTCAATATTGTACCGACCAAAAGTATATGAAGTTATGCATCGAATTGAACCAAATTTTTTGTGTATGTGTATGACCATGGCTAGTTGGTCCTGCCTGAATTTGAAAAAAAAATCCGCCGGATGGCGGCGCTGCAATCGCGATTTTTGTGCCATTTTCAATATTGTACCGACCAAAAGTATATGAATTTATGCATCGAATTTAGCCAAATTTTTTGTGTAAGTGTATGACCATGGCTAGTTAGTCCTCCCTGATTTTGAAAATAATCCACCGGAAGGGGGAGCTGCAATCGTTATTTTTGTGCCATTTTCAATATTGTACCGGCCAAAAATATATGAAGTTATGCATCGAATTGAACCAAATTTTTTTTGTGTGTGTATGACTATGGCTAGTTGGTCCTCCCTGAATTTGAAAAAAAATTCGTCGAAGGGGGCGCTGCAGTCGCGATTTTTGTGCCATTTTCAATATTGTACCGACCAAAAGTACATGAAGTAATGCATAGAATTGAACGAAATTTTTTGTGTAAGTGTATGGCTATGGCTAGTTGAATCGCCCTGAATCTGAAAAAAATTCGCAGGAACGGGGGGCTGCAATAGCGATTTGTTTGCCATTTTCAATATTGAACCACATAAAAGTGTATGAAGTTAGTTCTAGAACTGAACTAAACTGTTTGTATATGATTATTTTTTGGTAAGACAAGTAGGTCCTCCCTGAATTTGAAAAAAAAAATCTGCCTATCATTCTATTGTTCACCGGCTCGTGCAGAGACGGAAATTCGTTTTTACTCCGATTAATTGATTGACGCGGAAATTTAAGATGAGAATCGTAGTTGGTATGGTATTGAATTAAAATTCTTAAAGCATTAAAATGAGTAATTATTTTTTTAAATATTAAAATGTATGTATGAGATAGAAGAAAGTTTTGGAATTGGCCTTTGGGATTGAAATTTCTTAAAAAAATTTAATATTCCGCCATTTTCAAACACAATGGCGGATGGAACTGGCCAACGAACTCGGTCCAGACATCGGTATGTACTAAGTACGCATCAAGTTACATCCAAATCGGTTTATAAATACGCGTGTTACCAAGTGACGAAAATCAGACCATTTCAAAATGTGAGAAACACTAGAAATTAAAAGTGCTATAACTCAGCCATTTCTTTAAGATACAGGCAAAACTAAAAATGTTCTGGAATCTTTGTATCAAGGTCAAATGTATAAAAGAAAATTCTTTTTCAATTTCTCACTTTTTTAAAACTAATTTTAAATTTTAAATTAAATAAAAATTTAAATGGCCTCCATTTTGAAACAAGATGACGAACGGAACTGGCTAACGAACTCGGTCAGGGCCTCAGTATGTACTATGTATACACCATGTTACATCGTAATCGATTCATAAATACGCGTGTTATCACGTGACAAAAATCAGATCGTTTCAAAATGTCAGCCATACTAGAAATTCAAAGTACTATAACTCAGCCATTTTTTAAGATATAGATAAAACAAAAAGTGTTCTGGAATCGTTGTTCTACGTTCTAACACATAAAAGAAAAATATTTGTCAAATTTGTATTTTTTAGCATTTAATTTTAAATTTTAAATTTTCTTTAAAAATTTAAATGGTTGCCATTTTGAAACAAGATGGCGGATAATGCTGGCCAACGAACTCGGTCGAGACATTTGTATTTACTATGTATATACCAAATTTCATTCAAATCGGCTCATAAATACGATAGTTACAGCATGACAAAATCAGATTAATATATGTATATATGGTTATATATACAGGGTGTCCCTAAACAAATGGTATATACGCTAGTGGGTGATAGAACACATCAAGACGAGCAATAGTAAATAGGAAACCAAAGGTCCCAAACGTTTTCCAAAGGAGATAGCCGCCATTAAAGTTTGGGGTCCAAAATTTCAAATACACATAAAAAACGGAAAATTTGATCGATTGATTTGCGGTTTTCACTAAAATTATTCTTTATGTTGGTATTTTCTTGAAAAAAAATTATAAAGATAAATTTCAAAAAATGCCGATAGAGAGCGCTTTAGACTTCGAAGTAATGAAGAACTATTTTTTGCCGTGATTTTTTGCATCTCATTAAATGGTTTCGTAAGCTTAGACTTAAATTTTGAGTTCAAAATCTGAGTAGTTGGAAGCGGTTAAGTAGCACAAACTTAACTGTGTTCAGAGGGTTTAAATTTCAAATGACTATAAAAAACGGAAAAATTGGTCGATTGATTTGCGATGAATGAGATGGTTTTTCTCCTGATAATTCTGTCCACAGGAATAGTAATTTTCCGGGGTCTCCCGGACCTCTGATAGTCCTGAAAGCCATGGCCATCTTTATATAATTTTTAAATATCGTTTACAGTTGATTTTACCGATCGATAACTTAGCCGCAATATCTCAGAAAGATTGGCCTTTTAGCGACAAACTAATCACACATCACAATAATTGTTGAACTTTTCAAATTTGAATTCAAACTATGCTAGACACATTGATTCATTCATAAATACAACCAAAAAACACTTTACGGGTATAAAAAACTAAAGAATGATAAATGGCCGAAAACTTTTGAGAACATGCGTTTTCTTTTATACTTAAAATTTTCAATTAAATTTATTGATATTTACACGTTTTTCTATAACCCGGCAGGACGCGCGCAGGGCCTAAAAGACCCGGAGTGAGTATGGTTTTTTACAATTGCAACCACTAATTTTTTAAATGTAATCTTCAACTTATTTTATCGCAAAATTTGTAAGAGTTGTATCCGTCTAAATGAAGCGACTGTTTTAATTTGATTTTATTGGTGGCAAAGTTAAAACTGTTCATACCCTGGGTAAGCGCGCGTTCTCCCGGGATAAGTAAGTTCCTAACTAATATGTCAATAAAATGCATAAGTATTGCTTTGAGATTCCTCTTCATATGGGAATATTTACAAATTCACTGAAAAGTTTTTGCAGGCCGGAAACTTTTTACCGCCACTGTATATATGGTTATATATATATATATTTATACATATATATGTCAACATTTGAACGGAGGGTGGTTTTGGGGTCTGGGGGTCATGATCAGTGAAAATATACCAAAACTTTCTGGAAGTGTTTTCCTCCGGACGGCTGCAATAGGTAGCTTTTTACTTTTTGTAATGAAAGCTACCTAACTTTATTACAATGTATTTTTCTTTTTACACTATTTTAATTAAAATATTAGCATTAAATCTTTATTTCTCTTTGAATTATACGTATATTATTCATGTATACATGAAAAAAAATTAATAGAATAAAATTTTATTTCGCTAAAATACTGTTTTCAAAAACTTTGCGCCAAATGCGATTAATTTCTATTTGAAAATTGAGTAATAAAATTGGAAATAAATAGAAAATACTCTGCAACTATATAATGTTTTTCAAACGTTTGATTTGAATTGCTAGCTGATCTATATATGCATTACTTTGAGGTTAAAATGTTTAATCTCATCAGTTTCCCATTTTATTGCAGATACGTCGATGATTCTTTTGCACTCATCGACCCCTCTGTTTCTCCTGTTGATAATATTTTGACTATTTTAAATCAAATAGATCCAGTCATTCAATTCACTTATGAAGTCGAAAACGATAACAAATTGCCATTTCTTGACGTTTTAGTCACTCGTCAATTAACCTCTTTTGACACCCGTGTTTACCGTAAACCCTGTCACACCCCCCCCCCCCCATTTTAATTCATGTCACCCCCCTTCTCAAAAAGCTTCTGCTTTTCTTTATTTAATTAATAGAGCTCATTTAATTTGTTCAGATAATAGTTCTCTTACAAGGAAGGTCTCCATGCGGGCATACTCAGAAAAATCTGAAAAAATTACAGAATGATCTTCTCATATAGTTATATATGTTTATAAAAAAAATTTCGGCGGAACCTCCTTATAACGTCCGTAAAAAAAATAATAAAAATTTCGTTTATTTGGCGATTTATCTCCGGTTGGCGAAAAAACGAAATTTTGAAAAATACGCTGTTACGCTTCGAATACTTTTTAAAGAAAAAACTTTCTATGTTCAATTTTCTTAAATAAGTTTAGTTTAAGTTATTTTAATTTTGCATTTTTACTTTACTTTAAGTGTAATTTTGTCATATACGTTTATATGTATTTATAACAAAATGAAATTAATATATTTTATCATTTAAAACACAATTTAAATTGATTAAAATTGTACCAAATTGAAAAATACACTGTTAAAAATCTGCTGCATTTTGTTGCAACGCACTCCTTGCTTGTATAGAAAACGGTTGCTTGGCTGTGAAATGGAGCTTTCTCATTGGTTGGAATAGAAATATTATATACAAGCGGTGGAGTGCGTTGCAACAAAATGCAATATTGCACAAGCTACAACACCGCTAAAAATCTGTACCATTTTCTGCAGCGTCACTCCATCGTTTTTATAGAAAACGGTCAATTCACCGTGCTATGGAGCATTCTCATTGGTCAGAAGAGAAATATTCTATAAAAGTAGTGGAGTGACGTTGCAGTAAATGCTGCAGATTTTTAACAGTGAAGTCAATTAAAATCAATTTTCAGATTCTTTAAAATCGTCTGCTTTTGGCGAGGAAATGCACTGCTCGCCAAATCCCGCGTCGCTTTCGGCTTTTCACGCCAATTATTCCAAACTATTTTATTTTTTTACATATCTAATAATGTAATTCCGCCGCTAATTTTCACTGATCCTTTATTACCTACATGAGTAGTTTAATTCGTATTTTTTTCAAAAAATTCTGAGTATGCCCCCAATGGAGACCTTCCTTGTTAGTGATGAGTTGAATTACATTAGATCAGTTGCTATAGATCGTGGCTGCAGTTTATCATACATCAATAAATTAATTTCTCATAGTTTTAATAAACATCTCGATGATTCTGATTCTTCTGCTGCACCAGTTTCTTATTCTAGTCTAATTATTTTACCGTTTCATCAAAGCATTAGCTTTAAAGTTGCAAATATTTTGAAACATTATGATTTCAAAGTAGTACTTAAACCAGTCAATAAATTAACCTTTTCTCAATTAAAAGATAAAATTTCTACTCTGGATCATTGGGGTATTTACAATATACAATGTCAGTGTGGTTTGTCCTATATTGGACAAGCAAAACGTAAACTCAGAAAGAGAGTCGCCGAACATATAGGTTATGTTAAAAGAAAAGAGTTAAAGAATTCCTCTATTGCTTCTCATTGTTGGGAGAAGGGCCATAATTTTAATTTTACCTCAGCTACTATTATCCAAAAATGCACTACTCCGCTAGACTTAAACTTTTTTGAAGCACTCCATATACATAAAGTAAAAAACTCCTTGGTTAATGATCTTTCAAGTGTATCGTACATCTCAACTTTCTGGTTAGATTTATTATGTCATAACACCTCATTTCCGGTTTAATCTTATTGGTTGCTGAGGCTTGTTGGTATTTTGGTACTACGTTTGCGGTTATTTGGATTTCTGACTTGCTGTCAATTGGGAGGGGGGGGGTCTGTTTTTAAACATTTTTACCTTTTATACACTGAGGAAGCGAGTCCTGGTGCTCGTGAAACGTATACGTCTGTAGCATGTTTTTATATATTGTGTGTTAAACGTTGATTTTAATTATTGTACTTCTCTATATAATTATCTATATTTTTGGGGGCCTCTACTAGGAGGGAGGCTTGCACCCTAACATACACCTTAAAATTTAACTCATTTAATTCTCTACCATTTTTAACTTAAAAGTTTAAGCTACATGGCACCCCCGGGGCTGTGTACCCTCCCCTGTCGGTTACTCACCTAATTTTATTCATTTCTTCATTGCATTTCAATCTTTAAAAGGCTATTATTTTGCTTCTATGGGAGCTATTGCGGGAAGAAAATTCCAGCATAGCTAACTTCTCCTCGCAGTTCTTTTTTGATATTTCAGTTTACCGGTTTTTCCCATAGAAATGGTTTTTTTGGGGGGGGGATGGGGGTAGGGGGCGGTCCTCATTTTTTGATGTAATGTCTCGATTGTAAGCTCATGCTTCATACATTACAAATCTAGCATAAAAAAATTTCTCCCGTCATCTTGGATCATGATACGGACCCATAATGGGTTAAAATTTAAATTTCTCAAACTTCTTCGTAATTGTTCAAGTTTTCATTTCTGTCGTCAATCACGGAGTGCCACTATTTTTTTATCATTGAATCTCTATTTATATGTATATGTTTCACTTATATTTAAATATCGTTAATCCATATTCCGTTGGAGACTTTAAAAAATGTTATACAGTAAAACCTTTTCAAACGGAATCATATAGGAAAAAAATACATTATAGACAAATGCCCTACTTAGGAGGTGTAAATGGATTTTTTTTTCTCGTATAATTATATTTATTTTGCATGCATCAACACATTCTCCATTTAAGACAGGATTCCGTCATATGCACATTTGTTTTGCTGGTTTTATTGTATTTAATCTTTTAGGCTTTGAATATACTACTCTTTAAAAAATATATATTTTAAAGGGTTTTCTTTTTGTAAAATAAAAGCGATTTCAGAGTTTATGTGTTTTTCGTAGAAATTTTGATCGAATGTTACTTTTTTATGCACGTTTTAGATCAGTCAGAGGCACTGATTTTAATCCGGTTTGTGTGGAGACCGGGGTTGAAAATTTCGTCTAATCCAGTCCTAGGAAGAAGTAAGCAGTCCTCTTTGGTATGAAAAATATTCAGGCGCGGCCATGCGAGTCTTCAGAAAAAAGTAACATTTCGGTCCTGGCCCAGCCTGAGCTCAGAATACACATTTTTAACAGCCTATCCTGAAGGAAAATAGCCTGAAGTTGTGAGAGCTAAATTTATATAAAAGACTTAATCCATTTCTTAGAAAAAGCATTGTTTTAAATAACTGACAGACATTTAAACAGTACAGAAATGAGATGGAAATGGGAAAAGTTAAACGGAATCGGAAGTTTGAGCTACAGAAAGGAGTAACTTTACACTTTAAACATTTTTAAAAAGCATTTAAGGCTTTTATTAGGAGCCAAATATTATGTAAAAATTTAAATTCGTTTTTTCTGCATGATGAGTTTTTCTCCCATTATTTCTCGTCTTTAAATTATTAAAAGTCAAGAATTTTTACAGAAAAAGTGCAAACTTGAACCATATCATTTTTGATTATTTTAAATTAGTTTTGTTTCGGCAAATTTGAAAAAAATATTCACTTTTGAAAATATGATTTTTTAAAAGTATATCATTTTTAAACAAATATTTTAAATATTTTTAAAATTAATATTGAAAAAAAAACCCTGGAACAAAACTAAAATTAGATTTTCAAGTTTTATTAAATGGAAAGAAATTGAAATATTATAAATAATGTTTCGAGTTATAACGATATTAAATCATCCCATTTAAACCCTTACTAATCATATGAAAATTTTATAAATTTTATGAGAAATTTAGCGAGGGATTTTCTTAGCCAATTATATGGCTAACCATCACAAATAAATAAATAAATAAATAAATAAATAAATAAAAAATTAAAATAAAAATTCTAACTCAAAAGATAGATTTTTTTACATGTTTCCTAGAATTGTGAAAGTGACATTGTTTCTTGAATTGCGCGCATTTCAATTTGTGTCTAATCCTTTAAAACCTGATGAAATATTCAAACGGCTATAACACTGCGAGTTTTAAAGATATGAAGATGTAATTGTTTATGTCTAATTCAGGACAGGATAAAGAAAGTTTTCTTAAAAGGATTTTTTAACCTACGAAGGCCATATAATTTTTTTTTTCGTATTTTTTCAAATAGACCACCTATGGAGTTGCAACTTATCTAAATGTTGACCTTTTTTATGAATTTTTGCAATTGGAAGTATGGGTCTAGGGGCAATATTTAAGGAAACAGCCTATTGTTTCGCTATTTATGACTCACCCTGTATATACAGATTTTTAAACATTCATAAACATAATTGGAAAAAGTGTAGAGAGGCTAACTAAACTACTTGAAAAAAAAAATTGCGTATCGTGTTTGGGTATGATGTGAAAGCTTTCGTGACGCTGAACTCAAAAACACATTTCTTTTAATTTTATATATTATATTTTCAGAAATATAATCGAAAATGTAGGGCAAAAATATCCCCCCACCCGTCTAATTCTGAATCTACTGAAAATAAAATTATGAGAAATTTGAGGTAGTCGACAGTAATTTAAACCTTTCAGAAAAACTATTGCCCTAGGTAATATGGTTTTTGAGAAAAGCGCATTTTTCCATTATATACAAGTTTTGATTTGCGGGTGTTCAGATAAGGTGTAGAACAGCTTTGGAGGTACCTATCGTAACAGAAGTACAAAAGCATAGTTGATAAGGATTTTCGAAGGAAATCGCTGCTAATTATCCGAGATATCAACCCCTAACTCATTAATGTGTAACTTGCACAAGAATACACATATATCTGTATAATATTGTTACACTTGTGTAATTTCCGTGATTACGTAGATTAATGTGTATTATGCAAAAACACATACTTTTGTGTTATACATAATTTACACAGTTCTGTGTGTAATATGCAAAATACGCATATACGAGGGTGGTAAAATAATTATTGTCCCTAGTATATGCAAAATATTTGTAGTGCGATGGTTTTTGTGGAATATTCAATACAAATGTATTAGATGCCCATATGCTCTATTTCAGAACCGTAGCTGCTACATTCACATAGTTTTGGAGGGAGGAATTAAATAGGGGTGAGGAGTGGTGAAAGGCTGATTTTTAGCTTATGGGGGTAGATTTGTGACAGCGGATGAATCATAATTACTGTCGTTTGGACTCGTGATCATAGTGATCCCGATCTTATATCCCCGTCACATCTCATCCAATGTCACAAATTTAGCCTCATAAGCTCTAAATCAGCATTTAAACCCTCGCACTCCTCCTTAATAAATATCCTCTTTCAAAAATAGGTATTTAAAACTTTACACATCCCTCTAAAACTATATTAAACTTCTCACTGACACGAACTAATATATCCAGGTTTTACTGCAATAGTAGCAATTCGAAGTTTCACTATAATAGTAGTATAATATATATATATATATATATATATATATATATATTATACACACTAGGGGCAATAATTATTGAACCACCACTTATTTGTGTAATATGCGAAATACATATATTTTTAGTGCAATATTCAGTTCGTATACATATTTCTGCGTTCTATGAAAACGCAGATTTGTGTAATATTTCAAATACTACATAGATTTTTATGCAATATTCCAAATAGACAGAATTTATATATTTTTTCGTACTTTACATTTAATGTTTGGTATGTATAAATTGTGACCTAAATGTTGATCAATTGCATATGCTAATAATCACAATTGTTCTTTCTAGTAGCTTTGTTTTATGATTAGAAAACCGAGTACCCACAATATATTTTTTGTAATTTACTTTCAATATAAAGCTATATAATTTTTTTATCGCCAATACATCTAATTTTACACAAAACAGGATCGCCTGAAATCATAGTTACTACAAACAATCTTTTTGTTCGAGTTGGCATTTAATCCTAAAATCGTATAGTAACAATTTAAGCGCAGAACCTGTATAATCTGAATTTCATATGCAGTGTAAATACTGTCTTATAAATAAAAAAAGAAAAATTCTCCCCATTTAGTCTTATAGCAGTTATTTTGGTTTTTAATATTTTAAAGATTCATCTTTAAAATATCTTGATCTTTAAAATATTTTATTGATCACCGATCTTTTAAAACAGAAATTTTTGCCTAGTTGATTCGAGAAAATTCCCCAATTAAATAAATCAAGATTTACAATAAAATATAACTGGTGGGAATAATCACGAAATTAGAGTATCTTATGTGTCACGTATACGTGACACTCTTCCTCAAGGGATTAACCTCTTCCCTGATTTGTCCGTACCATGTACGGTAAAAGAGTAATATCTTCATATTTTACATTTTATTAACTATAAATAAATAAATAATCGCAAAATATTAACACATTTACAACATTTAGGTAATAATATATCTGATACATGAGTATATTGTTATCGACTATAAAACTATAATTGGATTAAAACAACTTCAAAACCGCATTAAATATTAACTTAAAAAAAAGTACTTCACAATAATAGTTGGATGATGTTATTAATTATGCATAATGTTGCTAACTTTTTTTCCAAAATAAAGAGTAGAAATCTCAGCTTAGAACCTTGCCAACAAAGTGCAGCCCTGGAGTTTATCAAGTCTTTTCAAGTGAAAAATATTTAAAATTAGGTTGTGGTTCAAAGTTAAATCTTATGGTTCAATGTTACCCTGAATAATTGTAAACCCTTAACATTCGCAAGGATTAGGGTTTCTCAAATGTTAAAACCGCGAACACAAAACTGCTATTTTTATATTCTGTTCGCACCACTATTTGACAAAAAATACATTTTGTATTATACTTTTCTTGCAAATGTTTTCAACGCGTATGTAAAAGATTTTTCTTTTTAAAAGGTGGTGCGAATGTTGAAATATTCTGCATTTTTTATTTCGCGAATAATCCAAACTCGCGAATGTTAATGGATTACTGTATAATAAATAATAAAAAATTAGAAAAAACAGTATTCAAGACTGAAAAAGCCTTTACGTAGTATTTTTTTTATCCTGGTCCTTTCTTTCCCTCTTTGGTCTTTTGGAATGCTTGCAGCAATATCATGTTATGATTCCTTAAAATATTTATTTTTATTTTCTTTCAATTAAATATTATTTGTATGCTAAAGCAACGGTCAACGAACTGAGAAATTCATTGTTTTCTGTGTTATGACATATAAATTCCTCTTCCGATTCACTTTACTGTATAATTATGATTCAGCATCTTTTGATGAAATAGCTTTCTTTCGTGTTCCATGAGAAAATACAAATTTCATGTTTTGTTATCAAATAATAGTGTTTTTATATGACAGTATTTTAAAATTAAACATGATATAAAATAGAAAGGACAGAAATATCTTTTATCAAATGCTAAATTCCACATTCCTCTTTTCGTTAAAATAAATGCATATAGAAAATTATTATTAATAATAGTCATTTTCTGTTTTATCTTACAAGATATCGTGCAGATGTCGCCGCAAAATATGAACTGAGTGTATTTACAGCTGACATTTTCATCATTTTAAGCAGGATTGAATAAAGCTAAATTATTAGTTCCCGTGCGTGTTAATTAAATTTGTATAGCAATTTTCCCTTAACTATTATATGGATAATCATACTTCTTAACAGTTTTATAGCGCAATTATTTTTATACTGAATTAATATTTTCTAGAAATTTTAAAGTAATAGGAAGGAAATAGATATAATGCAAAAATTTTATTATTTTGCACTTGAAATGAATTTCATATCAGAATTCCAATATTAAATTTTATATCGAAGTCATTGAACCTTATAGGCAGCAATTATTTTTTAATCATAAAAAGTACGTATTGCATTGAAAATATATTTAAATAGATTATTTAGAGTAAATTAAGTTGATTTTATTAAAAGCTTGCATTTATTAGAAATTTTGAAAATGGGTTTTATTTACGGCTTGCAAATAATAAAACATTGTTATTAAAATTATTAAACATGATCTTGTGGCTATTTAAATTTTAGACTCAATAACACAAAGTGGAAAGTAAAAAAAGAGATCATATTTTTGTTGGATAGGAGAGATGTGAACAGTTCACATAAATGTAGCTTTTTCTCATAACAGGGTTAATTTCTATAAATAAAAACTACTCATTATATACAGAAGTTTCTTTTACACATAGTAATTTTTTAAAATCAACTTTATAGTTTTTCTTACATTTATTAATAATTTTATAAATTAAAAAAATTGTTCATATATGCCCCACTAGTAGAGTAGTTGTTAAAACCACGTGGGGAACATGTGAACAAAAGTGGAAAAAATGTCGTTTGACATGCTATTATTTGCGTTTTGCGTTTGATTGTTATTTTAGTGGTCATGTAAGGCACTTGTGGACAGATTAGTTGGAGTAAATATGAACAGTTTATAAGAGTCCCAATAATCATTCTGTGATTCTGTTCCTTTCGGTTAAGTTCATTAGAAATAATGTCAGTTCCAATATCTATAATTTTTCTGATCTAGAAGACTTTTCGTCATACAACGTTTGATTTCATATTGAAACTTCAATATAAACATCTTTTAACAAGTATATAAAGGCGAAAGATTCGTTTAAGTTCAATTGTAATTCAGATAAATTTAACGTTTTCTAAAATGCAATAATGTTATGCAATATTTTACAAAATGGTTTAAAGGAATTTTTTATGCATAGTTAATATAAAAAATATTACGTTAAACAACTTTGCAAATTTTTCTATTCCTTCCAAACTTGCAATGATGGCTTACTTTCATTTCTAAAATACCAGTGCATATAATGCTTTGGATGGAGATAGATATTAGTAATATCTTATGAAAGTAAAACTTTTATACTGATAACTATCATAAAATACCTATTGTAAGAACTCCCCCTCCCTCACTTTCAAAACCAAAATAAGTTAAATTTGTGTGCGTGTGTGTGGGGGGGGGAGGGGGTTAAAGGCCTTAAATCGAGTTTTTTTAATTAAAAAAACACTCTTTATCATTAATTTAAAAGTAAATAAAGCAAATACATGGGTGAGAATCCTTCTCATTTCTGCAGATTTCCGATAAATCTTATCTAAATGCCCCCTCCTTAAAATCTCCCGAAATAAAACCCCCTAGGCAAAATTTAAACGCTTTATTTATTTCTTTTTTCAAATTTACTTTTTTATTTTTTATTTTATTGCAACAATAATTAATCATCTAATGCTCCCTCTTTCCCCAATCTACTTAATTTCGTTTATATTCTTGAGCATCTATTCTTGAGACATATCACCCAGAAACTAGAATAATTTGTATATATATTTATCTTTATAGCGAATTTAACGCATAATATAACTAATGATTATGACGACAAATAAATAACAGAATAAAAATCATGTTAAAGGATATTTTCCCCTGTGTTCACACGTGCCCCACATGTGTTCACAATTACCCCGTTGGTGGGTCACATGTGAACAATTTTTTTGAATTTATAAAACTATTAAAAATAAAGGAATAAGAACTATAAAGATGATTATAAAAAATTGCCATACATAAAAAAATGTTTTGTTTACTATATTCAGTAGTTTTTGTTTATGGAAATTAACGCAGTTATGATAGAAAGCTATATTTATGTGAACTGTTCACCTGTGCCCGAGTCTCCCTATAGATATATGTATATACATACAAGTAATTATGAATGTAATTACATGTACATTTTGATATTTTATATTATGGTATCTTTTCATTTTGAATAAAATATTCATTATGAATTTTTCCTATTTATGTATCTTATATATATTTTTTAATATATAGCAGAGGTAGCTATTTTTTTATCAATCTTATAAAGGTTATGCGCTAAGGTAATTGCTGCGTTGCACATCACCTTAGTGTATTGTCATCAAAATTTCTACTATGTAGTTTTCTGATACCTCTTAATATGAAATTCCATTATGAGTAAGCAATATATCGTCTAATCACATCATGCATTGAGATTTAATATACTATGTATGGATTCATTGAAATTTTTTTTCTCTTTTTTTCTCCGTGTTTCAAATGTGGTAATTTTGGATTAAATTCACTGGCTCATATATTGTTTTATTATTAATTGTATTATATATATATATATATATATATATATATATATATATATATATATATATTTCTCTAGTTTCTGGATGATATCTTTAAGCAAAAATTAATAAAATGAAAAAAATAAGTAGATTTAGAGGGGGGGGGAGTAAAAGACTTAGAAAATTCATTAATTACTGTTGCAATAAAAAAGAAATAAAGTAATCTTTAAAAAAAATTAAAGCTTTTAAATTTTGTTTGAATTTTTGTTTGGGGGAAATTTTAGAGATTGAGTATTTAGATAGTATTTATCGAAGATCTGTCGAAATACGAAATATTCTCACCACAGTATTTGTTTTATTTACTTCTGAATCATATCCTCCTGCCGTTCCCTTGTTTAACTTCTTTTGCTTTTGAAAGAGTGGGAAGGGATAGCAATCGGGATTTTACGGTAGTTATTAATTTAAATATTTTACTTTCTTAAAATAATACTGATATCTATCTATATTCAAAACATCATAAACATAACTGTTTTAGAGATGGAAGCAAGTCATCAATGGAAGTTTCGAACAAATAATAAGGTAATACTTTTGTATTAGCAGTTCATAAAAAATATTGTTGTAAACCATTTAGTAAAATAATAAATAACACTTATTACATTTTAGAAAACATTCAATTTTACTTAAGTTTCAATTGAAGGTAAACGAGCTTGTTGCTCTTTATCATAAGCTGCCAACTTTTACGTGTTTTTGCTACCACTAAAATTGTACAGAGATTTCCCACTTCTTTGATCATAAGATTGCGACGATTAAATAAGACAATATTTACTATAAAATTTTTGTGGTAGAAAAATGCGTAAAAGTTAGCAGCTATGTCTGTATGTACTTGCAGAAAAATGTGTAGGTAGAAATTTATTAGAAAACCAACTTCGTATGAGGAAATAATTTTCTATTTCAGGAAAATTATAGATTTTGGAATTATTTATTACATTATTTATGAAGCAAGTTAACTTAAAGGAACAGAATCATTGAAAGTTTGTTGGGCCACTTTAGTACTGTTCATATCTGCCCCAACTAGTCAGTTCACAAATGTTTACAAGATAATGTTCAGAGAATAAATAATTTACGAATTACTTCTCTTGCATTTTAAGGCAAAAACACACGTGTCGCAAAGTATGGGCCCGATGGACCAACTTTGTGGCTACTTTAAACCGAAATTTGTTAGTTAATGTTAAAGATAAAGATTGGTGTAATACATAGTTTTTAGAAAAAGAATGTGCTAACATTTATAAATAGTCAGTTGGTTACTTATGAAACAGACCAGCTGACGTAATTAAAACGTTAAAATCTGCCACCAAGTACTGTATTACGGTATGAAAAGTGACATAGGTGATTCGATTCTGTGTATTTATGCTATAAGACATTATTTTAATAGATATTTACCAATACAAGTTCAAAAATAGTTAGCTAAACCATAAATTAGTGTATATATGTAGACAATAATATTCAGAATCTTTGATACATTAATAAAAAGAAACGGGCAATACGTAAATTTCGGGTAGACAGAATTTGCGTTTTGGTCCGTCAAAACACCTTCCAATACATTCAGAAGCTTTTTCAGTCAATGTATTGTTGTTGTGCTGCAATTGAAAGGAAAAGAGCCACCATAAGCGGGGATATTAAATCTTTTTTACATTGTATGATGTTTTCATTCTTAACTTTATTTTTTGCAATGATTTATACATTAACGTTTAATCTCATACTGGTACCTTTATTTAATATAGCCATCTATGATCATTCTTATACACACTGAAAGCGGATTTCAGACATTTTTTTTTTTTTTTTACGCAATAGTAGATTGTTTTAATTTCTTAACTAAAAAAATGGTTAGATTAATTTTTTTTTAAACACGATTATTCAATCGGTAAATTTATTATAACAGATGTAATTTTTCCATTTCTGAATTTTGCGTGAAAAAATTCGTAAAATGTAATTTCGTATGCAGCGATTTTCTTCAATTCCATAAAAGATACTTTTTAAAACATATTTTTCTACAACTCCGGTTACCGCGACACTCCGCTTATGACGACACTTTTTTCTGGTCCTGAGAGTATCGGAATAACGAGGTTCGACTGTATATATATGTGTGTGTGTATATGTGTTTAAATAAAAAAAACAATCACTAAACCATATAATGTAAGTAATAAATTATCTAATAATGAGTCTGGTTTTTACGTGATATTTTATTTCGCTCATAAATTAAAATATCTTGTGGAAAGTGTATTTATTTGAATTAGAAACAACCGAGAAGTTAGCGATATATCTGGCAAAAGAGTATAAAGGTGATGGAGTGCTGTTGGGAAGGATCGAGCCAGGTACCATGGAACAGCAAACAAGATTCCAGTGTCAAGCAAAAGCCTATCTCAATTCCGACCTACTAGAAACTAGCTTTAACGTCCGCTCGAGATGTCATTACCACTGTACTTCACTCACTGTAATGAAAAAATCTGGTGTGTGTCGACAGAGCTATGTTCCCTTGCGTTGCATTGTGGTTGAGAGGCTGATTATACCGCATTGCCGTGTACACATGTGTCCTAAATTATGCAAGGTGTGACAAAATTTGAGCTATAATAGTTGCCATAGGTTTTTGCACAAGCTTTGAGGGCTGTATGTGTCTTCTGTGGAGCTATCGGTTGTTCCCGAGAGAAGATGTTGATGATGCTGATGAAGGTTTTGTTTATTTAGTTTAAGATCAATAAAGAAGGTACAGAATAGGATGGTATCGGTGAAGTTTGCACCAGAAATCCTTGAACAGCATACGGTATCTTTAGAGCCGAGCAAAAGGCGAGCCCAAATTCGTACTACCAGAACGAATTGACGGTTTTACCATCCGTCAAAATGGTGCTCCACTCTCATAGAACGAAGTATGTCACGCTGCACATTTTCAACGCTATGCTTGTAAATGGTAATGCAACAATAGCAACCGTGCAACCGCTACACAACACGAATGAAAGTCATTTGTCCGACGACAAAGAGACTTTCTCCTCACCGGAAGTGGAGTATTGTAGCAACGCCATAACGCACGGATTCAAAACGAATTTCTAAAAAGAAGCAACGTGGCATCATTTTCTTAGCACTATTGAATTCATTTGTTGTTCCGGGGTCCGTGGTTCAATTCTTGCCAACACCGCACAACTTCTTCAAATATTCGGTTTTCCAATAGCACTCCCCCAACAAACAAATAAACATGAAACTACACCAATAAATAGCACTCAAACAATGTAAAAGACCGCAGGCTCGACGGCAGTGGCTTAATATCAAAGAAGAAAAACATCCAGAAAAGAAGCTGAGTTTAAATATACATATTTGTCGTGTAGATTTAATCCGGAACGCTGCCTAACAAAGTAAAGCTGTTCAAAAACATATTTGAAGGACACATACAATATACTCCTCTCTGGATGCTCACAACAAAAAGAAATGATTATTTTACCAGGAAATAAAATTAACTGAAATATGCTTGTGAAAATAATACAATCAACTTTAAAATCCCGTGAATAAACACTATCTACCAATTCCGTGTCACATGGCCGCATTAAAATTAAACAACAAAGTTAACGTTGTCTTTTTTCAGCAGCCAATACCAAATTCATTCGAAGTATGATGCCACAGTATTCATCATAAAACCGCGTCCTTGTAAAGAAATATCAGTCATTGACTGATCATCTAAAGCAATTAATTAATAATGGAGGCTTCCTGAAAAAAAAATATTATTTTATGAAATTGGGGATTATATTGTTATTTTAAAATAAAATACCTATAAAATAAAACAATTCTTTATGAAACATATTTTTATTAAAGCCAATAATATATTAAAAAACAGTATATTTGACTGATAATGATATTTATATTTTAGAATTGTTGTTTATACGTTTTAGATATGTTTATGAATATTAAGGGATCAGTGAACAAGATGATAACTTTAAATGCAAAGCAGTTTTGTTTATTATACATTGAAATCTGTGTTGTATTTATAAGTAGAATTTTTTGATCAAGAATATTCGCAGCCAAATTATTATTCGTCCTTGTGAAAAAAAAAAAAAATCTGAATTGATTTTTCTAGATATTGTTTTAAAATCTCTTAAAAATTTTAAACAAGCATTTTTGTACAATTAATGAGAATTTATCATTCGTCTATTATTCATTAGGATATATATATATATATATATATATATAGGGTGAGTCATAATTACCGAAACAACGGGATATCTCCTTAAATATTGCCCCTTGTCACAATATTTTCAATTGCAAAGTTTCATTAAAAAAAGGTGCAAATAGTGATGACTAAGTTGCTACTCCATCATTGGTACATTTGAAAAAATGCGAAAATTAAATCTTTATACGGCCCTCGTAGGATAAAAATTCCAACTAGGAACATTTTCCTTATCCAGTTCTGAATTAAACACAAAAAATTGCATCCTCATATCTCCAAAACTAACAGAATTATAGCTATTTAAATAATTCACTAGGTTTTAACGGATTAGTCACAAATCGAAATGCATCCAATTCAAGAAACAATTTTACTTTAACAGTTCTAGGAAATATGTAAAAAATATATTTATTGAGTTAAAATCTAGATTTTTTTTTGTGTGATGGTTAATCATATCATTTGCAAACAAAATCACATTCTAAAATTTCTCATTAAGTTTTAAAAAAAAATTCAAATGGTTAGTACTTCTTTAAGTGGGATAGTTTAAAATCGTTATAAATCGAAATATTATTCATTGGATTTCAATTTTTGTTTTCATTTAATTAAAGGGAAAAAATTAATTTTGGCTCAGGTTTTATTTTCAATACTAATGTTAAAAGTATTAAAAATATTTATTTAAAAATTGATGTAACTTATTTTTAAAAAAATCATATTTTCGAAAGAAAGCATTTTTTCAAATTTGCTGAAACAAATTAATGTAAAATAATCATAAAAGACATGTTCAACATTTCAAGTTTGTACATGTATAATTTTAAAACGTAATTTTAAAATAATTTAAATTTTTTTTAAATAATTTTAAAACGAGAAATAAAGAAAAAAAACATGCAGAAAAACTTATTTAAAGTTTTAAACAAAGATTGGCTCCTAATAAAACATTTTTAAATTGCTAACGAAACTCCTTTCGGTAGGTTAAACTTTCTATTCAGTTTAACTTTTTACGTTCCCACCTCCTTTCTGTACTATTTAAAAATACGTCAGTTATTTAAAACAATGCTTTTTCAACATGTCGATTAAGAGCTTTTTCATAATTTTAGCTTTCACAACTTCAATCATTTCATCGTCCCAACGAGGCTGTTAAAAAAACTGTATTCAGGGACCAGTTCGGGTCAGGCACCGGACATTATTTTCCTCTGAAAACTCGGCCAAATTCATTGTCTCTGACTGACTTAATCTGTGCATAAAATTAGTAAAATTTGGCCGAAAGTTTTACGGAAAACGAATGTATTT
Organism: Maratus speculifer; assembly: GCA_964019185.1. Taxonomy (NCBI): domain Eukaryota; kingdom Metazoa; phylum Arthropoda; class Arachnida; order Araneae; family Salticidae; genus Maratus; species Maratus speculifer. Next base: position 290,247,065 of record OZ025293.1, read on the forward strand.
TAAAATCGCCTTTACAAAAGAAAAGTATATATATATAGACATAGGTATATATCATTTTTTTAAGAATAGTAGGTTTAAAGGCAAAACATAAATAAATAAAAATAAATAATTAATAAAAAAACTGAAAAAGAACCTGTCTATTACGGAATCCAGTGTTCAAATGTGTTGGTCCAAGCAACATTAATATATTAATACCTAAGATAAAAATAGACTAATTTAAAAATCCTAAGAAGGTCTATAACACATTTTTTTCTTTCTTATGTGATTCCGTTTTAAAAGGTTTTACAATACAGAATTTTGCAAAGTCACCAACACATGGAATGTTGTTTAACGATATTAAATAATAAGTGAAGCACATTTATATATAAAGATTCATAAATAAAATAAATGCATCACATGCTTTGGGGAATGTTTAAAAATGAAAATTATAAACATGAAAAACGAAGTAATAAGTATAAGTACGATATGTGTTTTTCGTCAGAACTCCTCCATGTGAATCAATTTTTAATCATATCGAAGCAAAAAACCATGTAGAAATTCAAGGCCGATCCGGGCTATGATTTTAACATTTTTCCTGACCGGGCAGGGCTATGATTTTAACTTTCTCTCAGGCCAGGACAAACTTTTTTCCCTATGATTCGGTTCGATAACGGACCTAGATATTTCAACCCGTCCAGACCTCTAGTGCAGACCAACGGCATATTTGGAAAACAGATTTGACGTAAAATATATACGCTGCTAGTTTATCTCCAAAGGAAACACACCGTCTTAAATCGATTTTTAATTACGTACAATTTGTGGATGATCTCTATCTTGCATTCGAAAGGAATCAAAAAGTCATCGTTCAGAAACGTGGATAAGTGGTGAAAGTCACGAATTATGGAGCATTTCGACTTTAATATATCTGTGAGATTAATAGATATCGAGATAAGCTTTTTTATGATTGATTAATTCAGTAATGGATAAGGAAATGTTTCCTAATTAGATATTTTACCTTACGAGTGCAGTATAATATTTAAATTTTTGTTTTTTCTCAAATAGGATCTCCATGGAGTTGCAACCTTTCTCACCAAATTTTGCACCTTTTTTATGAAACTTTGCAATTGGAAGTATGTGCCTAGGAGCAATATTTAATTACATAACCTATTGTTTCGATAATTATAGCTCACCCTTTATATATACAAAAGATTTAATATATTTTATTAAATGGTATTAGTAAAAGAAATTTATTTCGAAAAATTGATTTCAAAATTCCCTGCCCTAAAGCATGATTTCGTTTATACGTTAGATATTTATATAAAGAAGATTTCTTTAAATTTCTATCGATAAAAAATTGTGGAATGTATGCTAAGTTCAATTAAAAAATGTTTTGAGAAAAAAAAAATCTAAAAGTTTTATATAAAGATTATGAAACCCTTTCCAACACATTCAGAATAATGTGAAAAACTGCGGCGTTTAATATGTTAAAATATTGTATCTATTTCAACATTATGAAAAACATTTAATATTACACTGGAAGTAACTTGTAGTAAGCCAAAGGAAAGTACATTAATTTTATTATGTGTGAATAATTTTAACATATTTAAAACATGCCGTAAATAATGTTCCTCACCCCCCTCCCATATCAGCATTAACGGAAGTAATTTGTGTGACCCTGTAAATGAATAATAAATATTCTTTAGGAGGCATATTCTATAAAATATATACTTTAGTGACCTTCATAAATGCATATCAATTTCATTATGTTTCGACGGGGGTGTAACATCATTAAAAAGCAATTGAAATTATTTTATCCCATCGGTCGTAATGTAACTGAATATTTTTTACCCTCCATGTATTTAAACTACACTGTAAAAAAATTGCAGCAAAGTTTTCAGTAATTTGACCGATTTTTCTTTCTTTTTTTAGAAAACTGTTTCTTAACCATAATTTAACTGTAATGTGACCTAATTATCATTCATATAATAGTCAGAATGCAGTTAAATTACGGTTATGTTACTGTTTTCTTTAAGAAAGATTTAATGACTGTAAACTTTGCTACAGTTTTTTAATAGTGTATATATCCATTTTTTTCTGAAATTTGAAATGACTCAAAAATATTCTGCAACAAATATACATTTAAAATATCAAACGATTCAGTTGGGTAGTTTTTTTGCTGTTACATGCGGGCAGACAGACAGAGAGACGGATGGATTATACGACGACGATTATGCTGCGTATTTATATAATTACGAACATGCTATAAATGTCCTGTTCTAACGTAATCATAATGAAATTCGGTCATTTGTATCAGTTTCAACCCTCTTGCAATAGCTTAATATCACTAAAATAGGCTGAAAAATATTTTTCCTCATAGATCCTAATGTAATGAAATTACTTCGGGTGTCTGTATTTGAACTATTAATTCCACATACTTCATATACAATACCAATGATTCCAAGGAAATCCTTAATAAAATTTATCAATTCCATGAAAATCCGAGTACATTTACGGAAGTTAGAGCGTGGACAAACGGGCAGACAAACCGAATACATAAACATTTTCCAATTTTGTTGGAAAGTGTTAAAAGAGGGAAATGACTACAATTGCTTCAAAAAATTTAATTTCTTATTTGAGTAATATTATTTATAATTACGAAAAATTTAACAATTTTTGTTTTCAAAAGTACAATAAAGTAGTGTTAACTCGAGAGCTTACTATTTTGCGGCTGTTACAGGGTGCGTAGAGGTGCCAAGATTTTAATATTTCCTAATAGTAATCTTTACAAAATTTTATTATGGAATTCTGGAATGTAGTCGCAGATGAGTATTTTTAAATAGTGCTATTCGTATATGAGTACCTCTGTAAGTCCTATAGGGCGTACGCATGGGCTTATATAAGAATGTTACAAACATTTCATAAGAGAAATAATCTATATTTTTAACAGACAAGGCTGTTTTTTTTTAGTCATCAGCCCTGAGCTTTCTACTGGACAGACTTTGATATATATTTTTTTAATGAAAGCTGTTCACATGTGGATATGATCATTCTAACTAATTTTTAATTTATTTCCATTTTTATATCTTATTTTTAACTTAAAAAGCTTTTTTATGAAATTTTTATAAAAACAGTTGCAATCGGATTGCTTCTATCGTTGCAATTTTCTCCATTTTTACATAAAAGTTAATTAGCTTAAAATAATAGATGCGTATCAGTTGAAATAAAATTGAAACTAAGAATGATTAATAAGAGCATTTTAAAACTTTTTTTTTCTTTTTACGTTTAATTTCGACGGATTCCACCTCGTTTTAAGGTGACACAGTACCTTGAAATTGGTCATAATATCCATTTTTTTAATATTATATGAAGGCTTCTTTAATTGTGAATATTTTGACATCTCATTTTTACCTATACGACTATTGTATCTCGAGATATTGTAAATTTTGTTAATAGATCCAGCGTAATTATCCATGCAAATGAAAATTTTACACTGATTTTTCTCGCTGTTCATATTTTATTTGCTTGTTCGAAAAATACTAAGGTTTTTTTCGCTAATATTTAATAGCAGTTTAAATTTTTTTAAACTTGTTCTCCATGGTGAATTCAATATTTCGTGCAATGTTAAAACATTCAAGTTTATAGTAAAAAAAAAAAAAAAAAAAAAAAAAAAAAAAAAAAAAAAAAAAAACATATTTCAATTGGGAGCTCGTTGATTTTTTTTTCTTTTTTACTATACACGAGAGAGAAAAAATATTTATGTAATGTAATATTAAATGTAAAATTCCATACATCTAAAAATCCATGCACAGTTTTATGTAGTACATTCTAATAAATGTGAAAAAAATCGAAGCGAAAATATTCATGTTTAAAAAAGCAGTAGGGTTTTTTTAAAGTTATTTTTTTAATTACATTTTAGTAAAATAGGCTGTTTTACAAGAATTTTTTTATATTTTATTTTATTTTTAGTACTATTGTGCTACCAAATAGATTACAGTATTATTCAAAATTGAAAGACGGTTTCAAAGGTACTGTGTCCCCTTAATATATTAAAATCTTCACTCTATATTTTTGTAGCGTTATTTCAACCTGTATGCAATTCAACCAAAAGACTTTTAACAATGAGAAAAAGGAATATTTTCAATAACAAGGAAGGTCTCCATACGGGCATACTCCGAAAAATCTGAAAAAAATTGCAGTATTCTGCAATTTTTTTCTTCTCATGTGGAAATATACGTTTATAAAAAAATTCCGGCGGAACCTCCTTACCCTGTCTGTAAAAAAATAATAAAATTTTCGTTATTTGGTGATTTATCATTGGTTGGCGATGAAAAGCAAATTCAATTTTTTTTTTTTTTTTCTGTTTTACAAGAATTTTTTTACATTTTATTTTATTTTTAGTATTATTGTGCTACCAAATAGATTACAGTATTATTCAAAATTGAAAGACGGTTTCAAAGGTACTGTGTCCCCTTAATATATTAAAATCTTCACTCTATATTTTTGTAGCGTTATTTCAACCTGTATGCAATTCAACCAAAAGACTTTTAACAATGAGAAAAAGGAATATTTTCACTAACAAGGAAGGTCTCCATACGGGCATACTCCGAAAAATCTGAAAAAATTGCAGAATATTCTTCTCATGTAGATATATACGTTTATAAAAAAAATTTCGGCGGAACCTCCTTATCCTGTCTGTAAAAAAATAATAAAATTTTTGTTATTTGGCGATTTATCATCGGTTGGCGATGAAAAGCAAATTCAAAAAATGTTTTTTTTTAATCACAAATGCATTTTAAAGGAAAAAAGTTTCATGTTCAACGTGTTTAGATAAATTAAATATCTTTTATTTTTTCAGCTTTAGTTTTTACGTATAATTTCGTTATATTGATATTTAAATGCATTTATATTCAATTTTAACCATCAAAATTTGAAATTTATAACGAAATTCAAATTTAAATTCGTTACAATTGTTTCAAGTTCAAAGTCCAGTTGAGCATTGTCAATTCGATTTTGTTACTATGGAAACATCTTGCATTTATTTTTAAATACGCTTAAATGTATGAAAATAATTTTACTGAATAAGAATTTTTTATGTATGAAAATATTTTTTCCAGAGATAAATTAAATAACTACAGCAACAAATAATATATATGCAATTCAATATATATATATATATATATATATATATATATATGTATATAATATATTAAACTCGCTCATTATTTATGTTTAAATTCATTTATTTAAACTCATTTACACGGATTCTAAAAATCCAAAAGTTTCAGTTGCATTAAAATCGTTTGCTTTTGGCGGAGAAAAGTGCTGCTCGCCAAATCGTGTGACACTTTCATCTTTTCACGCCAAATGTTCAAATGAATTTTTTTTTACATGTTATCTAATGCAATTCCGCCGCTAATTTTCACTGATTCTTTATTACATACACGAGTAGTTCAATTAGTATTTTTTTTTTTCAAAAAAATCTGAGTATGCCCAGTATGGAGACCTTCCTTGTAAGTATATCAGCAGGGGGGAATAGGGTAAGACCTGTACTTGGCAAAACCGGATATCTTATTTTTGACTCAATTTGAGCATTTCTGTGTAGAGTAATGATTGTAATAATTAACTCTAGGCTGGAAGAAAAAGCAATAGTATATTTAGAAATGGATATTTGTTTAGTATCTGCGTTGGAAGTTTATTTTATATATATTTTATTTTGTTTTAATGTTGGCTAGTTTTCAAGATTTTTAAATATGAACACATTGAAAGTAACTGAAACATTATATATTATTCTGTACAACATATTTAGTAACGAATTATTTCCCAGAATGACACTGTTGCTGGCATGCGCAGATACATTTTTAAGACTTGCTTCCCAATCACTATTTTTTTGTTGTAAAACAGAATATGGAGATAAGACCAGATATTTAAAAATAATGCTTTCGGGGTCCTAAATCAATGTTTGATTAAAAAAAATTTTGTCGAAAAGTAATTAATATTAACAATATTATTATTATATTTAATAATATTAATATACTATTATTAATATTAATATTTTATTTATTATTTATTTTGGTACACTATATATCAATATATGTATATATTATATATCAGAGGGTGTCATGAATTTTAAATCTTGAAAAAAAGAACTTATTTTTTATTTTCCATACATAAAATATTTAAAGAGATGCAATTTCGAACCAAACAAAATTAACTGCTTGAAAATATCTAAATTAGAATGGGTCCAATTGAAAATTGAAAATTTGCACTTGAACGTACATTTCGACATATTTTTAAATTTTGTATGCGTTTTACTCAAAAATGTATTTTTGCCGCTTGCGCGTGCTGTAAGTTTATTTTTTTTTCTTTTTGCTAATGGGAAATTTCTTTTTCCAAGGTTATGTGTTCATATTCGAAATCTCCACAAACTTTAAAGAAACACGTTTTATTATTGTTATTAGTTTGCGATTAGAATATGCTTTTTGAAATGTATAACGTTAAAAAATGAATTTTTTGTGAAAAGCACATGTAAAGTCTAAAAAAATCTGTGCTTGTGTTAAACTTTTAGTTTCAAATTGACCTTGCAAATCCATTTTTGGAAGGATTAAAATTGACGAGTGCCTTTAAGAATAGAGTCTGTTGCTTATTCTTATGTATTGTTCAGTTCTTAATTTTTAAGCGGTCATTTGAACTTTGACTAAATAAAGGACATTGCATAGTTGTCCATCTTACGATAATTTGGATACTACTAAAATCTCACAGAAATGTTCATTTTATTTAATTGCGTAACTTTTGTAATTCCATAAAGCAAACATAAATTCCATAAACCATTTCTTCATAAAAGTATTGGTATGATAAAAATCGGGGGGGGGGGGGTTGGCAACTATGGTCATTGTAATCCTATAACTTTATAGTTTCAATTTAGCTTTTTTTTCTTAAAATTATAAAATATGCAAATTTCAGTATGGTTCTTTAGTGATACTGTCTTGATATGTATTTCACAAAGGATTTGAAATTCTTTATCTAACTACAATACACAAAAATACCGTACTAAGTATGACATTTTTCATTATTCCTCTGATTGAAATGGGTAAAAATCAGTTTACAGAATGAATAAGAAACTTATAAGATACATTAAAGATATAATGTTTTATTTTCTGAAAACAAGTTAAAATCATTTTTCAAAGGGAATATTAAGCTAATAAGATTAATAATATATGGGAAATGTAATATATCGTTTGATACAAAGGGATTAAAATAATTTTTTTGACATTTTGTGACAATGAGTAATAAGCTAAAGAGATGAATAAATCAAAATGTAATACTTTGGTACAAACGCATTCAAACTATTTTATAAAATGAATAAAACTCTAAAAAAATAAATAAATAAAAAGATACAGTAGTCTGGATAATAGATATAGTCACGTAGCAAATTTGGTAAATCGTACTTCATTCCAATAACAGCAATTATTTACTTAAACTGGAATAATTACCGGTGTGTTTTTATGAGTCAGTGAACTAAGCTTTCCGATTTATTCTTTATACATTTTAAAAAAGGGTATAAATTATATATATTTCAAATAAATCGATATAACTAGCATATGCAATCAGATTTTTCCAAACTCGATTACACTGAAAAAATGTGTGTGCTTAAAAAGAATGCATTCAAATTATAGATAGGTGTAAAATGTGGGTTTTAACTGTGGGTTTAAAGATATATAATTTATTATGCAAACGGGAAAAAAATAATTGTAACCTCTATAAACCAGGAAACTGACGTTCGAAAGATCAACAAGGATGTATATTTTCAGAATTAATGCCATAAAACAACCCGACTGTGACTTCCTGTTGAATTTGTCTTTTAATAAACTCCAATAAAGAATAAACTTCAATTAAAAAAATATGATGGAGACTTTAAAAAGTTTTGGTTTGCATTTTTCTGCATTTTTTATAATCGTATTTAACTAAATCCACATAGAAAAAAGTGTATTTTACTTCTATACAAAAGAATTCTTGAGAAAAGTATTTGTAAGAAACCGAATTAGAAAAATATAAAAACAGATATTGAAAATAGTTACGAATGAACAGGAAGGACATTATTTTATGTAGGATTTTTGATTAAATAAAGCTATTTAAAAAAAAAAAAAAAGAAAAATTTGATTAAAGCAGAAAATTTAAATTCGAAATTCGGTTTTCAGTAATGAAAAGTTATTTACGAATATTAGCAAAGAAAAAAAAATCATCGTCACACATAAATTATAGAACATAACCCTACTTTGTATTACGAAATCTTCACCTTTTTTAACAATGATAGGAAATTAGTAAACAAATGTATCGTTTTCCGCTCAAATCAGGCGATTTTCCATTAAATATTCGATGTTGTGTTGTTCTTATATAAAATATGGCAATACCGCCGTCTGAATTACAAATATGTCATTAATATACAGGGTGCATAATATTATCTATCGCCGACCTTTAACTGCTCATCCATTGGTCATAGACACATAGTTGCAGCTACAAAAACATTTCAAATGAGGTAAATATTCATGTTGTAGCATTATTCAAAGTAAAAAATCAGTTTATAAAAATTGTGAAATCGAGCTTTGTATACATCCCCCCCCCCATTCCCTATTGTTATATTTAGTAAAAGTTTACGCATATCATAATTGACATATTACAAAAATTTGACTTCTGTACTACAAAAATTGACAGAGTTATTAAATTTCAAAATTTGAGATTTTTGTACATGATTTTTTCTTTCATTGAGGGATCAATTGAAAAATGAATTAAAGTAATTGGAAGTCGGAATCAGGGTGCATTGTGCGTTTTACTTCGAAACCACCTTTAATCGGTATAACCAAAGAGCGTTATTTCACCCATTAATTCAGCAGACTTTTAGCGGTCGTAATCAAAGCGAAAAATGAAATATAGAAATTAAACAGAAAAATAAATATGAATTTATTATTACATGAGAAAATGATCCATTATATATAAATAAAAAAAAAAACCCTCAAATGCCGGAATTCTTTAGAGATACTGATTAAAGTGTTCGCCATTGATGGTAGTGCACAACTGAATTCGCAAAAGTACTGACAAGGAAGGTCTCCATTGGGGGCATACTCAGAATTTTTTGAAAAAAATGCGAATTAAACTACTCATGTAGGTAAGAAAGGATCAGTGAAAATTAGCGGCGGAATTACATTATTAGATATGTAAAAAAATAAAATAGTTTGGAATAATTGGCGTGAAAAGCTGAAAGCGACGCGGGATTTGGCGAGCAGTGCATTTCCTCGCCAAAGGCAGACGATTTTAAAATCTGAAAATTGATTTTAATTGACTTCACTGTTTAAAATCTGCAGCATTTACTGCAACGTCACTCCACTACTTTTATAGAATATCTCTCTTCTGACCAATGAGAATGCTCCATAGCACGTTGAATTGACCGTTTTCTATAAAAGCGGTGGAGTGACGCTGCAGAAAATGGTACAGATTTTTAGCGGTGTTGTAGCTTGTGCAATATTGCATTTTGTTGCAACGCACTCCACCGCTTGTATATAATACCTCTATTCCAACCAATGAGAAAGCTCCATTTCACGGCCAAGTAACCGTTTTCTATACAAGAAAGGGAGTGCGTTGCAACAAAATGCAGCAGATTTTTAACAGTGTATTTTTCAATTTGGAACAATTTTAATCAATTTAAATTGTGTTTTAAATGATAAAGTATATTAATTTCATTTTGTTATAAGTACATATAAACGTATATGACAAAATTACACTTAAAGTAAAGTAAAAATGCAAAACTAAAATTACTTAAACTAAACTTATTTAAATACATTGAACATAGAAAGTTTTTTCTTTAAAAAGTATTCGAAGCGTAAAAGCGTATTTTTCAAAATTTCGTTTATTCGCCAACCGGAGATAAATCGCCAAATAAACGAAATATTTATTATTTTTTTACGGACGTTATAAAGAGGTTCCGCCGAAATTTTTTTATAAACATATATAACTATATGAGAAGAACATTCTGTAATTTTTTCAGATTTTTCTGAGTATGCCCGTATGGAGACCTTCCTTTTGAGTTTTGGACACGTTGGAGCATGACAGATGTAGCTAAGCGACAAGCAAGGATGTGCGAGCGTTTCGGATCAACCAGAGAAGAAGACTCAGTCACATAGAGCTGTGCCTTGAGGTAGAAGATCAAGGGAGTCAAGTTCGGCGAACGCGATGGCCACTCTACCGGATTACCACATCCAATAATCTGCTGACCGAATTTAGTGGTTACATACGCGAGGACATTTAATGCTTTAAGCGGAGAAACGCCATTATGTTGAAAAGATATCCAGCATGCATTTCGGAGAGACAGCTCTTCGTACTAGTCACGTGCTGTATTTTCGGTATCACCGTATTACCTTAGGTGCAGTGCACGTAACGATCACCCGTTAAAGTACTGTCATAGAAGATGGGACCAACAATCTAGGTTTCCCATATACAACAGCACACGTTCGTTGACCACCGTATCTTGTATCATGTAAGTGATGTGGGGTTTTAAATAGACCATTAACGTACATTGTGTATGTTCACAAAGCCAGCACATGTAAACGTTGACTCATCTCTCCGCAGAATGTCACAAAGTAACGAAGGGTTTTCCTCTAAGTTGTTGAGCATGAAATTACATTAATAAAATGTACGTGAGTGGTCACCCAGCATAAATTCTTGCACCAGTGTCCCATGGTTTGGATACCCACAATGTGCATGTAACAAGTGCCAGATATGCTGACGCGTGTATCTACATGCCTCGCTTATTTTCGCCATGCTCAGTTGTGGATTTAAAAGTTTGAATTACAGCATCTCTCCGTTGTCACTCCAACATAACACCTTGTCCATCTATTTGTTCTGGGTCATGGTGCAATAGAGAGGGTTTCTCTAAGACGGTCCATTGCATCAATTATACTTTCATTCTTTGGATAAGCATTCACCAGGGAAATATTCCAAATAAATCCTCGCAGCCGTTCTGGCATTCCTTTTACATTCACCATAAATAAATATGACTTCGTCATGTTGCGTGTACGTGTAGTCTGCCATCACGATATATGCTCTGACACGTACGTCCACTGCTAGATGGCTCGTGTTTTATCCAAAACATATGGCACTGCAATACTATTATAATTTGCATAATCCCGATTTTATTGCATTTTACAACACGGCTGGTCGTTTACATTCCGTTGCCATTTATGTAATTCTTGTTGAATATGCTTTATTTTCCGGGTGCCGATAGTGCCTACTTCGATTGTTGAATGCTGTTCGATCGCTAAAAATACCTCTTGTTGATGCCTGCATTTCATGTATTAATTTTTTATAGTAAACTGTCTTTTGATGCATTATATGGCCAAAGGTGGCCGGCCACTTGCGATTTTAGACATTTTGTTAAATATCTAGAAAAATACATGAGAAATTATCCATAATTTCTAAGTGTGCAAACATAATAATACAGATCACACATTTCCGTGCAGATTTTTTCCCGAAACTCCGTACGGGGCCGTCAACAAACTGAAATGAACAAATATGTTTTGAATACTCTGTCAAAACTAATGTAACAAAAGCGTTCAAACTGTAGATTTTTATTAAGTGGCTTATTTTAATAAACTGGGTTCCTTTTTCTGCGGTATACTCGTAGAGAAATTAAGGTTTTTTTTAAGTTCCAAATTTTTCCAATTTTTTTGCTTATAATTTGCTGAATTCTTAACATAAAAAAATATTCTTTCAAGAAAATATGACAAACAATATTGTACAGAATACCCTATAGTCAGAATTAAAAAATAATAAAAATTGTATGAATAATGAGCAGGTTTACTAAATCATTTTTCACTACGCATGTGTCAACGCTATCAAAAGTTCTTTGCATATTGTGTTAGGTAAATGTATAGAGCAATTTTTGTAGAAGTCTCAAAAACATAGCTTGCAAATTCTGAAAGTGATCGTCTATAGATTAAGCTCAAAATCCGTTATTTCCAAAATGAAGCAAAAAATGAGGGATTGTATCAAAATATATACGTGTCAAATTGAGTATTCTATATTGACACTAATCAATGTATATATGGATACAGCTTCTCATCTTTTTGCTTCATTTTGGGAACAACGGATTTTGATCTTATTCTATGGAAAATCACTTTCAGAATTTTTAAACCATGTTTTTGAGACTTTTGAAAAAGTTACTATATACATTTAGCTAACACAATATGTAAATGAAATTTTGATAGTTTTGGGACATGCGCAGTGAAAAATTATTTAGTAAACCTGCCTATTTTTCATACAAATTTTATTATTTTTTAATTCTGATGACAGGATTTATTGTTTGTCATATTTTCTGGAAAGAAAATTTTTTTTATATTAAGAACTCTGCAAATTATAAGCAAAAAAACTAAAAAAATTTGGGACTTTTTTTTATAAAAACCTTAATTTCTCTACGAGTATACATGCTATCCACACAAAAATGAGCACAGTCTATTACAATAAGCTACTTAATCATAATCTATAGTTTGAACACTTTCGCAACATAAGTTTTGACAGGGTTATCCAAGAGTTATAGAGAGTACATGAGTATTTAGCTCGTTTGAAACGTTTTCGTAATTTTAATTATATGTTTACGGCCACCGGTTGAGAAATTAAAGGTTGGTGGTAGATAACATATTGTACCCTGTATAATTAAACTTTTGGCATTTACAAGCCGTAATGTATTTGGATATTTTTATGCGTCACTTTAAGTAAATTATAACGTTATGTGTGTATAACTGTTTTCAATAAAAATACACCATGCCAGAGCAATCTCAAGAATATTCATAAAGATCGTGGCTTTGAAATGATATTTAAGAAAATTAAACAAACTAATATCTGGTTGTTTTATGGTGACTTGATCATCTCTTGCATAAACAGACTTGTACTTATACTTAAAAGGAGAATCCGGTTAACTATCGGCATTTCTTGCCAAGAGCCAGCTTTCAAACTATTAGAGTAGCAAAGACAGACACCATAGAGCCGAAGTCATGAAGACGTTTTTAATATGTTCGAAACTAAAAACATTTTCTTGTAAAATATTTTTAATCATCCTTCTTATACTTGGAAATTTAACTGTTTGTATTACACGATGCAGAAGAAAAATTCCAAAATTTTTAGGCCCCTTTATACTTTTTCCCATAAAACTTTTATTGTAAATTTAAGCATGAGTGAGAAAATAAAGATTGTACTAAAGAAATAATATAAACGCTCAAATGAAAGTATTATTTGCATCCAGAGAGTTTCGTAAAATAAATAAATGAATTATTAGCTGTATTATTAAAAAAATCGTTTCTAAAAGAATAACAATATTTTGAAAAAACTATACAACGTAGGTCGCGTGTACTTGTATAAATTAGGAAAGTATGAATGATACACCATAAAAATTCAAAAATATATGAAGCCTAATTAATACCAAATATTGTTATTCTGTATAACTGTATTTTTAAACTCATCCTTATCTGTTTTTTTTCATTGATGAACTTAATTCGGTACTGACAATAAAGGTAGTGCCAATTTAAAATTCATTTGGCATTTCATAAAACAAAATTCAGCGTAGTAATAATCTTTTGTTTTACAGTGTAGCTAAAACAAAACACTTTTTCAAAACTTAAACTTGGGTTTGTGCAAAGCATGTTTCGAACTCAGGTCGTAAAGTTGCAACTCCACTCCCCCCCTCCCCCTTTGTCGGAACCACATTTTTTCAGGTATTTTTGAGATAGGTTTGTTTCAGATAGGGTTTTCATATAGGTTTCAGATAATTTTTATAGTCTTGGGAAGCGTTTTGAGTGATACACTTGATGCAAACTAGTGGCGAATCTCACAGTATTTATGTCATTAGCCTTTTTTTAACAGTTTGATGTTTATTGCTTTTATACAGCTACTGGTGGACACTGAATTACACAAATATACTATTAAAAGCTGTTATCTTGGTTTTAAAAGTTAATGGCGCATAGAATAAGTGCTCCTGTCATTATGTATGTTCAAACCGTCCGTGTATTGAAGGGTTAATATCGCAGCTAATTATTCAGATTTTTTAAAAATCATTGTCAACAATGCTTTTCTACTTCTGCTATCATAGGTACTTCCAGCGCTCCTCAACACTTTTGCTGATTGCTTGCAAATAGAAATTTATGTGTGACGGAAAAAAATGCGCTTTTCTCAAAAACTATTTTATCTGTGGTGATTGCTTTAGTTTTCCTGCAAGGTTTAAATTAATGGATATTACCTACATCTTTTATAATTTAAATTTTAGTAGATTAGGGAATACATGGGGGGCATATTTTTTTTCTATATCTTCAATTCCATCCCGGAAAATCTAATACTTAAAATTAAAAGAAATGTATTTTTGAGTTCTGCGTTACAAAAGCTTTCATACGATATATCACGCGATACAAATAACTTTTTTTCAAGTAACTTAATTAGCCCGTCTATATTTTTGAATCTTTAATAATCTGTAAATTTGTGGGTCAATAACCTTTATTACTTACCTCAATTTTCCCCTTTCCATAGTTTACGAGTAAAATGGCTGTGACAGAAAGACACAGAAATGATCTTATAATAGTTCCGTTTTTACTTTTCGAGTATGGTAACTTAACAGACAGCTACATGTATTATTTTCTATAATAGTTAAGCAATAATATAGTTAACATTAATATTTTGAATTAATTTTTAGTTATTGTTGGGTAAATTATAAAGATACAATTTTACAAAAATCTCAGTATGAGAAAGCAATCGATCAAGCAAATTCAGCGGCGATCATCTCAACGCGTTTTGATAGCGAACTAGCCACTTAAAGATGCATCTGATGTGTGGATTCGAGCGATCAAACAAACAGACTAGATTGTCACCATTGTTTACAACAAAACGGTTATAATCTTCAATGACAGTTTTCGGATGGCCAAGTTTGCAAACGCCATGCGATATTTCGATTCTGCAATTTACCACCAGAACCGAGTAAACCTCGAAAACAACTATTTATAATTGATTAGAATGTAGCATGAAAAACGAATTGCTTACAGAAAAAATGAAGAGGCAGAATGCCTATCTTTCGTGTCTTATCCATGAAAAATTCCAAGCTGTGTCTCATTCAGAGCATTTCATAATTTGTGTTCTTTTGTATTAAGAGATATTTATAAGTTTTCACTCAACCTGTCAGTTTCTTCAGCAAATTAAATAAAATAAAAAATAAAGTAAAAATAAAAATAAAAGCTAAAATCGTAGATTGGGAGATAGAAAAATGCATTAAGCAATATAGCTGATTTCCATTAAATTATTTTGAAGGAATACACTATATTGCCATTGATTATGGGACACTTGCGATTTTAGACATTTTACTAAATATCTAGAAAAATACATGAGGAATCATCTCGAAACTCTTAGTGTATAAATATAATAGTATACGTCATTCATCTCCGTGAAGATTTTTTACCGAAACGCCATAGGGGACCGTCAACAAATTAATAAAGAATGAATATCTTTTGAATAACCCTGTCAAAACTATTGTAGCAAAAGCGCTCAAACTCTAGATTATGATTGAATGCCTTATTGTAATACACTGTGTTCATTTTTATACAAATAGCATGCACACTCGCAGAGTAATTAAGGTTTTTATAAAAATGGTCCCAAATTTTTCCAAGTTTTTCCATTATAATTTTCAGAGTTCTTAATATAAAATAATATTTTTTTCAGAAAATATGACAAACAACATTGCACACAGTACCCTGTAATCAGAATTAAAAAATAATAAAAATTGTATGAAAAATGAGTAGGTTTACTATATAATTTTTTACTGCGCATGCGTCAAAGATATCAAAATTTCATTTGCATATTATGTTAGCTAAATGTATAGAGCAACTTTTGTAAAAGTCTCAAAATCATAGCTTGAAAATTCTGAAAGTAATCGTCTATAGAAAAATGACAAAATCCGTTGTTTCCAAAATGAAGCAAAAAAATGAGGGATTTTATCCAAATGCAGTAGTACATCCCATATTGTGTAGGCTATATTGACACTAATCAATAAATATATGGATACAACCCCTCTTGTTTTTGCTTTATTTTGAGAATAACGGATTTTCGACTTATTCAATTGACGATTATTGTCAGAATTTTCAAGCTATGATTTTGTGACTTTCACAAAAGTTGCTCTATACATTTAGCTAACATAATATGCAAATGAAATTTTGATATCGTTGACGCATGCGCAGTAAAAAATTATTTAGTAAACCAACTCATTTTTTATACAATTTTCATTATTTTTTAATTCTGATTACAGGGTACTGTGTGCAATGTTGTTTGTCATATTTTCTGAAAAAAATAATATTTTATATTAAGAACTCTGAAAATTATAAGGAAAAAACTTGGAAAAATTTGGGATCATTTTTATAAAAACCTTAATTACTCTGCGAGTATGCATGCTATTTGCATAAAAATGAACAAGGCTTATTACAATAAGGCATTCAATTACAATCTAGAGTTTGAGCGCTTTTGCTACATTAGTTTTGACAGGGTTATTCAAAAGATATTCATTATTTTTTAATTTGTTGATGGCCCCCTTTGGAGTTTCGGGAAAAAATCTTCACGGAGATGTATGACTTATACTATTATATTTATACACTAAGAGTTTCGAGATGATTCCTCATGTATTTTTCTAGATATTTAGTAAAATGTCTAAAATCGCAAGTGTCCCATAATCAATGGCAATATAGTGTACATAGACTCAATAAAAGTGAACTCACGTAAAATGGGAAGCATGTAATTTCATAAGTAATAAAAACACGGCAGACTGATATCTATTATAAATTCTAACTTAAACATAAACAAGTTGGAAATTGGACGTCAAACGTGGCAAATTTGGTACGTCTGTACTATAATTAATTTTATAAATATTCAGAACTTGATGCATTAGCTGTTAAACTCTTATGCAAAAATGCATGAATACAAAATTTGATACCATTATATAATTTCATTTCAGTAATAAGAAAATATTAGGATTTCACCTTAAATAGGATGTAATCAACATGATAAACCTAGAATCATTACCTATCATGGGATATCGTAAAAATGCGTAACTCATTTGAAAACCAATTTTAAGCTACTTTCATTCATATTCTGTAAATCTTACAGATTAAGTTGTGTTGCCCTGCATAAGATCTACAGTATTTATACGCACAACGTAATATGCAAAGATACGGTTAAACTTAAAAACTCATTTAACAACTAAAAATGCACTTCCAGCAAAGTTCTGTAACATACGGTATTTCTGGTACAGTATAGTGTCCAAAATCTTTTGTGAGTCCCTGTAAACACTGTTAACACTTTGTATTATACAAGAAGTAACTTGTAATAAATCTCGGCAACGTATATCAATTTCATTATATATGAAATAATTTAAGGTAGACCCGAACCTCATTTTCGGCCAAAAATCATCAAAAGTTCAATTTTTTTTTAAAATCTCAGAAAACGATAAAATACATCTTTGCGAATATCCATGCAAAATTTCAGAACTCTGAGACACTTGGAACATGTAGCAAATGAGCTTTTTTTAACTGTAGTCACTAGAGTTTAAAGGACTAGCGGCCATTTAAAATGTGTTTTCTTGAAAATGACTTTTTGCATATTTTGCCTAAGTTCAAAGTACTAACGCTCAGTGGTAAAATGGTTTAGAGACAAAGTGTTTATGTTTTTAGAATTTTAAAAAAAAGTTCAACAAAAGTAAGGAGAGATATTTTTTAAAACTATTTCTGAAAAATTTACATAAATTGGCAAACATGAAAATTATAACGAATTTAAGGAAATTTACCATGCGTAATTTCTTTCTTTTTTTTTAAAGCTGATTAAAATAGAAAATTAAAAATATATCTCCCTAGGTCGTTTCCGTATACTATAGCACTATTTAAGAAAATTTAGTAATACCAAAATATTGAAAATTGTATGAGGAGTAGTAATTTTAAAAAGTGTATTTTTCCACAAAAAAATCATAAAAATCGACATAAAAATTTTCTTTTTAATAAAAAGTGAATTTTTTTGCTAATTATTCCTTACAAAAAGATTCTTAAATAGTACACCAAAATTCATTACTTTAAAATCAATAATAAAAATTTGGGGGTTTTTCTTACTGGTCTCCCTTAACATGATTGAAATACGCCGAAAACAATGCTTTCCCATATTTATGTAACGGAATTCTTTTGTGTAGCTCTGTAAATGAATAATAAACATTTTTTGCACCAGATATTGTACAATGTACAGAATGTACATTTTAGTACACTTCAGTAAATGCATATCAATTTTATCCTGTTTGAAAGGACCATGAAAATTAACTTGAATCATTTTTTTCCCACTGACCGTAGTGTAACGGAACACTCTTAAGTGTCCCTGTAATCAAACTATGTATCCGATTTTCATAAAATTTGAAATGATTCGACAAAATTAGGCAACAATGATTCGGTTGGGTAGTTTTTGCTCTGTTATATGCGGACAGACAAACGGACTGGACGACGACGATTATAGGTGCTACGTATTTGCATAAATACACGCCTAAAAAAATTGAATACGCTCCTAAAAAATTGAAAAAATAAATAACAGAATTGAAAAAATGTGGTATGTGACAATTTTTAATTATTATAAAATGCATGACATAGACTCCACTTCCTTTTAGCTAAACTATAAGAAGTTTTTATGCGAAATTCCCCCACTCTTTATTTAATCGAAAAACATATATATTTTTTCGAATCAGATGTATTTTCTGTAGAAAACTTCAAGTTCTCATGCATGCACAATGAGATTCAGATTTCTTTAGTATGCAGGTTAACGCAATATCTTATGTGCCACTCATTGATATGCAACTTATTAATATATACTTAAAATGCACATGTTAATAGATATTATTAAAATACGTATTACATATTATTAAAATGCGCAATTTTAAAAAAATGAAACCCGATATACTGTAAAAAATTTGGTCTTGATTGAATAAATGCTAGGTGTCAAATTAGCTCCCAAGCATAAAGATTTTAAACATTTTACCGGTGCTTTGCACAAACTGTGAACTTGTAAAATGAAGCACTAAAAACTGGTAAATATAGAGACATAAAGTAGCAACACGCATGCATCGGAAATAAGGGCTAATCAGAGTAGAACATCTGTTTAAAATGCAATCAGACAACACTGTTAAAAAAATTCTGAAATTTATGAACATTTTTTTCCTGAATTTTACAGAAAAGGTCCCTTTTCACAACAAAAGGGCATTTTCCGTTACAAATCCCGAAATTGCACCATATTTTCTGAAAATAACGAAACTGATGGAAATAAAAACAAAAAACGGAGACACTCCGTTCTGTGGGAGACTCCATGGCCGAGTGTTCGAGTTACCACACCGCTAATAGCTTGCGAGCGCAGATTATGGGTTCGGGTCCGACTGGTGCCATGGAATAATGAAAACTTAAAAAATCCCTTTTAAATTATATTTTTTATGCTTATTTTTCTCTCATTTCTAATTAAATTTTTTTTTAATTTATTAGCTAATAAATAAATAAATAAATAAATAAACAGTGTACGACAATTATAAAAAAATGTCTATATCTTTTTTTATAAAAAAAAAAAGAAAAGAAAATGTTATTAAAACTTTTTCATTCATTAAAAAAAAAAGTAGTTTTAAACAGTGGTTTTTTTAATTTAAACTATTTAAAAAATTAAAGTAGATTTTAAAAATAATAAGTATTGTGCATCAGTCTAAAATAAAGTAAAATAAACCGTTTAAAAATACTCTAAGGAATATATTTGAAAGGAAATCTTTAAAAAGCACAACAGATTTTCCCACTAACTCATAAAAGACATACTTTGTACAATCCAGCATCCGCAGCTTTGGTTCAGTTCATGAGGATTTGTTTCGCGATCTAAAGGTCCCGGGTTCGATCCTCAGGACGGCGTGAACTAAATTACACAAAATAATAATTAAGTAACATAACAGCTTAAAATTACTCGGTAATTTCGAATTCTTTGACGATTAATCGATTCATTAACTTTAAAAACAATATTAAATTATTATTATTAAAAATCAAACTTTGTAACGGAAAGTTACTGATTCTTCAAACGGAGTTTTCCCTTCTTGTATTTCCCACAATAGAAAATCTACTAACGGAACGGTAAAAGTTCGGCTACATTGCTGCCGGTAGTTTCACCGTGAATTCACAGATTTATTTTTAACAGTAAAACTGTTGACATCCAAGCCTAACTCGCAAATCTGAAATTTCTTCTGTTGCAGTCAACTCTCTGAGAATTATGAAAATAGGTGAGTATCATCATGCTCTTAAGTATCATATTGTAAGGGAAAAACACAATATTAATTCTCATTTGCAGCTTCTTTTGTTATTTGTACCTTCAGATTGTACAACAGTGAGCAGGATTCTTTTTGCAGCGTTGAATACGATCCGCTCTTCTCTTCTATTAATATAGTTGTATATTTCTGTCTGTGTGCGCAAAACAAATGAGACCAGTAATACTTCTTTCCTATTTGACGCAGAAAGACGCGAAATATACCAAAAAAGTTAATTTTTCGATGCACTCGGATATGGCTGTCTCGAAAAAAATGTGGAGGTAATTAGCAACGAAATTAATTAAAAAGATAATTTTTTAATGATTTTCAGCTTAATTCGATCAAAAGTAGGTGTCAGTTCAACGGAATTTATGTACTAGAAAATTTTTTAAAAGGCGATATCTTTCGTTCTAAAAAAGCCACGAAGACGCAAGTTGCACGAGAGAACGTGAAATTGAAAGAGCTCTCGGAAATTCTAAAATTTAATTTTACAGCCCGATTATTTCACGAAATATAATAAAAAATTAATTTTATTCAATTTTATTTAATTTTTTCAATCTGTACGTAGACTCAATGTCTCAAAGGGGATGAAATCAAGCAGAAAGATTATCAAACTTTTACCGCAGCTGCTGTACTTCATAGATTTATATGACCTAAGAATTCAATTTTCTAAAAGAAAATTTCTTTGGTTTCTGAAGATACTGTTTGAGTAGATATTACAGTAACAAAAATAGGCCTGTTTTCATAATTACGATCACGACTAATGTATTTCAAGAATGGGTCAAACGCCTATTTGAAGTGTTACACATGAAATTTGATTAACACTCTCACTGACAAGCACGAGAGCAGTAGGAAAATGACAGTTCAAGCTCAGCAGGTCGAATTGGAGTACCGTCTCTCCTCCGGTCCCTCAATCCCTCCAACTCAGCCTCCTCTGGTCCCGCCGCCTCCGCCCACTCCCTCCGCCTGCACAACATCGCCCCCTAGTGGGGAAAATAGCGTTTATGAATTAATTTTCTGCTATAACATGAGAAATGAACAACCCGCTATTCAAATATTAACAATCGCCCTTCAACACGGTCAATACTTCTCTTTAACAGACATTTCTTCCCCAAAACGGACATCCCCCCCCCTGAAACGGAGATTACCCCTCTAAATGACCATTTCTAAAACTATATAAATCTATGTTTTTCGAAATTATTTTTTAAAAGGATCTTAAACACCGGAGTGATTAGTGCTTTATTTGTTTACATATTGATGTGTATTGTTTTTTCACTTGTTTATATTTTTACTAAAGTTGATAGACTAGCAGTAAATTTTATTTTAAATTTTAACGATACATAGAATTTTCCCCATTAATATCATATTATGGAGAAAAGGTATCAGGACCCAAGTCAAATTTTTAGTTTTGGAGGAATGGACGCTCTTCATCAAGCAGCTCACGACAAGGTGTCTAAGAAAAAATTAAATGTTGGTTAGAAGGAGTTGATGCTTACACTCTTCATAAGCCTGTACGTAGAAAATTTCCAACAAATCGATTGATCGTGTATTCTATAGATCAGCAATGGCAAGCGGATTTAGTAGATTTAGCTTCTTTACAGAAATTTAATGATGGTTTTCGATACATTTTAACTGGCATCGATATTTTATCTAAATATGCATGGGCTTATTCTTTGAAATCGAAACGTGCTTAAGATATATAGTACCAGTGTGTTAATCCATTTTTAGAACAGGGAAACCAAAGTATTTGAATATTGATGGCGGTAAAGAATTTTTAAATTCCCGTTTACAGAAGTTTCTGAAGCAACAAGATGTTCGATTTTTTAAAACTTTTAAGAACACGAAAGCTTATATAATAGAAAGATTTATCTGTCCTCTGAAAACTGAAATGTTGAAATATTTTACAGTACATCACACCTATCGATATATTTTACGTTTTGGAACCATTTTTAGATAATTATAATCAGATCTATCGCACCACTATTAAGAGAGCTCCAAGTGAAGTGAATAAGGATAATGAAGGGGAAGTGTGGTTTTCTATTTATAGGAATATGTCAAAACTGAAAAAAAACTTCGTTTTCTTAATTTGTGAGACTTAGTAGAGTTTCTAAACATAAAATGACTTTCGAAAAAGGATATGAAACAAATTGGACGGAAGAATTGTTTTTACTAACAGTATGTGTCACGAGAATTCCCCCAGTTTACAGAATCAAAGATTTATTAGAGGAACCTATTGAAGGTACTTTTTATGCAGAAAAATTACAAAAAACAACCTAAGAACCATTTTGATATTGAAAAGATACTAAAAAAACGTAAAAGGGAAGGACAACTTGAATATCAAGTTAAGTTTAAAGATTATCCTTCTAAATTTAATCAGTGGATACCTTCTTCAGATTTATTTTCTCTATAAAACACATATTTTTTCCAGTGAATGATTATTCACATTTTCAGTTGTAGCTCTAGTTAAACTGGAATTTACAAGTTAAATTCTAAAATTTAAAGGGTAAAAAAAAGTTCAGTGACATTGCTAAAAGCAGTTAAACGTTAATTTTGTTGCTAATATAAAGGTAATTAAACATAACCACATGACTCCTGTATATCATTTAATAAGGGATCTCACAGGGATATTAATTTTTATCAAAAATCTTATTTAATTGATTATAAAAATACAAATTTATTGAAGCATGTTTTATATGACGTCGACATTTTAATTTTAGGTTCCAGAGAATCCGCATTAGTGTGGATTTTATGGATTAAAAAGGATTTACATGACTTCTATAACAATGTTAACAAAAATATTTATTACAAATAATTCTAGTTGTTATAAAATTTCACATGATAAAAATATTACACCAAAAATGGTTAAAACCATGCAATGTCTCTTATAATTATATTTAAGCGGGACTTTTTAAGCAAACAGAAGCTCAAAATGTTGTGTTCAGTTGAAGCTTCCCCTCTCTCCTTTTTCTTTTACTTTCACAAAAATTGAATATTTTGTATCGCATAGAACGCGTACATGGAAACATAAATGCTGGTTTAGATAATCACAGTTAAAATCGTGTATTGCTTCTAATAATTCTATTTAAGCGGTTCTTTTTAAGCAAAAAGAAACTCGGGGCCTGATATTCTTTTGCCTCCCCCCTCCTTCTTTTTCTTACACTTTCACAAAAAAATGATAATTTTCAATCGTTCAGAATGTGATTTGTCAATTTATAGGGCTGTAGAGTTTGTATTCTTAAAATTGGACAACCTACATGGGATTATTCCATCTTATTTTATTGTTTTGTTAGCATGGCGTTATTACCCACATAGGTAGGTAATAGCGCCAAGTAGCATTGGTCAAGAAATCGAGCCATTACATTGTAAGAGTAAATAACTGTTAAATTATATATATCAAATCCCTCCGTGTATAACGGTTCCGGGGTCAACCCATCCACGAGAAAGAACACTTATTGTGACCAATGACAAATTCCGTTGTCAAAAGTTATCTCCGATTTTAAAGGCTATCAATTTTTTTGTCCAATGCAAACGTTCCAGAGACGTAATGGAGCGTTCTCATTTGTCAGATTTACAGTTTCAGCTGTAAATGACGTCACTGCATTTTACTGTGCTTTGAAATCTTTTCCCTGTTTCAAACACAATATTCACAGTGTTAAAAATTTGACTCATTTGCTGCAGCATCACTCCACCGCTTTTACACCGCTGACAGCAAAGAAAACGATTACTTTGCTGTGTTATGGAGCATTCTCATTCGTCATAAAAGAGACATTCTATAAAAGCTGTGGAGTGACGCTGCAGTAAATGGGTCAAATTTTTAGCAGTACACTGTTAAAAATTTGACCCATTTGCTGCAACATCACTCCACTGCTTTTATATAAAGCGGTTACTTTTACTGTGATATGGAGCATTCTCATTGGTCATAAAAGAGATATTCTATAAAAGCTGTGGAGTGACGCTGCAACAAATGGGTCAAATTTTTAACAGTGTAATACGGTAAAGTAATAATTTTCTATAAAAGCTGAGTAATGACGATGCAGCGAAACAGTCAAATTTTTAACAGTGTTTATTTAAAACTTTTTATTTAAGAAAAGCGAAGGTGCGTTTTAAATACAACATTGTTAGAATTTTTATATTCGTGTTGCCGACCCAGTGGCGTGGATGGTAGCGGCAGCTGCTCGCACACCGCTGGTCCCTGGTTCGAATCCAGCTATCGGCATTGGTGTCTGTGTTGTCCCTGTGATAATGTATATACTGGATATTCTGTAATAAAGTGTTCTGTAGGGTTTCTTGTAATCATTGGAGATTATGCCGGCGAATAGCTGTAGCGCCTACCTCAAAGCAAATAAATAAAATAATAAATATTCGTGTTGCTTTATTTATTTATTTTTATTTTTATTTATTTATTTATTTTTACAGCCGTGAATGACTTCATTGTCACATAACGAATCACTATTGTTTACTCTTTATTGTTGACATTTGTTTTCAATCTTATAAAGTATTTTCTTTTAAGTATTAGCTAATGGTATAAAATAGTTAATTCACAAATGTTTTAAAATAGCATTATTAGTACACGTTTTGCATTATTAATGCATATTAATTTGCATGTTTTTTGTGAAATAATTACTGTAATTTTGTGAATGAAATTCATTAGCGGCATATTCTATGCCATTATTTTACCCATTCAATTAATAATTTGGCTACCCTCTCATATTCGTCTGGAAATGGCCAAAATGGGAAATTTTTTTATACATTTTTAATATTTTTATTATTTTCTCTCAGTATTTAAAAATTTTTTTGGCTGTAGTTTCACAATGTATTCTTTTATAATTGATATTTTACCTTACTTTATTCTTTTAAAATTTATGCATTTATCATTTGTTCATTACAATCCCTCCCCATCCACCAGATAGTTTTGTTATAGTTTTAAATGCAGATTTCTATTGATTTTTTTTTTAGATTTTTCCCTCATGTTCAATCTTTGTATTTTTCAAAATTGTTTAAGCCTAAAGTGGCTATGATTGACCAAAGTTGTTGTAATGTTTTATCATCCTTTTAAAAATGGAAACACGTCATTTTGACGGGTTATCTTCTAGTTAGTATATAAGAGAACATAACTGTTTTTGGTATAGATAGTCATTGAGCTGCTGTATCAAATCCTATATTTGTTTGAAAAATACAAATCAAGCCGTGAAAATTAGTAGAACCTTAACGTGACGTTGTTACACAAGGATACCTTACTATAATAATAATGATAATATTTCATAATTTATTAATGATTCAGCTTTTTAAATTCCGTTCAAACGTTTTTTTCGTTTTTAGAAATCTAAAATTTTATTTATATCTCCGTTATTTTTTTTTAAATTTTGGATTATCAAAAATTTTTTAATTTTAGTTTGTTTTGATTCATTATTAAATCATTTGGAAAGTAGTGACCGTTTGGGAAAAGCAATTCGTACCGGAAAATTGTGCCTATTAATTACTAAACTTTAGACATCGGAAACAATATCTAATAATTAAATGATGGAATTTTTTGGTACGAATTAATTTTCCCAAACGGACACGACCCAATAAATAATTTTTTTTTATGATTATTTTAAATTAAATTTATCGTACTACCATCTATGTAAGAATTTAATAATTATGAATTAACAATTCCGATTCATTGATTAAAGAATAAGTTGTTTTGAAAGAAATATTAAACGAAACCCTCTCTGCGATCTGCGATCACACTTATCCACTAGTGTCGTAGACACTACAATATATTTAAAAAAACTCGAGCAATGAAAAAAATGAAATTTTATCAACTAATTTATTCTAAATTTTTACAGCTAACAGAAACAATAGACCTTTTTATTCTGCAGCTTTTTATTGGTCACGGACGGTTCTTTGCTGAGAAAAGTGAGAGAACAAGGTTTGAGCTATTTAGAAAAAATATATCTATTCAGGAACCCTGCTGTATTGTGACCGATGATCCTTTAAACTGCTCTGATAGTAACATGTTTTATTTATTTTTACTTGTTCTTTTCTTATTTTTGACTTGAAAAAGTTCCTTGTAGAAAACGAAGGGACATCGACTTCGGGTGTTCATGTCCCTGAAGCATTTCATTTATTCATTTTTTTTCTGTTAAAAAGGAAATAATCCAGTTTATGCATGTCTCTTGAACGCAAAGTATTTTGAACAAAGGAATTCAAATGCAAGCCGATTTTACGAAGAGGAATTTTGGAGGATCTTCATTTCTTCCTAAAGTGTCTGCTGTTTCAACATAATTTTTATGGACTATTAACCAAAAAGCATTTAATAAATTTCCATTAAAAATACATCGACAGAGAAATTCAGAATTTTTTATATATGAACGCTAATATGAATTGCATATTAAATAGTATTTCAGAAATATTAATAGGTGTATGTAAATTTCCGGATCAATATCAACTTTGTAAAATAATATTCTGATGCAAAAGGTAAGTCCCATATAAAATTCATATATGAATAATTTTCCCAATTAGTTTAATATACTAAATTAATTCCTAACTCTACTTTATAAAAGTGAATAGAATAAATGCTTTATTCATTAAATTTTATTGCTTCTAGGTTATCTAAATATATTTTTTAATTCTCTTAATCGAATCTAACTGCACTCAGTCTCACGCACATACACATGTATACAGAGTTGCCAAGTCTCCGGCTTTTTATACACCAGTAAAATTTTAAAGAAAATGTTGTTGTTTTAAATCCCCAGAATGCTCCAATTAAATAAAACATACTTTTCTGTATTAAAATACCGGTATCCAAAAAGCCGGAGACTTAGCAGCTCTGTGTATATATACTTATATACTAGGCCGTATTAGAAGCATATGCAAACTTCCACCAGTAGTAAAGAATAGAAAGATCAATCAGGGCAAAAATGAGGCACGAAAAAGTTAGGGCTAGAAGAAAAATAAGTGTCATATTTTTTAGTAATAAAATCGACTTTGATTAGTTTATAAGTAATATCTTATCTTATTTATATCCATGACGAATACACTCAAAAATATATAAAAAAATCCCCGAAAAGGCTTTTCATAACTATACTTTTTTGATGAGAAAAACTTTCCTATCAGATTTGAAAATCTTTGTTGTACAGCACTTATGATAAATCTTAGGTAAATTATTCTATTCGCATTTATTCAGTAAGGAATAACGAGTCTTTTTAGTCCTTAAATTGCAAAAGATGCTAAATGGTTGCATGTTAAACGTAGCCTGTGTTATAAAAAAATAAAACATGATCTGAAACAGTGTTGGGATAATGTGAGACTGTGTATTGGGGTAATATGAAACAGTGTACAAGGCTAATATGAGAATGTACTTGTTGCTGAATAATTTTATTCAATCAAATAACATGAAAAATCCACTGAAAATAAAAACAGAAAGAGATAATCTTAAATTCTATTTGTTTTATTCTGCCAGATATGTTTCTTAAATTTCTTATCCAAGATAAATAATAAATTATTCTATGTTTGTTACAGACTTTTAATCAACTAATATGAAATGCTAGGAAGTTGATTTAACATCTTATCTTATAAGAAATGTGTGATGGAATAGATTACCCAAGCAGTCAGGTATTCATCTTTTTATTTTGTATCATCTTTATGCTATAATAATGATATTACAAATCATAAAAGTACGTTAGTCAGACTTTTTAACAAAATCTATAAGACTTCCACAACTACTGCATAAATAGTCTGTTTTTTCCTGAAACTACATTCCAAAACATGGAAATTACTTACGCTTTTACTAGTTATGTAAGTATTAATAAGCAATGAATAAAAATTCAGCATAGAATATATTTTTTATTTTTCTTAAAAATAATTAATCTCTTAATTTACTCAAATTACTCTTAATTTAAATAATTAATGTCTTAATTTCTTAAAACAATTAATTAATAATTATTATTTTAAAATATACTGTTAGAGATTTTCACCAAACTGTCCAGTCATTTGACTGTTTTTATTTAGAACGATTACATAACCGTAATTTAATGTTATTCTGGCACATAATACAGCTAATAATATGATATATATGATTAAAAATATAGACAAGAGAACCCTTAACTTTAAAAACGGTCGAATGTTTGCTCTACGTCGGAATGTTACTGCAGATATTTAAAAGTGTATAGTTAAAGTGTTGCAGATATTTTTTTCTTAACCTTAAATTATCATTTAATTATTCAGGAAGATACTTGTTGTAGTGAATTTTTATGAGCATTTCGTGGATGCATTACATATTGTTCAAAGTTCATTCAAAACAGAAGGTAAAAAATAAATAATTTGTCGAAACATTAGACCCAAATCAACATTAAGAATGTTCTCTTTATTGCTTATAATAACTTAAACATATGGATTTCTAACTGTAGCCTTATAGCCACCTTATATTAGCCCTATTCAATATACTAATATGAGACATGATTTTAATTTCTTTACCTTTGTTTTTATAACAAGCATTTTTGTGCTCATAATCAGATAAAAATACGAATAACACAAATTACGATATTTTTGTATGTGGGCCTAGAATCAATAGATCACCAGCAACGAAAAATTCCAAATTTTGTCTCATATTAACCCCGATTGACTTTAATTCTCCACTTATTTTAAGACAGATAAATAAGGCTAAAATTCATAAATGTATATATGTATTTTTTTTTTGCTGGTGAAAGCTTGAATAGTTGCACGTAATCAGGCCACAGCTCTGTATACCTATTGACTTAGCAACACATAGTCAGTTTAGTATATATTTATTTACATTTATATTCAACAGTTATTTTTATTACATCATAATTAACGGATATATTACAGACCGACAGAGAGACAAACTAAAGTCTTAAGAATTTCCAACTATATTGTCAACTATCTGGAATTTTTTTCTGTTATACGTTGCGAAAGTAATGTTTAAGTAACCCTTTTAATTAAATTGTATACATTTGAACTGTAAATATTTCAATGTACATAAGATAACAGTACAAAAAGGAAAATGTTTTATAAAATTCGAGTAAAATTATTTCTTTATCAATACGAACAATATATATATTTATACACATAAACATATATGCTTTCCCAAACAGGTTATGATTAAACAATTTTGTATTTGTTTTACATTCGTGAACACATATCTGTATAAATTATGTTTTTATGTTATATTTCTGCACACATGGATTCTGCACACATTTAAATAAAACAAATTTACTCGGCTATTCATCAAGCTAACGTAACATAGGTAGTCTTAATATGAACTCTTAATATGAATTTCATTTTCTTATAAAATTAAGAATTTTTGGAAATTCTTATAGGTCTAACAGAAATTGATTCGACAGATTGTCTTAATAAAAATTATGCACTAACAAGTGAAAAAAAAATATATCAATATTTCATTTAAAAAATTTTATTTGAGGGGAGGAACAGGTGAAATGTCTTTCAAAATTATGATAGTAACACGAGTTTCTTTATCTATATATTCTCAAGATTTATGCACTAATTTAAATTCCTACCTTAGCAAAATCAATTTCTTGGGTTAATAACCCAGGAACCTCATGACTCTCTCTTTCAGCTGTGAGTGCAGAATTAAAAGAAAATTGATTGCAAACAAATCTTTAGTTGCTTTTACTTATCAAACAATAACTCGCAAAATATTTCTACTGGTGACCTTTTGCAAGAGTTCATCGCTTTCGTTTAAAACGACGTAACAAGCTGCAACTCACTCAAAACTTCCTTGTTTCATCATTAAAAGATATACTGGCTAACATCCTGGCATAGTGTTCTTCTTGACTCGCCTCAAATCCAATTGAAATCACGTTCAAGCTCTACTGGTGATGATGCTTTTGTTTGCATCCGAGCAAACAAATTCCGATTTCGTTTCCACAAGCTTTTATATATATTATTATTATTATTATTTGCGGCTCAGTTTTCTTGCACAGTGATTCAATTTATTGTCCGCCAATTTCGAATGGCCGAAACACTGGATTGTGGAATTGCGCTGAGGTGTAACTGGGACCCGGAAATTCAATTTTTCTTTTACGTATACCTTCAGTCTTAGCGTAATTTATGTAAAAGATATTCCATTCAATTATCTTTTCCTTCCAGGACAACTGAATCCTTAGTTTCCTTATGAGCCTATTTTTTTTAGTTTCAAACCTTTCTTATAATTAGACTTTTATTTTGATTGCCAGAATAACACTTAGACACTCTAAAGGAAATTTTTTTATTTTTCTGCTTTTAATTTATTAACACATATTATTGGCAGTAATTATCTTTCTAAATAATATTTTGTGCGGATTTCATTAATTTTTACACGTAATACTCAGTTTTCGTTCTACGATTAAGACCTTTCTTCATGTTACGAATTATAATTTTGAAAATGCATAAACGTCATGTCTAACATTATGCAAATTTTTGATTAAAAATTATAAATATAATTTAAAATAAAATATAAATACAAAACCTATTAAAATCTTAAATAGGAATGTCATTGTTATTATTTATACGAATGGATTTATTTTAATTTTTAAATGAATTCCTTCAGCAATACATAATTCAGAATAATACTAATTCAGAAAACATTAGTATCAGTCAAGAATATTGTTAAAACTACATATTCGATACACATTTAGCTACCGTATCCGTGAAAAATATATTTAAGTCTGCAGAAATATCTCCAAATGATGGGGTGTGATCTTTACAAAACAAACTTTCTAAATCTTTAAAGTATAAGTTCTATGACACTTCCCAAAGATGAACTGATTGCTTTCTTTTGTTATTAACACCCATCCAAGTAATATCTTCTACAGATACTTCAAGTTCTTATTGTTTAAAACTCGGACCAAACAGGGTATTTAACCTCATAAAGAAAGGTCGGGGAACTTTGATCCGGTAGTTCCCTATTTAAACATCCTTTCTTAGATAAACAATAATATTTCACTCGAAATTGGTGTCGTAAATCTTTTTGTAGAGCTTCTGTGTTTTTCTAGTGAGACAGTCATATACTTTCTACAGCTTAAGGGGTTCGGAATGCATGTATATAGCAAAATATATATAAAAGGATATCTTTAAGTAATAGTGGGCAGAGAAATGTGTTTGGCAGATATCTTTTGCACTGTAAAACAGGCTATTTTTTGAGAATTCATTACAGATTGTCAGTCAAAAATATAACTATCATATCTCCTTATAAAATGAGCATGCCTTGCAGCAAGCCATACACAAGCTCTCTGAGCTCTTATGCGCACGCGACAGGTAGGTCTAGTTTACCTACGACACTACATCTTAGAACCAGCCAAGAATAAGGAGCACCGCCCAACACTCATCACTTTTTCTGAACCCTAAACACGCATAGAAAGCCTGATTGCCACGACAGCAAAACCATAGACTAAAGGGCTTTATTGCATAATTCGGGGATCACACGTCCGAGTTCCCCAAGAACTTCAGATACAGTGTCTCACAAAAGTGATGGGACACTTGTGCTTTATAAAAAGAAACTGCAATAAAATAAATAAACAAACATGTGCAAAAAATTTTTGGGTGTGTTTCATATTTAAAGTTAGTAACAATTATTGCATAACATACATTTTGTCAAAATATTAAAATATTAATTTAGTAAAAATACAATTGTTCAGAACGGAGCAAAAAATGGCTCACATAAGTGATGGGACACTTACTTTTCCATCAAATATTTATCCAAAAATTTTACTTTTTAAAAGGTTTTAATATTTTGTTGGATTTCCTTTTACTTTTAAAACATGATTTAATCTTTTTGGGATGGATTCGACTAATTTTTTGTGATTTCTGGAGTGATTTTACCCCATTCTTCTTGAAGCACCGATTTTAGTTGTTTTGAAGAAATGGTGTGTTTGCCAATTCTTGATTCCAATTCTTGCCAAATATTCTCTATGGGATTTAAGTCTGGAGATTGTGGTGGTGTTTTTATTATTTCAGGACAGTTATATAGCAGCCAGAGTCTAACGTTCAGAGCAGTGTGCTTGGGGTCATTGTCCTGGTAGAATTTAAAATCGTTATGGAGGTTCAATTTTCGTGCTGAAGATTTCAAATTTTGCTTTAAAATATCAATATACTTGCACTGATCCATTATACTGTCAATAAAAACAAGATTACCAACTCCAGCGGACGACATACACCCCCATACCATAACTCCTCCTTCACCATGTTTTATTGTTGGTACCAAGTTCTGTTTGCGAAATTTTTCCCTGGGTTTTCTCTACACCAACATTCTGCCGTCAGAACCAAATATATTAAATTTACTCTCATCAGCAAATATAACTTTATTCCAGTAATCAGAATTCTTATTTATGTTGCATTTTGCGAAAGCTAGTCTGAGTTTTCTATTCTTTTCACTTACGAAGAATTTTTTCCTGGCTACTCTACCGTGATATCCAGCAGATCGAATTACCCTTCTAATAGTCTCGGGATTAACAATTATTGCATATAATGCTTGTAAATCAGCAGCAACTTTTGAAGCACTATTTCTTGGATTTTTTTTTTATATTTCGAACGATAATTCGCTTTATTCCATTGGATAGCTTTGATGGTCGGCCAGGTCTTCTTTTATCCTGAATCATATGATTCTTTTTATATCGTTTAATGATATTGAAAACTGTTGAACGACTCAAATTAACTGTTTCAGCAGTTTTTCTAATAGATTTTCCACGTTCAATATGCAAATTAATAACTTATTTTCGAATTTCAGACGAAGTTTCTTTTCGTTTAGCATTCATGGCTACACAGAGCTAAAAAACACAAAAATTCCAAAACAAACTGGAGAGAAATACTGCAGACGATTTTATAAATTATTGCCAATTGCTTTTAAGTAAAAATAAAACCCCAAAACATATTTTTATTGCTCATTTCAGACGATTTTTGTTGCATATATAATGGTGTCTCATCACTTATGTGAGCTATTTTTTGCTCCGTTATAAACATTTGTATTTTTATTAAATTAATATTTTAATATTTTGACAAAATGTATGTTATGTAATAATCTTTACTAAATTTAAGTATGAAACACACCCACAAAAAAATGTGTACATTTTTTTTAATTTATTTGATTAGTTTCCTTTTTGTAAAGCACAAGTGTCCCATCACTTATGTGAGACACTGTAAGCCGGGTACTCACTGATTCACCGCGTCCGAAGACATAACCCCAAATTTCCTGGATGTGCCATTGCTTTACCAACGTATCCGAACCTAAAAGTCAATAGAAAAATTAACTTCCGTATCGTCGTATCTCAGTATCTTAAAGTAGATTATTTTCATATTTTGTCTAGATGATCTTTCATCAAACTGATAATCCTCTTTCATCTAAATGCCAGACAAAAGAACAATCAATGATTTAATTTTCGTCCATGACTACTTTAGTTTAATCATTTTAGAAGATTCTTTGATAAAAGTAGAGCTGTCATTATAACAAATAGCTAGACATATTTTTTTTTCTTGACTATAAAAATTGGTTTGAAAACATAACTGTGGACATTCCATACGACGGCTAAATATGGCCATATTGCCATATGAGGAATGATTTCGGGGAAAACTTTTTTTAAGTTACTCTCTTTTATCCTTAATTAATTTTTCTTGTATGAAAATTTTTTAAATCTTACACACATATTTCTTTAATTCGTCATCTGAGAATAAGATGGTTCTATCTGGCCAAAACTCACTTTGCAGTTAACCCTTTCCAGCACTGTCAAAATATGTTAGTAAATTGAGAAATTATCGACTGACACCGGAATTCATAAACGAATTTTTTAGATATTTTGAAATCCTAATTTAAGCTTTTATTGTAAATGCAAAATCTTACTAAAATATTATTGGTGCCGATTGCATGTTTGGAATTAAAATTAGGTATCCCAGACCGGGCAGAGTGTGCCGGAAAGGGTTAATACACTTTGAAAATCAGCATGCTCTGTACGTGCAGCTATTAATGTTTGAAAAAGACCTTTGCCATTAACAAGTTCGTATGTAGGTATAGACAGCAATTCTAAAAATTCAATATAATATAAATAATTTTTTGTGGATTTTTTTACATTTAAGAGAATTGATAGAACTATATTATTTCGGAATGTCATGTCGTACTTAAAATAACAGGGTTCTAAGTTAAAAGAACCAGGTTAGTCTTCTTGTGAGTAACTTTTTACTGCTTAACAAAGTAAAATTTCGTAGATTAATTCGAATAAACATCAGTATGTATTTCTTACTACTGGACAGTAAAATATTTATTACTAACTATATTTTAATACAATAACAGCAAATTGCTACTTCGACTTATTATGACTAATTAATAGCATCTTCTCAAAATTAATGAATTTACATAAGTTAAATACATTATTTAATTGATTGCAGACTTTCTTAAATATTTAAATATGAACCCGGAAACTTCTTGCATTTTTACAAGTAATAACTAAGAACAAAACGGCTTTAAAGGTCTGATACTTCATCAACTATCCTGGTTAAGCATTTATCATGGACGTACAGAGACGTAACAAATGTCATGGACGTAGACTCTCGACGTCCATGACATTTATTAATTTATTCATCTTTGAAATTCCCTTTAACCCCTTGAGCTCTGCTGGTAGAATTTTCTACCACATAATTTTAATTCCAGAATGTCACAATAACACCAGAAAATCTGACCAAATTTACTTCAAAAAGGTTTAATGCATTTTTTCGTGTTTATCGTTAATGGTTTTTTTTCTTTGCAAAATACTGGCGCCAGTGTGACATTTGGAATTTTGAAGCAATTTAAACCCCAGAGCTCAAAGGGTTAAAGACTAAATGCCTAAATTCAACCTCATTTTCAGAGGCACATACAGAGTTGCCAAGTCTCCGGCTTTTTATACA
The DNA here is from genome assembly GCA_964019185.1 of Maratus speculifer. Classification (NCBI taxonomy): domain Eukaryota; kingdom Metazoa; phylum Arthropoda; class Arachnida; order Araneae; family Salticidae; genus Maratus; species Maratus speculifer. Next base: position 290,282,274 of record OZ025293.1, read on the forward strand.
CCAGTAAAATTTTAAAGAAAATGTTGTTGTTTTAAATCCCCAGAATGCTCCAATTAAATAAAACATACTTTTCTGTATTAAAATACCGATATCCAAAAAGCCGGAGACTTGGCAGCTCTGCACATATCATAAACTACACTCTTGATAAATTATTAATCATGGACCACTGGAAGAAACACATCTTCATTCACAAGAACCCTTTATTTTGGTTTAAAATTAAAGATTAAAAATACCCAATATACATGAATTATGTAAGTACATAAGGTTTAAAAATGAAGTTTGTGCATACTCACAGATCTTTAAACGGGATAAAACTAGAATTTTGGAGCAAACGTCGATGTATTGTAAAATGCCTATTCACTCTGATTTCAGTGTACATATTATATAAATGTGAATTTTATCGAACATATCTAGGAAATTGGGAAAGATAGCTACAGCAAGACAAAAATAAAAGCGTAAAGAAGACTCTATTTACTTTAAAATAATGTCTCATTTTAAAATAATTTTATTAAAATCCATGAAGTTTTAATTTTTCGATAACCAAGCATCGGCTTAAGCACAAAGTGATGCAAAATGGCTGGGACAAAATGCATCAGCAATCCCATTCATTTTGCATCATCCTCTATTGCATGTACAACTGTGGCAATGTAAAGCAGATGCATTTTGATCAATGAAATCAAATATGTATGCAAGGTAAGATTTATTTTAACACTAGAACCGCCATTAGGGGTCAAAATGATCCCTGCCAGATTGATAATAGTCGATTCTAACCAGAATTTTCTTCACAAGATTCGTTAAATATATGCAGCAGATAAATAGAATAATTAAATAACTTAAAAAGTTTAAAATTAAAATTCTGGTGATAAACACTTTTTATTAAACTTCAGTAAAATACCCGGCGGTTCTAGTGTTAATTAAAAAAATCAAGTTAGGAATGCCTTACATGTCCATCATCTGCAACAATGTATGCGTATGCCTGCGATAGAATGTGTATTGCAAGTTAGTAAGATATAAAAAAATAGTTTAAGTGCTCGCTAACATCTGACATTTCAAATGCACCTTAAACCCTTTATTTTTTATTAAAAAGTAATATTTAAAACAAGAAGCAGCAATATATAAGCCTGTGTAATATACACATGTTTAAAAAAAAACTTTCACAAATGTTGTATAACACGTAATTGTACTTTTATTCAGTTATCATTCTGAAATACAGTAATCCCTTAAATATTCGCGAGGGTTAAGTTCCGCGAACATCAAAACCGCGACCACAAAACTGCTGTTTTTACATTCTGTTCGCACCACTATTTAAAAAATATATACTTTGTATTATATTTTTCTTGCAAATGTTGTCTAAGGGTATGTAAAAGATTTTTCTTTTAAAAAAGTAGTGCAAATGTTGAAATGTTCTACACTTTCTATTTCGCGAATAATCAAAACTCGCGAATGTTAAGAGATTACTGTACGACAAGTACGTAATTTCTGGCGTACAATTCGTGGATCAAACAATTCCATTTGAACCCAGAAATGTTATTTAACAATAGAAGCCTTAGGAGTGGATACAAATGAAACGGTTTCAAGCTGTAACAGTTACGCGTCACAAATCTGAAATTTGCAACGGGCATGAAAACGGCGATACAAAAGTAACACTTGTGACCGTAACAAATGAAGATAGCGGCGGCGTAACAAAGTTGTTACCGTGTATCGATTATTTTCAACGATAGGCTCTTTTGATTGGCTAGTAGCCTTTGGATTGTTTATAAATAAATCACGTTGCGAAGATAATTTTGTTGTATAAAATGATTTAAATTTTACAATCTAAATGAAGTTATTGATTCTTCCAGAGTGTCTGCATACTGATTATTGAAGTGTATTGTTCTGAGTATTTTCTTGCTAAACAAACTTTTGCCTGAATAAATATTGCCTCATGTATGTGTTAATTAAACAAGTCACATACTTTGGCAATAAAAATTCAGTTTTTTCTATTTTTGATCGAAGATGAAAGAAATGAACCTCCAGCACCAGAAGCAAGTCTTTAATATTGTTATATTCCATTATGGAATATGTTATATGCCATGTAAGCACTTGTTAAATAGGTAGGAAGTAAGGTATATGCGTTTTTATTATTTCACAGCTGAAAAATCTTGCTGTTGCAGGAGAAATTTTTTACTTTAGCGTCGTTTAATAACAGTGTATTTTGCAATTTAGAAGAATTAAATAAAATAAAATACAATGTGGGAATTTTAAACATTCAAATGATCATTGTTAGTAGATTAAGTTATCAGTTTTAAATTAGTAGATTACTTTAGAATTATTATTTATTTAATGCTTATAATAATTTAATATAATGCAGATTGTTATCTGAAAACAATATGCATTGAGCTTTCATAAATCGTAACATATTATTTTCTCTTTTGAAAGTATAGTCATGGGAAAAAAAATGAAAGCATCAAGTATTTTTAAATCGCTTCTTTGAATAACTGAGGAGCATTGAGTTTCCGTGACTTGTGCATTTTATAAGAATAAATTATACAACTTTTATTTGTGCAATAGTATACAGAAAAATGCAGTTTTGATTGAGAGAAAGCCAGAAAGTAATTTATTGTTTATTAAGTATTGTGCAATGTAATAAAAATTGCTTACAAAAACAATTTGAAGGTTTTCTTGTCTTGATGCTGAAGTTTGTAGGCTTCTGAAAGTGAAACTAAATAACCAAAATGTGTTTGCTTGGGGGTGAGGAATTCAATCAATTTACTCAGCAATGATGAAGTGATTTTTTAATGGAGTAAGGAAAAAAGTTTATATTTTTTATTGATTCATTATAATAAGTGGCAGGATTAGCTTATTTTAATCATAATTTAAATCAACTAATTAAAAAAATATATTTAAATTGATTTTGCAGTAAATTTTTATTTTAAATCAATGTAAGATATTTTGTAAAAGATATGTTTGTCCAAAAATACATTTTAAGCTTTAAAAGTGGGAGAGGTATTATTATGATTATGAATTCTGTGAAAAGTTAAGAAATAAAGTACTGAATACATTTGCAAGAAATAAAATGCTTGCAAGTTAGATTTCTAGAAAGCTTTCAGTCTCTAATTCAATATTCCACTACATCAATACTCATCCCTTCCTACCAACCTAACATTATATATGTAAACAAATGCTCCGATTAAGTTGGTGATTTTTTTTGACAGGGTAAAGGAAAAAGTTTATATTTATTCATTCATTATATTTAGTGTTATAATAAATATTTTACTTGGGGGACAGGATTTGTTGATTTTAATCATAATTCAAATGTTCCTATTAATAAATGATTTAAGTTAACTTAAAAAAAAAAAAAAAAAAAAAAAAAAAACTATTTTAAATCTTTATCAAGGTATCTTGTAATATGTTTGTTCAAAAATACATTGTAACTGTTAAAAGTGGGAAATGCTTTTTTAAGTTATTAAAATCAAGCATAACCACAAGTGGAGAATTTTCAGAAAATCTTACCACCCAGCAAAATGCAACATATAGTTGAAAAATGTTATGAAAAAAGTTATGTCACTGTAAAAATAGCAAATTTCTATTGCTACAATGCATTTTCATTTTTTAATACATAAAATTAAGAAATATATATAAGAAAGAAATGTTTAATATAGAATAAAACTTTGTATCGTGTAATTTAGAAAGTTTAGAAAGATAAGCTAACTAGAAGAGAAAAAAAATAACTTTTTGGCATATCTCTGTAGTTTGGAATTTTCGAAGATTACCTAAAAATGTACTTGATCTATCAGAGAATTCACTCGCCAGTGGCGAATAAAATTACGTATTTCCCTACTCCTGAACATAACATTTTAAAATGAAATCATAAGTAGAGAATGTGTAAGTTAAGATAATAAATAGATAGGATACTTGTAAAATTGTAGCTATTATTAGTAAAGAGACTGCTCATACAATACTAGACATTTATTTATTTAATATTTTCAAAAGTAAAAGTAAATTCACATTTTAAAATTAGATTTCTGTTTATATTGTTTATTTTGTTTTACTATATAACAATATTTTTATATGCTTAAAACAGTTCAGATTAACCAATTATTATTTTTTTTTCAGATAAATTTAAATAAGTTTTTCTAATTATTAACTTTAATGATTTAATGAAGGATATTTTGATTTAAAATTGTACTTTTAAACTTAAATTTTGAATTTTAAAAATCACAAAAATCTTGCTTAAAGAGTAGAAAGAAATATTATTATTTAATAATGAATTTATCAAGATGAGTAATATATTTAAAGAATCAAAATATTTACATGGTGAGTAGAATGTGTTACATTCTGAGTAGTAAGTATTTCATTAAGAAAAACTAAAAATGAACTTTTTACCTTTTTTTTTTTCCCAAAGGTATCTCTTTGAATGTATTTAAATTTGTAAATAAAATCCCCCCCCTCCCTGAAAAAAGCTTTTGAAAGCTTATATAGTTATAAAAATGGCTCATATAGTTTAGGCCTTCCCCTCCCCCCCTAACTTCTTGTATAAACAAAAATGCTGCTTCTAGGCATAGTTTACATCTCTATATAATAAAGCACAGTATACCCGCATAGCATGCCTAACTGTTTTTTCCTCCCCCCCCCCCCCCGCTCCCTATTTTTTTTTTTTTTTTTTGCATAAGTAGTGGGTTCAGTTATGCAATAGAAGATTTAAGTTAAATCGTTAAATGTAAATGGTGCTTCAATAGCACCAATTTTTTCAATATCTTCTTATTCAACTTCAATATCATAAGTTTTTTTTTTTTCTAAACTATTTTTACATTTAACCAATTTATACTCCAATCAAGAAAATTTTCTTTCAAAGCTTGACTGAAATATTAAATGTAACTTTATGTTATTAATTGTAAATCTGTGTTTTTCAAAAGAAAACAGTTTTTTTTTTTTTTTTTTTTTTTTTTTTTTTTTTTTTTTTTTGTAAACATTGCATATTTTTAATCTTTATCTTTGCTAAATTTACATAATTAATGTGTTTTATTTAGAATTTCAGTTATGTTCATCAACGCATGAAATTTGCATTCTACATGCATACTAACAGAACCCAGACTAGACTCACTATGTCTTATGATGACTGATGAGATAAGTCTGCAAAAAATTAATTATTCTGCCCTGTAGATATATAGCTTGTACAAAAAGTTAGATTGATTAAAAATGTTTGTCATTTTAGAAATTTATTAATTTATCATTTTTCTAAAACTTTGCTTGTAGCTTCTGTGTACCTTGGATTTTGCATTTATCAACAATGTGTAAAATAAATCAAAACATTATGGAATAATTAAAAAAAAAATTGTTTAAACCAAACAACCCTGGTTTGCAATGATAAACTCATTGCAAACCAGAATCTGACTATGATAGTGAATTTTTATTTAAAAAAATCAATATAATTATTAGTAAAATAATTGGGTGACGGTGGAAGAGACTGTGCATACAAAAAGAATACTTTTCTAGCTATTTTTATTGATTTAGTTTATGTGCGTATAGAGGGGTGGGGGGGTTGTAATTTTCACATCTTGGATCCACCTTTGAGTATAATGGTAGTATTTCATGCAGGATAATTTATTATCACAGTTTTTTACCTTTGCCTTTTATAAAATTTTCTTAAGTGAAAAAAAAAATTCAAATATTATGAAATTTCTATAAGACGTTTTAAAGATTTTAATAATTGAAAGAAATGTTTTTTATAAATATAAAAGCAAACAAATCTTAAATTTCATAAAATTAAAAAAATGGAAGAAATTTTAGATAAAAACTTAATTCGAAACGTACTTTTCCATTCTAGATTTGTAATTTTAAAAAAAATCATAGGCTATATTATTATTCTAGTGCAGTGGAACACCCTTTATTCATTTCTAATTTATATGAATTTACTTTTAATCATTTCATTTTGATTTCCCACAAGAGAGAAAGTCTATTGTTGTTGAGAGAATTTAAAATTCAATTAATTGTTCTTGAATAAGTTTGGAAAAACAAAAGAACCCCTTAAAATTAATTTTTTACAATTTGTTTAAATTAAACATAACAAAAAATAGAATTGAAGCACTCGTTGAAGATAATTTTTAGTAATATTTTGTTTTTTATATTCATGTGTTAAAAATTATCTTAAACAGAAGGAAAAAGATACCCGAAGAAAAGAACAATAAACTGTTTCAATTTTTCAGTAAACATATATGATAGAAGCTCATTTTTTGGATCTTAATATGATATTTTTGATAAATTTTGAAGAATTTTATTTTATTTATTTATTTTTATTGATATATTTAAAAATTGTCTTGTACATGAAATCGTGATTAAAAGAAAAAAATATCCTAGATTAGGTTATTTATATTTGAACCCCCTCCCCCCAAAATAATAATAATAATAATAATAACAATAATATGCAGTGGATGCATTGAATGGTATTTTTTGGACATTTTGATAGCAGGCATCTGTTCCAAAACCTTGTCCATTGCTTGATTTTTTTTTTTTTTTTTTTTTTTTTTTTTTGACATGATCTATTATTTCAATACATTCTGAATGATTTGAATGTGAAAATATTTCATTTATCCACCATATAATTTTATTTATATATTTTTCTTCAGGCTATAAATAAAAACCAGATAGTTTTTTTCCCTTATGGTGAGTATCATTAAGTAAGAATTTAATGATAATATTTTAATTATTATTTTGATAAATTAAATCTTTAAAGTATATTTTTTATCATTCAAAACAATTTAAAAAGTTTGATTAAATATATCCCTGAAATAATTTATATATAAAAAACAATTTAATTAGAAATTCTTTACTTTTTCAGATTAATAAAATCATATGCTAAACTATTGAAAAAAATACTATATTATAGTACAGTGAAAAACCATGATCACCTCTTGATGACAAAAATAATAAACTATTCCAAATTGTTTTGAGAGCTTTAATATGTTTTATTTTGTTACATTTTGGTATTATTTTATGTTAATATGTTTAAAAATAATCTTACATGTAAGGTTCTGATTAAAGTAAAACAAAATCTAAGTTAATATCCTATTTATATTCTTCAAGGGAAAAAAAAATTGCAGACTATATTGGATATGTTGTATTGTATGGTTATATGTTAGGTACTTCAAAATATATTTTATGGCTTCTCAAATACATCTGTCCTCCCCACTTTACCCTTTGTTGTCATAAAAAAGTAGAATTACAATTTATACAATTATAAATAAATATGAGATTTATACTTTTTAAATATCAAGGATATGTGTGATTATGATTTGTTCTAATTATTACAAAACAGAAGTAATTTTATTTAAAAAAAATATTTTCCTTTTTACACTATTTATTATTATTAATAATCATTTAAAAATTATAAATATTTGTATTCAATTCTATCTCTTTTTTAACATAACAAATTATTAAACTAATCTCGTATCTTACCTTCGGTTTAAAATTCAAGCCATTATTTATAGCTATTAAGATTTCAAATCAATAATAATTATCATTCAGTTATAAGAAATACAAATTTATATATATTTTTCCCTGTCTGTCTGTTTGTAGTTTAGCAAACAAACTTTCATTAGTAAATAAATTATAATAAAAAAACAACACAAGTTGTTAAATGTTATTTAAATTTACATATAAAAAAAAAACTACGTGTTTGGATTAAATTTTTAAGAAATAAAATCGATCCAATTTTAGCCCTCTTAAAAAAAAAAAAAAAAAAAAAAAAAAAAAAAAAAAAAAAAAAAAAAAAAAATAGAAAACTTAATATTCACAACATTTATAATTTTCGCTATTTAAATAAGATTATTTTTCCAATATTTGCTGATATTTGATCAAAAATCGCCGCATTACGTGATATGCCGACATATTTTGTTTACGTTTTCCGGAGTTGTTACCGGCTTGAGACAGCTTGCTACGCGTCTCACGCTGTAACAAATTTTTATGACAACAATCACAACTTTGTGACGGTAGAAGCCGGTTGGCGTTTCATTTTTATCCCGCTTTGTAGGATTTGTGACTGTGTCACAAGTTGTTACGGGAAATGTTTCATTTGTATCCACTTCTTATATTTACTGTGATCTAAGCAGTTAAGTTTTATTTAAAAAATGATTTTTTGATCTGCGGATTATAAGACGGAAATTACGGTAATTCTTTTATATCGTATTTGAAGAAAATAGGAACCACAATTCTCCATGCTCAGATAATATAACTTTATTCTTTCTTTAATTATATTTTTGATAAATGTAAAATTTTAATGCATTATTTCGTGAAACAAAAATACATAACATGTGCTTAGTTATTGTAACAAATATAAGGATAAAAATTCCCAGTCATTTTTTAATATCAATCCTTGAATGCTACTTTATATCTTGTTTGCTCTTACATCTTTCAAGCATCTTTAACTTCCATTTTTTTAAGCAAAGATGATTTTTGGCTAAAGACAACTAATCAATATTCTGTATTATTAAATTTGTGACATATTATTTTAGCTTTCATTTTTCTTTTTTAATTTAAAAAATATTCTTGTTAGAAAATTTCCCAGAAATAAGGAGTACTACAAGGATTTTTTTAAAAAAATCAGAGATAGGCGTTTTTAACGAATATTGTTTTTTAATAGCGTATGTGACACAGTTACCTTCAAACTATTTCCCTTCTACATAGATATTTTTCTTCAAACGCGAGTAGTTTTCTGAAAACATTGGTTTTACTTAGGACCATCATAGCTGCGTCCCTTTTAGATGGATTTTTGAAAATACGACTCTAGCCAACTCCTTCACAGGACACATTGCTTTCCCATTTACACCTCTAGGACATGTACAATGTTTCTCTCGGTATTTTCTTCACGTGCGGACAGATTTGAAATTAGTATATTGGTCTTCAAATATCACTTCTGATTTCTATGAATGCGTACGACTTCACTTAACAGAAACACATTGTCAAAGAAAATCAGGACTTTGGAAATACTTCTTTGGCGCTACATATAACGTATAGGAGCGGAATAAGGAGTATTTTTTTTAATAAACCTTTTTTTGCAAGGGAAAACCATATCTCATAATCTATGAAGTACAGTGGAATCTCTCTATCTAAACACTCTCTAATGTGAACACCCCAGTATTATCAACACATTCCGACGGTCCCGGCGAAACTGCATAGATTTAACAAAAGATGAACTCTCTGTATTCTGAACATCCTATAATCTGAACACCCCACTATTATGAACGCTACTTTTGGTCCCCATTTCTATTCCACCTCTCTGTAAACTGAACATGTGTTTGCAATCTGAATTCGAATTCCCATGTTGGAAATTCAGGAAAACTGTTACAGAAAAAAAAAGATTCAACAAATTCGATTAAAAAATAAACATACAAAAACTCTTTTAGATTTTTAGTATGTACTTGAAGGTGCAATTTGTTTGAATACTTAAGGTAAAATCTTTAGATAAATATTAGAGCACTTGTCACATTATTATCAGCTGTAACTACTGTAAGAGAACTTTAACTGCTGTAAGAGAAATCATTTTATGATTTTTTTATTAGAAAATATAAAAATTTATTTTTTGACTAATTGCACAAATTACCGTAAGTTAAAACAATCCACTTGAATATTGGTTATTTCAAATACCGTAATTTCGGGTATATAAGCCGCAGATCAAACAATTCTTTTTCGACCCAGAATTTTTTAAGAAACAAATATAACTAGTTAGATCGCCGTAAATATTTGTCTTTAATCACTAAATAAGATCTCTGGGTCCAAAAAGAATTGTTTGATCCGCGGCTTATACACCCGAAATTACGGTAATAGTTTTATTTGAATTATTGTTGATCACAGCTTAATCATGACATTTTAAAGATTAATTTTTGAATTTTTGACTGATTAATTCGATTAACCAATTACTGGGAAAATGGAATTTAAAGAAACTATTTGCTTATAATTTTGTTGCTATTTAATTTCAGCATATTTCATTTTTGCTTATGTTAGAATATTCTTTAAGGGTTGCAGCAATCATATTACTCTACTTTAAAAAGTTAAAAGGAAGGAGATATATTAAAAAAAACTTTAGTACAGGCCTTATTTGATCAACAACTGGCTCAGTCACCCTGTAGTAATAGTAATAATGTATTCCCAATCTCCCTCTATAATGAACACCTCCATAATCTGAAAATGTTTAGTCTGTCCCATGAGTGCTCAGAATAGAGCGAGTCCGTCCACTGTACTTGCAGATGAATATTTAAAGGATGATCTCTCTTAACTTATTGGTATTAGAGTTTATACATATTTCAATTCGGTCACACCTCCTCCTGGAACAAAATTTTATTTTATGATTTTTCAGAATATCGCAGATGAAGTTTTACTAGTTGTTTAATTTTTGAATATCAGAAGAATATGGAAGGATTTTATTCTAGGCAGCTCTTTGAACCCCCCCCCCCAAACCTCCTGGATTTTAAACTGCATCTCAGAATCCAACAAAGCTTTACAGATAGCATTTCCCACGTTAGTAAAGGTAGGAAATAGGCGTGCAAGGAGTTTTAAATTTGGCCCAGTGCCCTTAGTATCAGAAAGTGTTTATGAATTTCTATCATTAGTGCAATGTGATGGAACTTCAGAAAATCCGAAACAGCTGTCTGACTTTTCTACACAGATACATTAAATTGTGCTCTTTTCACATTATCTGTTTACTTCTTAATAAATAAATATTAAGAACTATTTTAAATAAAATTTTACAATGTATCAAGAAACATTAGAACAGCATTTTTTTCGAATTGGAAATAAATTAGGAATACATGAATAGAGAATTCAGCAACACCTTGCAGTTTGCAAAATATTTAGCTGTATGTTAGTAAGCTTTAAACCCTGACTTAAAACATCTTTAGAATAGTTGAGGTGATTTAAACGACAAAATTTACAAAAATAGAAAGCAATGTAATGGTGCTAAAGAAATCTTAATGGTCATTAAGAAAGCATTGGGTTCTTTGCCGCCAATAACATTTAAAAAACCAATCAATTCAATAAAAACTCACTTAATTGATGTTACCAAAATAAGAGAAATACAATTACTAAATAACATCATATGCAAGAAATGAATAATTCTTCCATTGTTAATACACATTTAAGATATTTTAGCCGATTTTTTTATCATAAAAGTCATGATAATTTAATTAATTATTTATTTTGTTATGATTTACTTAAATACTTTTACATGATTTAATCATTACTTGATTTATTTTTGCATTATTATTAAATGAGCTAGCCTGTTTTGTTGTGATTAAATGTTTGAGGCTGGCTGTATCAAAATTTGAAAACCTTGAAACAATAAAACAACAAAATTGAAAATTTTGAACAAATTGCAAAATGTATAGAACATTTTATGGATGGACAGTTTGCGGAAAATTTGTTTTGTGAAAAATAAACTTGTAGTTCGTTAAAATGTTATTTTTTTTATTTAACTTATAAGATGTATAAAAATACACTTTCTTCCAAGCGAAATAGAATATACAGATGGTATTTTTTAAATTTTCACTTAAAATTTGAGCTGAATAACCGATATTGGTCTTTTTGCTCTTTTCAAAATTTTTCTTTAGCAAAATAAAAAACTTTAATAATTTAAATACATTAAGGCTTAAGTTAAAAGACAGTTTTCAAAGGATGTGTAATATGTTTCTAAACAAGAATTAATAAAGAAGAAACAGCTAAATAAAAAAAAATACATTTTACAGTACACTGAATTTTAAATTATATTAACCATAATACTTATGGGAAGTATTTCCTTGAAAGAAAAAGAAATAAGCAGTAATTTTTTAGAATGCTAGAACTGATGAAATGAATTCTTATTGGTTTTGTTTCTTCGTTTTTGTTAAAGCTTTGTGTTTTCGCAGTTCATTACCGCCAACAGATGAAGAACAGGTTCTAGAGTTAAGCGCGCAAAACATCCCCAAGTGATGCCTCCTTTTTTTCTTTAAATTTCACACTTCTTTCTCTTTCGTTCATTGTTCTTATGAAAGCTAATGAGATAAAAAAGGATGGTCAAAAGATCCTCGATTGCTATGCACTTAAGTTCAATACTCGCTACAAGAAAGCGTTGACAAACCAAGACATCACGAATATACTAAACGTCTTGAACATATTAAAGAAAAACAATCATTTTCATAAAGTTTTAGTTCATAATATCCATTAGTTTTAGACAGTGACGTAATATTAAAAATTTATAGATATCTCGAATAGTCATTTTCAAAGAAATCGAATAATTATTTCAATAATAAATAAAAAAAATTATGAGACTAATTAACCTTTCAAATAAAGCATTAATCGTATTATCACAAAATCAGCATTTTAATTATTTTAAATGGAAGAAGTAAGACAGTAAATTTTAGAGAATGGCAATTAAAAGTGAGTGAGTCAACGGGATGTCCGACAGAGCCCCTCATATAGTAATAAAACTCATTGAAAATAAAAGTCTTAGTCTATGAATATATAAAATCGATTGTCATGTTAAAATTCTTAAGATTTAACAATTTGCACTCTAGGGGGACACTCAATGTACTGCGACAACTCGAAAGATGACTTTCACTCACAACTCTATGCATAACAATAACTGGAGAGGCGACTCGCACTCACTAATCAGTAAATTGAGGCAACTAGAAATGTGCTGACAGTAAAAGTCCTTAGCGGTCCTTGGTACCAGAGTCTTTAATTTAAATTAGAGATAGACATTACTAATCGTATAGTCATGTAATAAATAAATATTATAATCATATATTCAGGTAAAAAAATAAGTTAGATTAATTAATAAATATATTCTTGTAATAAATAATTACAGTGTTTGTTTTAAAAAAATTCTCGGGTTGCTGGTTTCGCCGTACCAAAAAAGGCCTAGAGTGCATAGGGTCAAATCTCCCGAAGCTGCTTGAAGTCATATTTGAAATAATATTAATTTGTGAGAAAAGAATACAGGATTTGAAAGTTTAATAATATTAAATACTGCAAATAAAAAAATGTAATTGCAGATTTATTACTTTAAAATGTAAAAGATATTTCTTGTGCTTTACATATTCAGTTTTTTTTTTTTAGAAATATTTTATCATACATTGAAGACAGGAACTTAGAGGAGGAACATGTTATGACACGTTTTCGTAAACATTGTTTTATTTTATAGATGAAAGTATTATATCACATAGTAAAACTAAAATACTAAAATTCTACGTAGAATTGAAGATATGATACAGTATCTTTTAATATTTAATAGTTTTATATTTAATAATGTGATGCTTCCATATCTCATTTTTATCATTAGAAATGATGAAAATAATGTCTATTATTTAATAAATAAATGTTAATATTCTTTTCTAGGAAAGTTTAGTATCCCCTGTTAACATTCAAACGTATGCTACTTACAAGGAAGGTCTCCATACAGGCATACTCAGAAAAATATAAAAAAATTACTGAATGTTCTTCTCATATGGATATATTTATTTATAAAGGAAATTTTGGCGAAACCTCGATAGAGTGTCAGTAAAAAATAATGAAATTTTCATTTATTTGGTGTCTTATCACTAGTTGTCGATGAAACAGAATTTTAAAAAATACGCTTTTACATCATATACTCTTCGCGATGAGAATCTTTTGCTTAATTTTTAATCTTTTATCCGCAGTTTTTCTAAACAGAAAATTTTCTGTAATTGAATCGCGAAAATGCTCTGATTAAATAAGGTAAGCATTACAATAAAAAAATAACTGGTGGGAATAATGAAGGATTCTGACATTCTGAGCGACAATTAACAAGAAATTTTCAGATGCATTAAAATTCTTTGCTTTTGGCGGGGAAAAATCCTGCTCGCCAAATCGCGTGTCACTTTCATGTTTTCACGCCAAATATTCGTTTTTTTAATTATTATTTACAGAATTTACAGACTCTCTACAGGAATCCCGCCACTAAATTTAACTGATCTTCTTTAATATGATCTTCTTTAAATTGTACAACTAACATTTTTTTTAACATATCCTGAATATTCATTGTAAGGAGACCTTCCTTGTTAGAAGGGAATAAATAAATAATTAAATTACCCCAAAAAACTTTCAAATGAATTCTCTCAAATACTAAATTGTTTTGCATAACATCTTCTACTCCAATCTTTACAAAAAGCAGTAACAGTCTCAGAAAGTAATGGATTTTGAAACTGCTCACGTGTCTTAAAAAATTTTCTTTATATGAATGAAGAGGGCTTAAAAGAGATTATATAATCTGAAAAATCAGGACATATGGCGTACTGCACAATTGGTTCACTTTGATATTGCTTTTATTGTAAGGAGAATAGACATATTATTTGCAATACTCTTATGTGGTGAAATTTTTGAAAAATCTTGTATAGAGTAAAAACACTTAAACTATGTTTATTTTAATGCGATTAGTCCTTCAGCACACACGTCTACATCTTTAGCGTTAGCACACGTGTGGTATAAATCTCACCCCATTATGTCTCTCAATATATTTTTGGTTATATACATTTTATAAACAAATCCACTTTTCTGTAATGTAAAATGCACCAGTACTACTTATTTTTACCGGAAAAAATGCTTTTTATATTTATTTTCAGATTTTACAGAAAATTATGTAAAAAGCACGTTTTTACTCTGAAAAATGCAAACGATTTGTTTTATCTCTTAACACATAAATTATTACAGAAAATAAATATGGGTCAATCCATTTCAAGTGGGCAGAAAATATTTTTTTGGTCGCTCGACCATTTTTTAAAAATCGGAAATTTTTTGTACAACATCCCCAATATTACGGGAGTTTAAAATGACCGTTATTTTTAATTTTACTATTTTTTGTTTGTGCATGGCGACCATCTTTTTTTCATCGTGTTCAGCGATTTTCTCAGATACTAGGATACACAAAATTGTAAATATCTCGTCTTTAATTTTCCCAATTGAAATGGGGTTTGCAGCATTTTGTTCAGAATAAAATAGGCTAAATGTACAGTCGTAGAGTAATTTTGGAAAATAAATTTTTACAGGTTAAATTTTAGCACAATATTTAAGATTTATTCCAAAATCTATCTGTTTGCAAGAGGACATTTTTCATGCAAGGGAAACTGTCAACCTTACACAATTTTTTCTACAAATAGGACATAAGTGCGTGCACTCACACACCAAGTCCCAGATCTGAAAGTTGATTTCTCTTTGCAAAAAAAAAAAAAAAAAAAAAAAAAAAAAAAAAATCCGAAATTCGTCAAAAATTCAAAAATCGCACTTTTTAGTCTTTGATATCTCTGGTGAGGCACGAGATAAAAATCTGAAATTCTGTCTTTTGATAGTATTGTGTAGTAGTGTTATGTACAGATAATTTCAAGAAGGGGATTTGACTACAAGCTGCGATATGACATGGACAATATGGGAAAACAATACTGCCAAACTATTGTAACCTACTATGTAATTGTTCAACAAGACTGTCAACCTTGCACAATTTTTTCTACAAATAGGTCAAAAGTGCGTGTACTCATACACCAAGTCCCAGATCTGGGAGCTGATTTCTCTTTGCGAAAAAAATTCCGAAATTCCTCGAAAGTTTCAAAAATCGCACGTTTTAGGCTTTCATATCTTTGGTGGAGCACGAGATAAAAATCTGAAATTCTGGCCTTTGATAGTATTGTGTAGTAGTGTTATGTACAAAAAATTTCAAGAAGGAGATTTGACTACAAGCTGAGATATGGCATGGTCAATATGTAAAAACAATACTTCTAAACTATTGTAACCTGCTATGTGTTTGTTCATATTTACAAAATATTAAACTAATGGTGATGATGCAAAGTGACAAAGATCATCTTCAAATTCTGTTTAAATCGTGATTTAAATAATTCAGATTGTATGCTAAGCCAAAGCATCATTTGTCTAGATGAACAAAACATACTGGAAATGCTATTCGTCAATTTCAATGGCCCCGAAAATATTTTGTTTGATTGACCGTTTTTAAAAAATCTGAAATTTTTTTGTACAACAACCCTAATATGAGGGAAGTTCAAAAAGACTATTATTTTAATTTTAAAATTTTTCATTTGAGCATGGTGGCCATCTTTGTTTCATCGTGTGCAGCTCTTTCCTCACATTAAAGTTTGATATCTCTTGTGCGGCGTGAGATAAAAATCTGGAATTATTGTGGCTTTTGATAGTATTTTATGGTAGTGTTATGCACAAAAATTTTCAAGAAGGAGATTTGTCTATAAGCTGAGATACGGTGATTAAAAAAAATTTAAGAAATGCTATTACGAGTACATTAGGAGAAATGAGATTAGTCTCTTTTATTACAATATTTACACAGAAAATATCGTTTGTCGAAAACAGTTAAATAATAAACATTTAATTTACAAAGATACTATATATGCTCAACAAAGAGCTTAACACTATTTACGAGAGATGTTATGAGTTCGACCAGTTACTGTTATCAGTCCATTAGGCTGTTCTTTCTCAAAATTTTATTTGAAGCCACCCAAATCTTGTCATCCCTTGTTGACATGAATGAAATTCTCTAGGTTTAATAACTGAAACCATGTCAATTCGATCAGTTGCAACCCATTGTATGTAATTTACTTTTCCTGAAATGTATTCCGAATAAAATTGTTGCAATAGCACTTCTAGTAGGTTTGTTCATCTGGACAAATAGTGTATTGGCTTAGCATACATTCTGAATTGTTTAAATCACACAGAAGCATTTGAAGAAGATATTTGTAATTAGCATTTAACTTTGTACCATAAATAATTACTTTAAAATTTTGGAGGTATGAACAATTACATAGTAGGTTACAATAGTTTGGCAGTATTGTTTTCACATATTGTCCATGTCATATCTCAGCTTGTAGCCAAATCTCCTTCTTGAAATTTTTTGTACAGAACACTACTACACAATACTATCAAAGGCCAGAATTTCAGATTTTTATCTCGTGCTCCACTTTAGATATCAAAGCCTAAAAAGTGCGATTTTTGAAATTTTTGACGAATTTCGGAATTTTTTTCGCAAAGAGAAATCAACTCCCAGATCTGGGACTTGGTGTATGAGTACACGCACTTTTGACCTATTTGTAGAAAAAAATTGTGTAAGGTTGACAGTCTTGTGGAACAATTACATAGTAGGTTACAATAGTTTGACAATATTGTTTTTACATATTATCTATGTCATATCTCAGCTTGTAGTCAAATCTCCTTCTTGAAATTTTTTGTACATAACATTACTACACAATACTATCAAAGGCCAGAATTTCAGATTTTTATCTCGTGCCCCACCAGACATATAAAAGCCTAAAAAGTGCGATTTTTGAAATTTTTGACGAATTTCGGAATTTTTTTCGCAAAGAGAAATCAACTCTCAGATCTGGGACTTGGTGTGTGAGTGCACGCACTTTTGTCCTATTTGTAGAAAAAATTGTGTAAGGTTGACAGTTTCCCTTGCATGAAAAATGTCCTCTTGCGACCGGATAGATTTTGGAAAAAATCTTAAATTTTGTGCAAAAATTTCACCTGTAAAAATTTATTTTTCAAAATTATTCTACGACCGTACATTTAGCCTATTTTATTCTGAACAAAATGCTGCAAACCCCATTTCAATTGGGGGATATAAAAGACGAGATATTTACAATTTTGTGTATCCTAGTATCTGAGAAAATCGCTGCACACTATGATACAAAGATGGCCGCCATGCACAAACAAAAAATAGTAAAATTAAAATAACGGTCATTTTGAGCTTCCATCATGTTAGGGTTGTTGTACAAAAAATTTCAGATTTTTTAAAAATAGTCGAGCGACCAGTGCTGTACCACTTGAAATGGATTGACCCATATTAATTACATTTAATAACCTTTCATCAATCTATGTAAATAGCTTTTATCTTACTCTTTCATTAGAATTATTTTAGCGTGTGTTATGCCATAAGAAATGATCGCATCCAAACGAAACATCTGTACATGCGCGGGATTATTTAATCCCAAGGGGTATATTTCTCCACTCCAAGTAAACAAAGAAAAGACATTTCTTCACCCACCGCTTCACGACCTTTACCTGTAAAAGGCAGGTCAGAAGCGTCCTGAAAAAAAAATTATCTTTTCAATAAAATTTCGAAGATCGACTTTTTTTTTTTTTTTTTTTTTTTTTTGAGAAAAACGTGATTGTTGTACATTTTATCTCAATGCATGTGCTGATTGATTAAGTAAATTTATATACTTTTATTTAAACACAATCAAACAGATTGGTAATTTATCATATGAATTGAATATTTCCATCTGAGCGAGAAATTGCCCAGGACGGGAATCGAGCCCAGATACTTGGAGTACAAGGCCAATGCTTTACCTATTAAGCTAACTGGGCGAGAGCCAACTGGGATTTTTCGCTCAGATAACCTTATCGGTTCATAACATCTGGTCTGTCATTTAGAAAGCTCGGCAGAATTTATCCTGCGGTTTATTCTGCCGAGCTGTCTAAATGACAGTAACAATTCTGTGGCATATCCTTAGCCAATGTAGTCCTGACATGTTTAAATCATCAAATGCCGTATCTTAAATATAAGACGAAATCTTAACTATAAAACGACCACAATAAACAATTTTAAGTAGTTTGATTGCCTAGATTAAATAAAAACTATGTTTTTTTCCATGGATAATTTATTAATCTAGGGCAGTAGAAGTAAACATTTATATTTTTCATTGCAGAAAAAAATAATTATTACCATGAACTTTACAATTTAAGTGTAATTAATTTAAATCTTATATTTGTTCATGCATTTCGTTTTATTCGAGAAACGTTGCATGTGCATTTTTTTATTTGTTATGTGTTTTTATTATCTGTTTGGAATATTTGCTAAGCTTTGTAAGAAATCCAAATGCATATCCCCTTTTATAGAAATACTACAAAACATTTTAGTAAAATAAAATAGATAAATTATGGGAGTACAGTAAATATACAAACGCCATTTTAAAAAAAATTTAAATTTTAAAATCAATGTCTCTGGCGCAAAGCGTACGATGACACTGAAGTTGTGATATGAGACACATTATCATTTTTTTTTTATTAATAGTCTCATAATTTCCATCGCAATGATTAATTTTTCCATAATGCTGTTGTTATGACGTTTATTATTTTTATTTTATATTCAGAAGATTTTTCTCGAAATTTACACATGACCAACTCTCAAATTATCACTTTAATATAAATAATAAATCATATAAGGAATCGCCAAAATAACTCAAACGTCATCTACCATTTATCTTTTGAAAGAATAATTATAAAAATATTTCACATCCAAATGTTCCATATTATGACTCTTTTGGAAATATTTTCTCAAAATTAAGAGTTTAAGCGATAAAAATTTTTTCAGATATGAATTCAGATATTTTATTAGGAGAAAATTTTGCAGCTCCTTGGAGATGGAGAAGGCATTATAAAGTTCGAAAACTCTCAGATTATTAATAAGCATAAAATCTCAAATCATATTCAGAGAGGGTGGTGGCATTTGGATGCTCACGATATACATTGAAGCCTTTACACGAAAATGCTCTAGGATGAATCTTTTCTCCAGAATACCTCCTCAATTCATCATTTGCGTTTTTACATTAAACTAAACAAACTAAATTCTAAGTAGTAACAAAAAAAACCCCACTTATTTGCTGAAACTTTCTCAACTCTAATGAATCCAACTTTACTCGGGAGATGAGTGCGGTTTAAAATAGTGCAAGGCGCACCGCAATAATTGGATGTAGTTTCTTTCTTCATTTGTGTTTTCTTATTTTACAAAAGGTCAATGACAAACAAGCAAGTGTTTTAGTGATATTTTGAATTTTTCTATGGCTGTAAAATTACTCAGATAGCCACACAAGTGGGCGGATTCTTCATCTGGCTGAAATCTTAAACGAGAGCTTCTTTATCATTAAATACAATCAAAATCTACTGCGTGTATTTTATGTTCAGTGCAGAGAAAGGGAAGTTTAAGCTATAATTTTCTGTTCTCTGTTCAACCCATTCAAACAAATAGGTATTGTCAAAGATGAAATTTCAGTTTTCTGCTTGTTAAAAGGGGAACGTACTTGAAAATGCGAGTTATTCTTTACCTGTGTATAATCACTTCTTTTCAATAAAGCAGTATGTGTATTTACTTTGGTTTCAGATTTCGTTTTTTGGGGGTTATTTTTGTTTTGTACAAGCTTCAGTTTTATCTTTTTATTATAAAAAGAAGAATGTGGTTGAAGCTGAAATAGCTGAAATTATTCTTCATATACTTGTAATATGCAATTCTTAAAGTAGCTTTTTCTTTAAAAGAAAACATTGCTTTGCTTTTGGAAGGACATGGTATTTTATGTTCTTATTAGAGTAGTTCTCATAGAATCATACAAAACGTCATAGAATATTGATTAAAAAAGTAACTGCAATTAAAAACAGGTTCAAATGGAAATGTAGTGTGATAAAATCGTACAGTAACATGTATATTTAAGAAACAGCTTTTTTTTTTTTTCCTAAAGAGTTCTATTAGCCATTTAAACGTAGAAGTACATTGGAAGTGATGTCTATGTAAAAAAAAAAATATATCTTTTTTCTTTAATAACTATGAAAAATATGACTCTACCAGTTCATTTGACAAAATAAAGGCTAAAGAAAAATATAAAAAAATGGAGAATAATAACATATAAATTACGCAAAACTTATTTCAGCAGTCTCATTGAATTCAGTCTAATATTTTGTGTGTTACAAATTATTTATGAAAAAAATCATGTATGTACGCATAATTTATGTGGCCATCATGGTAATGAAATTGTACTTACATAATGAACAAACGAAACTGTTCTAAATTATTTCTCAAGATCTGGTAAGAAACTGGTAAGGTGCTACATAAGTTGAAAGCAATCTAAAATTGCTATTGTACTCTTAATTCAAAATTTGTTTTAAAATATGTAGCAATGTAAACGTACAGTCTGCCAAATAAAAAGAGAACAAAGAAAAAGCTTAAATATCCATTAGATTGGGACTATTGTCTTTTTTTCTAAGGTACCCTTGGGTAATAACGCCACGTTAAGGTTCGACCAATTTTCACGGCTCAGTTTTAGTTTGTATTTTTCAAACAAATATATGATTCGATACAGCAACTCATTGACTATCTATATAAAAAAAATAATTTAACAGATATGTATTCATAAAACGTAATGGCGTGATTTCTTGACCAATGCTATTTGGCGTTATTACCCACCTATATGGGTAATAACGTCATGCAAACAAAACTATTAAATAAGATGGAATATAGCATGGGCATGTAGATTGCCCAATTCTAAAAATGCAAACTCTACAAACTTAGAAATTGACAAATTGCATTCTAAGCTATTGAAAATGTTCAATTTTTTGTGAAAGTGTAAGAAAAATAAAGGTGTGGTGTGGGGGGGGGGGGGATGAGACAAAAGAATATCAGACTGTGAGCTTATTTTTGCTTAAAAAGAACCGTTTAAATAGAATTATTAGAAACATTGATTATTTGAATTAGTATTTAGGATGTAGCTCGGCCACTGTAGGAAATCAACCGGGATATTAATGTCAAGGATTGACGTTATTACCCCGTTATAGTTATTGCGCTGTAAATTTTAAATTACAAATTATCTCGAGAAGATATCCAAAATCTTCAACAATATTTTGAAAGTCCATGAAATGTACTACAATTTTATGTAATTAACAAAGTATTTCCAGATAAAAAAAAATAGTCTTCACATCACAAAACGTATCTCGCAAATTTTAGATCAAGCGTTGATTTTAGTTGCTTGTAAAAACAATAAGACCTAAAAATGAAACAAAATAACTTGAAGCTGTTTTTTGGGATTTATATGACTCAAAACCCTTCTGCACAGAGCACATGGGTGTCATTTACCAGATTATTTCATAATTATGCAAAATATTAGCACTTGGCGTTATTACCCCACCTGGCGTTATTACCCCACACCACCTTATTTAAGTTTTAAAATTGGAAGATCATCTTTGTATTGAAATTGCTCCAAACTTAAGAATTTCCAGAACGAACATTTAATTTTGAAATAATACATGACCAAATCAGTAAAGTTTATCTTAAGAAACAAAAACGGAAAACCACTCGGTAAGGAAATACAGGAATTGTACAAGTTTACTGTTGGAAACTCCTAATATTAAGTCCATTTGTAATTGCTGAAAAGTTGCTGAAATGTGTAACTGTGCAATGACGATATTTTTAAAGCATACACTGTTAAAAATAAATCTGTGAATTCCAGGTGAAACTACCGGCAGCAAAGTAGCCGAGTTTTTACCGTTCCGTTAGTAGATTTTCCGTTGTGGGATGTACAAGAAAGGAAAACTCCGTTTGAAGAAACAGTAACTTTCCGTTACAAAGTTTGATTTTTAACAATAATAATTTAATATAATTTTTAAAATTAAGGAATCGATTTATCGTCAAAGAATTCGAAATTAGCGAGTGATTTTAAGCTGCTATGTTATTTTACCTAACTATTATTATTATTTTTTTTTTTTTGCATAATTTAGTTCACGCCGTCCTGAGGATCGAACTTGGAACCTTTTGACAGCAGTACAAACCCTTACGAACTGAGCCAAAGTTGCTGTTGCTGGAATGTACAAAGTATGTCTTTTATGAGTTTGTGGGAATATCTATTGTGCTTTTTAAAGATTTCCTTTTAAATATATTCCTTAGAATATTTGTAAACGGATTATTTTATTTTATTTTAGACTGATGCATAATGCTTATTATTTTTTACAATCAATTTTAATTTTTTAAATACTTTAAATTAAAAAAAAACTGTTTTAAAACCATTTTTTTAACGAATGAATGAATGAATGAATGAAAAGAAAAGTTTTTATTAACATTTTTTTTAAATGTTTTTTTTTTTTTAAATTGTCGTACACTATTTAATTCTTTATTTTTTGGCTAATTAATTAAAAGATTTTTTACTAAGAAATAAGAGAAAAATAAACAGGAAAAATGTAATTTAAAAGGAATTTTTTGTATTTTCACTAAGCCATGGTGCCGGTGGGACCCGAACCCACGATCTGCGGCCGCAGTTTATTAGTGGTGTGGTGCTTTGACCACTCGGCCGTGGAGCCCCGCACTTAACGGAGTATCTCCGTTTTTTGTTTAAATTTCCATCCGTTTCGTTATTTTCAGGAAATTTGATGGAATTTTGTGATTTGTAACGGAAAATGCCCTTTTGTTGTGAAAAGGGACCTTTTCTGCGAAATTCAGGAAAAAAATGTTTGTGAATTTCAGAATTTTTTTAACAGTGTAGCTGGAAAATTTCTAATGGAAAAGCTGTAATTTTTAACTCCAATATTTAGCTTTATTAAATAGATTTCGCGTAAAAAATTCATATGTTACAATTCATATTTTTTCAAAAATTAATATTAAAAGGATATATTTTTGAAATAAATTATGAACGGCAACCCATGCAGTTTTAAGCAGAAATCAATTTCTAGAAACAGCATACATCTAAATCCTTGCATCTCATTCCGCGAAACAGTTTTTTAGCTTGGTTATACTACTCGCATTGAAATAGATTTTGCAACGCTCACAAATAAATTCAGCATTACTCGTTCTAAATTACTTGCCTATATCACTTTTCATTTCGTATTGTATAGTAAAATTTATCAAAAATGCCAGTATTATGTCAGAACAAGGTGTCCGTATTGAAAATGCCAGAGTTTGGAACAATTTCAATATGTAGACGATCAAAATTAAATAAAGACATAATTTCCAGCAGAATGACTTTTTTTCGTTTTTTGTCGAACAACTTGATGATTAAACAATTCTTTTGGCCGACAAAACCAATTATTTTTATTTAAAAAAAAAACAGATGAATAAGAATTCTTTTCATAATGAATAAGTCATAATAATCAAATGAATAAGTTTTTTTAATCGCTGACATTAATATCCCAGAAAACACAAAGGATCTGTAAAACATTCAGAGGGCGCCACATTAAAAAAAATCTGTTGTAAATTGGATCGTGAAAAGTCTTTTCTAGATAATTCCATAATATCAAAAAGGCTGCACCTTGAAAAGTTTTGTGGATTGCAATTAATGATATTTCTTGGAGAGTTAAAGAATAACGTTTAGACATCTTCTTGATATCTATATGTCTACGTGTTGGAAGGATTTGTGGAAGTCGAAATGATTGGTTTCATTTTCAGAAAACCTTCAAAAACTAATTCTTTGCTTATGTGATATAGGATTAGAGTAGATAAAAATTAATTAATATTAATTGATAACGAGATCTTACTGGGGTTAATGCAAATTGCCAATAATATGTATAATTCCCAAATAAATTTAAAAAATAGCACATATATAGCATGTGTTGTGTTATTTTGAAGAACCCCCACACTCTAAAAATTATGCGTGTAAATAAATCATTTATGTGTTACACAGAATGTTTCAGCTAGTTTCAGCTTCAGCTAGGTGGGGAGGCCTACCAAATGGCTTAAGCTCAACAAGCCCCACCTATACATCGAATGTATTATTATTCATAAACATTCTAAAATTATAAGCTTTGTCGATTTATGAGTGTTTATTGGCTTAATGGAAGTGCGAAATTCGTTGCCCCGTCAAAAACTCAAACAATTGTGTAAATGGTTGAAAATGTCACGGATTTTCCGGAAATAGTGTCTTAATGTAATTTTGCATATTGCACAAATATCTGTGTAAGTATATTACACAGACATGTGGAAGAATAGATTATTATACTGAAATAAGTGTACAACTTTTACAAAGCTATATGTGTAAGAACAGGATATTACACATTCTGTTATGAAACAATGTTACACAGAAAAATTTGTACTTGTGAACAAAATAAATAGTGTTACCTGAAATCTTAGCTTGTGTACTCTGTAACAAAAAAAAAAAAAAAAAAAAAAAAAAAAAAAAAAAAAATTGTTAAATTTACGGCAAAAATTGCTGGCAGCAATGTTGTCAGCATTTTTGCCGCAAAAATTGCACTAAAATTAGACGTAATAGAAGAAATTTACATCTCATTTTACTGCTATTTTTACAGCAAAAACTACTTGCAACATTGCTGCCAGCAGTTTTTGTCGTAAATTTAACGGATTTTTTATTTTTATTTTATTTTTTTTTTTTTTTAAATAGCGTAATAGTAGCTGAATGGTCAAGTTAGTGACTTAAAAAGGCGCAGATCGTTAGTTCAAATCCCGTTTCGTTAAGTATTCGTTGATTACTGTAGGTTGAATTAAAACGGAATTTCTCCTATTGATGTAAGTGCACCTTTCAATATTTGAGGCTGAAATTGATAAGAAAAAAATCCTACAAAATACGGAAATAATATTAACGTTATGTGTTTCGTATTTTTAAATTTTCTATTTTACAGTTTATTTATTCGAATTATACAGATTCTGTTAATTTCATAAGTTATAACCATACTATTTTAGGCTTCAAACCAACTTTAACGGAGAATGTCATGGAATAAATATAATTTCAGGCGATCTTGTTATTTTTATTTTACAATTAAGGTCAAACTATCTTGTTTTCTAAAAAATAGCTTCTGGAAAGAAAACAAACACACAGCACACCCATTTATTTTTCATGAAAATTTATTTTGAGACCATAAATATTTATTCAAAATTTACATCCCAAAGTGAAAGGTTATATACAGTGTACACAAGACGCGTCTTTTTTTACACTACACAAATGTATGTGTAATCATGTGCAGTTTGCATGTTAAACGGGACATTTCTGAGTTGTCTCATAACATTTTACTCTCTTAAGCCGCTCAATGCGTTAGGAAGATGTGTATTTTGAAACTGACACACCAAAGTGTGCATTTGGCAGTTTACACGCCTTTTTACAGTTATAGCCAAACTTTTCTTGCATCATTAGTATACCTTTTTTAATGTGTAAATTTATGCATTTATTTTATACAGTCATTTAAAAGAATAAACTTGAAAAGCCACCATTTGTAGCAGTTATGAAGGATCTGATGACTCGATGACTTAAATTTTATATTAAATTTATACATAATTAATAATTGGATAATGCGTTTTTCATTACTTTGGATATCCATAGAATATTTCTTGCGGGATCTCTAAGATTTTTCTAGGATGATTGTGGTTGTATGAGATTTCATGTCTGCGATACTTGTAATATGCCTACAGTCGGCCAAGAGGCAAAAAGATCTATTTGATCTTTGTTTCAATAGATCATCCTAGTAGAACATTTCGCTTCATATTATGTAACATAAAAATTATAAGTATTTTATAGCTAGATCAATCGAATAAAAACTAAAGTAAAAAGTTATGCACACTTTTTGTGCAGATTTTTTTTTCAAGAAAGTCTCAGTAAAGGGTTTGCGAATTAACTTTTGCTTTTTTTTTTAATTTGAATGTTTTTGTTTCGTACATAATTCTCAACCTAACGACATTCCAATCAATTATAAATTAATGAAAATGTGCTTTCAAACATGCATACACGCTTTAAACAAAATGGATTGCCTGCTATTCAGAATATTTAACCATGTAGGGGGAACTGGAGGACATTGATACAGCTTTTTTCAAAAAAAAAAAAAAAAAAAAAACATTTTGGTGTCTAGAAAGCAGAAATTTCAAGTTATTTTTGTATGTGATGTCAGCAAAATCTGTGTAGTGTGTTATAAAAATGTACAATCGTTGTTTTATATATTATTTTTGCACGTAATTTAAAAAAAAATCCAAAAAAGTAATTTGTATCAATGTGCCCCATCCCCGGGGCAGATTGATACTCTTTGACACGTCTGGGAAAAATGGAGACAAAATAACACCAATGCATAATTTTCAAAGAAACATAGTTAGCAAACCATTTTATATATATTTATAGACATTAAAATCGCATACAATTTATTTGTAAGCAATATTAAAGCAATCAAAATGAAATGTACACTGTAAAAAAAAAAAGGTCGATCTACTAAAAAAACTTTAGTGATCCTTGTAATTACTAAAAAATTTTTAGTAATCTTAGTCGGTTACAAAAAAATCTGTAAGAATTACTAGAAAAAAGTTAGCAACGAATAGAGTTAATAGTTTTATATTTTTAATAGCTCTTACTAAAACTCAGTTGGTGTGGCCTTGATAGCATAGTGGTTTATAGTAACGGACTCCAGGCTAAAAGGTCCCGGGTTCGAAACTTGCCACCGCCAAATACGCCCCGAATGTATGAAGTGTCTCGTTGATAAAGGGATTATGAAAATTCAGCCAGAGCAGGTAGGAATGTTTGGTGCTGCCATCTGTTGCGGTTTTGCCGAAAATCTTCCGCTTCAGAAGTCTGGATGCAGCTCGAAGGAAGCTCCTACCCTTCGGGCGCAGGTAATGGTTATTAAAAATAATTTTGGAGCTATTACTAAAATTTGCTTGGTGGCTCATACTAAAAATTTTTAAGTTAGTTATACAAAAAATTCTTTTGTTCAGTTTACAAAAGAAATGCTTGTTTCACTTGCAAAAAAAAGTTTGTAATGGTTACTAAAAAATTCTGTGGAATACAAATTTACTAAGAAATTTTCAGTAACCTCTTGATTTTTTTTTTTTTTTTTTTTTTTTTTTTTTTTTTCAGTGTATAATGACTTGATGTTCTGGCTGTTCCTTGTCTGTTTGTTGGCTGTGGTAACTTTGTCATATCTGCCACTTTAACCCCAGAATTATCGTCTTTCTTAGGAAAGATGAAAGAATTACCAGATTTTCTGTTTATAAATCGGTTTCCAAACAGAAAATAAAGGTTAATTCTATTAAAAAATATGTTTATAATATAATTATCCTGTACTGTTCTGCAGTTTGTTTCTCTTACTTAACATTTCTCATGTCGATAATACTTTTTTCTCTGGAGAATCAATGTAAGTTTGAGATTTGCCAGGCTGCCGTCCATTTCTTTTGTTAATTCTACTAGCACTAGATATTGTGTAAGTTTGTACGTCTTCTGTTTGCAAAAATGCTATAAAATGTTCTAATATAAAGAAATTAGAGCTATTTCACTTCAATAAAAACTAACAGTAGAAATTTTTGATGAAAAATGGTTGAATTAAGGAGTGTATGGTAAAAGAAAAATTAAAGGTAATGAAAAAGTGAACTAGAAAAGGATTTAGGTTGTATTAATGTGCCCCGACAAAGACTGTATCAATGTGCCCCATACACCATTTTGAATAAAATGAGTCGCAAATCCAACACTTCATAATTTATCTAACAATAAAGAATGAGGAACTGATAAAGAGTAGCTTTACTTGCCAGGGAGGGTATTCTTTTTGGTTGAAAATACTGGAACAGTTGTATGATACCATTTCAATGGTACAACTCAAATTTACTTTTGACCTACAAAAACAATTAATCACCCATCCCTTTTCATCAAACTATTGAATCATTCCAAAACTTTCTGTATGTAGTTAATTTCACTAGTATCACCTTTTGGAGCTGTTGTGAAACTTCCTGTAATGACCCTGTGTGCTGTACAGGGGGTGTATCAATGTGCCCCAAGTATCAATGTACCTCAGTTCCCCCTATATGTTTTAAAAAAAGATAAAACCGTTATTTATTTTTACTTCATTGTACAAATATTAATTTATTGCAAGCTATTTAGAAAATTTCAGTGACGGTGTTTTGGCTAACCAGTATCTGTGGCAACCCTTTTTTTTTTTTTTTTTTTTTTTTTTTTTTTTTTTTTGTTATACACAACTATTCAAAATCCCATTGTAGATGATTATGTATTAAAGTTTTGATGCGTTCATGTATAAAAACTATAAATGGCATGACAACTATTTAAAAACATAGCGTAGTACCATGTACCATATCATGATATCCAAGTTTAGTGACGACTGGCACATTTTAAGGAAAATTAGAATTTATTAAGTGTTTTAAAAACGTAAAAAAATAGACAAAAAGATGACAAACGATTTTTTAGTTTTAATAAAATTAAACGGTTCTATACAACCAGACCGAGCTCTTAATAAAAGAGTAACTGCTAAAAAGTTTTAGTGGACGAAGAAAAAAAACATACGAAGGAATTGCATAACCTCATCTGTCTTTTAAAAATAAAAGAGAATGTGTTTTTTTCTGTTTTTATCAGCAAAACGTTAATCAAAATAGCGATTTTGAATTTTTCATCATTTTATCAAAATTTTAAGGTAAGTAAACGAGAAATATGAGTCAATACGTTTTCCATTTTTCGATCAATATATTTTTTTAGCTTCAACCCATACTTTATAATTCCAAAATTCAGTCAATGTATATTCTATGTAGCCTTTTATTTAATGTTAAAAATAAAGGGTGATGAAAAGATTTTGTATTATTCTTTAAAAGTCAGTAAACAATTTATCGTAATATATTTTAACTTTATTTTTATTTTACCATTAACATAATAAAAAAGGTTTTTCAGTTAATTTTTTCTAAAACCATTACATTGACTTCGATGGTTTTGAATATTTTATAACACGCTTCTTTACTTTTACTTACGTTTTTATCTCCGTTCAAAAAGTTTTTAGATTTCAAAAGTTATCAAAATGTAGCCGTGAACAATACATAAGTCTTAATGTCTACTGAAAACATATTTCAGGAATTTATTCTTTTTTTCCTACAGATGCATCAGGATGCAACAAAGCTTTTCGTTCTTAAGCTACTTTATAACTGAAATTGTTCACGTTTCTCCCATCAGCGAAAGTAATCAACCAGGGATTTGTAGATACTGTTGTTCTACCCGTTACTTTAAAATTCCCATAGGCAGTTGTACTTCCCAGCGTGATAACATCACGTTAGAAACAGTGAAATTTGCACAAAAGTGTTTACAAATTAGTACCTTAATACCAACTGTTAAGCTCGTCTGAACACACCTTGGACATATACTGTTAAAGCACACTTTTTTACTATGCATGAATGCATACGACTGCCGGAAGACAAAAATATCTAGTGCCAAATATACTACAGAAAACTAACATTACAGCATTCTTATGGAATGAGCATAGCATATTTCTGATTAGTATTAAATAATAGTTTGCCACAAAATCATCCACTAATGGATTTTTTGAATATGATTATGGTTTTTATTCCTTTTTTCTTTTCCCATTCTCATGACAAAAAAAATAAAAAAATAAATAAAAATTTGGAAGGGGCTATTTTCTCTTCAGTTTTGATTTAAAATATAATTTTTAGATAGTTACATTAGTTTTTTTTTTCTTTGTTTCATATGAAATACAACTGATATTTTAAATAACAAGTACAGTTGAAATG
The DNA here is from genome assembly GCA_964019185.1 of Maratus speculifer. Lineage (NCBI taxonomy): Eukaryota > Metazoa > Arthropoda > Arachnida > Araneae > Salticidae > Maratus > Maratus speculifer. Next base: position 290,312,506 of record OZ025293.1, read on the forward strand.
ATAATCTGGCCTGATTCATTGTTGTAATTAAATTTAATCAGAATTAAGTTATGTAAAAACAAACAAACTTATTCAGTTAAAAAGTTTTAGCAGAAAATGAAAAAGAGAAAGAAACTACAATGACCCTGGTGACTTTTATCCACTTATGAAACTATGCAGTTCACATTTAAATTTACATTTAGTCACGAGGGTAAATAGAGATCCTACAAGAAATTGAATTAAAAATAATAATTGCAATGACCCTGCAGCAAAAAAAGCTCGAAACTGTTTGTCACTTTAGCAAATATCTATGTGGGCCTTATAACAAGCTTGTATGCATTTGTATAATAGCAGGTATATTCGTAATAAACTAAACTTTTCTATAAAAAAATCAAATTGTTTGGTTTATTGCATGTAGAGTTTACAATAAAATTTAAAGCCACTTTCTGAAAGGGTGGCAATTTTTGTCAAACATTATCCTGCAATTTAAAAATGAATATATCGAATATTTAATGAGATATAGTATATGTCTGATATAACATTTATATAATAGCGTATGCTCAAGCAATAAAAAATATGTGTTTTTAGATTTTGGTAATGAATTGTGCAACTTATGTAAGAAAACCTTATGGAATATCGTGAAAATTCAGAAATATGTCGTCGCTTTAGTGAACTGGTTCAAAATTTGTAGAAAACCCTTTAATGTCAAACTACTTGTAGAAACCAACCGATATTCAGCTCGTTCTATCACCAATATCTTTCGTAATTTTCGGGGTATTCGATTGACCTACAAAATTCTGGAAAGGCATTTTGTATCATTCACACATATACTTTTAAATATTGTTCCATATATATGCTCATAGCTTATGAATTATTCAATATATTTATTCTTTTTTTATTTGAATTAGGTTACCTCTTCTGCGCTCTGTCAAGTTTTCAGAACGTGGTATAAAATTTGATTGAAAACTGCATGCTATAACCAAGAAACATTGTAATTTTTTACAGAAACATTAATATTTTTAAGAATATGCTTGCTTTTTTTTATACGATACATAAACCTTGCACTGGGCTTACATGAGCATTTGATATAATGACAGACAATTTCGAGCATCTTCTGACCAGAAAAATCATTTATCTATTCAATTTATTGTTGCCCCCCCCCATTGCCTTCGAACTAAATTTCCACTGAATGTTATGAAAGGAACACATGTTCTTTACATTCTCGAATTTTAAGAAAAATACGTCAAACCTTTCAGTAGATATTTTAGAAATCGTCTAAAATGCAAAGTGTCCTCCTGCTATTATCCATAATTTTAAAGCAGCAGTGTATGCGCAACTAATTAAGAATTTGTTACATGCTCTTACATTTGGGTCTCATACTTTGCAGTCATATTACACACATATATATATATAATATACATGAGCAAAGTAAAAATTGTTTGCTATGCATATATATCATTTTTATCTTCGCTGCTCAAAACAATTAAAGGATATCGCAGTTTTAGGTGGATTTTGTATCTGGGAAACTTTTTAGCTGATTGATACATGGTCGACAGACATAGTAGGTTATATGAGAATAAATTACGCAGAAATGTTGTTTGGCAGAAAAAAATGAATTTTATTGCGCATTTGTGTACAAAAGGAAAAAAACATAATTTGTGCATATGAGAAAAAAAGAATAAGAAAAGGTGTTTTCTTCAAAGAAAATCATTTTCAGTAGGGGGTATGGTTTCCACGGGCGGCCAGCAACGTTGAACACCTTTGAGGCATGGACTCAATGAGGCTATTAATGACGAGTTGGGGTATTCTGCCCCACTCTTCCAGAAGAGCTCTTTCCAGTTCTTGGAGAGTTTGTGGGGGCTGTTGGCGGCCAGAAATTCGTCTTCCTAGAGCGTCCCAAACGTGCTCGATTGGATTCATTTCTGGAGAACACGCTGGCCATTCCATTCGAACGATTCCTTCCTCGAAAAGGAAATCCTCCACCAGGTTTGCACGATGTGGCCTGCAGTTATCGTCCATTAAAATGAAGTTATCTCCGATTGCTGCAGCGTAAGGGACTACAATAGGTCTGAGGATCTCATCCCTATATCGGCGACCAGTCAGAACTCCATCTCGAATGATGTAGAGGTCAGTGCGCCCGTCAATGGAGATGCCACCATACACCAACACTCCTCCACCGCCAAATCTGACACTTTCGTGCACGAACGCAGGATTATTCCTACTGCCACGGTCCCTCCAGATGAAAATACGCCTATTATCCGGATGCACAGAAAAACGGGACTCGTCAGAAAACAGAATATTGCTCAATTCATTTCTCCTCCAGTTGACATGCTCGGTTGCCCACTCCCTGCGGTCGCGACGATGCCTTAATGTTAATCTAACATATGCCATCGGTCGGCGAGCATACAGACCTACAGCATGGAGCCGGTTTCGGACAGTCTGAGTTGAAATCGTGGTGCCTGTAGCCGAGCGAAGGTGTTGTTGGAGAAGAGTAGCGTTCATGTTTCGGTGTCTCCGAGCTGTTAACGCTAAATACCGATCTTCATTGGGCGTTGTTGCCCGTCTACGACCTTGCCCTGGTCTTCGGCCTGCACATCCACTCTCCAAAAAACGGTTCCAGATCCTGGAAATGACACTTTGTGACACTCCAATGGCTTGCGCTACTTCGGCTTGAGTTTGGCCCCCTTCTAACCTACCAACAATTCTCCAAGCTTTTGAATCTGTCAAATGACTTCGCTGAGACATCGTACGCATCGAAACAAAGCAATCACTGAATGCCGATCATCCTTGTCTTCATTCTCTTTTATCCAGTTGAAAGTCAAATTTCATTCGTTGCCGCTGAAGCGACGTTTTTGACGTCGAATTCAAAATTTGCATACTCCACAGTTTGAAAACCAGAAAAATTTACATTTGTGATTCTCTTCTTCTATTTTCGGCAAAAAAAATTTCGTTTATATCTTTATTTTATATAAAACTTCAAATATCCTTTAATTGTTTTGAGCAGTGTTATTTTATTTATACGTAAAGGTTTGTCTTTCTAGATGTAAACTTCTCGTTTTATTGCGGTAGGTATTTATTTGCTTTCACCATGTGTCTAAAACTTGACTTCAGTAAAAGGACTAATGCATAAGTAAGTTATAATATAAACGAAATGAAAACATCTCTTCGTTAAATACAAACCACTTCCTAGAAACGTCTTTTATTCTTTTCACGGTTCACTTCAATGCAAGTTATGTAAGTAAAATGTATAGTGGCAAATATAATGCATTTTTTTTATGAAACAAAAACAGAGGAGAGAAGACTGCAACTCATTGAAAGCTGTCTTTTTTTTTTTGGGGGGGGGGGGGGGTGCCTGTGTGTGTGCGTGTTTGCGCGCGCGTAAAACTAATCCTTTAATATTCATAAACTTTAAATACTGCACCTGCATGTTGCAATTTTTCTTGCAATTAGAATATTGGTCTTTAATGTGTAAATTTAGGAATGCTTTTTTATTTCTTGATAAAAACTACGCGCATTTTACCTATGATATAGCATATATTAAATTTAAATATTTAATTGTAAAATAAAGTATGAACATAAATGAAATGTGTTCGTGAATCTGGTTTGTGTGTCTGTCTACCATTTTATCCGTCTGTCTGTGCACTATTTCGAGTAAGTATACTTGGAATTGCATGCAATTTGGATATGTCATTACGAATCAATGCAAATTTTGGCTATTGAAAATGAAGTGTGTACCATTTGTAGTTCATTTACAGAGACACACGTGATAATTATGCTACATTATGGTGTTGGGAGAAAAATCGTTTTGCAGTGCATTTTATAGAAATTGCTTATTTAAGTACAGTAGCCTCCCTTAAATCCGCACTCCTAAAATCCGCAACTCCCTAAAATCCGCACATATTTTACAGATGTAAACAATGAAACATTCAGTTCAGATGTAGGTGCAAAATTTGACTTTTTTAGTTTCATATCAATTCCATATATTTTTTTAATTTGTAATTTTTGTTAAGACTATCGAATTCATGATTTTTCATAAAGAAAGAATAATTTATTTCTGAAAAAATAAAGATATTGCTGATATCAATGGTAATCACAATCTTACCAAATACATTTATGTATTAATCAAGCTTTTTTAGTTATTAAGTCTGGCTAAACCTGAAATAAAGCTTCATTATTTTATGATCTTAATGTGAATTAGTAATGTACCTTTATGAGGAAAGTTTCATTAAATAATTTAGGAAAAACACATTTCACCATGCTGATAATGAATGTTTAATTGTACATTATTGATTATTAATCTGACCTTTGCTTTTAGTATTTTTTATCATTTTAAAAACTATCTTAATTTTATTATTTTAGTTTATTACTTATTTTAATACTTTAGCATATTGTAAACATTCATTATGCTTTTGATTTCATTATTAATTACATTCAAATTACTTTTAAAAAATGTAAACAAAGCAATGACCAGAAATCCGCAAAATTCTAAAATCCTCAAAACCCCTGGTCCCAAGCTGTGCGAATTTGAGGGAGTCTACTGTATTTCATTTATCTCTTTGAAAATGTGGATTTTATTAATAATTTTTTTTGTCAATGTCACAAAGCGTTTTATATTTTGCATATATACGTACAGTATTGTGAAATATAATTCTCTTTTATTATATAGATTGTATAGTAAACTACTGTAGTAAACATATTTGTTTCTGTTGTTGACCGTCATTTAAGTCCCCCTAAACACACATTTAGGTTAAGAGATACCAGGTGGCGCTGGAAGAATTATTTCTATTGTGACAGCAACTTAAAATCAACTTGCCACCTTGGATAAAATTTAGTTGCTCTTCTCTTTGTTTCATTTTTAAAAATATTTAATTTTTGTTCTGAATAGTGATGAATATTTTTTATAGCATCATTTTTTCCACCATATTTAACTTTTTATTTATAAAAAAATAACTTAATTCAACTTTATTTATCTAACATACAAATGTCACATGCCATATTTTTTAATTTACATGTGTGCAAAATGATTCAACAAAATGGCTATTCTTCTGTTAGGACAAAAACACCGCCACAGTTCCCACTATCTGAATTATTACATACTAATTATGGATATTAACAGACAAATTTTTTCATAAAAGCTTATCCTATGTATAAAATATACATCTTAGATCTGAAAACACTACAGTGTTTAAATGACAAAACATGTATTATAGCATATAATTGTACGTGGTAGTTAGTATATTTATTTTTAAAATTAAAACCTTTGGAATGAAATTGTCCAGTTTTCAGATATTGACCCTGATAACAATTTAAATACGAGAAATGGTGAAAAAACCCATCATGCAGAATAAAGCATTTTCACAGGAAGCACGACGAATTTTGAAAAAAAAAAAAACGGAAAAAAATATATTTCCTCTTCTAATTAAGATAGAAACATAATTTAAATGTCATTTTAAGCAAGAAATTCAGGGAAATTTTCAATACCGTAATTGTTTTTGAATATTTTTAGGTTTTTGTGTCCTTACCCCCTTACATTAAAAAAAAGAAAATTAGCTCAACTGTAAAATTTTGTCTGTGAAACATAAAAACACTTTTTTATTTTTTAATTTAACATCTACTTCGGAAATTGAATCAATAAAAACAAAATTAAATTACAAAATAATCATCCAAATATTTCTTACATACAAGTTCTTAGTAATTTGCTTAAATAAAGTGGGAACTGTACACTTCAAGATACAGTTCCACGGTCGATTTCCATTTTTAATCGAAAATACAAGGTATCTCATTGAAATCTGAACTCATAAATCGGTGATAATTTTACCAATAACGAAGATATTTTAAAGAACTTTTCAACAGAATTACTTTGCTTTCCTGGAAAACTGATAAAACTATGGGAAAGTTGTTGAAATTACCATTTAAGCAAAACTTAATGCTCAAAATGTGGAATGTAGCTTAGAGCACATATGGTGTCTGTGACAAAATTAGAGTGCACTTACGACATTTTTCACGATGTCATCGCATTTCACAGAAAGCATTGTAACTGTAATGAAAATTCCAATAAATTTATTTTCTTATCTATATAAAAAAAAATGTGCTTTTCATCATTTAACACTTTCCAACGAAGTTGAAAAGTGTTTATGCATTCGGTTTGTCTGGCCGTCTGGCCGTCTGGTCGTATGGCCGTCTGGCCGGATGGCCGTCTGTCCGCGCTCTAGCTCCCGTAAATATAGTCGGATTGCTCTGAAATTTTCATATGTTATTGATGTTTATCCTAGCACGAACCCTATTAAAAATGAAGTTTCTGCTATGATTAGTTTATTTACAGGGATAGTCAAAAGTTTTCTGATACATTACGGCCAATGGGAAAAAATCGTTTCAAATGAATTTTAAAGGAGTTACACCCTGTTAAACTTATTCAAATTTACATGGATTCGCAAAGTGCACTAAAATACGCATTCTGTAAAATATGCTGTCAAAATAATAGTTGTTATTAATTTACTGGGCCTCTCAAAAGAATTCCATTACACAATAATAAAGTGGGAGTTGTTTGCGACATATTTTAATAATGTTAAACGATTTCAAGTATTGTAAAATTGATATACGTCGCTGAGACTTAATATTTAACGCATAATATGAAGTGTATAGCTTTTACAGGGACACACAAAATATTTCAAATCTTATATTTTTATCCGAAATACTGGGTATTATCGATGATAGCTGATGGATGGTTGAAATGCATTTTCAATTATGATATGCGCTTTTAAGTTTTACTAAATGTCTTCAAATTATATGGAATATATAAATGTTATAGTTGGTATACAGGGTTACACAAAAGAGCACATAAAGTTACTGAATATGAAAGTAATTAACTTAAAGGTGGTAGTTATGCATTTTTACGTTGAATTGTTTTCAGTTTACTAAGAAATGTTTGTAGAATATAGATAAAATGATATACAGGGTCACGCAAAGAATTAGCTACATGGTCACCCATATGTGATAATTTCTGGAAATGTGATTTAAGCAGCTTTAAGAATGTGTTTGTTTGAACTAAATTTTAACAAAATACTGGCGTGTAGTAAAAATACTGGATAAATTACAGGGCTCAAAGTATTTAAGTATTTTCCATCTATTAGAATAAAGTGCTGCAAGAGAAATTTCAGCCAGTTAGGAATTTTCTTGCTAAACTAAATTGTCCCATTATATTGTATACATATCAACCGACGGATAAAATATAGGGCTGTTCAAAAGTATTTCAATGCATATTTGACTATGGATAGTAGCATCTTATTTCCCTAAATAACAACGTTTTGTTAAAGATTTCACGAAGGGTTGGAAAGTGTTTCATAATCTATGCTTAACGCATGATTTTTCTTACTTGTTTAGTAAAAATCTAGGTTCAGCTTCGAGAGTTCAATTAATGTGTATGTGAATGTCATTTACTGATTTCCAGAATTCTGAATATGTTTTCTTAGCAGTTCATATCAGCCTATGAAAAACTATGACAGATGGCAGATGAAAAGCTATAAAAATGCTAATAAAACCCCACTTTAAATGAATTGTAAAACAATTAATTTTCATTAATAAAATTGATATAAATATATTATAATGCATTATAAATGCATTATAAACAATACTGTTCCTTTAAAATGGAAGAAAACAAAATGTTTGATAACAGTCAGGCAATATCACGAAATTATATCCTTGGAAAAATAGTTGCAACTACGGTAGTTATCTAGTCGGCATCGTTTATCATGATGGAAATTAACAGTGTTCAATGATATTAACCAGCATTAGGCCGTCCAAGAACACTATAATTGGGATCCGACGTGCGCTTAGTTTTCTCCTCTTTTCCGGCTTATAAATAAGGATAAACCATGAATAAATATTTCTGTGAAGGCCCTAAGCTTCTTAAATTATTCTCATACTCAAACATGCTTCGAGAAGCAGCTTCAAGGCATTTTCTATTACTTTTTTTTATTTTTCTGTCCGTGATAATTCTAAATGTTATTGTTGTTTTTCTTTTTATGTTTTTTTTTCTTCTTCAAACGGAGAAAATGTTTCAGAACTTAAACTTGGGCGTTAAATTTTATTTAAGTTTAAATAATGCTTTATTATTATAATAAATTTGCGCTGAAAAAGTAAAGTGGAGGAATATTTTGAGCCACGTGTGCATATAGTGCTTGTATATATCTATACACTTCCTGACATAAATGCGTTGAACAATCGCCATTAGAATTTATAAATATAGAAAAGTTACGGATAAATGTAATGAGATAGTGAACACTTTAATGTTTTTTAATGGCAATGATAATTATCACAAGCTACAGTTGACATCTAAAATGATAACATATTTTAAAATGCTTGACTTCTTACATTTATTTTCTTCTTATTTATTTTGCAGCTTATTACTTTAAAATATTCTGAAATTGCTAATTAATTTTGAAATAAAGAAATTTGCATACAAATATACACAGCATAGCCATTAATGACCGGAAAATTTTAATTTTAGATATTCTGTGGAATATTTAAAAATATACTTGTCACATTCTTTTAGAATTTCAGGATTATAAAGACTATCTTTGACTTCATAATTATCAATATTGATTCGATAAGAAGGACAATTAGGGAGCCGACAAAAATAAAAGAAAAATAATATTTATGATCATCCTGTACATTAAAATGCACGAAACGATCTATTGCTGCAGAATAGAAATATGTGGCTACTGTGCAATATGTGCACTTTTTTTGTAAGAATAGCTCGTAAAATCATCGAGAAAAAGTGATTTTTTGAAAAGTTTAAAAAATTTTCGCATGTTTTTAGCTTATATCATGCAGGGTTTTCAACAAATGTAACGCCAGTTTCAGAAAAAATGAAAAAAAATGAAGTAGAAACAATATAAAGCAATTGGAATATAAATATTTTATAAATACTTTAGTAGCTGTATGAACATTTTTTTATCTGCACAGGTGAGAATAATAACAGCGATATTTTTGCCTAATTTAATAATCAAATTACGGAGGAACACATAAAAAATCCAGTCAGATATCGTGATAATTCAAAAAGATATCGGCGATAGGAGTAAAGAGATTTTAAGTTATCATTAAAAACAGTTGAATGATAAGGGTTTTTCCACAAATTGTGAATTTTTTTTTATTTCCATATTTTATTAATGCTTTAGATCTCCTTGAATATCAGAAATAACCTGTTCAATTATAAAAAGAAGTATCAAAATAGAAGCATTTGATTCAAATCTTCTCATTGATAATCCCTTATCATTCAGCTTCTTTTATACAGCTACTAAAAAACAGCTCATTCCTAACGACAATATATTTCTGAATTTTCCCAGGACCCACCAAGTCTTGAAAGCCGCTTTTTCGAGATAAATGCTTTATTTCTGACACATTATTTAACACTTTTTGATGTACCCTGTTTCTTAATTCACAATTAAAGTCTTTTCCATATTGATATGTTGCTACATCCTTTTTCCTTTTGTATGCATCTCTGCAAAATGGCAAAGGCAACACAGCTATTAGTTCATCAGTTTTCACAGTTTTTATGTTTGTGGCCTTAAGTTTGGACATGGGTATAATTTAAGAACATGCTTTAAAATTTATAGTCTTTCGTATTTTGATATTATTACATATTGTATTAGGTTCCACTCTAATGAAGATTAATGAATGGCAAGAAAAGAAATTAAAAAGTATTTTCCCAAGACCTTTAATTACCAAGCAGTAGTTAGTAACTTCTTCGAAGATTTAACATGATCTAAAACTCTGCAACTGCACACTATACCAAAATGTTTTTGATACTGGAATTCATACCATATTCAACCTGATGCAAAACTTTATAGACCACACACTGAAAAAAAAAATAAGGTGTTTAACAGCATCACTTTACGACAAAGCCATAGTACTACCTACTCAATAGAAAACATCCAAACGAATACTTCTTAAAATAAAGCATACACTGTAATATATATATATATATATATATATAAAATATCCTTAAATCTAGGAAAATAAAACATAACTACAGATGAAAATTAAAAATAAATTATTCCGAGCTGTCCACGAATCCGGAAAGGGTTTTAATCTAGAAACCTCGGAAACTAATATATTTCCAAGCTTTAAAGAGAAATTTGTAAAAGAATGGGTTTATTTTAATACCACTGATTTTCAGAAACATTTCTATGTAGATTTGATAGTGTATTAATCAGTTTTCTCAATCTGGAATATAGGTTTTTCGGATGTTATCAAATTTAAGTAAACATATTCATTTTCACCATATGTATTTAACAAGCAGGCATGATAAATAAACTCTATTAACATTAACATTAAAATTAATATTATTTTTTTAGTATTGTATGTATAAAGTTAGTTAGAAGCTGAAAATGTTTAACTAATATTTGATAGCTTTCTAAAAACGAATTATTCAAATGTTTAGAAATGAAGAAAAAATTCGTAAAATTCCTTTAAGTTAAATTACACGTCCTAAAAGTTTTCTAAAATGTATGTCCTTCATCAAGGACGATGAAGGACAAAAGTGAAAAAGTTTTAAGTAAATGAAAATAAAGTCAATTAAAAATAAAAACACAAGTCTTTATTATATTGATCAGATGTGCTTCTAAGAATAAAATGTTTTCTTTTTAGTAAATTTGTTAATGTAAATTGAACAAGTATTATCTTTTTACAGATCTATTATTTTTAAACAATATTAACCTTTCAATGACAACTTTCACACTTGAGTCAGTAATAAATATTCATCTATTTTTTTTTATAATATTAGTTTTTGAAAGTTCTCATTTTTAAAAGACAATGATTTAAATACAAAATTAGTAAAATAATCTCATTTAAAAATTATGGAACATAACATGGCTAATAGATAAGCAAAATTGCATTTAAAAAATAGACTGCAAGAGTATGCAACAGGCATTATCTCACTTCAAACTCAAACTCATTATTTTTAGATTTAGCGTGTTTAAAATTCTGACGTCATTTTAAAATTCATTATACAAACATTATTTAGTTCGCCATTTTTTTTTATCTATAAAGAATAATTACTTCGCTTACCTTATGTTCTTCTCTTTACCAGCTATTTGATATTTAAAATGTTTATTCCAAAGTAATGAACATTACTTTGCACAGAAGAAAATAATGTCTAATATTCTCGTGTCGTTTGCTGAAGTCAGCGATTTGTGCCCCATCCTGAAACAAATCACGAGATATTTTTTACTCACATATTGGTGTATGGTTTACAATATCATAAGTAACTACCCCATTCTGAATGTATGACTTTTGAAAGATCATTCCGAATGAATGCTAACACTTAATTCGGTGTAAACACAAAAAAAACTGCATATTTAAACCGCATTTGGCGTTTTATTAATCAAATTAAGCATAATTATGCTCCCTTCGTTTTATAATGTACATTTCGAGACTATTTCATATGCCTCTTCATATATTTTTATTTTCAGTTTTTTCTACATTTACAACATGAAAATATATGATTGGGGAAACTTTTTGGTGTATTTATTAGGTTTAGAAAGTCGTAAACACTATTTGACTGTTTTTAAAAAATGTCTGTTCGTGACTCTGTTTGTCTGTATGTGACTCAAATATTCTGGACGCTGTATCTCAATAACAACTGTACGGAATTTAATAAAACTTTAGATTCAGTTAGACTTCGTCATAAATTAAGCTGATTGGGATTTGCTGTAACTCACGTATCAATTGTACCGTGTGTGCTATGTTTTTCAGTATTTCCGGCATAACTATACCTTAAAAACCATTGCGTATGGAATTCACCAAACTTCTTATTGTGTTAAACCTTAGCTTAATAGATCCTTATTAGGTTTGGATGTATACGTGTCAGCAGATTTTGCTCTATTTTTCGCGATATCCGCTATAGCTATACTGAAAATACACTAAATTAGTATTTAGTTATGGTTGCAGATGATTTGATTTATATAGAATAAAGTTTTGTTGATGGCCACAAGATTGTGATATAATCTTATTTTCAATCTTTGCATTTAATTTTTTCTTTATATATGATTAACATAACATGAATGTATATAGATACAATAGATCAAATTCATACTTTGACAGACTCAAAAAAGTTTTGTATTTACTGTGAAAAAATATGAAAATATATTAAAAACCATAAAAGACTGTGCTTCTAAAAAGCAGAAAAAAAGGAATAGAACAAGCAATTTTTATGTGATCCTTTTAATCAATATAAGAGAAACAAAAGTTGAATAACCATAAGAAATATAAGCAATATTTGTCGGATGAATAATATCTTAGGCGTATCCTATCTTATCATAAGTTGATGTATATTTTTTGAACATAAGTTTACATAAGAATATTACGGTTCTTAGAAAATATTATACTCTTCATCAAAGACAATCTTGCGTGCGGCAATAGATTACAGCTTAGAAATCCATTAGCATGCAAAAGAAGCATGGGCCTGTGGATTTAATATTACAAATTTTGGATTAAATATTTTGTTATATATTTTCTCCAGATTATGGTCGAACCTGGCTAAGACGCATTTCAAGGGACTGGTAAACTTACGTATTAAGAAGTATATCACTCAATACTCGCTTAATACTCGATACATCGAGTATTAAGCTTAATTTTCATAATGTTGCAAGAAGTGAGCTTCGATACACATGTAAATAGTTGAATGGGCTTTAGAACTTTCCTTTATATGCGTTTACGGTTGAAAATAGTGCCTTTTATATGTATTTTGGTTAATTTTTTTCTGTTTTCAAGATAAATTCATTATTAGTTTTTATAGGGTCGGCTGTAATAACTGAAAATAAATGTGGATTCAAATACGGTTTTATTGTCAATTAATGCATATAACCAAATATAATGTAACAAAAATAATTTTCCTGCTTGACTAAATTTTTTAACACAAAAAGTTTAAAGCTTTACTCTGTAAGCATATTTAGAACTTTGATAATGTGAACAGCTTATATGTCCTTCATTTTTAATGTAATACAGTAATATTATTATTCAGATAATATTATTTAGATAAGTAATATTATATTTCATTCATTTTTAATGTAATAAGAAAAAGTATTCTTACTTATCTTTGTGGGAAAAATATAGTTAGCATCTCAAAAACTAAACAAAACATAGAAAATATAAAAAAATATATGCAACCAAGGTGGCATTTGTTTAAGCTTCATGAGTTATAATCGTTTTTACCTATAACATGCATTTTAAAACACAGCAGTGATATAACATACATTGAAAATCTCACTAGCAATGAATGTAGTCATTTCTTAGCATAATAATTTATGTAGTACCCGAACAAGACGTTAAAAAATACTGAGAGAGCAGATCATAGCAGAATCGGCGGGGGTTTAGGTTTGTCGTCGTCCTTACCTTTACCTGATTCATTCTTAGAGTCATGAACCCCAGAAGATGTATTTTTGCGTCATTGATAATGTTTTCTAATGTTCCAAAATCATTTGAACTGATGACTTGGTCGATGTCAATTACTTTTCGAAAAATATCTCTTTTTTTCAAGGTGTTACCTCACAGCAATTAACTATTGAATAATGATGTGGTCATTCACAAGAAAACCACATTTGATGGGGAATTGTGATCTGATGCATTTTAAAATCCTAGTTTGAGAATCGATAAAAATTTTCTGTTAAAATCATTTTTTTTTTTATTTTACAGCGGCATTAGTCTCTGAAAATGGAATTTTCGAAACTAGTTATCGAAATATTAATACAAATATTTTTAACGTATTTAAAAATACAAATTAGTTTATAATAAGCAAATAGCAATGAAAAATGTTTAAAAAGTCCTTTAAGAACCTACGAATTTGATTAAAATGTGCTTTTTTGCATTAAATGTGCTTTTTTGTCAACTCCATGCCCCACCAGTGGCCACGAGGTTCTGACTTCCAAACTGGTAGACGGTAGGTGCTGACTTCGAACCAAATCGCGACCGTCGGTCTAACCGTTCGGAGTTTTCCGTGGTTTTCTTCGAACCTTGCGTAAATACGGGTTAGGTTCCTTTAGAAAAATCCCCACGGAGGGCATCCCACCCCTTAGGGCCTATATCCCACAGTGTAGATAATTGGCCGACATAAATACATACATACATACATACATGTCAACTCCACACGTTGAACATGACTTTTCTTTAATGCAAACATGACCTCCCCTAAACGGTTTGCATTTGGTTTTGGCTTGATGCTATTCCAATGTACCAATACTGCATTCTATTCAAATAACAAATGCCTACTGTTCTAATTCATGCCATTGTTCTATGATGAACCGAACGACTAGACACTCTTGGTAGTTTCGTTCTCGAGCCTATATAATGCCCAGATCCATCTGTTAGGGCATATTATGAATCTGGTGGCAAAAAAATCTGCCTGGATGTTTTTAAAATGATGGATGTTTTTTGGACCAGTTTGGTCCAAAAAACATCCACAAATAAAAGAAGCACACCATATTTACTGCTTTTTCCTTTAGTGTAACTGTCCATTTTCCAGCCGGAGTGTGAAAGCTATAAACCTTGCGATTGTTGGAGCGATTGGGCAATTCCTAGTTTCCTAGTATAATTTTTTCTTTTTCTGAGTTAATGTTTCATGAAACATTAATTAATTACTTTGAAGAACAGTCTACATTTCACTGCATTGTAAATACCACATTCAGTACACGCTTTTGGAATTCACCGAAGCATATTTCTTCCCAAACGCTCTACATCTTCGGTGGTCATTGCCGCCACTTCCCTAGAAAATGCTCATATATTCCTTACCGATTTTTAAATCTTTACAATTATCCATCCAATTTTCTGTTGAAAGTCGTTGCTGTGCATGAAGTAAATTATTTCACTATTGTCTATTAAGAGGTTTGGTTAGCTTGATCTCATGCTCGGATATACCAGTAAAGTAATGTTCTTTAAACGTCACCGTATTTCTTGATTTTCATTTTCTAAGATAAATAAGCAGCTAAAACTTTCTAGATAGCGTCTGGATTTTTAATCATGATACGTAAAGCTTATTTCAAAACAATTATGCGTTTTCAAAATTCTTTTTCATTTATCGCGGCCTTCTCTGTGATAATTTTGCATAATGACACAGATATAGAAAAGCATGTGGTACTAAGGAGCCTTCATTTTCCACAAAGAAGGAGAATATTATCGGAGGAGAGTGTATTGTGATTTTTATCGAATAAAATCCATTTACTGGTGGAGAGAGAAGGAATTCGCATTTTGATCTAGGACCTCATATGTTAAACATTTTTTTTTTCTCTCAAGAAACGAAAATCTATCAGGAATTAAACGTGATTTTTTGCATTAGCCTTATGGACGATGTTCAAATCACTGTAAAAACCCGCGTATTAAGGGAGATAGCTTATTGATCGTGAACATCTTAACCGAGTCTTATTATAAATATAATGGTAATTTGTAAGATAGTGGTTTGTATTGCATTTCTTTTACGTAAACCTTACATTTTATATTCAGTTTTTATGTTTTTGTATAATTTAAATGGTTTATATTGAGATCTACACATTGGTACGTATAATTAGGATACGATAAATTATAAGAGATTTATAAAAACAAATTTATGGTGTATAAAAGTGCTTAAATGGCAGCTAATGAGATGTATACTGACCATGTAAATTAATATTTTGAGAATTATGAGATTTAAAAGAAAATGTACAATACATTTATAATGTTTGTGAAGCTTGTTGAAAGCTGTGAATGAGTAAACAACTCTTTGTATATATTTAAGTTGAGGTTTTTCTTTTTCATAAATTATAATCTCTGCATTTTTGAATGAAACTGAAACTAGTTGACTTAGATGGCTTTATTTGCTTCGTTGTGAAATTTATGAAGATATAAAATCGATTGTCTCTTGTATAAAGGTTTTGTTGAAACTTAAATAGGAGCTGCTAATTTGATTTTGAGTTGTAGTTGTTAAATTAACAGTAAAAAATCCTGTAATTTTTACAGAAAGGAAATGTAGTTTTTACAGACAAAAATATCTTAAAGAAAATGTTTTTTTCTGCAAAAAAAATGGATTTTGCAATTTTTGCAGGAAAATCTAAAAATGTTTTTTTACAGAAAATTTTTTTTAACTAAAAATTACAAAAATTTCCTGTAAATTAACCAAGGTTTTCCACTAGCGTGAAAATTGTCAGATTTTTGTTGTCAGTTTGACTTTTTTTACAGTGTAATTTCTAGGTAGATATTAGAGTTTTCTTTAAAAGTATTTTTTTATGCAAAAGGAAAAATGATGAAATTCCAAATATATTTATCTATAGGTTTGTTGTCGCAGTTTTTTATTTTTTTACTTTTTTTAAAGCATAGACAGGATTTATTTTCAGAAATAGTGCAAGATTTAGTGTTCTCGTTTGTGCCATCAATAGGAATTAATAACAAATAATTTGTGTTTAATAATTAAAATATTTCTAGCCTATTGTGAATACATATTTTGTTAACTGCATGGTAGAGAGTGTAATTTTTTGAGGAACTATTTCAGCAGTGAAATTGAAGGAACGATTCCAGCGTGTAAAATTTTATCTATCATTTTCTGGACGATTTCGGAACGATTCCAAAAAGGAAAGACTCCGAGAATCGCTTCTTTTTGGAACGATTCCGAAATGGAACGAATCCTCGGAATCGGTTAAAAATTTACCTAATCAAAAAAGAAAAATTAAGAATTCTTGGGATCGGTTCAAAATGCACCGACTGCGAAAAGGACCGATTCCGAAAAAATCGGTTCTTGTTCTTACAGACTGGAAAGGTTTAATGAATTAAAATACGATATTTATTTTAAAATAACAGATTTTGATTCTATTAAAGCTTATGTAATGCCAAGATATCTTTCTAATGTGTGCTAGAAAAAAATAGAAAGAAATAAGAAATTGAAATTTTGGGCGGTAGTGAGCGTTTAATAACTACAACTGCGTATTATATTCTCTTAAATTTTATGTCTAGAAGAATAGAAGTATATTATTTTTATTAAATTAAAATATTCATTGTTATAAATTGTTTAATCATCATCTCTGACTTAATTACATCACTATTTGAACTTTATGTGATAAATTAATCTAAAAGAAATAATTAAAAAAATACCTTAAACGAATTGGATTTTTCCCACCTGAGTGAAACAATGCCCGAGCCGATATTGAATCCCATAACCGTCGCATGCTTTATTGATTGAGTACCTGGGCCCAAAGGTAATGGAATGCCACGTATTCTTTTACTTACATACACTATTACTTTTCTAATTGGTAACTATATCACAGTAGCTGAATTTTTTCTAAATGATTTCTTAAGATAAACAAAGTAAATGCTTGCTTAAATAATAGTGGAAAATACTTTTAAAAAATTTGATTAGAAATGGTTTTGAATAATATAAGAAGTGCATCATTATGACATAAAAGTTTCATTTTAATCGTATAATAACAGCTGATTTTCGATTATCTTAATAGCTATAGAATTACGTACATTCATGAATATTTCAGTTTCACGTTTTTTCCTCAGGCATAATTTCAATTTAGAATCCTCTTTGTCAAAAGAAAAATAACAATTAGGAATGCTCGAGTATTACTTTTTTATAATTTGGCGTCTTGTTTTTCTCTTCTGAAGGAAGATGATTAAAAAAAGCTCGAAACTCTCGCAGATGTTTTTATCAATTTACATTAAAGTTTATTAAAAAAAGGAAATCTGTTTGAACAAAGAATTTTCGTAAAACGTTTATTTCTTTCTTAAATTAATGAATATTTCAGAAAACATAATGTCTAATTTTATTAATAACGTAACAGTAACAGTGGTCGGTGGGATTCAAATAGTTTAACCGCGGTTAGCTCCCTTTATTGAAGTTTAAAGTATAAAAACAAGAAAGAAAAATCACATGCTAAATATAGATTATCAGGCTTTTTCCAACTCTACGATATATATCCAAAGCTGCATACTTTATGCTTGTAAATAGATCTACAAGTATAAAGTGTTCTTTATGCTTTAACAGATTCATGTTAATCATCCGCCTACCAGATGTGTTCAACGGCCATGACAGGCACATTTATAATGATAATTCTCATTAGAAATAAAAAGAAAAAACTGTCTTTCCTCTAAATATGTGATTTTTTTCTGGGATATTACATTCTTTTGAATTAAATATTCGAGAAAAACTCACGCATTTACAAAGTTATAACTTTTTTTACTGTGAAAAATCAATTACAATGTACCTATCGGGTCAGTTGCACGCACCTGGTAAGCGGAGGGTTAGGAAAGCATTAAACTAGTTTTACAATATAGAAACACTAGCATAGTAAAACAAGCATAATTTAAATAAAGAAATTTATGCTTTTTTAATTATAAATTTTTTAATGATTTTAATGATAATATGTTGTACGTGTGTACAGATAGCTAAAATCTTTTATCATTAAAAAAAGAGTACTATTACACCTATTTTTCCTTAATTATTGTTAATGAAATTCTTGTTATTTATTATTTATTTCCAAAGAATGTATATTGTGTTAGATCTTGTATATTTTTTCTTTCTATTTCTTGCAAAAGAATAAGAAGTTAAGTAACAGTGACTTTGTTTTGTTTTGTATTTCATCGTACAATAAAAGAAAAATATCGTTTCTCATAAGAATTTCTTACAAAAATTCCAATTCCGCAATCGGAATTAAAATCGCAAATCCCGAAATCAATACCCGCATAATTCTTGTTAATATGATGATGGATATAGACATCTGAGTTTAATTTCGATCAAAGGTAAATTGCCTTCACACCAAATTAAATTTTGTGTTTGAAGCCTAATACCACACTTTCGTTTTTATCGGAGTAAAAATTAATGCAAATGCAACACAGAATTTTTTGTATTTTTCTTCCTTATTGTTTCTTTTTTCATTTAAAATCAGTTCACATCACCACTTTCCATTTTTTAGCATTTTCCAACAAAGTTGAAAAGTGCTCATGCATTCGGTTTGTCTGGCCGTCTGTCCATTTTGGAATGCATGTTATTAATAGATACAAATCTCTATATCATATAAATAGCTTCAAAAAATTTCGAATAATAGCGTGCTTTACTTTTTTGCAGCGGAGTTTTTCGGGGCTATACCAGTGGTTTTTGTGGTTTTACTCGGGGCTATAATCGAGGGGATTTTTGAACAGAATTTAATCCTCGAAACGACTTTATGTAATTTTTTTTATGTCATGGTATTGTAGGCATTTGTGAGTTTAAACTTAGTTAAAGGTTTTAGCTTGTGTACTTTAACTTAACAAACAAAAATTATCAAAATAAATTCGATTGTTCTTATTTTTTTTTACTTATCACCAATGAATAACAATTTTATAAACAATTTACTATTCCTGGCAGTTTTATATTATTTACGTTATATTTCTTTACTATAGAAAAACTAATGTTGAATTGTTTGTTATACAACTATTTTAGCCTGCTCTTGTTGTTGTGGATTATTTTATGATTTCACCAAATCAGCAAAATTTATGCATTCTTACTTTTGAAATAAAATACTTTTGCACGTGCATTTTTTATTTTCTTATTTATTTCATGTATTTGACAACATCTTTGTATTAAATTTTAAGGACAGTTCAAGAAAGTCAGTTAAGTTATTGAAACTTATTGAAGTAAATAGTTATGATTTTTTTCTTACCTTATTGTCCACAGTTCTAATTATGAACAATTTTTTAAATTTAAATATCCTGGGTTTTCATTTGCGTCCTTTTTTCAGAATCTTCCAATCCCATTTTCAGTTAACTAAGGGCTGAATTAAAAAAAAAAACACTCTTTAAATGAACTTTTATGTTATAGTAAGAAATAAAAAGTAAGATTTTATGATTTTAGGTGTAGTCGTTTCGGTTTCAGATGTGTATTGAGGATGCAACCAGGAAAGACCTTTTTAAATGCACATTAAGAATGTCAAATACACTCCAATTATGTTTTTTCCAAATCGATAAGTATCCGAATTTGATTTTATAAACTATTCTGTATACACGTGAACTTATTCATAAATAGACCTTAGAATTTTTTCGAAATGGGTAGAATCCAACAGCATCGTTTCCGATGAATCGTGCCAAAATGGACCAATTCGGAAAACGATCGGTTCCGAGGTCCGCTATAGAAACAAAATATTACGTAAGTGTAGATTTTGAAAAGAATCAATTCATAGAGCCTGGTGATAAATATCCGACTAATAATAAGATTTTCTACATAAAATAATAAAAATGAAAGGTTATTTGACGATATATTTTCAAGGGGAAACTAATGATTACACTGAAAATCGAATAGACCGCAGCACCACTCTGATATCCAAAACAAAAGCTACTAGTAAAATTACATAGATAAATTTTAAAGATAAAGGAAATGCCAACCAGTGGTAATTTTTTTCAAGAGAAATTATGTTTGATACCATAAATCATAAAGTCATGGAATACTTGTATTATAGTACTTAGAAATTGCTGCTGATTAATTGCGCTCACAGATCAATGAATTGAACTTGATCAATGAATGGACAACAGATCAATGAATGAACTGAAATTAATGAATTTTTCATAAAATCTTTCTCGGAAGCGTTTTCTTTTTTCTTTTAGTTCTTCTTTTTTCAAAATCGATACATATTTATCGGATGCATTCCTTTATTCTCTCATTCGTTCCTTTTTTTCTCAGATTCATTCCTTTTTACTCGAAATTGTTCGTTTTTTTCTGAATCGATCCTTTTATCGCAATCGTTCAGAAAAAAGGAATGACACCAAAGAAATCGTTTCTTTCTGTGAACGATTCCTTAAGAGGACGATGTTGCCCATCTCTACTGCATCGTAAAATTATTTCACCGTGTAGGTATTAATTTATAATTTTGTCCATTCCATTGTGCTGCATTTTTATTATATATTCAGTGTAACTAAACTATGTGACACTGTCATCTGTATCATATATATTTTTGTGAGCGTTTAAATATATCCTGAAAGTAGTCAGTGGAGTTTAGTTCGTGTCTTATCAAGTACCCTAATTTAGATTTGTACTTTAAAATAAATATATAAAGACTAATTTTAAAATCTTACAAAAATAGTTTTTGAAAAAAAATCAGAAATATGTTTTAATAAAGGTGTGGAAACTACTAATCGAGTTATGATTTTTTTTTTTTTTTTTTTTTTTTTTTTTTTTTTACAAATTAGATCCTGCTGATTTTTAATGTACCAGAAAGGAACAAGGGAAGAATTTGGTGGTTAAATTATTTTTTATTTTATTTATTACATTTTATAGTACTTTCGACAATATAGCGAGCATATTATCCATCTAGAAACCACAAATTTAGCCCTAAGCAGATAAAATAAACGGAAAAGGGAGCTATAAATTGTACATGAGATTACTCTGAAATTTTTGCCTAAAACAACTCGTGAAAGACTTTTCAAGGGCAATTGTGTCTCGACACATACCACGAAAAATAGATTTATTTTTTCTATGATTGATAAGGTAATTATTCTTCTAAATTTTATCTAGGAACTATATAAATGTTTTATACATCAATAAAATTGCGTAAATTATACCTACAGAAAATAAAAGGTAGCATGAGTTTTTTTCTTTTAAAATTATTCCGCAAACCAATAAGAGGCAACAATATCATTTTTTCAAATCAGATTCATATTTAGAGCATTCAAATTATTCACTTTTGATTTAGACAAACAATTTTTCTTAGGTATTATATAATTATACTGAAATATTCTTATAACGATAAGCCAAAGAAACCAATAAATTTTTTGTTTTTGATGCATTTAATTAGTAAGCGAGCAGTTCAAAGCAGACAATTAATTCATTCAAAGAAATTAATTATTTCGTTCATTTCAATCCAATTTATATTAAGCAAGTTTAACCCTTTTAACGTTGCATAATTACACTGAAATATTCTTATAACGATAAGCCAAAGAAACCAATAAATTTTTCGTTTTTGATGCATTTAATTAGTAAGCAAGCAGTTCAAAGCAGAATATTAATTCTTTCAAAGAAATTAATTATTTCGTTCATTTCAATCCAATTTATATTATGCAAGTTTAACCCTTTTAACCTTTTTCTCTCCAAGGAAACGGCAGTAAAGAAAATATCATATAAAATAAATTTTACAAATTTAAAGATTTCCAAATCGTTCAAAAGATTACTTAAAAAAATCCAGCTTATACGACAAAATGAAATGTTTTTCCCAGACAAAAATAACCATCGTTACAAAGGTTATTTTTCATTTATTTATTTTTATTTTTTAATTCGTTTGTTAATTTTATTATTAGTTTCATTATTATTAAAGTAACAGTCGCTTCAGAAACGAGTAAATGAAATTTTCACATATGAGTGACAATCTTGACTTTAATATAAGCTTATTATTGTTGAACATTAATGTAATATCTTATTACTCTATTCGCATATTAAAGTTATCGATAAAAATATTTAGTAATCGTGTTGCTATAATGAACGTTATAGCGCGAAATATATTTAATCTAAGCAATTTATATTTCCGAACTATACTTTGAAGAAAATTCTTATACAGGGTGTCCCCTCTCAACGGTGGCCAATGGCTAATTTCTAAACCGTCGGTCATAGACATATAGTTCCAATTGCAAAGATGCTTTAAAAAAGGTAAAGAATTATTTTTTAAGCGATTTAGGTCAAAAAAAAATGTTTTACTAAAAAATTACGAAAATTAAATTTTTATACGGTCCTCCGGTCCTATAAGTGATATTTAGAAAATTTTTACCACTACTTTAACAAGTAAGACAAAAAAAGTCCCATTCCTCTGCGATCAAAATTGACCGAGTTATAGCTGTTCAAAGTTGAAGCATATTTTTTGCTGCAAAATAGGGGTCAGTCACAAATTTACTGGAAATAAAAATAAACATCAGATAGAAAATTTAACTTTAAACATTGAGAGTAAAAAATTTTTTTACAATGTTGTTTCTGAATTTTTGTTGACATTTACATGTTAAAGTAAAATATGCAATTTGTGCTAAAAATATAAGTAAAAAAATAACAGAAATTTTGTTAAATTAAACTATGAAAAGCAACAGTCACAAATCGTTACAAAAAGATACACATTTAAAGTTCTATTAGATTACTCAACCTAATAGAATTTGATGTAGTCCTATAAAATAAATAAATGGAACGCACCTAAAATCGTATTATTACATTGTCATCGGGTTTTAATAAGTATGGGAATTGAATCTCAATCAGATATTTGGAAGTGAGTTAAAATTTGAATCTAAGTTTTGAACTAGGAAAATTTACATA
The DNA here is from genome assembly GCA_964019185.1 of Maratus speculifer. Classification (NCBI taxonomy): domain Eukaryota; kingdom Metazoa; phylum Arthropoda; class Arachnida; order Araneae; family Salticidae; genus Maratus; species Maratus speculifer. The sequence goes on from OZ025293.1 coordinate 290,335,760, forward strand.
CGAAAACTATGAATAAAATAAAAGCTTATCAAAATAACATACCTTTTTAAAATAAAATCACGAAAAGAATCAGCTTCATTTGCTTACAAAATAAAACCTACGTAAAAATACAATTGAGGATATGAATTTCAAAACTCGACTTATCGCTTTTTGATTTCTCTGTCAGTCTATACAAACCTCCACTATTGTAACAATGCAATCTCAAAATTTATAATGAAAACCAATAGATGCATTTAAAGTTTTTTCGCTATTTCCCAAAATTTGATTTTTTCGATAAAGAGAATTTTGAAATTTATGTCTTCAGTTATTTTAATAACCAATCTAGAAGGTAATTAATTATAATTAACACTACCGTAAAAATTATACGGTGACAGCGCCTTCAGTTAAATCGCTCATTTAAAACATTTTTTAATTGGAACTATATGTCTGTGACAAATAGTTTAGGAATTAGCCATTGAACAGCGTTGGAAATGGACGCCCTTTATAATACTTTAGCACTTTGTGTACGTTCCCTTAAAGCTTCGTCCAACTCATCCATTTTCAATTGCAGAAAAGTGATTTAAGTCAAGAAATTTAAAGTTTCATAACTCGGTCAATTTTAATGTTACATGAATGGGACCGTTTCTGTATTACTTGCTAGAGTGTTGAAAAAATTTTACTAAATATCACTTATAGGACCGGGGGACCATATAAAAATTTAATTTTCGTAATTTTTTGGTAAAACATTTTTTTGACCAAAATCGCTTAAAAAACAATTCTTTGCCTTTTTTAAAGCATTTTTGCAATTGGAACTATATGTCTATGACCAACGGTTTAGAAATTAGCCATTGGCCACCGTTGAGAGGGGACACCCTGTATAGCGCGGAAGAATATATCGGCAAATTTAGTACATATATGTACGTTCACATCGACACATTCAATATCCACTGTTCTCGCAAAAAAATGTCGCCATGGATTTCTTGAAAAAAAAATTAGAAATGTAGAGCCAAGAATTTTTTTACATTAGCAATAAAAGAAAAAATAATAAATGAGTATGTGGGCTTTTCAAAGTTAAGAGTTACATACTCGGAGCTATTATAAGATCGGAAAGGCATAAAAATGATGACATTTTGTTTATTTTTAAGTACCCAATTTCAACAATGAGCATTCTTAAAAATAATTCACTTAAAAATAAGAGCTTCTATGTACTTTTTTAAAGCAGAATTGCTTCCGAAACGATAACATGATATTTTCAAATGTGAGTGATAATCCGAACTAAAAAAATTAAAGTTTCAAAACAATGGGTAAATCCGTTTCTCGAATTAAAGAGTTATGTACTCGGAGTTTTTATAAGATCGGAAAGTACTCAAAAATGAGTGCATTTTGCTTATTTTTAAGTATCCAGTTTTAACAGAGTAGTGTGACGATATAAAATTGTGTTGACCGAATAAAAATCATTATTCATTTTTTTAATAACAAGAAATAAAAGTAATAACAAAAGGGAATTAAACAGAAAAAAATTTAGTTTCAGGGAAGACATTTAGCAGTTTTTTAAATATTAAATCTATTTTTATAAACAGTGTAAAAAGACTTTTTATCACTGACTAAAATTTTAAGTGTTTGATTTTTTTAACCTGTAATACTTACAAAATATTCACGCAAATTATCTTTTATTATAACTGTTTTAAACAAATTCTTATATTATGCGGGTACGTATAAAGTACAAATACTTCATATTTTACATAGAACAAGATTCTCCTTTTTTTAACTATGTAAAGAGTAGGGAACAAAACTAAAGTTTTGAAAGCAATGAATTATTGAATGTCTTTCTCGGGTGATTAGTTGCGGAGAGTAGTTAAGCTGACAATGGGAAAGTTTAACAACTGTCTGTTACGAATCACATGGCTAAGAGAAATAATAATTAATTGCTCGCTAAAACACAACTGTGATCGCTACTCATACTGTAAAAGAAAAAAAAACTTTTTTATTTTTTATTTTCAGACAATAACAACGTTTCAGACTTCATCTTTTACAAAAATTTAGAAATTAAAAAATCTAAATCTATCCACATTCTACAGTACTTTTCACAAAGGATATCATTATAGATTTAGTTTTATTATTTATTTGACAAATAGTTTGATTTTTAAAGAATATTAAAATTATATATTTTAAGAAAAAAATGTGTTGTATTTATGTCTTATATTTTATGACATATAGTTTAGTTTTTAAAGAATATTAAAATTATATCCTTTAAGAAAAAAATGTGTAGTATTTATGCCTTACATTTTAAAAGAAAGAAATTTTAATGGTGCGTGAAATTTTCTTTTAATTTGGTCGGAAATTTTAATGGGAATGGAATTTAACGAATTTAAAAACTGGAGAAAACATCTTTTCCTTTAAAGCAGACATTGATCAATTCATAGAAAATACTGATAAAAATGCATATGTCAAAAAAGTTATTACTATCCAGACATAATTCGTCCTTCATATTATGCCAGAAAAAAAAGATACTACTAGAATTAAGTAAATTTTTTTAATTTGGTCAGAAAATTTTAATGCGAATAAAATTTAAAGAATTTAAAAACTGGAGAAAATACCTTTTTCTTTACAGCAGACATTCATCAATTGAAGGAAAATACTGATAAAAATGCATATGTCAGAAATGTTATTACTATCCAGACATAACTCATCCTTCGCATTATGCCAGAAAAATAACGATACTAGAATTAAGTAATTTTTTAAAATTTGGTCGGAAAATTTTAATGTGAAGGAAATATAAAGAATTTAAAAACTGAAGAAAACACATTTCCCTTTAAAGCAGACATTGATCAATTTATGGAAAATACTGATAAAAATGCATATGTCAAAAAAGTTATTACTATCCAGACATAATTTGTCTTTCGCATTATGCCAGAAAAATAAAGGTACAAGAATTAAGTAAATTTTTAAAATTGGGTCGTAAAATTTTAATGAGAATGAAATTTAAAGAATTTAAAAACTGGAGAAAACACTTTTTCCTTTAAAGCAGACATTCATCAATTCACGGAAAATACTGATAAAAATGCATATGTCAAAAATGTTATTACTATCCAGACATAATTCGTCATTCCCATTATACCAGAAAAATAACGGTACTAGAATTAAGTAAATTATCTTTACTTTTTAATCACTCTGTAGAAAATTAGTAAGAATAATGAATTTTCCTTCAATTAGGAAAAATACGTTCTTTTGTTTCTTTGAAAGTGATTTCAATTATTAAAATTATTTAAGCAAACATTTTAATAATTAAAATGATAGTGGAATATTATAGTAACAGTAACAACAAAATAAATAAACATCGTATGTAGTCAATTCTATTGCTCTTTTAATTTTGTGTGTGAGACTTGTTTTTTGTTTGGCATAAATCACAGGCGCATTTATTTCGTAAAAAAAGGCGTACATTAATACGTTCGAAGGTTTTTTAAATAACATTTATAATGTTTATGACATTTTTAACGTTAATGTTTATCGTTCAGTGTTTCAAATATATAAAAATTTGCTATAAAAATATTTTATTATCGGAGATAACATCAGAGAATAAATAATTATTTATATTCTAGCATCCATCGATTAACAAACATACTTATCCGAAAATTCATTGAAATATATCATTGGAAGAAATCATTGGTATTTCTAACAGACATTACATTTCTAATAACATAAAGCAATTAAGACTTAGAATTTCAGATTGTCATTTTCCTGGCGTATCACACTGTGATGCGTGCAAAGTAAAGGGTCTTCTGCTATGCTGTATAAATATCTTTTTCTAGTTTTTTTTTCTATTTAATATTTATACTTTATAAAACAAATGTATGGGGAAGGTAAGAAATTCTTTACTTTACAAATAATTTTTCATAATTGTGATTGTGTAATGATTGTCACTGAAAGTGAATGTTATTTTTCTGTCCTGCAATTCAGAAGTGTCCGAGAAGTTCTTACCTCTCAGCTGGTAGATGGCATGTGCTGGGTTCGAACCCAATCGCGGCCGTCGGCCTAACCGTTCGGTGTTTTCGCAGTTTTCATCGAACCTTGTGTAAATACGGGTTAGGATCCCTTAGAAAGACCCCCATGAAGGGCACTATTCCTCAATGCCTACACCCCTAGATTAGATAATCGGCCGACACAAAATAAACCAAACCAAATCTGCAATTTAGTTCTTTATCATGTGTAAATATGACGCTGCAGAGTAACTCTTATTTTTGGCATAGTCTCTTTAAAAATAATGTGATATCTCTTTGAAAATAATGTGATTATATTCTCTGTAAAAATTGAGTAGACTTTTATCATGTCATTTTCCTCGCTTCCATAAATTAACAAATTAAACCGACCATTACATGGAATTTGGGCTACTAAATTGAAAATATGTTCCTTTAAACAAAGTTAAAATGTTATACCTAAAAATAAAAAAAAATGTAAAAAATGTTTTAGAATGAAATTGTCACTACCCTGGCTTAAATATGCCAAGAAATGACATATAATTACACAAAAATTAACTTAGAATTGCAGTTCTTCAAAATTTAGTAATTTTGCATGGAAAATCCTATATTTTCCTTGAAAATCCTATACTACCTCTTGAATTTTTTTTCCAATGGATATTATCAAAATCTGAGACGATCAAAATCTGTCATTTTGTGATATTCACCCTAATACTGAGTCATGTTGATAACTCGTGGAAAACCTCGGGTAAATATCTTAAGATATCGCAATTTCAGTTAAGTAAGAAGAAAATGCATCTAACATTATAGAGTGGCTACAGGCTCAAAACACTGTAAAATAGAAACAATACCATTTACTGGAGGGTTCTTTCATTTATAGAATTCGGAGAAAAGTTGATATGAAAATGTGTATGCTTACAGAAGCACAAATATTGTATGGGAAAAGTTGCGTTTTATTAGCTGTTAGAAAGAAAAAAATAGAAATATAATAAAAATCACAAAAAATCAAGTAAAACTGTAAAGAAGATCTAAGAGTTTTCTCGATAATTTTCAGTTAAATTATACACTGTTAAAAATTTCTGTAAAAACACAGAAAAAAAGATGCTCTGTAAATTTACTCTAGGGCTTGGCAATCGATTTAGTTTTTCGGTCATCATTTTTCAGACGTTTTCCTTTGCTATCAGTTTCGCTGTGGGGATTTCCATGTCTTTATTTAAAGATATTTTTATATTTGTTATAACCTATAATTCAAAATATACAATTTTTAAATTATTCTACAAATTTATTAGAAATATTAAAGAATGTAATTTGATTTAAAAATTTATTTATTAAAAATTAGAATAATTTACAAAGGTAAAATTCGTTTCTTCGGAGTTAACGGGGATTTTTATCGACAGTCACTTTGCAGTCAATTGATTCACTATGTGGAAGTGCATGAAGTTTAGTAATATTAAAAGTAACTTAAATATAAATTAAAGCTGTTTCCCTGATGAATCATAAAATATATCTTTCTTATACAGTAGTAACAGTACATTTAAAAATTTGCGGTATTCTATCCAGCCATTCTTTACCGTTTTTATCGAAAACCGTTACATAACCGTCAGTTTACGCTATTTTGACAATAATATTGCTCATTTTATGGTCAAAATATGGTTAAATTACGGTTATGTATATAACCATATCAATAAGATGTTCATCTCAAATTGAGATGAAATGCACAGGACTTGGGATCAAATCCTGGGTCGAGTAGAAATAAATATTATAAAAATTAAACAGTACAGCAGTTCAAAGCTATGTTTAAAACATTAATTTCGAAAAATGAATTGAATTATTATCATTAAAAATAAATAAATTTACAGTATCTTTGTATTTTTATCTATGTAAATTTACAGCGTCTACAGAAAGTTTCCGGAATAATTTATCTGTTATTTAACAGAATTTCTGTTTTTCTAATGTCTGTAATTTACACAAAACTTAAGATAATGTATTACCAGTAAATTATCTGTTCTAATTTAATTTCACAGAAAAAAATATGTGTGTACGAGATTCTGATATGTATATACATATACTTATCTATCTATATATGCAAATACATATATAATTATCCATATGAAAATGTCTTTCTAAAAACTGCTCACAAAATACAAATACAGTTACTTCTCCCTTACTTCGACATGGTTCGAAACTTTTCAATGTATTTATCTTAGTTACTTTTAAGAATCACATTTCTGAAATGTAATATTACTTTGTAAATTTTGCGATTAAAAAAAACGCTAATAATTAATAACATTATATTGTGTATATATAAGTGAGGGGTCATTGTATTACCAAACTGCCGTTATCATTTGTGTTAAATATTTATTCTTAAAGGAAAGATAATACGTTGCTTATTGTGCTTATTTTTTAGAAACCGAAATTCTTTAATTTTAAATATTATTTGATATCCAGTTGATTAACGATTAGAAATTTAAAATTCCATTTGTTAACGAAACTTCGGTTTGAAATAATATTTCTCTTTTCCATTACATTATCAATTTTTTCAGTAGAAGATAAACTATGTTTTATTTAGACAGAAAAGACCACCTTTCTTTATTTATATCATGCGGGCTTTGATTAATATCAGTATGAAATTGCAGAGTGTACCAGGCGTTACCTCGATAGATATTGCGTCAAATCAAACTCCGATCTCTGTTCTTTAGCTGTCGTAGGTTTTCTTCCCATATCTTCAACCATGCACTGCTCGGGATCTAAATACTTGTTCTAGATAGCTTCTTTTATTTGGTGATATTTGCCGTATAAACGCACGTTTATGTGTTTCAGCGTGAAGTAAAGCGGAAATGAAAAAGTAACCACTTACATTTTTTTTCAATTTTACGCTGTTTACTCTTGTAACATAAGACTCTTTGAATGTCTTAAGAGCATGAAAAGATAATTACTTTCAAAAACGTAAAAGAAAAACAAATGCTCTGGCTTTACGCATTGTTGAAGATGGTATCGAAAATGTCCAGTGAAAGTATTTCGAGTATTTTCGAGGTGATATCTTTCTTAATAGTTTTAAAGAGATGAAAAGAAGAAAGTTCAGATGATTTAAATGCGAGCTGTTTTGCATACTCGATAATGATGGAATTTGATGATTTCAGGATATATTTAAATATATAAAACAGAATTATGATTGAAATTTTGAAAATCTGATTGTATTCCTGTAAAAAATAAAGAAAATTAAACTTTTTAAAACTAACATTTTAAAACTTGTAATTTTAAGAAATGATTACGAGATGAACGACCTCGAACTGCACGAAAGTTTGAAAATAGTATACTGTAAAAAACTGTGTAAAATTACTAAAAGTTTTAGAGAAAAATGGGATTCCTAGGAAATTTTATATAACGGTAACAACAAAAATTCATGTAACAGATGTACGTTTCCACTGCAAATCGAAAAATCTATAAGATTACTAAGACTTTTTTTAAAAATTGACATGCCTAGAAATTTTTATGTAACTGCAACTCAGTTTACATATAAAATTTTAATAAGATTACTATAATTTAAGTAGATTACATTTTAAAGCTACAGATTTCCGAAGATTTACATGTTTTTTGTACAGTTTAGATATAAAAATTTTAGTAATCATTCTGGTTTCTCTAACTTTACATCTGTAGAATTACAGATTTTTGTTACAGTTTGATTAATCCAAAAATTACAATTTCCATATAAATTTAATATAAGTAATAAACACTTCTATGAAATTTACATAAAATAATAATTAGAATGCCTTACATTTTTTAAATAAAGGCAGAACGATCAATAACAATAATTAGATCATTCACTAAAAACAGAATAAGAAATATATAAATTCATATGATACGTGCGTAAATTGAAATAAATTATGAAACCTTTAGAAAGATATATATATAAGATTCTGCTTTGACTCTACAAATTCTATTTGAATTCATTTTAATTATTTATTTTTTCCCTCCATGTTCAATGTGGTATAAGTTATTAAATCCAATGGTTCATATATTGTAATACAGTTAATGGTTTTACATAATATATATATATATATATATATATATATACCTTAACTGAGTGAAAAAAAATTACTACTATCTTTATGCAACCGGCGCATAGCAGCTCTGTTTTTGCACAAAGTTCATATACTCTTTTATGAGAAAAGTATGAAAATGATGAAAACATGAAAAAAATGTAAAAATGGGTGAAACAACAATGAACCACAAAAGAACAACACCAAAAAAAATAAATAAATAAATAAATAAACTCCCTGCTCTTCAGAAGGTGGGAGGAGCAACAGGTATAAAAAGTTATAAAAAAGTGTATCCTCACAGGTTTCGCAAGGCATCACAAAACTGCATACTCCAATTATATAGAAAAAAATAACTGAGAATAACTAAAAAAATTTTTAATAAACCTAAACTATAAAATGAATTAACATTAAAAACTGAATTTACTAAATAGCCAACAACAAAATCATAAAAATATATTCAAAATTTCAAAATCATATTTTATGTTATGTTACGAGTTGATTTATTTTTATGATTTTGTTGTTAACTATTTAGTAAATTCAGTTTTTAATGTTAATTCATTTTATAGTTTAGGTTTATTAAAATTTTTTTTTAATTATTCTCAGTTATTTTTTTCTATATAATTGGAGTATGCAGTTTTGTGATGCCTTGCGAAACCTGTGAGGATACACTTTTTTATAAATTTTTGATACCTGTTGCTCCTCCCACCTTCTGAAGAGCAGGGAGTTTATTTTGTTTTGTTTTCTTTGGTGTTGTTCTTTTATGGTTCATTGTTGTTTCACTCATTTTTACATTTTTTTCATGTTTTCATCATTTTCATAGTTTTCTCATAAAAGAGTATATATATATATATATATATATATATATATATATATATATATATATATATATATATATATATATATATATATATATGGCTAAAACGAAGATGAAACCACACACTTCATATGTAGTTCCAAAGTATTTGGGGCCTGAGGATTCTGCTTTGGTTCTGCAAATTCCATTTATATTCAGTTATTTTTTTTCTCCCTTGTATAAGGTGGTAATTTTTCTATTAAATTAAATGGTTCAAATATTGTAATACAATTAATGGTACATATATATATACACTGGTGTGCAAAATTCAAGGACGAGTCCCAAAATGTCAATTTTCAAGGGATTTTCAAGCGTTGCTTTTCATGCGAATATACAAAAGGAAGTATTATAATTCAAATAATTAGTACCCCTGCATAACATCTAGTCCATATAACATCTCATTCAGGTTACACATGGTCACAAGTGTCACAGTCACTACAGCGAAACAAAAAATAGGAAATTCCATACGTCTCTTTTATGAGTCTGAAATGATTACTATATGTGACTCCACTGACAGGTCATTGTGACTGCTGCTCGGTGGCAAGCCAACAGGTAACTTTACAATATCGTTTCATTGAGACTCTCGTGTGACCCCTCATCTGGAGACTCAATTTCAAAGTCATTGTGAACGTCATCCAAAAATATGTCCTACATTATGATAAATTACCAAATAATGTCCCATTAAAGTCACATACTGACTTTCCACCACTTTTCACAGTGGTTACTTCACATTAGGGTCTCTGCAACCATTTGACAAAGTTTTGTAACAGAAAGTCACTATGTGACTTTAACGCGACATTATTTGGTGATTTATCATAATGCAACATTTACAATGACTTTCAAATTGAGTCTCCAAATGACAGTCACATGAGAGTCTCAATACAAAGTAAAATTTACTTTTGACAAAAGTAAAATTTACTATGTAAAATTTACTTTTGTCAAAATGTGTCCCTTTTCTTGCCGATGAGCGATATGTAATCCTTAAGATTATTAATTATTTAATTTAGCAAATTAATCCAAACTGAAAATTAGACATTTCAATGTGTATATATTATCAATTGGATGGCGTTGTAAGTTTATATCATCTTAATTTTTCTGCATTATAAATGTGCTTGCTTTATTTTTCTGTTTGTTTGTAGATGTATAACCAGATGCAGTCGAGAAATTTTAACAGAGTGATTGGGTTTAAGTAACTTTAAATATGCAATTTATTATGTGTTCCTGCACTCTAAATAAAAATGAGTGACTACTCTATCCCAGACTCAAAATATGCCCAACCTCCTTAGAGTGAGTATTTACTCTGTGCAAAAGTGGAACTGTTGACTCTTTTAAAGAGTGAATACTCACTCCTACGAAGTGAATATGCACTCTAAACAGGGGTATATAATCACTTTTTTGGAGGAGTGATAATTCACTTCTGCTAAAGGAGTGAGTTTTTTCACCTCTGGCAACAGTGAATAGTTACTCTTTCGTATGAGTGACTAGTTATTCTTTCGTACAAGTGACTTGTTTTACTCTTTATTAGGAGTGAATAGGTACTTTTTCGTAAGGGAAAAAATTCATATTTTATGCAGTGAATTCTTTTTTTATGTTAGTTTATGGGTATTTTAAGGGCAGCATAAAAAAATCCCACTTTTAGAGCATGCAATGAAAAGAAATACAAGTGTGGTAAAGATTGGAATAAAATACTTCATTGATTATTTATTTAATTCAATCAAATATTATTTATTTTATCAATATTTACTTAGTTCACAGTTTGTAACATTAATTGAACTTTTAAGAAAAAACTCTATTAGAATTACATTGCGAAATAAATTAAATTAGTTATTTAAAAAAATAAAATATTTTATTACCATCTTATCCCTTGTGGTTTCTTTCATTGCATATCCTATAAATGTATGATAGTTTTAAAATGCACATAAGTGCAAGTAATCAACCCGAAATACTAATCAGTGAAGTATTTTTTTTCAAAAACTTTGAATTTTTGTTTTGTAATTTAATAATTTTCAAAATGTACGTTAATTATGCTTTTTTTCATGTGTAATTCAAATTTTAAATATCCAGATCTTAGTAGAGATTGCCATTAAATTATATCTAGTTTGATGTATATATTATGCATGTGTATTTAATATTTATTCATCGCGATTGGTTATTGTTTTATTACATAAATATGTAGTCTAAATTTTTAAATTATCTGTAATATATATATATACATATATATATATATATATACATTTTTTAAAACATATTGCTTAACTTAATCATGATTTCGAATATTAACACTCGAATATTAATACAGCGATTAATTACGGAGCGTTATGGTAAGGTCATATTAATTTTCTTTTCTTTTTTACCCGTATTTTATAAAGTATTTTATTTGGATTGTAGAGCTGTATTTTATAAAGTACGAGTTTAATTATTTCGTATTTTTATTGAAAATGATTGATTTAGAAAATAGAAAAAACAATGAAATATAAAAAGAAAATAAATGACTACAAATGTGCAGTTATTATTGTTTGAAAAATATTTTTAATGTAAAAAGTATTTATTTATGTCTAAAATATATCCAATCTTACACTATATAAGTGATACCATGAGATTTTAAAAAATATATATACTAAAACAACTTGAAATATATTATATTCAATATTAGTCATTTTTTTGTGAAAATAATTACTTGTATTATAAACGTAAAAAATGCATTTCAGAATATAATAAAATTTAAAAACTGATTCAGAATATCCATAATTAAATGTTTTGATTAAAATCATAAACCGCAGAAAAAATCTTATGTGAAATTAAAAAAAATAAATATACTAATTTCAAAAACGCTAAAAATACTAATTAATATTTTATGATTGTATTATTGAACAAAAACAAAGTACAATAGATGAATTAAATGCATTATTATATTTAACATCTTCTCAAAACTCTTTTCAAATGTTATAAGAAATTCCTATTGTTTTAGAAATATTTAAATGTTAAATCTGAAAACATCTATATGAAGATTTAATGTTTCTAATAATATTTTAATATACAGAAAAACTTTCATTTAATGAAGTCTCATCGTTACACTCAAACTTCGTTATAAAGAAAATTTGTTAAAAAGAAATCAACTCAAATTCGTGAAATTTTTTATAGTAAAATACACATAGCATGTATAAAAAATGTGTTTCAATACGGGCAATAACTTTTTTATACAATGTAAACATTCAAAAAATTAATTAAAATAATGCCTAAAGAAGCACATAATGAAGATAAGTAAAACAAAAATTGAAATGTAGTGTACCCGTTCTCTTTCTCTGTTAAAAAGAAGTTCGACTGTATTAGTAGTAAGAAAAATCTTTCAAAAGCTTCGCTTCTTAAATTAAAAACTGTAATATGTATGAAAGACTAAATGCTATTTTTCATTCTGATACTGAAAAATAGAAAGAAAGATTGCCAACAGCACACTGTCTTAGCACATTTTCTACAAGCCTCAGCTAATTAATGTTTAGTGTAATCTGTAATAAGCATCTGGTTATGAATCACGATTATTTCTTTATTTCAAACGGGAGATAAGATAAATACCAAATTTTGAAGAATTAGACGAAAATAACATAAATCAATATTTTTCTATATAACAGAAAAAACGCAGAACTATGAAATACAAAGCAACAGAAATAAAAGATTTAAATTAATATAGACTTACGGTTACATTTCATTATGTACAGTGAAATTAATATCCGTTGATATCCAGTAAAATGCACGACATCGTTAGCTTACGTTAAAAAAAGAGTTGAAGACAAGACTATTTCAGATTGGCTGATAACGTCACTCTTTAAAAACAGTGAGATACCAGCGCAATGCAAAAAAAAGAACTGCAGTAAAACAAAGTTTCAATTTGCCCCCCCCCCCCCACCCCATACACCCACACATACATACACACGCGACTTATTCTTTGTAAAATGCGTCACAAATGTGAAAAGTACAGAAACAGAAGTAAATTCTATTGAAAAAATATTCTATTGAATGAATAATATTTTTCGTTGACTTTGGAACTTGATATTTTAATTTAGAAAATCCAAATAATTAAGTACCATAAGATAGGATATCATTTGTAAAATTGAGACACTTTCCTCGGGGAGGGACTTTCGAGGGGACCAGGGCGGATATTATAGAGTTCCAAGGGGACTGCACTTTTTGACCATTAAAAACACAAAATGTCCCATTTTCAAGGAGAGGGAAGTGGCACGACATTTCATTGTCCCAGGGGAAGCAATTCCCCCCCCCTGAAAAATGCCCTAAAATAAAAACTTTAAGCAATTACTCTGATATTTGGGAAAAGGGAATCTGAAAAATGTATATAGAAAATATGCATCAAACAGAACAGTACAACTGCTCGAACACTTTTGTTTTCTCAGAAAGGAACTCCGTGATATTTTCAGCATATCTTTTCGTCACTATCACAGAAGTAAAATTAGAGACTCAGAAAAGAGAAGGTCAGCGAAACAGACTAAGACCTAAAAAAGTTTTCAAAAGAAAGAAGTCCTTTTTGATAAATTTGTATTTTGTGAAGGCTAAGAGGCCATGCAGTAATTTTGAAACAACAAGAATTTTGTGAATGAAATTCCCATAATATAAATATATAACTTATTTTTTACAAAAAGAAGAAGATAAAAAAGGAAAAAACGAATCATGTAGTATAAACTTGGAGCCCCTTCAAATTCTCCGCCCGGGGCGATGACCGCCGGTCGCTCTTCGTTTTGAACGGCCCTGCATTTTAGTAACAAATCAATGTAATTTGCTAGGTTACATTTCGAAATGGAATAATTGAAAATTAAGAAGTGGCATATTTTGGGGGTTTTCATTATTTAAATCCACATGTTAATTCTAAGTTGAACTTGATGGACATATTCGTTATGCGTTCATCACAGAATGTATCTCATCTTCTGTCTAATTGATTAAAATAAAAATAGATTAGATGATTTTTCTTTTTAAAAGTCTGAGCCTATTTCTTTCAAACAGAACTGAATTTTTTAAAATGTATAATGCTATGCCTTCACTTTTGTCAGCAGTGTGAGATATTTCACACTCGTCTGCTAGTGAGAATTTCACTCTCAACAATGAAGTGGACATATTTCACTCTCAATAATGGAGTGAAACATTTCACTCCTTCCTAGGGAGGGAGAAATTTTACTTTTTAAGGAGTGTATTTTTATAAAGTTCATTCCAAAGAGAGTTAAAATGCCTCTTACTCTGGCAAAGAATGAGCTTTTCCCTCCTTCTACTTTTAGAATGTGAGAAACAAATTTGAATGAAAATATTCGAATTATTTAAAAATATGTTAAAACATGTTATGGTTATTTTAGAGTTTTTCAGAGCTTATTTTGACAAAAAAAATATAATACAAAATCCGGATGATTGGAGATCTGTACCATCTGACATCTCCTTCCAGAAAATCCTGCCATATTCTCTACATTAGTATGAAATATTCTTTCCCTTTCATCCTAATTCCCTTTTATTCTTTGTATCTTTCGTGAAAGAGTTTGCTTTCAGCAATTTTGAACAATATTTTGTTAAATCTTTTTGCCAATTAAACTTATTCCAGAAAAAAATATAAATAGCTTGAGTATAGAGTTTTTTGTTTTAGTTTAATGTCTTATTTACAGACTATTATTATTTATTTGTTTACAGAGTTTAATGTTTTATTGTAAGAAGAAATAATCTTTTCAAATGGTCAAAAGTTTATTTGTTAAGATCTAATACCATTTTCTATTCAGCTTCTAATTTTTTTATAAATGCTCAGATAGCTATTAAATTTCCATTCTTATTATTGAAGTACAGCACATCATATCTCATTATAGTTAATCGATTACCGAAATTTGACACGCCTTTTATCTTTCTTCAGGCGTGTATTAAAGAACGTAAGCCTTCATGGATGACTTCTGTATGATCACGAACAGTATTAGCGATCGATTTTGTTTTGTAATTATATATATTTATATAGATTATTTCCCATCTAAAAACAATTCCTAATTAAAGTCTAAAGTGCATTTAATAACATTTAATATCTAAATAATGTTCTCAAAAATCTAAATATGTTGATGAAATTTGATTTCGATACAAAATTTAAAACTAAACAGAAGACAGGGCATAAAGAAGGCAGGTAAGAGACAAATTAATATTAAATGAAGGAAAAATAACTTTAATGCCATTATTTTCACAATTTTTTTAATGATGAGAAATAGTGCATTTTTATATAAATATTAAATCGTCACATTTACTTATTTTCCAAAATGAAACAAATTCAAAGAACATCAGAACAAAGAAAAAAATAGATGCATAAGTAGTATATTCGTAGACCACCAGCAAAGGGTGTATAGTGGGTACAAAAACGTGAAGAAAGGTTCAAATATTGATTATAATAATACAGTTTAATGAGTAGCTTAAGTTCATATACGCCATCAAGTAATGAGCTAGAGTACAAATAGAAAAACGGGTCAAAGAAATAGCGGGCTCTAAATTACTACTCTCTCGCCGCTAAAAGGTTTTGAATGATGTGATGTAACATAGAAACATCAAACCAAGCTATTAAGTACAGTACTTTTGACCTAAAGGGTTATGTTTCTTTGGAAAATTATGAAGCTGGAAATGCTAGAAATGTTTCTTTTCATTTTAAAACAAATATATATCTCAGAAAGAGATACATTAAAAAGATTTCAGAATGAATTGTTATAAGTGATATATAATAAGTCAACACATTTCTCGTTGCAATAACTGTAAACTAATTTTTAAGTATTCTTTTAAAAAAATATTTACATCAATTATTTGTTTAATATTTATGTTGATCCAATAGGGCTTTTAAAAAAATGTAGCTATTGTTTATAAAACTTTCGCTTTTAGACGTAGTAAACTGCTTGTAGCACTCATAAGTCCACTAACTGAAACAAATTTGAAACAAAGTCTTAATGAAAAATAAATTAGAAAAAAAAATGTGTATTATGCATAAAGTAAAAAGTTTGTCCCGAGAGAAATTTTAGCAACATTTTTAACACCATTATTCGCAAGTAATAGTTTTGTGTTAGATTAAATGTTGTAAAAATCTACCATGAAGCTGAATGCGTGGAAATAATGCTGTGAATTTCCTTAATGCAATTTTTTTACGACAAACATTACAATATTACAAGTTTAAAGTTTAATTTTTCATCTTATGCTATTCATTTTCTTTATTAACTTAAAGAAAATTTCATAATAAAAATTAATTTTAGTATGCTAATGCTAACATGACGAAAATCAAAGAAACTTTGAAATTAGTTTTATCTCAATATTATTAATTAATATTATTAATTTTAATTTTATCAAATACGCAAAGAAAAGCTTTCATTTATTTTCAAATAAATTTGTTTTGATACCTTGTCTCCATCAATCATTTCAGAATTTTCAGAATGGGGGGAAAAAGGGTTAGACAAATCGCAAGAACAACATCTGTCATCCCGCTTCCGATTGAACGACATGTTGTTGATTTTGAAATTCAACATAAAATAAAAAATGAATCCTTTTCGAATACAGTTCCAGCACTGAAAAGAATCAATCGAAATGATAACGCCAATGGATGGTGTTATTATCTCATTATATTTATTACACAGTACATTTTAAACAACAAATAACTTCGCGATCACATTCAAAACCTCTTTCAGCATTTTGAAAGTACATGAAATACAATAAGTGCAAATATATGTAATAAACAAAGTATTTTCTAATAAATCTATAATCTTCAGATAATAGTACTTACCTTCTAAATTTTAGATCGGTCGTTAATACTTACATGTCTCTTCCTATGTCTCTTCCTATGTCCCTTACATGTCTTTTCTTTGCTAAGGTCTGCAAATGGAACAAATTAAGAAATTGTTTGTGATTCAGATGACTCAGAGCCCTTCTGCAAAAAAACCTGTCGGTACCATTTCCCAGGTTCTTTCATAATTATGCAAAATACGAAATATTAGCATCTTAAAGACATCTTAACTAAAATTATTCCTAATATTAGTAAATTAATGATTTAAATATCTGTCAAATTTTTGCATAATTCATATAAGGTGATGAAAATGTGGAAAATATACAGGGCGAATCATATGTATCGGAGCAATAGGCTATCTTCTTAAATATTGCCCCTAGGCACATACTTCCAATTGCAAAGTTTCATAAAAAAAAAAAGGAACAAAATGTGATGACATAAGTTGCAACTTCATGGAGGGGGAATGTGTCCGTTCGAAAAAATACGAAAATAAAAGTTTTATACGGCCCCGTAGGACAAAATTCCCAATTAGGAAATTATTCCTTATCCACTCTTGAATAGAACAAAAAATTTCATCTGCATATCCAAAAATCTCATAGAGATATTAAAATCCAAAATACTCCAAAATTCGTGACTTACACCACTTAACCATAACCATGCCTCTAAATGAAGAGTTTTTGACTCATTTTGAATGCAAGAAAGGATCATCCACATATTATACGTTTCTAAATATCGCTTTAAGAGAGTACCTCTCATTTGGGCATAAAAAAGCAGTCTAAAGATTTAATTTTACACCTGCTTTCAAAATATCCTGAAAGTGTGCAATGGAAGTTTGCATGCGTCGAAATATCTAGGTCCAGCCCCAAACTGACACATAGGAAAAAGTTCGACCTGGCCTGAAAAAAATTAAAATCATAGCCCGGCCCGGCCTGGCCTCATTGAATTTCTACATAGTTTTTTACATCGATATGAGTAAAAAATGTTCCATATAGGTGAATTCTGACTAAAAATATTTATTATAGCTTTTTCTTTTTCCATGTTTGTAATTTTTACTTTTAAAGAAACGCAAAAAGCTGCGATGTTTTTGTTTTATTACTAAATCTCTATTTATACGTAAATGTTTCACTTTTCCTTTAATATCGTTTGCTATACAGTAAAATCTTTTAAAATAGAATATTATGGGGAAAATAAAAATGCGCTACAGAAAAGTTCCTTTCTTAGGTGGTATAAATGTAATCTACAGGGTGTCCGAGAAATATCCGTACAACTTCAAAAATTTATTGAAAAAGAAACAGTAGGGTAACAGCGAAACTAATTAGGACATTAGATAGAATAACTCAAAAAGTTTTTTCTGCAGTATGTTTCTGACCATAGATGGCGCTACATGTCATGCAAAAGAATATTAAAGCATTTTAGTTATTTCAATGGCGGATCGCGTTAAGAAAGCTCAATGTGTTGCGTGGTTTATCGAAACAAAATCCGATACGCAAACACAACGGAATTATCGAACGATGTATGGGGAATCGCCACCATCTCGGTCAAGCATTCGTGAGTGGTATCACAAATTTATGATAACGGGTAGTGTGGAACATAAAAAAGGATATGGTCGCCCAAGAACTAGCGAAGAAAGTGTGGAACGAATACGTGGAACATTTCGTAGGAGCCCTACAAAATCAGTTCGACAAGCATCCCGGGAGCTACAAATGCCAAGATCCACTGTACACGATGTGCTTCATAAATGATTGCGACTTACAGCCTACAAAGTTCAGATTCTGCATGCGTTACAACCGGATGATTATGGGAAGCGTTATGAATTTGCAGTTGACATGCTGCATCGTTTGGATGCCGATGAACATTTTCTGAAACGAATACTGTTTTACGATGAATCAACGTTTCATGTGTCCGGAATGATCAATAAACATAACGTTCGATTTTGGGGCTCCGAACAACCACATGCCGTACGTGAACTCCAACGGAACAGTGAAAAGGTGAACGTGTGGTGCGGATTGCTTCACGATCGCATCCTTGGACCTTTTTTTTTTCTCAGAAACGACTGTGACCTCAAGTACCTACTTAGATATGCTTGAGATTTATGCATTCCCACAACTGCAAGACCTTCAACCGAATGTCCTTTTCCAACAAGACTTTTCCTCCTCATTGGGGATTGACAGTTCGTGAGTCGCTGAATAATTCTTTTCCACAGCGTTGGATTGGCAGGGATGGTCCCATTGCATGGCCACCCCGGTCTCCTGACCTAACACCACTGGATTTTTTCTTTTGGGGTTATGTTAAAGATACTGTATACCGAACGCAAGTTAACAGTCTCGAAGAATTAAAGCAAAACATCCAAACAGCTGTAGCTACTGTTGATGTTAGCATTCTAAAACGGTCGTGGATGGAATTGGAATATCGTCTTGATATTGTTCGTGCTACGAAAGGTTCTCATGTAGACATTTCCTAAGGTGATAACTTAAGTTATAGGAAAAAAAACTTTTTGAGTTATTCTATCTAATGTACTAATTAGTTGCGCTGTAACCCTATTGTTTCTTTTTCAATAATTTTTTGAAGTTGTACGGGTCTTTTTCGGACACCCTGTATTTTTTCTCAAATATTATCATATTCACTTTGCAAGGAACCTTTTTTCTGTAAGACAGGATTACATCATAGGCAGATTCGTTTTCACTGATTTTACTGTATTTTATTTTCCTTTTTCCTTTAAATCTACTATCTTTTAAAAAATAATGAGTTTTCAAGTTTTTATTGTAACATAATGACGATTTAAAAATACATGCCCTTTTTGTAAAGATTTTTCGGCTGAGCAAATTTTACTTATTTTTGCTTCGATTAGACCAGTCAGAGACGATGATTTTAATACGGGTTGTGTCGAGACTGGAAATGAAAATTTAGCCCTGTGCAGACCTAAAAAGAAGGAAGGCAGACCCATTTCAGAATGAAAAAACATGTAAGGCCTGGCCGAGTCTTCAGAAAAAAGGTCCCGGGCCCGGTCTGGCCCTGTCCCAGAATACAAAATTCTTTTAACGGCCTCGCCGAGATGATAAAAAGCCTGAAGTTGTTAAGACTAAAGTTATGAAAAATCTCCTTATCCGCATGCTAGAAAAAGCATTGTTTTAAATAATTGACGGACATTTTAATAATAGGGAAGAGTGGTGTGGTAGGGGACACTTTTTACAATAGTAATCAACTTTGTTTGACACAAATACAAAAATTTTAATGAAACAATTTTTAATCGTCTTGAGCATTATAGAAACATGTAAAAGCTATTTTATAATTAAAGGAATTTTAAGTTTCAAAATGTGTCCCATGCCTCTATTAACAGGGAGGTATGGAGCGGCAATAAAACAAAGCTATAAAACACAAATAGTCTATTGTCGGCAAGATATAATCAAAAAAAGATTGTAGGTTGATAATGTATGCATATGTGCCACAATATAAAAATTCAGTATTTTTATGACTGCGATGAAAATTCCTGATTGTCAGTCATAGATGTCATGAAAAAATTATCGATTCAATTTATTTGCATTTTGAAATAAATGAATATATTATCAACGTTATAACTAATATACTATCCTGTCAAAATGTTTGCATGTTTGCAATTTACATTCATTTTATTAAAAAAGGGAGATTGGACATGTCCCATTGCTCCCATTTCCTTGTTTTGTGTTAAACTTCTTATATAAACAAAAATACTATTTTTATTCTTGGTTTAAATAATAGATAATGTACAGTATAATGTTCCATAAATAAGGAAACTATTACATAAAGGCATAAACAAATCATTAATGTACAGAAAGCATAAAAAGTATATTAAGCAAGTTTACTTTTGATTCTTGAAGCAATCTTTTTCTTTATACAATTGCAAACTTACAGAGATCAACAATTTTTTTCAACTAAAGTTTGGGGATTTTAATGGTTCCGAATTTTGTAACCGGCTGGGGTTGCACTGTTTTCCTATCAGGATTGCATTGTTTTTCTACAGTTTGAAATCTGTCTTGCATTGTTTTTCTTCATATAGTCAAACAGGGCCGGAACTAGACTTAATTGCTCTCAAGATGTGTAAAGCAGACAACATGATTTGTAAAAGTATTAAGAGCGACAAAGAACTTATGTTATGGTAATCTTTGAAAACATATTTCTTCGTGGTTCTTAAATTCACTTCTCAAGAACGCGAAAGTTTGACACATTTTATGACTAATTAGGTGCATTCGTAATTATGTAAATACTTAGCACCTATAACTGTCATTCAGTTCGTCCATTTGTCCGCATATAACAACTCAAAATCTACAAAACCGAATCGTTTGAAACTTAAAATATATAATTATTAGATTTTTGAAATGACTCGACAAATTATTCAATTTTTCGAGTCATTTCAAATTTTATGAAAATCGGATGAATAGTTCAATCACATGGACAGTCAAAAGGATTCCGATGCATTACGGCCAATGGGGGAAAAGTTTCAAGTGCATTTTAATGGTCTTACACTCTTTCGAACAAAATAAAGTTGATATGCATCTGTGAAACAAATACTATACTATATATACCGTACAGTTTGTGGTGCAAATAATACTTATTATTGATTTACAGCGCTACGCAAAAGTATCACACTGTATTATGGTATAGGGAGAAATATTGTTTGGGGCGTGTTCAGTTATATTAAACTATTTCATATTTTATGTAATTTATGTATGTTGCTGCGGTTTAATACAAGTTACTTCCTGTATAATAAAAAAGCAGATAATATTTACAGGAACACACAAAAAATTTTGGCCATTATACTGTATCAGAAGTACTGTATACTATTACAGCGAGATCTGAATGTTTTTAAATTTCGTTGAAGTACGAACGCATCTCATTTGCTACGCGTCACGTACAATTTCCAACTTGTTTTTAATTGTAAAGGTATTCAATTGATACGCCTGACTATTGAAGGGATTTGGAATCGAATATCATTTTCCATTTTTATATTTTTGATAAATAAGATACTTGTATACACTTGTTGAGATATGAGTGAATCTTGTCACGTAGCTGCAGATTTTTATCCCTTCCCATGCTGTCGCTTACAGGAATTCGATTCAAAATGCTAGCTTTGCCAGCCTTTTCTTAAATTGTTTGTATCGAAAAACTGATAACGCTTTACGTTCGATTACATAGTTTCTGAATAAAAACACCTGTTAATCTTATGCATGCCCAAAAAGAAATGAATGGATGTATCAGAAAGTAGCTCCTTTTGATTTAATAAAATCTTTAATAAAATGATGTAGAAATATTTTATTAAATCTATTTTTTATTATACAGCTTCAAAAGTTGTGACGTTTTTAACTTTCTTTTTTTATTTTATTGTAAACCATAACGTTTTAATGAATCTTTATTTGAATGTTGAAAGTCTAAGAATTTACGTAATCATTAACTCTTTAACTGCCCCGGGCATATATACACATCTCGCTCAAATAAATGCATATTTCTGAAATTAACTATCGAACAACCACTTTTTTGAGTTAAAAATTTTGCTTTATTAACAAAAAGAAACTTTTACCATGAAATAAGGGGAAGATTATTTTCCAAAATTTGTAGTGGCATTTTTTTTTTTTTTTTTTTTTTTTTTTTTTTTTAGCAAAAAAGTTAAAGATTCGTTCCTTAAAACTTCGGCAGTTAAGGAGTTAATGTTGCTATGGTGTATTTTCTGCAAAATATACTATAAAATCATATCATAAATATGCCTGCAGTATTCTTTAAAGTAATTTTAATTATACGATATACATCTGATTTTTTCCGTAGTAGTAGAAATTGTGCCGGAAATTTATTTCGAAAGTTGTTTGCATTTTTTATGTATGCCTAGATATATAAAAATATAAACGGGCCAGGCCGGGTTTTGGCCGAACGTTTGAGTTTTACACCGGGCCGGGCCCCAGCCTGGAAATTTCGTTCCGTGCAGACCTCTACTCAGGGGCATATTTTACTAAGAAACCCGGCTATACCCTTTGCAGGAAAATAAAGAAACTGATCACATAATCTCCTATAATTTCTATACAGATGTAGATATTGAGTCTTGGTATAGAATCGAACGTTCTGTGATCACCCCATTCTCAATATTTGCAGTTTGGTCTCTATTTTTATTCAGAGATTTTGAACTCATACCAGGAAATACGAATAATATTTTCTGATTTATTTAATGACAGACATTTCGTGACTATAAATAAAAAACCTTTAAAAATTTCCAGCATGAGTTCAAAATTTCGAGATAAAAATGGAGGCCAAACTGGGAAACCGACATGTAAGATCATTATAAACTTTCTTCTATGTGGAAATTTAAATGTGATAGTTTAAAAGTGGGCACTCAACTTCATAAAAAAATGAAGTTTCGAATTAAGAAAGGATACAATATAAATTTTTCAGCTGCATTTAAGGCATTCAGATATAAACTTTTAAAGTGTCTCTATTACTGAATAAAAGCAAAAGACAGTTATTAACCCTGCTCGTAATCACTTCGTTTCTGGAAATTCTACTGAAGTCTATTGAAATGACCGTCAAGAATTTTGAATTTAAATCCCTAACAACATCATTGAGGTACTGTTAAAAAAGAAGTGCAAGCAGATCATCTCACAAGTTTTAACCATTTTTAGGAGCCTTTTAGCATGGGTTTTACATGGAGTTTCTCCCAAAAATTTTGTAAATTTGCGGAAATTATGCCTCTTTATTTGGCATTACTTATTAACCCAGGGAACGCGCGCTTACCCAGGGTAGAAATGGTTTTGTCACCAAAACAGAAATTACCAACAAAAGTTCATAAAATCAAATTATAACCGTCATTTTATTTAGGCCGAGATGAACTTTACAAATTTTACGATAAAATAAGTTGAAGGTTAATTTTAAAAGATAAGTGGTTGAAATTGCAAAAATCATACACACTTCGGGTCAAAAAGACCCGGTGCGTGTACTCCCGGGTTAAAATCAAAAGAGCGGCCTTTCGCTTCAATAAACTTTTTCTAATTCAATGGCATATCAGTGTAAGAAACATATGAAAACTGATGTTTAGACAGTAAGTATAATGTATGCTTTATGCTTAAAGTTGGTTAAAACGATAGACAATGTCACATTTCAAGCCGAATCAAGTGTTATTTACATCAGATCTTGCTCTTAATTTTAACAGAAAATTTTCTTTGGAGAAAACAATCAGTTAATGATGATTATCTTTTCTATTTTGTATTTAAGAAAATCGCATATACGAATAAATTTGTAATATGAAAAATAGTTCCATCAGAAAAATCACTTCAAAATCCCATACAAAAGGTAGAAATTGACAAAATGCACATTGACATTAGACCTACCAGAAATTTGAGTCATGTTTTACAAAAATATTTGATACCAGAATTTTGATTTAAAACAGTTTAACTTTATCATCTAACTTTCTTTTCTTCTTCTTTGCGTTTTTTAACCCTTCGGACTCCGGCGTCTCTTACACAAATTTTATTTGGCAAGCACCACTTTTTTTAAAAAGAAGTTTCCTTCAAGTACACAATTTCAAAAATGCTCTGATTAAATAAGGCAAATTTTATTTTCCTTTATTACTGATGACAAAAGGGAATTTTGCAAGGAAAGATGATCTCTCCGCAGTGGAGACAACGGAATGCCAATGTTTAAACCCATTTCACAATCAAATTTCTGGTTTGAACCGAAACATATTCATATGGTAGCCGTCAAAACAACGACTCATGGTAGTTCTAGTGTTAAAGAAAACAGCATCAGTTATCTTTGATTACGCATAAAGCATATAAAGAAGTAGAAAAATACACGAAAGAGTTTACCACCTCTTTAAATTGTGTTATTTTGTATTCGTTTAATTTCATATTAGTATTCACAAATGACAGTTTAGTAAAGACGTCCAGCCTTAAATCAGATGGTCAGAGCAGAATACATGCATATCAAAATAAGCTTGTTGTTTTTATCTTTATAAAATAAAATTTGATTTTTTTGAATTTTAGATTTTTTTGTTAATGAAGATTAGAAATATAGAAGAAAAAACTATTTAAATTAAAAGAAAAGGCATTAATTTATTGGTAAATCTATACAGAATTTGCGGTTGCGTAAAACTATAAATAAAATATTTTATTTTTTCATTCTATATTTACATATATTAGACTGGATCACCTCAAAATTAGACACAATGTGCTTTACTGATGCCGATGTAATTATGAAATTTTCAACTGAAAATCTTTGACAGTTGCAGCAGTTTTCCCTTTTCCTGTAAAATTAAAACTGTCGTTAATAAAAATGCTGTTTTGATGTGAAATATTTAAAAAATGTATCTCTTTGTTCTTCTTGAAGAATACGGAATTATTCATATTAAATTGGGAAAATTTTATTTCGAAAGTTGTTTACATTTTTTTATAAACGTAACAATTATAGCATTTAAAGCTATATGATATATAGATGGTATATAAAGCTATATGGTATATAGCTGGTATGGTATAACTATGTTATTTTTATTATTATTATTATATATATATATATATATATATATATATATATATATATATATTGTAATTAGAATACTCAATATGCTGAGAAGAACATTATTTTTAAATTAACTTTTTTTTATGTTGTTTAATGTATGCTGGATAATTTTCATTTAAAATTTAATATCCAAGTCACATTTTGATAGTTATATCAAACATAATGTCACATAATGTCATTCTAAAACAAAAAATGCTTTTATGCATCTAAGTCCATTATTTGTTTTGTTTTGTGTATTGAAAATGTTGCTAAAGCTTCTAATACTATAATTTGTCTTTTAAATATGATTAATATTGTAATTTATGCCCCAATCTCAGTGTGTACTCTAAGTATAGGGTATTGTGGTACACACTTTTAAGACTCAAAAAATATTTTTAAATTAATAAACTATTCAGATTTATGCTTTAAGAAAATTAATAAATAAAGATAAAAAACTAAGCTATATTCAAAGAATTTTGTCAAGTATTGATATGAAAATTTCAGACTATAAAAATAAAAACTAATTGGGGTCAACTGTGCCTCATCTTCTTTGAAATACAGAATTGTATTTCAAAGAAT
Source organism: Maratus speculifer (assembly GCA_964019185.1). Taxonomy (NCBI): domain Eukaryota; kingdom Metazoa; phylum Arthropoda; class Arachnida; order Araneae; family Salticidae; genus Maratus; species Maratus speculifer. The sequence continues at coordinate 290,361,467 of OZ025293.1, forward strand.
TGCACAGAATTTTATATTAAAATTAAGCAAGATTTCCTTTATATTTCATTCGCGTAATCTCTATAAAATTGCGAACATTTCAGACACATATTACAGTATTAAACGGATACTCGGTCCGTTTTTTAACACCATTATTTTTCAAATGAAAATCTGCTTAATAAATTTCACAGAAATTTATTACAAAGGGCGTTTTTCTTTTGATTGATGCAGAAACGTAACAAGATTTTTTTATGAATGCTTTTTTTAAAAACGGACCAGCGGGAGCTCTACATATTACGTACTAAAAAAATGTTTAAATTCGTTGTCATCCAATTCTGATAAACATGTAATTGTGACAGTATGGCGATTATACAATGTTAAAAATTATGTTTATTTAATATTAATCAATGATTAAATTTTATTTAATATAAATCGCCCATCGATTCCTATTTGATTGAGATTCAAAATTATTTATGAACAGTAATTCAGATAAAATTAAGCTACTTACTAAATTTTTTATTTTTTTACTTTATTTTAAATAAAAAATAATGTTAATTTGGCTGGAATCTCGATGGAGAATAATTAAGATACAAGGAAAAATGTTGCTCTTTATAAAAAAAACAATCAATTAGACTTAGAGAATAACGTTAAGTGCTTTGCATAAGTTAGACGTTGTTAAAGTTTCTTGCCTGCAATGATTTGAGTTATACTAGATTTAGAAAAAAAAAAATTAAAGGTAAACGATTAACTCATAACATCCCATTAAACATAACTTGTTAACGTTTAAAATTTGGCATTTCAATTCCTATGTCAACGCTTCTATGGCCGCAAACTATTAGATTATAATATATTACGCGTGCCAAATAAACGATTCCAATGTCAAGATTTTGAAACTTTGGTGTTTTAGCGTGACGTAATGTCAACAATACGTGAAGCATACGGCATCTCATTGGAAACGGAAATAACTAGTTAACAATTTTGAATTCACGTATTATCATCTTTTCATCTGCAAGAAGTTTTATTTTTATTTCTCTTCCCACGCAATTTTTTAAAAAGTCACGGTTAAAGTAATCATTTCTATAATTGACTTTCCGGTCTTGAATTTTCATCTCATAAGTCTGTAATTCCTTTTTTTAACGCTCTGATTGTTGAAAACTTTCACCTTCAGATTAAAATGCAAAGTAACTGTAAAATATTAAATTCTTAAAAAGTTTAGTATTGTTCGTAGAAAAAAAAAGAAAAAGTAATGCATATATGCCGCACCTTATATAATACGCGCATTGGAATTTTAAATATGTTGTTTGAAAGAATAGAAAAAAATCGGAGCAAATATTTTGAAAAGATTCTATCCCATTAAAATATATCTAAAGTTTTTACAAAATAATTATTTCTTAGTTTCGTAAATTTCAGTATATATTATCTACCGATTTTCTATAGCAATGAAAACTCACATGCACAGAGACCAGTGAGAACATAACGGCTAAAGGAAGTTTACAAATGAACAGTAATTGTTACCTATCCACCGAGTAGAAATATTTAAAAAAGTGTAGAACTATTATTAGTAAAAGTAAATTAGATTTCGGAATCGATAATTTTCGCTCTGTCCTGCAAACAACATCGCTGCAACTTTGGAAACTCCCAAATCCTTATGTATCACGCGCCCCTTAATTTTAGAAGCTCTTTTCTGGATTTAAAATGCAAGTGGTATACACTAAAAAATGCGGTACTCATATATACACATACGTATTTGTAATCAGAGCTATCGTTTGCTGCATTTAAAAACCAGTAATTATTTTGCTTTTTGACGGATAGAGAACAGTTTACTTAGCTGATTATTGGCTATTTAAATGCATGTTTTACAAAAGAGATAAAAGTAATAACTATATGTAAAAAATATAACTTTATTTTTGCAATTATTGTATTCACCAAATTGTCTCATACAAAGTATGGATTATATAAATATTTTTTAAAGTGTTATTTTTTACTGATTTAGAAATGATAGTTTACAAAATCTATTGTTTATTATTTTACGTAGAAGGAACTTCTTTAATGTTTTATTAAAGACTATCAACGGAATATTAAAAATGAACTCTTGTTGCATAGACAACGAGAAAGTGACAATTTTTTCCAAATGTACTTTAAAATAAAAGATGTTCTAAAGCATATTCCTGCCACATAGACAGTTTTTATTTATTTATTTATTTATTTATTAGCATGACAGTGAGGACTTTCTCGGAATCAGCTAAAATTCATTTTCTATTCATTGTTCAATAGCTCAGATGTGCGAAAACTCCAATTAACTCCGCATTCCTTCAAACTGTTGATGTGGTTGCCACTAATATGGACAGAGTCATCATTGATTCGAGAGCATAATATGTTCTGTTTTTCTGACATGAAATCTTACGAAATACTAAATGTAGCTGGATTTGGGAACCAGTTTTCAATCTAGAAGCAGTTCTTTAAAATTCTAATCATTGAACTGCACTAGTATAATTTTTTTTTCGATGGTTACATATAACTGCAGGCTTATGGTATTTTTCAATCCAACATATATTTTTTAAATATTCAAGGATTCTAGAGTGAAAACAGTCAAAGATATAATAATTCATTATATTATAACTGAGTTTAAAGAATGTGAAGCATATAATCTCAATGAGATTGTGTTAAAAAGATACTGTTCTTACATGACATTAAATCTATTCCAAGTACAATCACGCGTACTTAAGTATATTTAAGCTGAAGTACTTGCAATGCTTTTCTCTTCTTACAGCTAAATTTCAGCACAATAGACTCGTAGAAACTGAAAGAAAAGCCATCCCAGTCAAAACGTCAAATTGAGATATGAAGGAGTTTCAAAAGAAAACATTTGCTTATTTCTTGTTTAATGAACACTAATTTATTTTTTGGCAATGACATTCTCGCATATTAAGTTAAAAGACTCAAGTCTTTTGAATCATCGGATGAATTGCAGAAAGTAGTTTTGCCATTTAAAGAAATCTCTTTCCTGTGTCATTTATGCAACCACAGCTGTGACCCACACTATATAAAATATCACATTAGCTTTGTCGGTATCAATGGGCTGTGATTAAGGTGAATTCTAAGCTTAAAATGGTACTTATGGGTTGGTGTCAGCCATTCTTAAAGAAAAATGTGTCTGAAAGAAACCTTTACTTTACAATAAGAAGCTGACATTAGTGTGTAGACTATTTACTGAAAACTCTCTAGTGGTGTGTACTTACACTTTTTCTCCGTACTCTCGACTTTCTTTTTTCCAAAGTATTTTGATGGAGAAGTAATGACTGGATCAAAGGGCCTGACACTGTAGTTTGCTTTTGTGAAAAGATAAAAGACTCATGTTTACCTTTCAGCCATGAAGAACATTTATAGCTTTTTTATGAAAAGATAATTCCAAATTTTGCCAATTCCTTTTTCATTTGAAAAAAATAGGAAGTACTTTTTTTGCAGAAATAAAAAAAAGCATTTAAAAGTTTTTTGTATTAGGTATATGTTAATATAATGTTCTGAAATCTCTCAAGAGAGATAGAATTTACTGATATTGAATGTAGTTCATTATCTCCTATTACAGACCAATACAAAGTTTATGAAATGGGTTTTCATTCTATATTATCCATTGGTTTAAAATATGAATATCAAAATGAATTATAATAATAGCACTTCTTGAAAAATAATTCTTAAAATAATCATACTATTGTTGATGAAGATACTTTTCAAAGTAACCGGAAACTAAATAGGCCACACGCGCGGTTTGAATTAAGATATTAGTTCACTTGGCTCCGACTTAGATTTAGGCTCCAATTCAATTTATATTGGATGAACCCTGCAATGACTAATTGCAAGGTTTATAACAAAGCATCGTTGTAAAACGACTAAGTCTTTAAATTTATATCTATCTTTTTTAAAGAACCGCGCGTCAAAATTTAATGAACGAGCATGTATTATTTATCAAATAATAGTACAATGAAAAATAATTAATTTAAACTTCATGCAAATTTTACATTAATTTTTTGCTGTTTTATCTCTAAAATATGAAAATATTGAGAGTTTTTTATAAAAAGTTGCATATGTTTCAGAAATATAAAGTAATATGAATAAAATTAAATAACAACATTTCAATCTATTTTTAAATACTTTATGTGATCAATTAAAAATAACACAAAAAACCTTATAGTTTTACATGTTTCATTGCACTTACGGTAACTTTTTCAAAAATGCTTCATTATATGTAACAACATGTTATTGAAATTACTAATTTTTTGTTATTTAACCAAACTTAAATCCATCAAAGTTGAAGTTAAAACTCATTATTGAAAAAACAATAATAACTGTCCCTACAGTTGTGTTTGGTTGTGAAAACTTTTTTACAATCTCCTTGAAATACACCAATGTGATATCTGATGCTTCTGGAAAATTAAAACTTTTCATTCATTCTTTTAATGAAGAAAACCTGATATAAAATTCCGTTTTATCCGTTACGGAAACCAGAAATAATGTTTGGAAAGAATAAATGAAAGATTATAGGCTTTTTTAGACAATCCTGCTAAATCATGAATCTTTATTTTGTATTCAGGATTTGCAATTATCTAATAAATGAATGCCAACATCAATTTAGATTTGAAACTTCCAATAACTGATTCCTACAGAGGATGGAATCTATGGATACAATAAGGGGAATTGTTGACAGTATAAATCCATGTTCTTTGACCTTTTTATTTAACCTCTTTTCACATAAAATTTTGCAAAATAATAATATTTAGATATTTTAATAACTCCTTACTTCATAGTTTAAAGTGTTCCCTTTAATTTTTTTTTCAATTATTATTTATCACCAGTTTATTCGGTGTGTTTTCGCTGTTCAATGGTTCCCGAACTTTTTTGTTCAATGGAGTTCAACATTACAACGGTTTACTCAATTCGGCTAAAGAATTTGAATAAAACAAAGCTTATGAACTAAATATGACGCCTTTTTTTAAGTATTGAGCAATAAAGTAAAATTTTAAGGATAGAAAATTGTAAATCTTACAACTTTATTTTCTTAAGTTTAGATTCAAGAGGGAGAAAAATACATACCTTGCTTAGACAGTATTGGTCATAAAAAGTGGTGCAGCTTTGTATACTTATTCTATTGAAGCAGTAGTAATGTATTACCATACACATTTTTTAAAAATAATTTATTTGAAGGAAAATATTTAGAGTGTTCAAAGGTGCCCCCTGTTCAAACGTGACCCCTCTCCCCTACATTTAAATAATTCGTATGCATTACTTTAGAACTATTTGATATAAAATCATTTTAAGTATAATAGTGATTTCTATTAAGTTATTCACTTCATTTAAATCGGTGACGTATCCGTTTAATAAATGTAAGGTCATATTTTTACATCATAATCATTGTAAACATACAGAAAGAAACTAAATAAAAAATACAAATACTATTTTAGACACTGATAACGATATCATTAGAAGGAATAGGGGGGGAAGGGGATCACGGAACGATAACGCATGATAATGTAAGGGTTGGGAGTCCAAAACTGTCAAGTTGACTATATTATATATGCATAAACCGAATTCATCAGCACACATGCCTACATTGTAGCATTACGGATAATTCACCATGGGATAAATCTTTAATCTTCAATCTTTAAACTTTGGGATAAATCTCACCCCATTTTGTCTCCCAGTATATGTTTTACTAAATATGTTTTAAAAACTAATCTACTGTACTGTATTGTAAAATGCAGCAGTATTACTCCTTTTTAGAGAAAAAATCATGTTTTTCATACTTATTTTCAGATTTTGTAGCTGCTTCTGTAAACTTCCCTTTTTTTTTAATAGAAAATATGCATATGTATGTTCTACCTCTTAAGACGTGAATTACTTCAAAAAGTAACTTATTTAATAACTGTTCAATACATACAAACTGCTTTTATCTTATTGTTTTCTTTATTTTTTTGTGTGTGTTATCCTGTAAGAAAGAACGTATCAAAGTGAAACATTTGTACACGCACAGCATTATTTTATCCCATGAATCAAATTTCTCCTCTCCTAGTGAACAAAGAAAAGACATTCCTTCATCCGCTCCTTCTTGATCTTGACATTGAAACATTCAAAGCATGTCAGAAACGTCCTTAAAACAATTTATACTTTTTTTCGAAGAAAAAATTTAATTGTGATAGATTTTATCCCAGAGCCTGTTTTAACTGGTTAACTACTAATTAAGCTAATTAAAAAGACAGAAACATACAAAATATTCAAATACATTCAACGATTTCCTATAAAATAGAACATACTCATCAGCTATTTTTTACTGATTTTCGGAATTGTAAGTGCCTTTATAGAGAAAAAAAAGTTTTAGCTAAATATTTTTGTACAATTAATCAGATAAATTGAAATAGAAAAAGAAAACATTCATTAATAATTATCTGTAGAAGAGTATTAAGGATGAATGACCGACAGTAATCGGATTGATTATATGAATAATCTATTTGCACAATGAATTATTTAAAGAAAATATAAATAAATTCATTCAAAATTTGACTTTATATTAATTAAATATAAATAATTTATTGAAAATTTTGTAGAGAAAAACCAAAGAAATGGGTAATTAATTTTTAATTTTTCTTGGTAATTAAAAAAGCTGTGCAGTAGTAATTATTTTAATTAGATTGTATAATTAGATTAATTCTGGACATTATAAAAAATGAAAAATAAAAAATTCCCGGAAGTACGGTTTATAACTTTTTTTTTCTTTTTGCCATACGAAACGTTTTGTTTACAGAAGTAATTAATTTTTAATTTATAATCGAATCTTAATGGAATATTATTATAAAATTATATTACAGAAAATATAAATAAATCTGTTAAACACCAATTATGATATACTTAATACACCGATTTACACTTGATAAAACTTAACTGTTTATAATTGTTTCCCTAATCACATCAGATCGCTGAAGAAACAAACAGATCGATGATTTGTTATGCTAATATTCTGCAAAAATATACCAGCCAAAGATGCTTTGAAAGTGGGAAATCAAAAATTATAATAAATTCATGCAACGATTAAAGCATATCAGTTATCTAAATGCATTAACGAATACTTTCAGATGCAATTTCTTTATAAATATCGATAATTTTAACATTTGATAAATATTAATAAATTAATTATTATTAACTTTTAAAACATCAGTAAGTAATATCTGATACAGTTGCAACGTCTATGTGAATTTTTGGGCATTTTTATATTTTGTTCCTTATAGGTATTTACTTAAAAAAATTTAATTTGAAAGCATAACACCATTAAAAAGTTACTTGAAACAAAAAAGCGATTATTACTTCTTTTTATATTTAATCAACTTAAAATAAAGGGGGGTTATAAAAATTGTTTGTATCCTTTATCACGATTAACGTTTGAACATTTTAATTTGTTTGTTTGTCTGTTTATTGAAAAAAGTTCGTATTTTTTCATTCTTCAGGATCCAAAAACAGATTGTTTTTCTACCTGTCCACTTTCGTTTCGTCCTTTGTTCTACTTTTTAGGTTGTAACTTTCTCTAAATCTGGCCATTTGTTACGAAATTTAAATATGTCATTTATGTATGCTCTATTATTTTATATTTATTTTATATCGTATCATGTAAAGTTTAGTTTGCTTGACAAAAAAATGAATATAGGAACTTTTAATACGCATCAAAATGAGCGACATTGGCAAAAATTAGCTTTAAAATATATTTGGATGAAAAGAAAAGTTGAATATTGTAATCGAAATCTCTTTCACAAAACACATCAAATGGCATGCGGTAGGATACGTGCGGGTAATATACTCTCACTTTAAATAAATTTTAATTTTTAATGAATGCGTTGGTCTGAATTTGTTTGTGGGCTGAAGAAAATGTTGTATTAGAACTTCAATCGGTATCATCATCGACCTATATTTTGTAAAATTATAATTTAGAAAAAAATTGCAAATTTTAAAAACACTGCGCTGCATGTCTTTGCGCCATTGATTTGGGTGGAAATCTGCAATGAAGGGCAAAAACCCCATTTTATTTAACAAATTAGATGAAAGTTTACAGACATGCAATCAAGGTAAACTGAAGTTTATTTAGAAGCTACAACAATCTCATGAATTTTTTAAATATTATATAAAAAGGGAAAATTGAAACTTAGCTAACTTTCTCGGTATGGAATGCAGCTTTCTTCGCATGTTATTCACATGCAATTGGTACGATTAAAGCTTAACAGTTTAATCGTAACTACTGTTTAACACTGACAAACATTGCTTAATATTGCGTTTATAATAAATCAGCTGGTGCGTGTTTTTAAAATTCTATATATTTTTGATATTTTTGAGTTTAACTGGTAACTTTCACATGATTTTTGTAAGTGAGTTATTGATTCTTCATATCTATACAACTAGTTTAATAGCTCAAATAATAAAAAAATAAAAAGTGTAAAATCACAAAAGATGCATTTGTTTGGAAAAAGTTTGCCTAATATCGCACTTAAGTGGGTGGTTCAACAGTTATTGTCCCTAGTGTATGTAAAATATTTCTACTGTGATGTTTGATGGAAAATATCGACGCCTACTGTCTTAGATGCCTATATGCTCAATTTTAGAACCGCAAATGCTGTATTAATATATTTTTGGAGAGAAAAGCGAAGGAGGGGAGTGGGGTTTATAGAGCTAGATTTTTGACAGTGAATAAGACGTGCCTACTGAATTTGGACTCGTGATAATAGAGATGTGGCCATGTCTCATTTACCGTATACAAATCTGGCCTCGTAAGCTTCAAACCTGCATTTCTCTCCCCCCCCCCCATTCAAAAACCTCTCAAAAAAGTCTTTGAAACTTTACCTATCCGTTCAAAAATATGTTAATATAGCAGCTCAGATTCTGAAATTTAGCATATAAACATCAAAGACATTAGGTTTCGATATTCTATATCAACCGTCGTAGCACAAATATTTTATATACACTAAGGACAATAATTGTTGAACCACTCACGTATGTTTTACTTTATATGGAGATGTCAGAACCTTAGATATCAAAACCGTTCCTGAGCTAATTGGATATCTTCTTTTGTTTATTTGAACGTTTTCTCATTTGGTTGTAGAAAAAGGCTTATATTCATAGAGGAAAAAATTGCTACCATTTGGTTATGGAAAAGATGAAAGACAGTTGAACTTTTTCGATTAAATTTGTCACTCTTGTTTACAGGTTGTTCGAGACCATGAATACAAGTTAGAACTCACAAGTTAGAACTCAGGTTGATCCTGTTTAATATAATTTTTTTCAGCTGGACAACTTGTCAGTGATTGGCAGACATAGTCTTCTGGATGTTTATGTCGGTAAAAATCTCAGCAGAGTCGACGTTTCTATTCAGTTGTAGGAGATGTGATTCTATATATTCAGATATTTCTATTCATATGTCTTTTTAAATGTATTTCTATTCAAAAGGAAAATATATTCATTAAAAAACTCTTATAAATACCTCATAAATAAAAAAGTTTACATTTAAACACTTGAATAAAATTGTTTGCATAATATCACACATTGCGACAATAGGACCACAGAAGGATGCGATATTACGTAGATGAAACATTGCAATACGGCCGACTCTACTGGTAAAACTAAGAATAGAAAGAGATTTACAACTATATCTAGTTAAACTACATGATTATGTGGTTGTATTTACATTACAATAATTAAGGAAGGCGCTTACTTTGAAAATGATTTTTCACTGTCAAATGATGTTGTCAAAAACTGTTGGTTTGCATGAAATTTTAAAAATAACAGACACGCGACTGGATATTTAACCAAGACACTGATCCGGTTTATGTCTTGCCATTAGTAAGTCCATTTTGGCTAGGCAGCAGTCTATACTTGATGAGTTCATGTGGGGTGCGATAATAGGCAGTGGTGTGATTTTAAGGACATTTTTTCTACTAATTTATTTTCGGCACTTTAACTCCACAGGAGAAGGATTTGCGCAGATGGGTGAAACCAATTTTCTTTGTGTTTTTCAAAAAAAAATTGTCTTTTTTTAGGATCTAGATTTTACTAAATAACAATAATATTGTTTAAATACGTGTTTAAGCTGTACAAAATTAGCATCCACACAGAAAAAAAACAATTTTACACTTAAAAATATAACTTTTTAAATTCATATCTAGCATAAAAAATGTAACCTCTGTTACCAGACAATTTTTGCTTAATTTATGATAGAAATACTTTAACAAAAGATATAATTTTTATATTTTACTTTAGCAAAAATGTCCTTTAGTTAAAAACAATACTAATAGAAAGATGAATGATAAATAATAAAATTTAATCATCATTACATGCGTAATTTTATCTCGTTCAGAAAAAAACTAAGTTAAAGTTCTTAAATATCACTTTTCTTAGTTTTAAAGAGACGATTTTTTTAATTGAATTTAAAGTACATAAAATATTCTTTGTTTTAAGTACATTTGGTTTATTATCGGTTTACAATTATTAAAATAAAATAGAAAAATTCATGTGATAGAGGTTAGAAAAATTTAAAAGATGTAAACAAACTGAATAAATAATACTTACTAATGCAAAAACAAATATAAACAACTGATAAAAATTATAGGTAAATTTGGTACTATGAATATATATATATATATATATTATTACCATAAAAAAAATCTATATTCAATTATAAAATGTAACCTCTGTTTATATAACACCTGTTACCAAAATATGGTAACAGAGGTTATATTTAAGGAGAAACAATTTTCTTTCTTAAATAATAATATTCTAAAAAATAGTTACATTGCTTAAAAAATTATTTTACTTAGAGTTTAGTGATTTAAAGAGAATTTTTATTTTTAAAACATTATTTAAATAAAAACTGGAGTAACAGAAGTTACAAAGAGAAAACACACTCACCTTAGAACTTGATAATACTGCTCTATACTCTAAACGTGTGACAGACAAAGTGAAAATGGCACTTGTATTCTCTTCTAGAAAATTCTTCGAGCAATATAGATTAGTAGCGATCTCTGATAGACAAAATTTTTATTATTTATTCTGCTAAATGTAAATAAAGTAACAGAGGTTACATTTTCATGGACAAATGTTAAATTTAACTTATACAGTTAAAATATACATATCTTAATTCATTATTACAAATTTATAAAACTACTATATATGTTAATTAAATAAAAATAGATAATTATTGTTTTGTTCATAATATTTAGAATTGTAATCTGTTTGAATTTGTCTCTCCAATCATTTGGACAGTTAAATTTCATAGATAAGAATGGATAAATTCCATAAATAATGCATTAATTACATTAAAATTGGCTATATCAAATTTTAGACTAGTTAAAAATAGTTTTTTCTGAAAGATGGCATAAAAAATTTTGGGATTTCTTTGTATATTTATCGAAAAAAAAAATATTAAAGTTTTGGACATGAAAAGCACCTGCATTTTTGGTTTCACCCAGATATTTTCGCATTCCTTTGAACTTACAGCTCATATTCAAAATATTAGAATAATTGAGAAAAAGTAATAAGAAAAAATTATTTGTCATTTATTTATTTTTTATACTAAGTAAATGCAATTAAATTTCTTATAAATTAAATCTGGAATGTTTAGATAATATTTTAACATTTATAAAATATAAAATACAGCACAATAAATTAGGTATACAGCTTCCTTAAACACACCAGAATATTAGAATAAAATTTAGATTGGTTCAAAATATTAGAATATTTTATTTTACGCAACAATATTACCTTATTTAATATGAAGTAAATGGTAGTTAATATTTTGTAGCATCCCCTTTAGCTTTCATAACAGCGTACAATCGATCTTGCATACTATATACAAGGTGTTTGCAAACATTTCTAAAAATATTAGCCCAAATAGACTTTATACGTGCCACTAACTCAGTTTTACTTGAAGGAGGATTTTCTTGAAGTTTTTTCTTCATTATACACCATAAGTTTTCGATGGGATTAAGATCTGGTGAATTTGGTGGCCAAGAAAGTACCTTAATGTTGCGTTGGCGGAACCAATTCTTAGTTGACACCGAGGTATGCGGGGACGCTAAATCTTGTTGAAAGATGAAATCATCTTCAAATAAATCTTCTGATGATGGAATCATGTAATATTCTAAAATTTCTTGATATATCAGAGAGTTAACCTTTTCGTAGACGATGCATAACTTTCCAGGTCCTTCTGCACTCATACAACCCCAAACCATGACACTAGCAGCAAATTTTACGGAACGTTTAAGGCATTCTTTATCAAATGCTTCTTGCTTCATTCTCCAAACTCGAATACCTTGATTACCATATGAAACACTAAACATACTTTTATCACTAAATAATATATTTTTCCAATCTTCATTGCTCCATAAACGTCTTGATTTACACCAATTCAATCTTATACGCTTTTGTCTTGCAGTCATGAGAGGTTTTGTTTTCGGTACACGAGATTCAAATTTAAATTTATGGAGACGTCTTAATGTTGTCGATGTAGAAACTTCAACTCATTCTTCTTTCCATTTTCGGTGCAAGAATCGCACACTTTTAAAACGGTTTTTCTTAACTATACGCTTCAGTTTCCTGTCATCTCTAGCAGATGTTTTTGGTTTTCGGCCACCATTTCGGCGATTATTTTGAAATTTTCCAATTTTTGAATATTGTGTTAGTATTTTACTAACGCTCGATTGCGAACAATGTAAATAATTCGCTATAAAACATTGATTTTTACCGTGCCGATACAAATCAACCATACGAAGTTTAGTAGATTCAGGAATATCACTCACACGGCCCATTTTAAGACGAAAAAGAAACAAACTGCAAAAAAGAATACTGATTTTAAATAAAATAGTCTGAATTTAATCAATGATGCTACCAGTTAAGAATTGGTAATAATTAAAGGATAATTAATGTGAAATATTCTAATATTTTGAACCACTTGAATAAATATTCTAATATTTTGACTTTTCAAAATAATTTTTTTTGCAATTAATCTTTTCAAAAATGATATTAAATTTAAGATAACAAGTAAATTTAATCAACAATAAGTTCTTAATAAAAATATCGTTTGCATATTTTCATTAAAATACATTAAATTACCAAACGATATTTTCAATTTCTAAAAAAAGGGTAATTATTCTAATATTTTGAATATGAGCTGTATGTATTTAAAATAAAATTTATAAGATATCGCATTTAATTCAACTGAACTTACTTAACAAGGCCACCAAAACGAACAGATAAAAAATTAGTAACATATTGTAAAAAATAAAATCTTTAAATAATTCTAAATTGAACTTTAAAATACGAAAGTAAAAAAAAAAAAAAAGAAAAAAAAAGAAAAAAAAGAAAGAAACTAACTTTTTCTTTTGGAGCATATCACCTTCAATTTTGAATGAATAAATATTTTGCGAACCTAGATTCATTATCAGATATTGTTAATCTTTATCTGTACCCTTCTTTTTTTTAAGTGTTTTCAAACATCCTACATACATTCTATAAACTTGGCTGTTAGAATTGTTAGTTTCTTGACTAAAGTCAGATTCAGATATGCTTAGAGCAGTGATGCACAACCTTTTTGCCAGAAAATTGTTTCCCACCAGAATATTTGAAAAGAGTAGTTTGTTTTATTCAATAGTAAAGATTTCGTCATAACTATAAGGAAAAATATTCTGCATAAAAATAGTGGTATCTTTGTGGCCCGCGGACCAAAGGTTGTGCACCGCTGGCTTAGAGGTAAGTATGACTGTCTGATTTATCCGTTAATGCAAAATAATATATATATATATTAATTTTTTCTTTCTTTTTATGATATCTTGCAGAAAATCTTTACAGCAAATTAGTTTGTATTATAATGTCAATAAATCATATCAATCAGAATATTTGTCAATCATAATGTTTGCATCATAATGTCAATATTTCATGAGCTTCTTATATCTTGTTAACACCTTTCAATGAGTAAAATATTAATTCCAGAAAGCTTGTGCATGTGCTTTAAAAAATGTCAGCGTAGGATGTTCTCTTTACATTAATGTAATTAGTGTGCAATTATATAATCTCTCATTGAATACATATAAAACAATTATTGCTATATTTTAAAAGTTAAATTTGTTTGCTTATTAAAACTGATAATGATTGATTAGTGTTTTTTATTATCCTCAAAAACCTTAACCTAAGTTATCTTTAACCATTTACTAATGTTTCTTTGATAGTTATTCCATTTATGTAACGATTTACAGTTTGAGTTAAATCAATCTAATTAGAAACACGAATTTTGTAGCATAAAATTAAATTCATTTGTCTGATTTTGAAATTAATTACACTAAAAGTAAATGATATACAGAAATAAACTCCCTTCGGTTATATTTATAATCCATTTATTTGTAAAATATTTTTTTCAATATCTTAAGGTGCTTGATTTTATCATAAGCTTCGTGACATCTACAAAAAAAATTACAAAAGATTGCATATTTTAAAAATTAATACAAAATATTGTATATTGTACAAAATGTTGTATTGTATTACAAAACAATAGAAAATATTACTCGTTTAAAAAGCATTATAGAATATTGTACAAAAATCAATTCAAATTACTGCAAGCTACTGGTATCAAATTTATCATGATGTTATTCCTTATTCCTGCATGAAAAAGGCGGATCCCAAATCGTTGTAGTAAGATAACGATATTTTTACTTGAGATGAACTTTATTTTGGTTAGCATAATTCTGTTACAAGCTTTAAATAATGTCTTTGGATGCTTTCAAAAATTTCTGAAAAATTTCAACATTTAAACAAAATTGACAATGAATATGTTACGAAGCAGTTGAAATGTTTTCAAATACTTTATTTATAAATGCAAATAAAACCTAATCAAATCCAATAAATATCTATCTGCGGTAGAGCTGTTGTAAATGAGATGGAAAACAAAGCCAAGAAAATATCATTAAAGTACAGATTAGCCTCGAGATTTGTATCAAAGATAAAGCAAGAACTTGTTAAATGAGTATTTGTATTGAAAGCACTATTTGAATTGCTTTACTAATGCCATTATAATCTTACTATCTGCATTTTAGACAACCACGAAAATGTCATAAGGAAATACATTTGAAACATCTCTTCTGATTTTTTTTTTTTCAGTAGCTAAGGTAAATAAATTTTAAATTCAAATGGTCTTTTCGTATTTATTTTTTGTTTGTTGTGGTTTTTATTTGCTTGGCTACTTGTGTAAATATACAAAATATGAAAGATACAAAACCCTTATTTATTCGAGAACATGGCATCGTTTAACATGAACAAGGGATATAAAAAGTAATAAAAATATCTTTCAATTATGAAAGAAATATCTGTATTGTTGGCGAGATTTGTTATTTTAATATTTTGTATTTTATATTGAATTGTGGAAGATTGTTATTTTATTCATATTATAAATATTTTGTTTAAGTACATACATGATAAATTTAAGGCAAAAAATGCTCACAATATGTATCTCATAAATTTCTCCAACATTATATTTTCTCTTAAACTAGAAAAGCACATGTCTTTAATTTTCCAATCCAAATTGCATAGCATTATAGAAAAATGTCTAAGTCGTGTAAATTCGTCTATCATTGCCATATTCCGAATTTAAAAAAATACATATTTTTACGACTTTTAGAAATATGTATAATTGTGTATGAAATCGTAAGAATACCTTAAGCAAAATAGCATACTGTAATATATAAATTTTATGCCTTTTTTTCCTTTAGCTTCAAATGTTTATTATTATTATTATTATTATTATTATTAATACCAATTTTTAAAATATTACATTCTTCGCTGGTGGTCTATGGATCTTCTCTTATATTTCAAGGAAATATCGTGAAATTATGATGGACGCACAGAGATAAAAATACGTAAGTAAAAGTCATTATAGATAACGATATTTATTCAACTAATAATATTTATTTATGATATTTATTCAATTTTATACTACATTTTGCTGCTGGTATTTACTAGTTGTAATCCTTCTAATCTTTTTGTAAAGTTGATAAAAAAAAATCGATATTTTTTGCATTTTGTTCAATTTAGATGCAATCATCCAGAAAACTTTGCTGCTTTTACTGGTCATGCGATAATTCTATTTCACGGTAAATGCCTTTAAACTTACAAAAATCAGAAAAAATTAAAGGCATCTTTATTTATTTCTTTTTAAACAAACAAATTGAAATAGTCTCATTTTGTTCAACCTTAGATAATTTTCATAAGGTCAATATGCTCTTTAAAAGGAAAGCGCAGAAAACAATTAAAAATACCAATTTTTCTTATTTTACTAATTTTATAATGGATTTATAATTACTAATTTTATAATGGAAATAACGTATTTCAAGTGCATTTTCAGTGCATTTCAAATAAGGTGGTCTGGTGAAATAACGCCAGGCGGGGTAATAACGGCAAGTGCTAATATTATGCATAATTATGAACTAATCCGGTAAATGACACTCATGTGCTCTGCGCAGAAGGGTTTTAAATCATATAAATGGCAAAAAACAGCTTCAAGTTCATTTGTTCCATTTTTAGGTCTTATTACTTCTACAAGCAACTAAAATTTGCACTTGATCTAAAATTTGCGAGATAAGTTTTGTGATGTGAAGACTATATTTTTTATCCGGAAATACATTGTTTATTACATAAATTTGTAGTGCATTTCATATACTTTCAAAATGTTGTAGAAGATTTCGGATATCTTCTCGAGATAATTTGTAGTTTAATATGTACTGCTCATTAACTATACCGGGGTAATAACGCCAATCCTTGGCATTAATACCCCTGTTGATTCCCAACAGTGCCCGAACTACATCCTAAATACTGATTCAAATAAACACAGTTAAAAACGTGCAATGTTTCTAATAATTCTATTTAAACGGTCCTTTTTAAGCAAAAAGAAGCTCACGGTCTGATATTCTTTTGCCTCCTACCCCACACACACCACTCCTTTATTTTTGTTACACTTTCACAAAAAAAATGAACATTTTCAATAGTTTAGAATGCAATTTGTCAATTTCAAAGTTTGTAGAATTTGTATTTTTAGAATTGGGCAATCTACATGCCATTATTAAATCTTATTTCATAGTTTTGTTTGCATGGCGTTATTACCCATATAGGTGGGTAATAACGCCAAATAGCATAGGTCAAGAAATCACGCCATTACATTTTATGAATACATATCTATTAAATTATTTTTTTAATATAGATAGTCAATGAGTTGCTGTATCAAATCCTATATTTGTTTGAAAAATACAATCTAAAACTAAGCCGTGAAAATTGGTAGAACCTTAAAGTGGCGTTATTACCCCAGGGTACCTTATATTTTTAAAAAGAAAATTTGCAGTATAATAAATATTTAAAATATTTCGCATGTTTTAATTTTTATTCAAATTTCTCAATAAGTCTAAAAGACAACTCAGATAATTTCAAACGTTAATATTTACTACAATAAAACTTTTCATCCTTTTTGAAAATTTGGTTTATTAGCGCATTCAAAGTAGTAATGAAATTTATTAATATGAAAAAAAAGAAGGTTATGTTTTTTAATTTGCTATGTGCTAGACTATTAAATATTATAAAAGATTCAGCATATGACTTTTTTGCTTCATACCTTAAAAGCTCACTTCAGTCACGGAATGAAAGGAAGTCGAATTTTTCGCTTCGATTTTAACATCTTTTAATACTTTTTTTGCTCAGGATAGCTCAGGGTGATTCAACCGTCACGATTCAACCGTGATGGCCCTTCAACCGGGCTTGATTTTACTTTTTGAATTTTGATAATAGTTTTTTTTTTTTTTTTGTTAGATTAGGATGTTTTTAATTTCATAAATCGTTCCGATTGGTTCCGAAAATGGAAGAATTTTTTAAAATCTGAAATCAAAATCAAAAGAAGTATAAAATTGCCCGGTTGTAGATCGTTCTCAGTTATGCTATGCAAAAAAATCTTTCAAAAATATTAAAATACAACAAAGAAATTTAAAAATAACGCTCCCAGACATTTAACATTGGCGTTTTCCTTTCTTCCCGTGAATAAAGTGGGATCTTAATGTCAGACGATAAAACATAAATGAATCGTGTTTGTGCATTAGACTGATATAGCCGCATTGTTTTTCCATATGTTACCATGGTGAGTGGAACACAGTAATGTACTTAAATGATGGCTTCGAAATTTTAACAACACATACTAATCTCTAATTTTCGAACAATAGAGTTGAGTTAATTTTGGCTACAGAAAAGAAAACTATACTCTCTTAAAACCTCAGCCACGAAATAACTCAAGTTGAGCCAAAATTCACTCATCGCACGATTTGGAAATCAGCTTCTCATAAAGAGTTGAAACAGCTCGAAAGAACGAGTTTTTTTAAGCTGTTTAAATCAAGATGAGTAATTTAAATAAGCAATTTAAATCAAGATGAGTAAAATGTTTAAAAAACAACTCATTTACGATCCAATAAATTACATCTCTTTCCTGAGAAGCCAAATCCACTCTTTCGTTTTAAGAGTGTAGGAATGCCAAGAATAGCGAATGAATAAACGTTGTTAAGTTCAGCCAGTAGATTGAACGCCTCTTTGAAATCAAAAACGGTCACATGTCTCACAGTCTTTATAATAAACTGAGATGTGCTTTCATTCATCTCATGATTCTGGACTAAAAATGGAAAAAGCCGAAAATACCAAAAATCGAAACTTTTTTTACGAAAAAATGTCTAAATAAGGGATTTTACAAACTAGGATTGGAGTACCAACCCTACCCTCATAGCATGCATGGTCACAGTGACGTCACAGTGACGTCACTGTGAGTCACTTTGGTCACATCACATCTGTGACCAAAATGCCACCACTCAGTGACGTCACATTGTGACTAAGATGTGACTTTCTTAAAAAAAATTAGAAAATTGTCACAATGTTAATGTCAAAGTAGTCACAAATGGCACACTTTTCACAAATTGGTCACATTGTGACGTCACAAAGTGGTCACAATGTGACGTCACAAAAAAACTCTAAAACGGCCATAACGACTTCACATTTTAGTCACTGTGACTTCACATCGACGTCTTGTGACGTCACATCGACAATCGATGGTCACAAAGTCACAATGTGACTTCACAACGACGTTGCAGTGACGTCACCATGTCTTATGGGTAGTATTAAATGTTTAAAAAAGAATCGAAAGATGCTGGGGGTTGAATGTGCCAACAAAATTGAAGTGGAGAATGCTGGATGTAACCATTACAAAAATTGCTTATGTTGTTAGCGTTTACACCAAAGGAATTTTTTTAGCAAGTTGATAAATAAAATAAATGTTGTTTAAAATGTAAAAATATAATATTAGGTATGAAACAAAACTAGTACCTATATTTTAAATTGTAGAGTAAAACCTCAAAAGGAGTTAAAAGGAAAACGCTGCAAGTATGAGAAGTGGGAGTTTTTCTCTTTTCGCTCTTAAAAAAATTTCTTTTTTGGGCTTTCTGCGTTTTCTATATTTTAGTCCTCAATTTCAAGCATGTGAGCACCAATTTATCACGGTACTGAGAAGTCACCTTAACTGCTGTTTTGTCACCAGGTGACTCATCAATGAAATTACATTGTGACTCACAGGTGCTCGCGATTTGGAGACTCCGCTGTAAAGTTATTTGTTTTGTAACAATCTACAAGTGACAGAAAAATGAAATCGTCTGATGATTTGTGACAAAGTAGTGCTTAGGACGCAACACTAGTCACTCAAAAAAAATCTCGGATGGTAATGTTAAGTCTATGGGGGCGTTCTTTTCAAATATTTCCCTCAAATGTTAATATTTTTACAGGATTTTTTTTGCATAGGATAGCTGAAGTTGATTTACAACAGGGCTAGTTTTTACTTATATTTTTTATATTATGATAGTTTCAATTTCAGAACCGGTTCTAACCGGTTTCGAAAATTAAAGTAATTTAAAAAAAAAAATCTAAATCCAAAATTGAAAAAGTAAAAACTAGCCCGGTTGTAGATCGTATTCAGCTATCCTATGCAAAACATTTATGTAAAAATATTAAAATTTGAGCGAGATATTTGAAAATAACGCCCCCGTAGACTTAACATATCATCCGGGTCTTTTACAGTGACTAGTGTGGGGCCTTAAGAGCCCACAATAGTCACAGAAAAATTACTCAAAAAGACCCGGATGACCATGTAAAGTCTATGGGAGCGTTCTTTTCGAATATCTCGCTCCAATTTTAATATTTTTGCATGATTTTTTTGCACAAGATAGCTGAGGGCGATCCACAACCGGGCTAGTTTTTACTTTTTAAATTTTTGTTTCAGATTTTCTTAAAAAAAATACTTTTACTTTCGAAACCGGTTTAAACCGGTTCTGAAACTGAAACTATCGTAATATAAAAAATATATAACCAAAATCGAAAAAGTAAAAACTAGCCCGGTTGTGGATCGCCCTCAGCTATCTTGTGCAAAAAAACCATGCAAAAATATTAAAATTTGAGCGAGATATTAGAAAAGAACGCTCCCATAGACTTTACATGGTCATCCGGGTCTTTTTGAGTAATTTTTCTGTGACTATTGTGGGCTCTTAAGGTGACTTCACTGTAAATTTTCCAAATGTTGTCATTTGAAAGTCAATATATCTTTTCGTTGTGGCCTTATTTAGGGGTTGATCACAGTTCAACACTTATGAAGACTTCACAATGGAGTCTTCAAATGATGGTTACATTAGAATCATAACATGACTTTATTGTAGCGTCAAAATTAGATTCGTTATAAAACAACAGTCACAGTGACTTCTCCATGGAGTCACGAAAACACAATCTCTTCAGAGTAATACTGATACAATAAATTATGTGTACCTGCCAACTTGTACTGATTTTTCTTACCACTAAAATTTAATGAAAATTTTTGACTTATTTAAACGCTAAAATTGCTTGAATTTTGGGGATTCAATTAGCTATAATCTTCCATAAAATTTTAGTAACATGAAAACGGGTTACAATGAATACAATACTCAAGTTGGCAGCTATGAATATGTTACACTTTGTTTCAGCATAGTGAATGTAGCACATGTGACCATTTGTGATGTCAACGTGACATATCATACACCGGTTCTGTTTTAAGGATAGTAACCTATTTGCACACATGATGTTTGCAACAGTTTGTTTTGAAAATTCATATTTAACTTTATTATTGTAAAATTAACATTTTGTGTTGGCTGTTAAATTTTTGGACACCAGTATATTTACTTCCAGGTGATTTACAATCTTAACTTTCATTCCAAAATGAACGATTGATTTGAGCTGGTGCAAATCTTGCTTTCATTTAGTATGTAACGTTAAACTTAAATTGCTTGAAAATGAACTTGCGGCTTAAATCTCTGTGATAAATTATAAACAGTTTGTTTTAGAATATGAAATTTAGCTATCTTTCTCTGTTATTTTACAGTTTTTCAAAGACAACGCTTTCAACGGAACTCTTGATCATGTCTGTTGAAAGTTAAATTCTTATACAAATATTTCTGTAAATTTCTTTATTAGTTTTCAGCATTGTAAGGAATGGTAATTTTGTTAAATTATTAATGAAAATTAAAAATTTCATTTTAATTACATTAACTTTTCAGTAAATCGGGTTACTCGAAAAAACACTAATCTCTAATAATTTCTCAATTAAAATATTAATGCTTTGCTTTGCTAGTTTCAAATTCTAATGATGCTATCAATATTTATAATGCAATAGCTTAATGACCCGTAAACAGCCAGGTCAAATGTTTTTCCCAACACAATAATTAAGCACTTGTCTGTTAACTCTTACAAACTACGTGCGATTAAACAAAGAATATGAAAAGGTTGAGGATAGCTTTATCGATGGGATCATATAACAAGACCTGCAAGAAAAGACTAACTATCCGCATGTTTGGATGTGTAATAATGTATCTTTGGGGTTACCATTGGTTTTAATACAAAAGCTTGAATACTCATGCATTATAGATCGTAAAATTCAGAATGACTCGTGCAAAAATCGTTAGACAATAGACCATAAAACGTTCATTGACACTTTAAGACTTTTCTTGAAGCATGGTCACTATGCTAAATATAAGGATGCTCAAAGACGTCAAACATCATTCAGTATTGCTTATAAATTCACATGATAGTAGCCTTTGCAGTTTATGGTGTAATCAAATAGTAATACAATGCTATTCATAGTTAAAAACGCATATCTGATATTTTCTTTAAGAAACTGAAGCTTCCATTTAACTTATACAATGTAGGTGGGAATGTCTCATACCATATCTTATTTAGAAAATCTTTAGTCAATGACATATCTTTTTAACTTTCAGACATCAGAATGTTCCATGTAATAAATGTTCATCTTGCATATCCAGTCACTTTCTTGTCTAAAAGTAAAGAATTGTGCTCGTTCAATAACATTGTACTTTAAAGCATTAATAATTAACAATATTCTAATAAACATTAAAATAAATTAAAATTCTTAAATAGTTGCGTGATTATAACTGAATGAATTACAATGAACTATGCGCTTTAAAACAAATCAAATCCATTTAACTGCTTACACATAATTTAAATTACTTAAATTTTATGAGTTTTTAATCTTTGGTTCTTTTAAGTAAAAAAATTTATAAATATATCCCTGTCCTCATCTGTGAAATCCAAATAGATTTGATTTAATTCATTAAAAATAAATAAATAAAAAATAGGAGTTTTTTTTAAAAGTATCATGTTACTAATTGTAATTTTTTTTCTAGAACATAATTCATTAATATATATTATTAAAATGTGATTACCTTATTGCATGCAATGTATTTTTCAATTTAAAAATATTTATTTTGTAAAAATAATACTGGTTTATAAGAGATGTAAATTTTCCAAATGGGGGGGAAATGCCCGGCCAGGATTCGAACCAGGGATGAATTGGCTGAAGCTGCCAATGCTCTTCCAAGTGGGCCATCCGAGACTAATACTGGAGGACTAATTCATCCAACAAACCTTAACAATCACACAATCTGGTCTGATGCTTTGGATCTGCTCAACATAATAAATCAAAGGTATATATGGAACTGGAGAAAACGCTGCATACGAATTTATATTTGCATTCAATTTAAACTTTTTTCACCAACTTCGTTAATTTACATCTGTTATAATTTCATTTATCGATTGAATAATCATGTTACATAAAAAATTAATCTAATATGATATAGGTTTAGATATTTCTGAAGTAAAATGCTTAGTAAAATAAAGATATATTTGTAGTTATTAATTAAAAGCAAAGTTTGTATTATACCTACACATTGTATACATCACTACATATGTCACGAGAAAGACT
The DNA here is from genome assembly GCA_964019185.1 of Maratus speculifer. NCBI lineage: Eukaryota > Metazoa > Arthropoda > Arachnida > Araneae > Salticidae > Maratus > Maratus speculifer. The sequence continues at coordinate 290,384,823 of OZ025293.1, forward strand.
GTCTTCAAAGCAGATAAACAGTAAATTACGTTTTTGAATAATTAAATACAGTTCCATTTTCAGATTATAAAGTGTTTAGATATTGGTGTTTATTTTGTACTGATAATTTTAATTTTCTCCACAATTTTTTTAAATGCATAAAAATTACTTTTTACACAACCATCAAAAATGCTATTAAGATAATTAAAATAATATTAAAAATAAATCAGAAAAAATAGTAATTTTATCAAAAAATATACTTCACGTCATCAATAGAAATCCCTTACATCGATGTCATATTCAAAGCAACTTGAAGTTTTTGAATACCCGGGATTAAATAATCATATCAGGATAGAATATAAATCGGCTTCATCGGATAATCAAGCGTATAATACACTTTCTTCTACAATTCAATATGAGTCATTCACTTGTAAGTTTAACACCATGTGGTAGGTCCCAGGATCATTGTACGTAAGCACAATAACAGGTTGTCGTAAAGCAATAAAAAATCTGACTAAAGTGAACGACTTTCTTTTTCCTAATAAGTCATCAGGATGATATCTTAATATGCTACGTTACACTGATACGGTCGGTTTTTAGTATAATGATGAGCTGTTAAGGCAATTGTTACTCTTAATCGAACACATGACCTATGCCTCAAAGCAGTTTCATGTCTAGCTCAAAAAACACTACCCTAGAATGAATGCTGATGGATAATTAGCACTTTCTGAAGAGAATTAGAGACAGTGTGTCACTAAAAGAAAAACCAACGAAAACTATTCCCAGGCTTTTATTCCTATTGTTTTCGGAATTCTCTTTAATTTTTTTACTTTTATGAAACCTGTGCGATTCATGTATGCTATTATTGTAAATTATATGCTCAAGATTGATTAATTAATAGTGGTGCATAATTACCTTTCATTTGTATCACTGCATATGTGAAATTACTGTATGTACTCTCGTAAAAGTCAACATCCAAATTCAAGAAACATTACAGATTGGATACCAGTATTTCCAAACAGTTATCTCTGCCTTATTTCATCGCAAAAAATTATTACGAATCCTGTTATGAAATAAGCCAAATATGTCTATTCGGAAATACTGGTATGAGTTTATACAAAGATAACATTATTAACTTTTAGCTAATTTTGAACTCCCTTTCCTTTCTTACGATATCATGCGTTATCATTCGTCGAGCCCTCCACCATCATCCGATGATATCGTAATCAATATCTAAAAATTCTTTTACTTTTACATTCTTTTTCTTTCTTTTTATACGCTTGCAGCTAAATACACATATGATGATACATTTGTTAGTCGTGTACTTTACGGATTTAAGAAGTCAATAAAACATCAATACATGAAATAAATCTATATTAAACAACACTTAGTTGTCAATATTAGTGGTAACATTTAGTGCTTTAAAATTTACCTTGTGGTTTACATCAACATAGGGGTAATATTTACTAGTTTAGAATTTAATAGTCCATAAATGAACCACCGTCCCTCAAAGGGTTAAAAGGAGACTGAAAATAAAAATATTTATTTATTATAAAATAATAAAAATTGTTCTGGATAAAATTTATGGTGTTATAGTCATTAGTTACATCTTGTTTTTACGTGGTCAAAGTTAAAAGTTTTTCCGGTATAAATGTCCAGTATAAAAAAATTTCAGTATGTTGAAGTATTCATTGTTTTATTATAATATTCAATATTTTGTATCTTTAATTCATTTTCATGTTAATAAAGTTAGTATTGCATTAGATTAGTATCCTAAGTAGTTCAAAATTGATTATTTCTTCTTACAGTTTTATATATTTCAACTCTTTGTGAAGTATTTCAAGAATTGATAGCAATTAAATAAATATTTTAAGATGAACTTTTGGCATGGCATAAAATGCATTGCGCCATATAAACGCTTTGACGTTTCATTCAGGTTATAACTTTTGTAAATGTAACAAAAATGACTTAAATGTGAAAATTGTAGATTGCTTGGTTAGATTACATATGTAAAGATTTAATTTTCACAAAATTAGTTGTTTTACAGTTAAAAGTACAATATTCAATAATTTTCTGCTTAATTAAAATATATATTTATTTAGAGTAGTTTCAAATATATACCCTAAATGTGACAAAACTATGTGGAATCGCGTCCCATTTAGGAACTATAATTTACCAAGAAAACTCAGCTCAATTTACAAAGGAAATGTAATTTTAAAAGAATTTTAATTTATCTGGGCAGCTTATTTCATAAAAAAATGTTTCTTTTTCCAATAAAAAATAAGTGCGCTTTTAGAAATCGTCGTTTTTTTACAAGATATTTGAATTTTCTTTAAAGGTTTAACATTTTAATATATATGTGTACCGTAATTTCCGGCGTATAATCCGCGGATCAAACAATCATTTTTCGACCCAGAAATAATTTAACATAAAATTTAGCATTTTAGATCACCATAAATATTTGACTTCAATTACTAAATAAAATTTCTGGGTCTAAAAAGAATTGTTTGATCCGCGGATTATACGCCGGAAATTACGGTACATTAAATGAACTTCGCAAGGTTCCAATTGGCTATCTAAAGATTATGGCAAGAATTCCGAAAAAAAATTACTTATTTAAAATAAAATGGTAAATCTTCGAAGAAAATTAAAAACTTTTCAAATGCGGATTATTTTATGCCAGAGTATATCATGCTTTTTTTAACACAAGAATCTGCAAAAAAATTATTTTTATCTTGCACACTCTCCATACAGTTATATTTATTTTACAATAACTTATGCTTAGTGAGGTAATTATTGCTGTTACATTATTAAAGTTGTATTAAAGTCCTACATACTGTTAAAATAGGTTTAAAATTATGATTTGATCTTATTTTTAAATAAGAATCTGTTAAATTTCATGTTCACATTAATTTGTAGATTAATGTATTAATCTTCATACATTTATTTCACCGTTTGAATACTCTTGAATGTTGGCAACCATTAAAATGGATGTTTTACTTTCATCTTTTGTTGCGTTAAGTTTCATTGTAGCAATCTAAAACCAATTTGGCATTTTAGTGCATGCTTCAAAATCTAACATTGAACTTTTGGATTTTGGCAACTGTAATTTGTGAGTCAAGTTGGAATACGACGCTATGCTGATAAGTTTCGTTTTTTTTTTTTTTTTTTTTTTTTTTTTTTTTTTTTTTTTTTTGAAGTTACTGTTTTACTAAATATTGTTTTAAGACTTTGTCTAAAACACTTGTAGATTTCCTAACTGGACTATTTACACTTTTAGAAGGTGCATACTAATTTTGGTGCACCTCCTCCCTCTCCAATTGTCATCTCAAATTTTATTCAGATCTTGTATACACATATTTGCTTTCTAAGAATCAATTAAGGGAACAGTTTACCACAAAATTGATCAAAAATAGATTTTTATATTTAAATATTACATAAAAGCCTGTTTGATTGTGTCTATTTTAACAGCTCATTTTTATTCATACGGCTATTATATCCATCGCGAGGTATTGTAAGTTTTATTAATACAAACAGCTCAATTACCCATACAAATGAAAACTTGAAATGTCTTTTCTCCATGTTTATATTTTCTTCACTTTCATGCTTTAAAAATGCTAAAGCTTTTTTTTTAATTACAGAGAGGGTTTTAAAAATTTTTGTACATGTTCTTGATTATACGTGACAAATAAGAGCATGGATTTAGCCTTCAGATTTCATTGTTTTACACAATATATATCAGTAAAAAATATTATATTAAATTAAATACTACATATATACCTAAACCTCCATGCAGTCCTGCGTAATAAACACTTGAGAATCTAAAAAAATAATAATATTTGGGCAAAAATACTAAAAATTAAATAAGTAATAAGGATTTTAAAAAGTTTAAATTTTGTTAAACATTTTAAAATTTCTAATTAAATATGCAGTTTTCCTTTTCTAACTGTAATTTTTGTTGAACATTGAAATCCAATGAGTTCACCTTTTCAACCATATTTTTAAAAATAAAAATATGGTTGAAAAGGTATATTACCCATTTTAATTTCATATTTACATTCATTTGCAAATTAATACGTAAGAACACGTCATGAATTTTTAATTCACTGGCTCAATACTTTACAAAATTTCACTTTATTCTAAACATTTTAATTAAAATAAACCCTATAGTAATCTATCTACACAACCATATATCTGATTGCATCGAATAATCAATAGCATATTTTAATGCTAAAAACTACACAATTAAAATTTCTTAACTTTTTGAGCACCAATATTTGTATCCGTCAAATTATTTCTAACCTTGGTATATTTATTAGGGTAATAAATGTATAATAAAGAAACAAATATAATTACTTTAAATTTACTGCTATAAAAATAAAACGCTTTCTTGCCAAAGAAAACTAGTTTTCATAACGATATCTGCAACTATTAATCCTCAGTTAACAAAAAAAGAAGAAGAAAGTATCAAATTTTATTTTTAAATGATTTACATATTACGTAGTTGTCACACAGTTTTATTGCTCTTTTGACGTATTTTGTTAATTTAGGCGTTAATTAACAATTTTTTCCTAATAAAAGAAGCAATATTTTTTTAGGTTTATTCCCGAATTGAAGTTAAAACTACCTTTCTATCTTTTTGCATTTTTATTTAAACTTTTTTTTCTGGAGTACTTTAACGATATACTGGCAGACTAATAAACAAATACCATTTTTTCTTGCAAATTTCTTAGTATTACTGAATTAGAATTTTCTTTTGCTAAAAGACTTCGACATCAGTATGTGATTATAGATTATTTTAATTTAGCAGAACTTATCTATATTAGGATATTTATAGGGTGCTATGCAGTCTTTTCACTTAAAAAGTATATTATTAATATGTCAAGATATTTTGATTGAAGCAATGTAGCATTGATAATCAATAATTTGTCAAACCATACTGATTATCATAAGAAAAAAAGCAGGTACGTATAGAGGTCTAGAGATCTGCACGGGCCGGGCCCCGGCCCGAAACCCGATCCCGGCCCGGCCCACGGGCCGATTTCCAGAAACGGCATTCGGGCCAGGCCGAATTTTTTTTATTATTTTTTTTCCTGGATTATCGGGCCGGGCCGAGCCTAACTTATTTTTTCCGTACGAAGCCGAGACTAATTTCGTTCTTCCTAGTCTTCACAGACCAAAATAATCAGTTCCTGTTGAATCTTCCCGTATGAAAATCCTTTTCTGGACGTGGAAAAGTCTGTTCATAAATCAGTAAAGTTTGGCTTGGTCCAAAAAGTTTTGCAAAATAGGAATATACTTTTAAGTCGTCATTATTCTAGAATTAAACATTAGAATTTATTCTTTTTAAAGAATCTAAATCAGTAGGCGTCTTAAAATAGAATTATATACACACACACACACACACACAAAAAAAAAAAATAAAATAAAATAAAAAAAAAAAACATGGTTATCACGGAATTTTTGTTTAAACTGAAAATTGCAAATTTCTTTTAAACTTTTCATTCATGCAAAATGAATACAACAATACGCAAGAAAAAAAAAATATATTAAACATTTACATCTGCTAAGAAGGAAACGTATTTTTTTCTTTCCAATGTCTTAGAAGATTTTACTTTTACCATATATCATTTTTTAGATTTTTTTTAAATTTTGTTTATGTATCAATAATACTAATGGTAACTGAAACATTTACATACAACAAACAAAGGTTCATTAAAAGCGTAAATTTCGCACTCTATGGCACTTCTGCATAAATAGAGATTATAAACATGAAAGTAAAAAAAGTCTAAGATAAGTTTTTTTGGTCTGAACTCTTCCGTTAGAGTAAAGATCATTGTTCTGAAGAAATTCACTCGAGCCGGGCCGGATTCTGGGTTGAATTTTTAACTTTTTTTCCGGGACGGGCCGAGTTCGGGCCGGAATTTTAACTTTCGTTCGGGCCGGGCCAATATTTCTTTCGTTCGGGCCGGGCCGGGCTGGGCACGGGCCAGAACTTCAACTTTCGGACCGGGCCGGCAAAAAATTGAACGGGCCAGGGCGGGCCGATAAAAAAATTTGCGGGTCTGCGGCCCGTTATAAAAATGTCAACAGAGACGATAAAATATGAGTTATTTTCAATGAATATATGTCTTTAACGAGAATTAGCATAAATGTGATAGTTTGACAACATCAATACAGAAGTGTAACTTGTATAGTATAGCGATCGGAATCGGACAGTTACATTGTGTTCAACTTGGGCTTAATATTTTTTTAGCAGACTCTCACTGGGTCGAGATCAGGCTTGCATTCTTATTCTACATATAGAGGAGCTGAATCGGAACTAGACTTAATTGCTCTCATGATGTGTAGGGCTAACATGATTTGTAAAATTATTAATAGCGCTAAAGATGTTACGTTAACTTAATCTTTGGATATATACTTCTGGGTGTTTCTTAAATTCACTTCCCAACAACGCGAAAGTTTGACATATCTTCTGACTAATCTTTAACTGTAAAAGTATAAAATTGACAAGCCTGAATATTGAAGGGATTTTGAATCGAATAGCCGTTTTCATGTTTGGTAAATAAGACACTTGCATAATCTTGTTGAGATATATGAAATTCTTGTCAAATTGTTGCAGATTTTTCCCCTTTTCCATGCTGTCGTTTCCGGAAATTCTATTTGAAACTCTAACTTTGACAGTATTTTCTTAAATTGCTTGTATCAAAAAATGGATAACGCCATTCGAGTACATAGTTTCAGAATAGAAATACTTGCTAATCTTATGCATTTCCAAAAAAATTATGAATTCAGAAATGTTTTAGAAAGTATCTCTTTTGGATATGAAAAAGAATTTGCATTTGGAATCTTTAATAAAATGATATAGTAATATTTTCATAAATCTACTTTTATAACCATTTAACGAAAAAATAAAGCAGGACGCGTTTTGAGCTAAAACAATATCAGTTCTTCATCAGTTGAACCAACACGAGTCCGTAAGGATACAAAATAGCTCGAAGCGCACCTTGCTTTGTTTTTCGTTTAATGGTGATTTTTACAAAGTGTATTATTGTGATTATTAATTATAGCCAGTGTTATCAGTTTTTTTCACTACTTTTATTGCACTGTTTCAAGAGTTATGATGTTTTTAACTTTCTTTTTTTTTTCTTTTATTCTAAACCATATTAATTTTTTATTGAATCTTTATTTGAATGTTGAAAGCTAAAATCTAAGTAATCATCAATGTTTCTAATGTGTATTTCCTGTAAAATGTAATATAAAATCATTCCATAGATATGTATGCAGTATTCTGTAAAGGAATCTTAATTATAAAATAAAAATCTGATTTTTTTAGAAATAGTAAAAATTGTGTCGTGTCATAACGGGTCGGCCCTGTTTTCACTAATTTCTGTACGGGCCAGGCCAAAAAAACTTTCCTACGGGCCGAGCCCGGATCTGGAAATTCCGGCTCGTGCAGATCTCTAGGTACGTATACAATTCATTACAGTGTAAAGCTTGAAAGTTAACACGCGGAAATGCATTATTTTCTTTGCTTTGTTTTTCAGATAGATAATGGTTATCGCAAGAAAATCTGAACAGTGATCTATCACGTTGACAATTCACACATCAATGCCGTTCACAAAGGATGGCAGAAAAGCGTTCTTAAATTTCCATTTAATGGACCAAGATAGGTGAAGAATTTAAAACTTCTTCTTTTCAAATCCTATTGAATGATGTTCCATATATAATGAAGGCTTATTATTTAATAAGCCTTAAAGAGTAAGAGTAAGTAAAAAAATTCTTTTACTAATCGTCCAATAAAAAAATTCTAAAATTTAATGTGTAAAATTACAATTATGTCATCTAGAACTTATCACCAGAGAAATATATTACTTACGTTCAAAATGAAATAAAAAATTGATTATATAAAATATGACTTCGTAAAAACTAGCAACCTTCGCCCGCTATGTTGGTAGATTTCACTAAAGAAATCTTGAATCAAACGAAATACAGCTAGTAATAATAATAGTAAAATAAAAACTGAATATCTAATTTAATATCCATAGTTGTTGTCTTATTCGTATAATTTTACATAATCCGGATAAAAAAAGTGACATATCAATCAAATTAGGTATCCTAAAATATCAATAATAATATAATCACTGAAGTAACTAGTCTTAAATTATTTTTTAAGCAGATTTCTTATCTTGAATTTCCCGCTTCTACCTAAAACTGCTGCAGAGATATGGCGAAATGTTCTAAAAGAGTGACCACTCCATTAAGCCCTCTTACGTTGGAATTTTTTAAACACATAAAATACACGTTTAAGTTTGTTTTACATTAACAGAATTCGTACGCTTCAGAAAAACATCCAGGAGTAATATCAGTGTTTTTATTTTTATATAATATAAGCTTAGTTGAAACGTGCGGAATTTCGCCTTCTTTTGGTTAAACATGCGGAATTTTACCTTTTTTAATTGATTTTCTACAACAAAATACTGGTACCGATGAAATTTCCTGGTCGGAAAATTCCGGGAGACACAAACCCTTGTTTTAGTTGATCAGTTATCCTCAAATTCATGCCTCTATCTCTTCTGCTGCGGTATGACTGAATGACCTAAAAGTTTCGTACCTCTCATTATTATATACTATTTAAATTGTTTATCATTTCATTTAACATAAAATTTTCAACCACGATTAAAATGAATAATTATTAAACAATTATTTATAAAACAAATAAAGATTTCTCTAGGGCAAAATATAAAATCTTTCCAAATTATGTCCTCCTTAGATGTTAATATTTCTTTGTCATTTTAAACATTTAGAAAATTTATGATTTCAAACAATATATTTTTTAATAATTTGATTAAAATCAGGACTGAATCATTTTGGAGATGGGAGGGGAATATCTGAAATAGCTCAGATAAATGCTTATTATTACTTTTTTTTTTTAAGTGGCTTAAAAAACACAATCCATACAGTCATCGATTTATTCCAAGAATCTGCAATCGAGATGTTCTACAATAGATTACTAAAAGTCGTTTTTATTTATTTTTTTAGTAGATTTATTTTCTAAAATTTCTCTCTCCTACCTAAAGCAGCGGCTGAGATATTACAAGATGCTCTATAATTTTCGATCCCCCCTTTAACCCCCTTAAGGGTGTTCTTAACTGCTCCGCTCAACAAGCGAAAAACGTTTTGACACATTTACAAATTCATTTTTTAACAGAAATACATAACATTTGAATGTCTGACTATGGTAGCGATTTCGAATTTAACCTATTTTTCCATTTTATGATAGTTAAATTACCTATCGAGTTATAAGCTACTTCGATATCATGATCACCCGTTTTTCCCTGCTTTTCGACCGGTTTTTCTGCTTTTGTCGGGAAATGTGCTCAAAAGTATCAACTTTGAAGGCTTGTTATAAAAGATCTGATGTGTTTTTTTAAAAAACGGAAAATTGAGTGCAATTAGACAGTTTCTGACTAATAACACCTGCTATTTTCATGCATTTCCGAACAAAAATAAATTAAAGCATGTGTCACAAAATTGCCCTTTTTGATTTAAGAACACCCTTAAGGGTGAATTTTCAAAAAACCCTGTCTTAGTGCACGCTTACGTCATAAGAAATATTTTCTCCCCAATTTTCATGCTTCTAGATTCAGTAGCTTGGGCTGTGTGCTGATTATGAGTCAGTCATATAGATATCTAACATAATTCGAAAAGAATGAAATATAAAAATACAAAAAGCAAAGTTTAATATATGTATACTAAACTAATAAATATCTTTTCGTAGAAATTCTGAATGGATGATAGTTTTTCTTAACAAATAAGGGCCTGAATTTGCGAAAAATTGTCCTCATGGAACTCTATTACCCGGGTTTTATATGAAGTAAAAAGTTATTACCTAATAAACATTAGCTTCAAATGTTCCGATAATATTTAACATACTCTAACACAAAGGAATAAAATTGCAAAAATCAAAGTTTAATAAAAGTAGATTATAGTTGAAAATCAGAAGTAGTCATTTCCAAATGGAAAGAGAAAGAAAATGGCAAGAAGAAATTGTGCGATATCGTAATATTTGTGAATATAAAAGAATATAAATAATAGGCCATTTTCAAAAGAAAATATCCCTGTTTGAAAAAAATATATATATAGACATTTTAATTTAGAAAGTTATATATTCTCTTTTATTAAATACAGGGTGTATCTAAACAACTGGGCAAAACTTTAAGGGGTGATAGTACACATAAAGACAAATAATATTAAATGGGAAACTAAGGGTCCTAAACGTCTTCCGAAGGAGATAGGCGCCATCAAAGTTTAGGGTCCAAAATTTGAAATGATTATAAAAAACGGAAAAATTGGTCGATTCGTTTGCGGTTTTCACAAAAACTATTCTTTATGTCAGTATTGTCTTGAAAATAAATTATGAAGATAAATTCAAAAAAATGCCGATAGAGAGCGTTTTAGATTTTGGAGTAACGAACAACTATTTTATACAGTTATTTTTTGCATCACATTAAAATTTTTTAGAAGTTTAGACATAAACTTAAATTTTGAGCTTAAAATCTGTGGTTAAGTAACGTAAACTGAACTATGTTCAATGGGAGTGGTTAGGTTCAAATTTCAAATGATTATAAAAAACAGAATAATTGGTCAATTGATTTGCGGTTTTCACTAAAATTATTCTTAATGTCAGTGTTGTTTTAAAAATAAATTATAAACATAAATTTCAAAAAATATCGATAGAGGGCGCTTTAGACTTTGGAGTAACGTAACTCTATTTACCGTTATTTTTTGCATCTCCTTAAATTTTTTTCAAGCTTAGACATAAACTTAAATTTTGTGCTGAAAATCTGAATCGTTGAGAGTGGTTAAGTAGCGCTACTGAATTGTGTTCAATGGGGGTGGGGAGGTTCAAATTTCAAATGATTATACAAAATGGAAAAATTCATCGATTCGTTTGCGGTTTTTTCTAAAACCATTCTTTATGGCAGTATTTCCTTGAAAATAAATTTTAAAGATAAATTTCAAAAATTTCCGTTAGAGGGCGTCTTAAACTTTAGAGTAACCAACAACAATTTTTAACTGTTATTTTTTACATCTAATTAAATGCTTGCAAAAGCTTAGACTTAAATTTTGAGCTCAATTTCTGAATCGTTGGGAGGGGTTAAGAAGCGCAAACTAAACTGTGTTCAGGAGTTGAAATGTTACCCTGCCCCCCCCCCCCCCCCTACGAACACAGTTCAATTTTCCGCTACTTAGTTACTCACAACGATTCAGATTTTTAGCTCAAGATTTAAGTCTAAGCTTTTAAAGCATTTATTTAAATAAAAAATAATAACGGTTAAAAATACTTGTTGATTACTCTAAAGTTTAAGACGCCCTCTCATGGAATTTTTTGAAATTTATATTTAAATTTTATTTTCAAGAAAATACTGACATAAAGAATGATTTTAAAGAAAACCGCAAACGAATCGACCAATTTTTCCGTTTTTTATAATTATTTGAAATTTGAACCTCCCCACCCCCATTGAACACAGTTCAGTTTGCGCTACTTAACCACTCTCAACGATTCAGATTTTCAGCTCGAAATTTAAGTTTATGTCTAAGCTTCTAAAAAAAATTAATGAGATGCAAAAAATAACGGTAAAAAATAGTTGTACGTTACTCCAAAGTCTCAAGCGCCCTCTATCGATATTTTTTGAAATTTATGTTTATAATTTATTTTTAAAACAAGACTGACATAAAGAATAATTTTAGTGAAAACCGCAAATCAATTGACCAATTATTCTGTTTTTTATAATCATTCGAAATTTGAACCTACCCACTCCCATTGAACACAGTTCAGTTTGCACTACTTAACCACAGATTTTAAGCTCAAAATTTAAGTTTATGTCTAAACTTCTAAAAAAATTTAATGAGATGCAAAAAATAACGGTATAAAATAGTTGTTCGTTACTCCAAAGTCTAAAGCGCCCTCTATCGGCATTTTTTTAAATTTATCTTTATAATTTATTTTCAAGACAATACTGACATAAAGAATAGTTTTCTTGAAAATCGCAAACGAATCGACCAATTTTTCCGTTTTTTATAATCATTTCAAATTTTGGACCCTAAACTTTAATGGCGCCTATCTCCTTCGGAAGACGTTTGGGACCCTTAGTTTCCCATTTAATATTATTTGTGTTTATGTGTACTATCACTCCTTAAAGTTTTGCCCAGTAGTTTAGATACACCCTGTATATTAGACAGCCGTAAAGTAAGGTACTCTCGTGTAATAATGCCAAGTGCTATTATTAAGCATAATTATGAAATAATCAGAGAAATGGCACTCATAGGTTCTGTGCAGAAAGGCTCTGAATCATGTAAAATACAAAATACAGCTTAAAGTTAATTTGTTCCATTTATAAGACTTGTCGGTTTTAGAAGCACCCAAAATCAACGTTTCATCTAAAATTTGCAAGGTAATTTCTGTGATGTAAAGACTGTGTATTTATTAGGAAATATTTTGCTTATTACACAAATATGTAATACATTTCATGTACTTTCAAAATTTTGCAGAAGATGTTGAATGTTTTCGCGAGTTAGTTTGTAGTTTAAAATGTATTGCACTATAAGTATACCATTCTTTGGCGTTATTATCCCGGTTGATTCCTTACAGTGACGGAACTACATCCGAAGGGGGTTTATTTTTTTACTTCATGTATGAGACAGCATTATTGTCTTTGTTCAAATGGTTATATTAAGGGGGACTCCGATATAAGAAACTGATCTTTTTTACTACAATTATTTGAAACTATTTTTAAAACTATTTGAAAGTCTTATACATAAAATTGATATCAAAATGTTTTTGATATTCTAATTCCAACATTTTCAAAATCAGGTTTCTATTAAATTTCCATTTGATTGTTCAATTGAGTTTTGATGTTTAACTGTCTTCTTTCTCAAAGTTCTGTTTTAAAAAATTTTATAAAAAGCTTCGATGCCTTTTTAACAGGTTTTAAACTATGTAAAATCATTGTGGCTTTATAAAACGCGATTTCCCATAATTTTGTCACATTTAGAATAGAACTGGCCTTTTATTAAATAAATATATATTTTATTAAGCAAGAAATTATTGAATACCGTGCTTTTATTTTAAAACTAACTTATTTTGTAGAAAAGGAATTTTTATCTGCACTTTATACTCAGAATATTATTGTCGAATTTCGGTCAATTTTGTCGAATTTACCAAATTGTCGTAAAACCCAAATGAGTCTTTTATAGTTCTAAATGTGACAATGCATTTTATACATGCAAGTTCTTTTTTAAATATTCATTTAACCATTCACTACTGTGACAGAAATTGTCACATAACAATTCTGATTCATTTGCGAGACCACGAGATCAAAAGATTATTAAAAGGCAATCAATGATTAAAACTCATATACTGTTTCCGCACTAAACTTTTTGTACAGGATTAATTCTAATTAAATTTAATCTATTCAAATATTTCTCACAATAGTACGAGGATTCCAAAAGATAGAAATTTCAGATGTAGCTATAATTAAATTGGAAATTACAAGTTAAACTCTTAAATTTGAAAAAAAAGCATCGATCAGTGAAATCGCTAACAGCAGTTAAAGGTTAATTTTGTTTCAAATATAGACAAAATGAAATGTAACCACATGAATCATATATAAAATTTAATGAGGTATCAAACAAGGGTATTGATTTTTTATCAAAAATCTTATTTAATTAACTAAAAATACAAATTTATTAAAGCATGTTTTGTACAACGCCGACATTTTAACTTTAGGTTTGCGCAAATCCACATTAGTGTGGAGTTTATGGGTTTAAAGTTATTTAGAAGACTTCTACATTAGTGTTAACAAAAATATTTATTAGACATAACTCTAGTTATAATAAAATTTCATATGATAAAAATATTACATTTAAAAATGGTTAAAAACCGTGCAATCTTTCTTATAATTATATTTCAGCGGGACTTTCTAAGCAAAGATAAGCTCAGGGTGTTATGTTCTGTTTCCTCCCCCCCCCCTCTTTTTTTCTTTCGTATTTTCACAAAAAAAGTTTAATATTTTCTATCGCCTAAAATGCATACATGTAAACATAAATGCTAATTTAGATAAACACAGTTAAAACCGTGCAATATTTCTAATAATTCTATTTAATCGATCCCTTTTTAAGCAAAAAGAAGCTCAGAGTCTGATATTATTTTGCCTCCACCCCCCACCCCTTGTTTTTTTTTTTACACTTTCACAAAAAATTTAACATTTTCTATCGCTCAGAGTGCAATTTGTTCATTTCTAGAGCTATAGAGTTTGTATTTTCAGAACTAGGCAATCTTCATAGCATTATTTCATCTTTTTTTATAGTTTCGTTCGTAGCTTTATTACCCGCATAGGCGGGTAAATAGCATTAGTCAAGAAATCATGCCCTTGCTTTTTATGAATACATACCTGTTAAACTATTTTTATATGGATAATTGATGAGTTACAGTATAAAATCCTATATTTATTTGAAAAATGCAATCTAAGACTATGCTGTGAAAATTAGTAGAATCTTAAAGTGGCGTTATTACCCCAGGATACCTCATAAGTAAACAGTGTTTCGTTAGAAAGAGTTCACAGTAATATATAATAGTAGCAGTAATAAAACTAATCCGCAAGAAAAGGAACACATCTCGATAAAAGTAAATTTCACAAGAGATTCAAAAGAAAATTTGCATGATTTTACTATAATATGAAATTCCATCACTTAGTTCTGCATGCAGGAATAAAAACGTGCATGAAACATATAACCTTTAAGAATGAAGACGTAAGATGAGGTTCTTATGGTTGTTAATTATACCTCCCTACATAATATACCCCTCTTCTGTGGTCACAAATGGACATACAGCGTAATAAAGGGATTTTCTGTATAACTAGACTTATGAAACTATTTTTATAGCAAGAAACACCTATTAATGGAATAAAACACAAAACGATTTTTTGTGAGATGTGTCACTTTTCTTGCGGGGGAATTATATATTCTTACATATTTTTGCCGTAATATCACTCGTACTTATGCCCTTTTCTAAAAAAAAAAAAAAAAAAAAAAAAAAATCACGCAACACAAATAAATTTGGAATTATTTGATATATTTATTTGATGATATAAGAAAAAGTGCAAAGTTTATTCATAGAACTTTGTTGATTTATTTGTTAAAAAAATATAAATAAATTTAAATAATGCATCAGAATTAATCTTGCTATTTTACTTTTAAACATGTTGCATTATATCGAAGTCGCCTCATATCCAGCGCAAGAAATCAGCCGCAAATGTTCATATTTTTTTCCTAACATCATAATTTTCTAAACATTATTTTTAAGAATCACTAAAGCTTGGCTAATTAATAGTTTATAGCTGGTTTTAGAAAATTTGCTATCTTTTTTAAATCCAAGGATTTCCACATTTTTAACTTTTCTCAAATCATTGCTATCAAAATATTCTATTTTTAATCTGTTTTAGTTTATATTTATAGTACGCAAAAATATAATATTAATAACAACACCAACAATAATAATAATAATGATCCAAACACGGGTTATAATTTTAATTCTAATTGATATAAGACCGATTTTAATTATTTAAAGGTTTCTCATAAATGCATGTGGTTTATTTTAGCATCAAATGTCTTTTAAATATAATTTAACCAAACCTGTCAAAAACTCAAGAGCTACAATCTAATTTTATTGCTTGTTTTAATTCTGAATCTAAAAACCATCAAAATGTAAAAATTAATGTACTTTGAATTAGATTTCAATGGATTATAAACAAGTAAGAAAAATCATGCGTTAAGCATAGATTATGAAGCACTTTCCAACACTTCATGAAATCTTTAACAAAACTTCGTTAATTAGGGAATAAGGGTATATAGCCAAATATGTATTCCAATATTTTTGATCGGCCCTGTATTTGATCTGTCAGTTGATATACATATTATATAATGGGAAATTTTAGTTTAGCAAGAAAAAAGCTTAAAATTTCTTTTTGAGCAGTTTGGACTAATAAATGGGAAACATACTTGAAAACTTTTGTTCAGCCCTGTAGTTTACCTGGTATTTTTATTACGCGTTAGTAAGAAGCTAAAATTCATTTTAAACTAAAACACTCTTCAATCAACTGAAATAACATTGTTATAAATTATCATTCATAGGTGTCCATGTACACAATTCTTTGCATGGCCCTGTATATCATTTTATCTATATTCTGCAAACATTTCTTTGTAAATTGGATGCAGTTCAGAGTAAAAATGTATACCTTATTTAAGAACCACCTTTAAGTAATTTACGCTCATACTCAGTAACGTTGGCGAGCTCTTTTGGGTAGCCCTGTGTATCAACTATAACATTTATACACACCCTTACAATGTACAAAGATTTAGAGAAACTTAAATGCGTATATCATAATTAAAATATATTGCATCCATCCATCAGCCATCATCGGAGACACATAAAGTCCGTCGCGGAATATACTATTTGAAATCTTTTGTATGCCCCTGTAAATGCAATGTACTTCATATTATGCAAGACAGTATCGTATAATTTATATTAAGCCTCAGTGACATACATCAATTTTGTTATACATGAAACAGTTTAATATATTTTAAAATGTCGCACACTCTCTCCCTTTAGCATTATTTAATGGAATTCTTTTGTGTGGCCCTGTAAATGAATAATATCTATATTTTCAACCCATATTTTAAAGAATGCATATTTTAGTGCACCTCTTAAATGCATGTAAATTTTAATATGTTTGGCAGCGTTTAACATTTTTAAAATGCCTTTAAAACGATTTTTCCCCGTAGGCCATAATGTAATGGAAAAATTTTGACTCTCCCTGTAAATAAACTTATCATGGTAGAAACTTCATTTTCAGGAGGGTTCGTGCTAGGGTAAACGTCAATAACATACAAAAATTTCAGGGCAATTCGAGTATATTTAGAGGAGTTAGACTGCGGACAGACGGACAGACGGATAGACTGACAGACGGACAGACAAATTGAATGCATAAAAACTCTTCAAACAATGCATAAGCACTTTCCAAACTTTCAGAATGTGCTATAAACGTTAAATTCATTTGAAACAATTTTTTCCCATAGGCCGTAATGTAATCGAAAACTTTTGATTGTCCCTGTAAATAAATTAATCATGGTAGAAACTTCATTTTCAATAGGGTTCGTGCTAGGGTAAACCTAAATAACGTCCAAAAATTTCATGGCAATCCGAGTACATTTACGAGAGTTAGAGCGCGGACGGACGGACAGGCAAACCGAATGCATAAGCACTTTTCAACTTTATTGGAAAGTGCTAATAAAAATTGAATAATAGACCAGCTAAAGGACGATTCTTCCGCAAAGACGTCAAAAATATTTCTGTATTTCGATACTTCTTACATGGTACTCTTTATAATCCAAAAAACAAAATTAATACATATGTTTTAGATTAAATTGTTTTGAATTATTTATTAATAATAATTAATACAATTATTAAAAATTAAAAAACAGAATCGTGAATTTTTGGTGCTCAATTGAATTTACATAATTGAAAAGCATAAAAATATATAGATTTTTTTTCAGATTATGCTCAAATGTGTAAAAAGGATAATTTCAAGTGTTCATTTATTAAATTAAAGATAAAATTGCATTTTCTGTAATTTCAGGTATGTCAAATATTAACGATCAAAGCCATTTTTATGGCATGCTTCATTACGATTATTACTTTAGAGCAGTGATGCACAACCTTTTTGTCAGAAAATTGTTTCCCACCAGTATATTTGAAAATTTGAGTCGTTTGTTTTATTTAATAGCAAAGATTTCGTCATAATTATAAGGAAAAATATTCTGCATAAAAATAGTGGTATTCTTGTGGCCCGCGGGCCAAAGGTTGTGCACCGCTGCTTTAGAGTCTAGATAGATAATAATAGTTATATACTAGTATATTATTGTGCTTCATGATCGATAACTATTGAATTTTTTTATTGTTTTTTTCATGCATATTACATAGCACTGTGCCATGCTTGCACTCTATATTATTTTAAATAAGGATCGACCGAAACAGATTTTTGGTAATCTTTTTTTCGACTGTAAGAAAAAACGAAAACGAAAATGTCCGAATTTTTTAAGTAGTTAATACATAAATAATATACATAATTATTTATTAATTATATGCATTTATTAAACTGCATAATTATTACATTGGTAATCATTTATCTACGTGGTTTAAGTTGACTTTTGATGCCTCTGACTAAACCTTTTTATTTTGATATAAAATAAAATGTAATTCTTTTATCCATGCTACAAAATAATTTTCTAATTATACAAATTTCCTCAAATAAAAAAAAATTAGGTATACATACCTAAATTTATTTATTTTGATGAGCTTTGTAAATGATCGTCTGTTATACTAGAACTTTTTCAAAGCGCATTCGAAACGCTTCTGCGGTTTCATACTAAAAATTTTCTACAGCTCATATTCAAAATATTAGAATAATTACCTTTTTTTTAGAAATTGAAAATATCGTTTGGTAATTTAATGTCTTTTAATGAAAATATGCAAACGATATTTTTATTAAGAACTTATTGTTGATTAAACTTACTTGTTATCTTAAATTTAATATCATTTTTGAAAAGATTAATTGCAAAAAAATTATTTTGAAAAGTCAAAATATTAGAATATTTATTCAAGTGGTTCAAAATATTAGAATATTTCACATTAATTCTCTTTTAATTATTACCAATTCTTAACTGGTGGCATCATTGATTAAATTCAGACTATTTTATTTAAAATCAGTATTCTTTTTTGCAGTTTGTTTCTTTTTCGTCTTAAAATGGGCCGTGTGAGTGATATTCCTGAATCTACTAAACTTCGTATGGTTGATTTGTATCGGCACGGTAAAAATCAATGTTTCATAGCAAATTATTTACATTGTTCGCAATCGAGCGTTAGTAAAATACTAACACAATATTCAAAAATTGGAAAATTTCAAAATAATCGCCGAAATGGTGGCCGAAAACCAAAAACATCTGCTAGAGATGACAGAAAACTGAAGCGTATAGTTAAGAAAAACCGTTTTAAAAGTGTGCGATTCTTGCACCGAAAATGGAAAGAAGAAGGAGTTGAAGTTTCTACATCGACAACATTAAGACATTTCCATAAATTTAAATTTGAATCTCGTGTACCGAAAACAAAACCTCTCATGACTGCAAGACAAAAGCGTATAAGATTGAATTGGTGTAAATCAAGATGTTTATGGAGCAATGAAGATTGGAAAAATATATTATTTAGTGATGGAAGTATGTTTTGTGTCTCATATGGTAATCAAGGTATTCGAGTTTGGAGAATGAAGCAAGAAGCATTTGATAAAGAATGCCTTAAACGTTCCGTAAAATTTGCTGCTAGTGTCATGGTTTGGGGTTGTATGAGTGCAGAAGGACCTGGAAAGTTATGCATCGTCTACGAAAAGGTTAACTCTCTGATATATCAAGAAATTTCAGAATATTACATGATTCCATCATCAGAAGATTTATTTGAAGATGATTTCATCTTTCAACAAGATTTAGCGTCCCCGCATACCTCGGTGTCAACTAAGAATTGGTTCCGCCAACGCAACATTAAGGTACTTCCTTGGCCACCAAATTCACCAGATCTTAATCCCATCGAAAACTTATGGTGTATAATGAAGAAAAAACTTCAAGAAAATCCTCCTTCAAGTAAAACTGAGTTAGTGGCACGTATAAAGTCTATTTGGGCTAATATTGATAGAAATGTTTGTAAACACCTTGTATATAGTATGCAAGATCGATTGTACGCTGTTATGAAAGCTAAAGGGGATGCTACAAAATATTAACTACCATTTACTTCATATTCATAAGGTAATATTGTTGCGTAAAATAAAATATTCTAATATTTTGAACCAATCTAAATTTTATTCTAATATTCTGGTGTGTTTAAGGAAGCTGTATATCTAATTTATTGTGCTGTATTTTATATTTTATAAATGTTAAAATCTTATCTAAACATTCCAGATTTAATTTATAAGAAATTTAATTGCATTTACTTAGTATAAAAAATAAATAAATGACAAAAAAATTTTCTTATTACTTTTTCTAAATTATTCTAATATTTTGAATATGAGCTGTATTACCGTTAAATTTGCAGCTTTGAATCAGCACGTGAAAATAGTCTTCAAAGTTTAGTCTTGTATGGATTGTTTGCTTTATTATTTTCAACCACATCTTGAGTCGGTTATGACTGAAAATTAAAAGCAGTTAAATTCTTAGTAACAACTCATTTGAGCCGATACAGCGCAAATAAAGGAAAAATAAGGACATTTTCTGGAAAAAGAAACGAAACTTTTATAATACCGATAGTTCAGGTCGAGTTTCGGCCTGGTAGAGTGTTTTGCAGCCGAAAAAGAATTTTTGACGAAATTCAGGTTATGGACCGAAAACGGAAACGAACCCGAATTTTCGCCCGATCTCTAGTTTTATGTACTAGATATAGTTCAAAAATTATCAGCTAATAATAAATGTATATAGTAATTTTCTACAGAAGGAAGCAATGACACAATGATTCTAGTTTTTCGTTATTTTGTTTTTCATTATTCCAGTAGTTTAATATTATATATTTGATGAAAAAACAACCACGGCTCACTACTCTGTAACAATTTAATAATGTTTATCAGATTATCAGACATTCGAGTAAATTCACTGTTTTGAGATCATCTTTTCTTTTATAAAATACTTTTTTTTTAAATTATTTGTGCATACAAGCGAAAATAATATTTTTTTATGTTTAACTTAAGAAAATATTTGAAATATTGAAGAATTACAATTATCAGAATCAGGCTATGGAGATCAATAACATTCTTATATTCCTGCTGACAATCTTCTGGGTTTTTTAATCTATTAAATCCAGAAAATTTATTTAACAGAATGTGTGTATATATGGATTTATTTTACAGGAAGAAAATAGGAAGTTGGCAGCGATTCTGCTGTTTTTTTTTTTTTTTATAAATAGTATATGTTATTCCATGCAAACTTAGCTATGATTTATCGTCATCTTTCTCCAAAAGAAAAGTAAACATCGTATATTTTTTTTTCTTCTTTTCTACGCTGTCTTCTGGTAGGGGTTATGGATGATTGGAGTTAAAAAAAAAATATTAAAATTTGCCCTTCCGGAGTAATCTATATTCATAAAACAAAAGATTTGTGGAGTCTATCTGTGTGTATAGACTGTCACGCTGTGTTTCACAGGATAAGCGCTGTGGCACTGGGCACGAGTATAGCGATGCCCGAGAAAATGTGGGAAAATTTGAGAAAATTCTGTTTAATGTTTTTAAAAATTAAATTAACCCCCTGATCGCCGAGCAAAAGGGCGAAATTGAAATGTTGTTTTCTCCTTAGTTAATTTAAATGCTAAAAAAATAAGTTTTTTCCAACATAATATATTTTTTTATTACATATAGGCATACGAGCCTTGAGAAAATTAATCATGAGTTAATTTCTTAGAACTGAATTATTTCTTTAGAATTAGGTTAATTTAAATAATGCTTCTATTGCAGTGTAACTTGCAGCTTAGTGAACGGATATATCAATTAGCGGCAGTAAGAAGATTAAGGGATTTTTTACTGGATTTTCCCCTAGGAATACGCCATCTGCATCTTTGTTTCTAAAAATTGCTTAATTTCGTTTTTTGCAGCATAGAATAGAACAAAAAATGCTTTTTTGGATAAAGTTTATCTTAAAGCTAACGATTTTTTTAAATACTTTTAATAAAAAAAAAACTAAACATGCGTATTTTCTTTTAATTTCAATAAACACGAAACTGCTTACGATTATTGTTTCCTCTTTTTATTTTATATCTTTGCACAAAGCTGAGACACAAAGAATGATATTCTTAATAAAAATTTTAGTCAAAAAATTAAGCATTTATTCATTTATATTTTATTTTATTTATTATTATTATTATTTTTTTTTATTTTTATTTTTTTTTATTTTTTTTTATTTTTATTTTTATTTTTATTTTTTATTTTTTATTTTTTATTTTTTTTTTTTTTTTTTTTTGCTTTTAATTGCCACAAATTTCAAACAGCAAACAATTATTTTCTTTCTGCATTTTGTTTTTTTACACAACCCTGAGAAGACACTAATAATGATATGCTTAATGAAACATAAAACTTTTAATTAAAAAAGTAAATATGTATGTTTTTGTTTTTAATTTAAGGTAATATCAAACTACAAACAATTATTTTTGTTTCTTTGCACAATGCTGAGACACTCTTGTTTAATTCTCCTCTATGTAGAGAAAATAAAAAATTCCAACCATAAATACTTCGTATCAGTTAATTTTTTCAGGGGTGGATGTATCATTTTAAGCTAAATTTAACTGGTTAACAAAGAATAGAATAAAACATTTCTTGCTTTTAAAAAAAATACATGCACTCCATCATTTATGAGGCAAATTACCTCCCATCATTTCGCTCTTTTAAAATCAGGAGTTTATTGCATGACCTTATATAGGGTGGTGCATTAGAAAATACCTAGAATTGAAAAATAAATAGTATTTCGATAATCCAAACTCAAAATCTTTTTTTACAGATGTTTTCATTGTTAATGTCGGCCAGTAGTTTAAATACATTTTTGTATGATGGCATATATTTCTAAATTTAGTTTCAATTATTCATTAAGAACTTCCACTAGATAAAAAAGTAAAATTTAATATTCATAAAAAAGTCCTAAAATTTCATATTTTCTTACTAATTAATAGCACGTTTGTCTATTTTTATTTGCATTTCTTCATTTAAATTCAAGTAGTATTTTAGAAGGATCTCAGCAGCCGTTTTAAGTAGGAGGGTGAAATTCAAGAAAATAAATCTACTCAAAAATAATTAAGCATGTGTGTCAGTGATTTTAGAAATTGATCTTTTAAAGGGGTTAAAAGGGAGTTTGAAAGTATTAGAGCATTTGGCATATTTCAGCAGCCATTTTAAATAGGAGCATGAAATTCCAGAAAATGAATGTACAAAAGGAATTATTAAATACGTACTTCAGCAATTTAAGAAAATCCCCCTAAGGGGAGTTTATAGACGGGGTCAAAACTTTTAGAGCACCTGGCATAGATCAGCAACCGTTTTATGTAGGTGAGTGAAAATCCTGAAAATAAAATTACTAAATAAAACTTTATACTAAAAAGGTGAAATACGATTTTATTAAAACTTCCCCGTTACAAGATTAACTGGTCTTTAAAACTTAAAAACCAAAAGATGTTAAAAATCATTCGTAAAAAACAGGAAAGGCTCCTGAGATCTTTCGATCGCTACCGCGATCATTTTCAAACGATTAGTTTTGCTCTCAAGTCGCAATCGCTGTGCTGTTTATATACCTGTCTGAAAAAGGAAAATTCTATTATTTGATGGGGGTGTCTGTAAAACTGAATAGTTTCATATTGAAGAATTGGATAATTTTAAAATGTTGAACCATATATGTGGTAAGAGTCATTACATACTGTCTATTTCTGTTACTTAAAATTTCTAAGGATTCTCTAATTCTCAAAGTGTAATAATCTTCAGTAGGTATGTTAATTCTTGCATTCTGGAAATCTATTTTTTATATTTTGTCGTTGATTTAACCTAGAAAGAGCAGTAGATGATCGCTTAAACTTAATATCTCGCATGTGCTCCCCCAATCTTTTTTTAAATTTCAGACTGGTCATTCTATGTAGCTTAACTTAATATGTTCTGTTTTAAATGGAATAGAATAGACGCCTGCAATTTCATGGTTGGGTATGTGATAAATTTTTATCTGAATTAAATCTTTTAGTTTTATTAGAGGTTTGGCTATTAAATTAATGTCAGATTTATTTAAAGCGTATCGTAATCTTTCATATAATCCTGGTACGTAATCGAAGGTACAGAATTTAATCTCTTTCATGTTTATTCTTTCTTTTTGATTTTGCTGCTTAATTTCATAAATTAATTTATTTATATACTGGGGGAAACACATTATCTATTGCAATGTGTTTAACTTCATTAATTTTGTTTTGTAGATATTTTTCACTGCAAACATCAAAAGCACGTTTAAAGTAAAATCTGTAACCAGCAAGATTATATTTGAAAGAGGAGTAGAATCGTAAGAAATGGTGTCATTTGAACGGCAATGTTTCCCGTATACTCTTTTATCAATTTTTCTTTCGCCCATATTTCTTACTAGTTCAGTGTCCAGGTAAGGTAAAACTCCCTCATTTTCAATTTTCATATTTATCCTATGAGATACCACATATACGATTCAACATTTTAAAATGATCTAATTCTTCAATATGAAATTATTCAGTTTTACAGATACCCTCATCATAAAATAGACTTTTCATTTTCCATACAGGTAAATAAACAGCACAGTGAGTGCGACTTGCCAGCAAAACTAAGCCTTTGTAAATGATCGGGTAGCGATCGATAGATCTCTGGAGACTTTCCTGTTTTTTACAAATGATTTTTAGCATCTTTTGGTTTTTAAGTTTTAAAAACCAGTTAATCTTGTAACGTGGAAGTTTTAATAAAGTCGTATTGCACCTTTTGGTAAATAGTTTTATTTAGTAATTTAAACGCAAGGTGAAAAGTATCATTCCACTCAGAATTCGATTTGAGTTTTTATGTTTTTCAAGCAGAAAATAAAATTACTAAAAAATAACTAAACACATATTTAGCGATTTTACAAATTAACTCCTCAAGGAATTAATAGGGAGGAGGGGGTTGAAAATTTCAGAACATTCGGTTTATCTTATCAGTCGTTTTAGATAGAAAATTCAAGGAAATAAATCTACTAAAAATATTTAAACATTTATTTCAGCTATTTTAGAAATTCCTCCACTCAGGGGGATAAGGCGGGAGGCAAAACTTTCAGAATATTTGGGCATATCTCAACAATCGCTTTATGTAGAGGCATGAAATTCCACAAAATAAAACTACGAAAAAAGTAATTATATATATATTTCACCGATTTTACAAATTAATTTCAGGGGGCAAAAGGAGGGATTATTTCAGATACTTTGAAATTTCCACCTAAAGGTGTTGAATAAATGTCGAAACTTTTCGGACATTTGGCCATATTTCAGCAGCCTTTATAGGTAAGAGTAAGAAACTCCTTATAACAAACTTCATAAAAATTAATTAAACACATATTTTAGCGATTTTAGAAATTCCTTCCCTTGGAGGATTAAAGGAAAGGGTCGAAAATTTTGAAGATTTTGCTTGTCTCAACAGCCGTTTTAGGTAGGAGCCTGAAACTCCGGTGAAAAAATCTACAAAATAAATAAATAAAAATAAACACATATATTAGCAATTTTAGATACTCCTACCCGGACAGGGTTAAAAGTGTGGGAGGTGAAAAATATTAGAATATTTGACATATTTCAACACCAGTTTTAGGTAAGAATGTGAAATTCAAGAAAATAAAGATGTGAGGGAGTGACCTTTGTAATAAAGGCACTCTAGCATTTTTGAGATCGTGACGTCAATGATTTAACATGTGTAAGCGTGAAAGCGACATCTATCCTCTCTTTTACTTTAACTTTCTAGAGCGTGTGTGTCTTCCTCGGTTTTCTACAGTTATGTTGCGGTTAGAAGTAATATGTAAATTTGTAATATCTCAGCTTGCAGCATACAAAAGCTTGGAGTTTGAGTGTGTGGTGTCTAGCGGCGTAAGCCGACTAGCAGTGGTGTCTAGCGAAGGGTGTGCCTGGCGGCGTTAGCCAGCTAGTAATGACTAGAAGCTAGCTAGGTGGTGACGACAAGCAGTGGGATTGATCTAGAGCGAGTAATATCAAGTATTATCGAGCCTTCAGTGAGTTGACAAGGAGTTTCGGAAGGCGAGTCGAGAAGTTTGCCGCTGGTAAGAGTTAACATTGATTACGTTGAATATTTTCAAAGTTAATAAAGAATATATATACAGCCACGGGCTGTCTAATAAAGTTCTATCTAGCAGTCTAGTGGAAGTTTACGTGAGAAGCAATCTGAAGTGCCCCGATTGAAGCTAGTGCCGGAGCTGTGTGTAAGTTTATGATTCTAATCTTTTAGTATTGTTATTAGTTATTAAAATTCAAGAACTGCTCCACTGCCCTTGAGCCCTAACCGTTTTAAATAAGATGTTTTTATCTTATGTTCTGAGTTATGTCTGCATTTAACCCCCAGTACGAGCACCCAACCGTTACAAAGATACTAAAAAATAATTAAACACATATTTCAGCAATCTTGCTAATTCTCCCCTAAAGGGGGTTTAAAGATGAGGTCTAAAATTTTAGAATATTTGGCCTCTCTCAGCAACTGTTTTACGCTGTAGCATGGAATTCCAGAAAATAAAACCACTAAAAAGTAATTAGACACGTATTTCAGCAAGTTTAGAAAATTTCCTCCTCTATAAACTTTTCTACCAAAAATTGAACCGACTTCAAAAACTACTGCAAAGTGAAAAATAATTTTTTTATATAATTTTAATAAGAAATTAAATTAAGAGCGTAGTATTTACCATGCATATTATTATATTTATGTACATTAATTTGATTTTTTGGAGTCGGTGCCAGCCAAGCCAAGTTTGAGGGTTTGAGAGAACAATGTTTTTGAGGTCTAGAAGCTACAATGGCTGTTACCTCGAATGATCCTTAATACACAGAAACCAATACAGAACACCTTTTATTATTACATGAAATACAGTACATACATTTTTAATACACATCACATGGACAACACAAGACATCCATGCCGCTAGCTGGATTCGAACCAGGGTCCAGCGGTGTGGGAGGAGCCGTCGCTACCGACCACGCCACTGGATCGGCAGCCAAGCCAAGTTACATGTAATTTTACAATAGACACACATCCAAGTATCTACGAGTTTTTTTTACGATTTAACATTTAGTTTAAAAAAAATAACTTTATACATTTACGATTTGCATTGGATAATTAATTTTAATTTTGAACTTGGCTTGGCTGTAACCAACTCCAAAAAATCAAATTAATGTACATAAATATAATAATACTCATGGTAAATACTACGCTCCTAATTTAATTTCTTATTAAAATTATGTTAAAAAATTATTTTTCACTTTGCAGTAGTTTTTGAAGTCGGTTCAATTTTTGGTAGAAAAGTTTATTTTTCTCTTTTTAGTGAAAAGTTAACGATTTTTTAAAGTCGGTTAATAAAAATTATAATACGGAAAAAAACTATAGCAAATTTTACACGCATGTCAGGAGTGGGGTTCGAACACACGCTCTCTTTTTAGAACCACAGCTTAAATTTGGCGCCTTAGACCGCTCGGCCATCCTGACTGCCTCTATTCGGCGGGCTTATTCAACGTCCATGTTACTTTTAATTTGCGATAAATCACAAATTTTATTAGTTTCTGCATAACTACTGAAAAATACTGTGCCAATTTCGATGAAATGGAAGTGGTACCAATTCGAGAGTAACCACTTTCATTTAACATAAAAACCAAGTTAATCGGTTAGATAGTTTCGGAGTAATCGGAGAACATACATAAAAATATACATACGCTTTGAATTGATAACTTCCTCCTACTTTTTTGGAGTCAGTTAATAAAAATTATAATATGGAAAAAATTATAGTAAATTACATACGCATGTCAGGAGTGGGGTTCGAACCCACGCTCTCTTTCAAGAACCTGAGCTTAAAACTGACGCTATAACCGCCCGACCATCCTGCCTACGCTCCATTCCCCGAGCTTATTCAAAATCCATGTTATTTTTTATTTGCGAGAAATCACTAATTTTATTAGTTTTTGCCTAATTACTAAAAAAGTACTGAATCAATTTCGATGAAATGGAAGTGGTACCGATTCGAGTGTAGCCTCTTTCATTTAACACAAAAACCAAATTAATCGATTGGATAGTTTGGGAGTAATCGGTGAACATACATAAAAAAAATGGTTTAGTTTGGATAATTTTATGTCGGCCGATTATATACATGTGGAGTATAGGCCCGAAAGGGGTGTGATGCCCTCCGTGGAGGTCTTTCTAAAGGAGCCTAACCCGTATTTACGCAGGGAAATCCAAGGTTCGAAGAAAACCACGGAAAACTCCGGACGATTAGGCCGGCGGCGCGATTGGGTTCGAACCCAGCACCAGCGGTAATAATATAGTAAATTAGGATAATTATTCTGTTAACCTTCAAAGTTAAAGATTCCTGTCTACCAGTCAAGAGGTCAGAACCTCTAGACAACTGGTGGGGCCCATGCATAAAAAGAAAAAGAATGCATACGCGTCGCTTGATAACCTCCTCCTCCTTTTTTGAAGTCGGTTAAAAATTATAAAAGATTATTGTATATAAATATGTCAGGAGTGGGGCTCGAACCCTCGATTTCCTTCGAAAACCAGAGTTTAAAACAGGTGCCTTAGACCGCTCGCCCATCCTGACAGCATTCTGTTTAGCGAACTTATATTCAACGTCCATGTTATTTTAATTTGCGAGAAATCATTTATTTTATTAGTTTTTGCCTAGTTACTAAAAAAGTACTTAACTAATTTCGATGAAATGGAAGTGGTAGTAATTCGAGTGTAGCCTCCTTCATTTAACAAAAATACTAGTTTAATGGGTTGGATAGTTTCGGTGAACTTACATAAAAAAATACATACACGTCGAACTGATGATAACCTCCTCTTCTTTTTTTAAGTTGGTTTAAAAAATTACAATACGGAAAAAATACTGTACATTATACATGTACGTCAGGAGCGGGGTACGAACCCACGCTCTCTTTCGAGAACCAGAGATTAAAACAGGTGCCCTAAACCGCTCGGCTATTCTGACTGCAAATCGTTGAACTTATTCAACGTCATGTTACTTTTCGCAAGTCTATTATTTTAGTACTCTTTCACCGATAAAGTACTGAGTTGATAAAAAGATCTCTGATGCTCTGTGCTAACAATTAAATACAAAATATTCGTAATTGCATAATTAGTATTTAATTTGTAAAATGTACATGTAAAAATTATAAAACGAAAAAAGGTTAATGTATGCATTTATGTTAGGAGAGGGATTCGAAACCACTCTCTCTGGAGAGAACAATAGCTTAAAATCAGGCGCTTTAGACCGCTCGGCCATTCTGACTTCACTCCATTCAGAGAGTTTGTTTAACAGTTTTAAATAGCGAAAAATCACTAATTTTATTAGTTTTTGTCTAATTACTAAAACAGTAATGAACCAATTTCTATTAAACTGAAGTAGTACCAACCCGAGAGCAAGCTCTTTCATTTAACACCAAAACCAAATTAATCGGTTGGATAGTTTCGGAAAAATCGGTGAACATACATAAAAAAAAAGAAAAAAAAATACATACGCGTTGAATTGATAACCTCCTCTCCTTTTTGGAAGTCGGTTAAAAAGAGGTTGGAAACTTTAGAACATTTGGCCATGTCCCTGCGGCGGTTTTAGGCATGAGTGTGAAATTTAAAACCTATTGGAAAAATAATTTAATACATATTTCAGTGTTCTTAAAAATTCCCCTCCTAAGGGAATTTAATGGGGTTAAAAATCTTAGGACATTTGGCCATATATCAGCAGCAAATTTAGATAGTAGTGTGAAATTCTAGAAAATAAATCTTCAAAATAAGTAATTAAATGTGCAAGATTTTAGAAATCCCCCCCCCTCCAAGGTATTGAAGAGAAAGTCAAAAAGTTTAGAAAAATAGGCAATTTCTCATCAGCCGTTTTAGGGAGGAGCATGAAATTCAAAATAAGAAAAATTCTAAACCGATAATTAAACACGTATTTCAGAGATTTTGGAAATTTTCACATAAGGGTTAGGACGACCGAAACTTTTACATTTGACCATATCTAAGCAGCCTTTAGGTAGGAGCAAGAAATTCAGAATGACAAACTTATTTAAAAAATAAACACATATTTTAATGATTTAGAAATTTCTCTCTACAGAGGATTAAAGACAGGGTAAAAGAAATTTAAATCATTTGGCCATATCTCAGAAGCTGCATTAGATAGGAGCGTGAAATTTTTGAAAAAGAATAATTAACCAAGTATTTCAGCGACATTAGAAAGTCTCCCTAAAAGGTTAAAGAAGGAGGGGTGTCATAATTTCAGAATATTTGGACCTATAGGTCATTAGTTTTAGTTAGGAGCATGAAATTCAAGATAACAAATCTATAAAGTTAATTAAACTTGTATTTTAGCGATTTTTTAAATTCTCCTTTTTTTCAATAGGATTAGATATGGAGGATATCTAACATTTTAGGTCATTTCGCCATACTTCAGCAGTTGTTTTTGGCAGAAGCACGAGTTTCAGTATAATGGATCTAAAATATACTTAAACATTTATTTTATCGATTTTACAAATTTCCACCTAAGGAAATATAACGAGGTGGTTGCAAGTTTTAGGTCATTTCAGCCGTATCTCAGCATCAGTTTTAGGTTCAAGATTAGGTTAAATTCAAGCTAACAAATCTATTTAAAAATAATTAATTTCATATTTCATCAATTTTAGAACCCCCGCACATTAGGAGAGTTAAAGGTTTGGTTGAAAATTACAGCACATTTCGCTATATCTCAGCAGCAGTTTTAGATAGAAGTGGTAAATTCAGGATGCTTAACTTACTGAAAAAATACTTACAGTACTTTTAGAGCTATTTTGTCTGTTGTGTCACTAATATCGAATTTGAAGTGGGTAATATAAGATTATACGAATAAAACAACAATTATAGACACTTGATTAGATGTATTTTTTTTTTCAATCCTTGCTAAATATAATTAGTTTAATTCAAGGTTGTTTTAGAGAAATTGACTTGCCTAGCGGGTGAAGTCTGTTTGTAATTTATATAAAGAAAAATAAATGAAAAAAGATGGGCGGTTAACGGATAAACACGCTGCACAACTAGATAAATTTCTGACTGTGAAATGAAACCACCATGTGGTTTGTGAATAATTCATAATCATCACGCTATCCACAAAAGTTCCAAGAATGCTTTGAGATTTTCCTATAACATGCAGATAAAAATAAAAACTGGTTGTGATTCAACGAATGTAGCATGATGACTACATTCAGGTTATGCAGTTGCATACCCATGATGTGAAGTAGTATGTAATCTAACAATCCGCGAAAGTAACTTTCCAACGAAAAAATATCGATATAACGGTTGACACATTTCATTTCCGATAAAAATTTTAAATTTATCATAGGCAGAGAGTACTGGAATATAATGCGTTGATATTATGCACAAATATTTATATACAGGGTGTCCGAAAAGTCTGGAAACGGTCGAATAACTCGAGAAATATTGATCACATCGAAAAACAAAAATATACGTATTAAATATTTTTAAATAAGCTACTCAGTGATACTAAATTTGTCCCACGCAACCGACTCCCTGGGGGTCAAAGGGGGTCCAACTTTGAAATCATAAATTATAACCCCCATTTTTTATTGCAGATTCGGAATCTACAGACAAAAATACGCACTTTTGAATTTAATGTTTATTTCAAATCCTCCTTGATCACGGTGTAATCGGGCATTTTCGAAAGGTACATATTTCGGCTTTCCCATTTTTATATGTTTTTCGTTATTATACAGGGTGATTCAGCTCGTCGGTGACAAACTTTAAGGATCGATAGAGCACACCTAGACGAACATTTTTGAATAGGGAATGTAGGGTCCCTGACGCGACGGTAAGGCGCTAGGCGCTTTCGAAAATTTGGGTGCCGAAATTCGAAACGTCATAAAAACTAGGGAAATGGTTAGATTTTCTTGCTTGTTGCGTCGAAATGATTCTGTTTGTTTAGACTTTCTTCAGTGCCAATTTGATAAGCGTATCTCTTAAAACATGGATAGGGGGCGCTGCAGACTTTGGAGAGCTAGACAACAACTTTAAGCCCGTTATTTTGATAATTTAACACATGCTCGCCAAAGTTTATACTCTAACTTAAAGTTTGAACCCAAAAGTAGAGCCCTGCAAAAAGCGTAAGAGCCGGAATAAAATGTCAAAGTACAGGGTGGTCGAAACTCGAAGGCTCCTAAGAGATAAACAAACAGATTTCTTGACTTATGGCATGCATTTTCATGATTCTGTTTGCTGGGGCTCTCTGAAACTCAGTTGAACGGTACAAAAGGAAACATCGATAGGGGGCGCTTTGGGCAAAAAACATAATTCGTTGACATTTCGGACGCTAACTGGAAACGGGGCGCTACGATCAGTTAGTAATAATGAAAACACATTTTCTACCTCTGCTCAACACTTCTGAATAAATTTAGACCAAAAACATCAGTGATACTGGAAATTTATTTACAAAAAATAACACTACAGAAGATGCTCGAAATTTCGACCTTGGGCCATGATGCAGGCTTCGCACCTCCGTCGCATTGAGGAGTGTGTGTTTCCAACAATGCCAGGAGTATCTCTGATCTGCCCTGCAGCTGCCACAATGCGCGCCACAAGTTCTTCAGCACTGCTGACAGGTGTATGGTATACCTCGGCCTTCAGGTAACCCCAAAGGAAGAAATCCAAGCAGGTGAGGTCTGGTGATCGGGCAGGTCAGTGAACTGGACCCCCACGCCCGATCCACCGCTGGCCATACCTTGCGTTTAGATGGAGACGCACGTCGTTCGTGTAATGGGCCGGAGCTCCATCGTGCTGGAACCACATCTGGCGACGCGAACCTTCGGGTACGTGCGCCTCCTCCAGAAGCTGCGGCAGCACTTGATCCAGGAAAATCAGGTAATTTCCACCTGTCAGCCGTTCAGGTAACAAATAAGGGCCAATGAGGCAATCCCCCAGAATGCCGGCCCACACATTTACTGAGAAACGCTCCTGGGCTGCTCGGCTTCTGGTTTCATGTGGATTTTCATCACACCACACATGACTGTTGTGGGCGTTCCACATTCCCTCCCGGCTGAAGGTGGACTCGTCCGTAAACAAAATGCTGTTTACAAAACGGGGATCCCTGGATCTCATCGCCAAGTACCATCTTGAGAATTCCACTCGAGGGCCAAAATCCTGCTCTCTGAGCAACTGCACCCGCTGGATGTGGTAGGGGTGCAGATTCCGGGAACGTAAGATGCGCCACGCAGTTGCTTGCGAAATGCCAACATGTCTGGCGATATCTCTCGTGCTAAGACCTGGGTTGTCCTCAACCAGGTTAAGCACAGCCTCTTCGTTGTCGGGGGTGCTCACTGATCGCTCCCGTTCAGGCCTGCCTCCGTCGAAAGATCCCGTTGTGGACAACCTCTGGTGTACTCGAGCGAAGAAGGCATGGCAGGGGATTTGCCTGTTGGGGTAACGCTCGGCGTACAACCGCTGAGCGGCTCGTCCATTACAACCAGCAGCGCCATACGCCAAATGCATGTCAGCCAATTCAGAGTTTGTGTACCGTTCCATCCTACTACCGATCTGCAGACAAGTAACCCGAAGCTTAAGTAGGTACCGCACGTTCAAAAGACGTGTCTGCGCATACAACTACGTCATCTCGCGTTGTCGTCTACGCATTACGTATCTTTTGCATATCGATATGGTACGATATCTTTTGCATAAATCAGCAAAAAGCACCTTATGTAAATTTTATTGCGCGCATTGTGCATGATTGAAACCAGCTATGTTTGTTAAAAAAAACAAACAAACTGCAGTTTTAATAGCTTCTTATGATAAGTAAATTACTCTCTTGTTTTGTTTCTAACTGATCGTAGCGCCCCGTTTCCAGTTAGCGTCCGAAATGTCAACGAATTATGTTTTTTGCCCAAAGCGCCCCCTATCGATGTTTCTTTTTGTACCGTTCAACTGAGTTTCAGAGAGCCCCAGCAAACAGAATCATGAAAATGCATGCCATAAGTCAAGAAATCTGTTTGTTTATCTCTTAGGAGCCTTCGAGTTTCGACCACCCTGTACTTTGACATTTTATTCCGGCTCTTACGCTTTTTGCAGGGCTCTACTTTTGGGTTCAAACTTTAAGTTAGAGTATAAACTTTGGCGAGCATGTGTTAAATTATCAAAATAACGGGCTTAAAGTTGTTGTCTAGCTCTCCAAAGTCTGCAGCGCCCCCTATCCATGTTTTAAGAGATACGCTTATCAAATTGGTACTGAAGAAAGTCTAAACAAACAGAATCATTTCGACGCAACAAGCAAGAAAATCTAACCATTTCCCTAGTTTTTATGACGTTTCGAATTTCGGCACCCAAATTTTCGAAAGCGCCTAGCGCCTTACCATCGCGTCAGGGACCCTACATTCCCTATTCAAAAATGTTCGTCTAGGTGTGCTCTATCGATCCTTAAAGTTTGTCACCGACGAGCTGAATCACCCTGTAGATATTTTTCGTTTTGTGCCTTCTTGGAACCTGATTGGCCAGAACTTTTGACGTCAAATTTCCCGTCTTTTGCAGGAATAGCAATCAGTTGCGAATATCACGGAGTAAGACAGAGGAAGGAAAAGTAATGTTAAAATTTTGCCATATGGATTTTTCAACGATAGGGGGCGACACGCAGATGGTGGGCTGTCGATCGATGCTTCAGCAATGCTTTTCAATGGAAAAAAGGTTCATTTATTTATTTATTTTTTCTTTTAACGAAAAATCTGAACTTTTAGAAAGCTGTAGAAATGAAAATCTGATTGATTCAAGTTTTCTTCACAACATACATAGTGTATCAAAGGTACTTGGCGCTTCATTTCCTTTTTTAAGCCATTTAAAATACGAGATCATTCTGACAAAAACCAAAAGACAAATTTAATAATTCATAACTTTGGATATTTATGCAATCAATGCATGTAGAATTAAAGCACATTTTTATTTTAATTATTCGGAGGAAAAAAAAATGTGTAAATAATAGGATCTTTAGTATACACATTTAAAATAATTTAAATATTTTTTTTACTTGGTTTTTGTCTTTTATTTGTGACTGTGCTGTAAAAATAAATCTATTACTTAAAATTATTTTTAACTCATTCAGGAATTTTTGATCCCCTTTTAAATCCCCTTTTTCTCCATCCGGATATTCAGGCCCGCGTGAAAGGAGGGGGGGGGGGGCGCCCCGATTGAGGGAGGAATACCGTTTTGCAGGAATACCGTTTCTCGAAAACCGCCAGTGATGTTTATTACGATGATGCTATAGTATTTTATGTGATTTTCTCTCCAAAATGTCATTGAAATATATTATATCAGTTTTCTATTCCGATTTTTATTTTATCCTGACAAACATTTCTAACTAAAAATTTGCGTATTTTGAACTTTTAACATATAAATAAGCACCTGCCCTCCTGAATAGAAAAAAAGATAATCTTCATTATTTGGGGGGCGGGATGTGTGTATATTATGCGTTTCAATAGATTCTGCTGTTAAAAAAAAATCTAATACGGCTTGTAAGGCTGTATTTTTTTTTTTTTTTCTTATTACTATAGAAAGATACAAGACATCGTAAATTCAGGGTACTCATAGGTCTCGTTATTTTCCGAGTGAAATATCAGTATTTTTTTTATAAAATAAATAAAGCTACTTCAAAAACTCGTATTTTTTCTTTTTTTAACCAGTGATTTTCAACAAGAAAATTTTCCTGTTCTAGAAATT
Organism: Maratus speculifer; assembly: GCA_964019185.1. Classification (NCBI taxonomy): domain Eukaryota; kingdom Metazoa; phylum Arthropoda; class Arachnida; order Araneae; family Salticidae; genus Maratus; species Maratus speculifer. The sequence goes on from OZ025293.1 coordinate 290,420,396, forward strand.
CCAGTATACGTACGAAAAAAAAATCAGGTGGGTGTGGGATTAAAGGTTTTCATGATTGAAGTAGGGCAGAAATTTTTTCAATAGTTCTTTGAGATATATCATGATTTTTAGTAAATTATTATATTCTTTTAAATTTTAAATTGTTTTTCATAAATTTAACCACTTTACTGATCAATATTTTAGCAAAAGCTTTCAAATAATTCCTATTATTTCATGTCTTTTACAGAAATTTTAATCTTTTAGCACTAGTATTTCGAAACAGAAATTTTTATCAAATTAAATCGGAATAATGTTCGGATTAATTAATGCAAAATTTACTGGTGAGAATAATAAATTATGAATGGAATATGGATGGTCGTACGTGATATGGGAAGATCATGATTGGCAAACACACGTTGTTCTTATAAGGTGCGACTAAATCAGGGAAACGATTAATCAATAGTAACAAATTGGTATTTTAATTTTTTTAATCTAAAATATATTTTAATTCCTTAGTACTTTCGGGACTTGTGGTCCATATGTGCATCATCAAAAGGTGCATGTGTAATTTATTTATGGCACCATTAATAAATAAAAATTATTAGCTGTTTTTTTATTAATTAGAATATTTGTTGGTAATTCACAAGTAAAGGAAACTGTTAAAAAACATGGTGCATCCCCCCTTAAAAAAAATGTGTAAATGGTGCGGTCTCGGAAAGCTTTAGACGAAATGATTATTTGTTGACAGAGACGACCTTTTAGGTTTTATAACAGGACGTTAGTGTAGAAAATTATTCATTATAGCGATAAAATAACAAATATGTCAAAATGCAGAGTGAAGGAAAAATCGCAAAACGGTCGAACAATTCGTGAAATACATCGATTGAAAAACGAAAAAAAGTATTAAAAAAATATGCATTTGGTGCGATTAAAGTTGACCCCCCAACCCAATCCGAACCCTGAGGGGTCAGAGGGATTCCAACTTTGAAATTTTGAAAAATAACTCCCATTCCTTATTGCAGAATTGGATTCTACGGACAAAGATACGTAACATTTGTTTTTAACGCTTTTTTCGGTTCCTGGAAGATCGTGGTGTACGAACCAAATACATCAGATACATATTTTATTTTTATAACCATATTTTATCTCCCATGTTTTGTCTTTTTTTTTTAATATATAACTTTTGATTTTATACCGGAAAGTACCAAAATAATTATTTAATGACAAACATTTAGCGAATATATAAAATGAAATTTCCTTTTTTTTAAGTTATGGTGCGAATTTGAAATTACGCAGTAAAAAGTGAAACTAAACTGGCAACGCTGCTTGGCCGGAATAGTGTTTCTCAAAAAACATCAGTAGCGATTGTTTCAAAAGTGATTAAAATGCCTTTAACAAAAAAATTAATAGGAATAAATTAATTTTCTTTTTGCCTTTTTTTTTATCCATTAAATCATTTTTTTAAAACAACTTCTGTATTTTTGATTTTTTTTTTTTAATGGATACGTGGAGTGCCACGGTGACTGACACTGAAATTTCTGTTAAAACCACGTCAGGTGACTGACAATGTAAAATATGATATAAAACTTTGAAAAAAAAATATATTGTTTTAAATACAGGGTGTATCTAAACTCTTGGTCAAAACTTTAAGGGGTGATAGTACACATCAAGACGAACAATATTAAATAGGAAACTAAGGGTTCCAAACGTCCTCCGAAGGAGATAGGCGCCATTAATGTTTAGGGTCCAAAATTTCAAATGATTATATAAACCGGAAAAATTACTCGATTGGTTTGCGGTTTTCACCAAAACTATTCTTTGTGTCAGTATTTTCTTGGAAATAAATTATAAAGATAAATTTCAAAAAATGCGGATAGAGGGCGCTTTAGACTTTGGAATAGCGAACAACTACTTTTTACCGTTATTTTTTGTATGTCATTAAATTTTTTTAGAAGCTTAGAGATAAACTTAAATTTTGAGCTCAAAATCCGAATCGGTGGGAGTGGTTAAGTATCGCAAACTGAGCTGTGTTCAAAGGGGAGGAGGTTCAAAATTCAAATGATTTTTTTTAAAAAGCCGGAAAAATTGGTCGTTTAGTTTGTGGTTTTCACTAAAATTACTTTTTAAATCAGTATTTTCTTGAAAATAAGTTACAAAGATAAATTTCAAAAAATGCCGATAGAGGCTTCAGACATTGGAGTAACTAACAGCTATTTTTTACCGTTATTTTTTGCACCTCATTACATTTTGTTAGAAGCTTAGACATAAACTTAAATGTTGAGCTCAAAATCCTAATCGTTGGGAGTGGTTAAGTAGTGCAAACTGAGCTGTGTTCAAGGAGGGGGGGGGGGTGAGGCTCAAATTTCTAATAATTATTTTAAAAAAAACGGAAAATTGGTCGATTTGTTTGCGATTTTCGCGAAAATTACTCTGTAAATCAGTATTTCCTTGAAAATAAATTTTAAAGATAATTTTTTTTAAATGCCGACAGTGGGCGCCTTAAACTTTGGTGTAACGTAGAACTATTTTTAACCGTCATTTTTTTTAAATCTCATTAAATGCTTTCAAGGCTTAGACTTAAATCTTTAACTCAAAATCACAATCGTTGAGAGTAATTAAGTAGCGCAAAATTGAAATTGTGTTCGAGGGGTGGGGGATTAAATTTCAACTTTTGCCCTTTCTTTTAAACTTTTCAACTCTTTTCCTTTTTTTTTTTTTTAATTTATCTCTATAATTTATTTTCAAGAGAATACTGTCATAAAGAATAGTTTTAAGGAAAACCACAAACGATTGGATCAATTTTTCCGTTTTTTATAATCATTTGAAATTTTGGACCCCAAACTTTAATGGCGACTATCTCCTTCGAAAGACGTTTGGGATCCTGAATTTCTTATTTAATACTGTTTGTTTTGATGTGTACTAGCACCCCTTAAAGTTTTGCCCAAAAGTTTAGATACACCTTGTAATTATTAAGAAAGTATAATCCTATAAAAAATAAAAGTTAAGTAAATTTTAAACAAGTTTTCAGTAATTTATTAAAGCAATGTACAGCTGACTCTCTCTATCTAAACACTCTCTAATGTGGACACCCCAGTATTATGACTGCATTCCGACAGTCCCGGCGAAACTCCATACATTTAACAAAAAACATACTGTCTGTTCTGAACACCCCACTATTATGAACATTACTTTTGATCCCCATTTCTACTTCACCCCTCTGCATACTGAACATACGTTTGCAATCTGGATTCGAAATCTCATCATGGAAATTTAGAGATGTTACAGAAGAAGAAAAACGTTCAACGAACTCGATTAAGAAATAAACAGACAAAATCACTGCTACATTTTAAGCATATATTTGTAGTTGCAATTTATTTGAAAAGTTCAAATAAAATCTTTAGTTAAATTCTGAGTTCCTGTTGCCACATTGTTGTCAGCCGCCCACTGTAAAAGATTGATTTCTTCAATTGATCAATCACTGGCAAAATGGCAAATAAAGAAAGGCTTATAAATTTGTATATGTTTGTATATGTTAATATAAATTTGTTTTAAAATATATGTCATAGACAGATATTTTTTAAAAACATGTTTTTTGGAATCTCGGACCCCTAAAATGCGCATTGTTCCATTGTAAACCGAAATTCGAAAATTTATACGATATCAGTACTTTCTTTTTGTAAAGATAGAAAGGAAATAAAAAAGGAAATTGGTGTTGGTGGAATGAATCTGGTACTTCCTCAATCTCCTTGGACGTGACGACCCGTCCCTCCTTTCACACGGGCCTGAATGTCCGGATGGAGAAGAAGGGGATTTAAAAGCAAAAATCCCTGAATGAGCTAAAAATAATTTTAAGTAATAGATTTATTTTTACAGCACAGTCACAAATAAAAGACAAAAAACAAGTTAAAAATTTTTTTTAAATTATTTTAAATGTATATATATTAAAGATCCTATTATTTATACAATTTTTTTTCCTCCGAATAATTAAAATAAAAATTTGCTTTAATTCTACATGCATTAAGTGCATAAATATCCAAAGTTATGAATTATTAAATTGTTCAAAGGTTATAAAAACTATAGGTCAAATTAAAATTTACTCCAAAATATTTAATTAATACTTTGTTGAGTTTGAGTTAACAATGCTTTTGAGGTCTATAGCTACAATGGCTGTTACCTCGAATGATCCACAAACCACAAAAACAAATACAGAACACTTTATTATTACAAGAAATCCAGTACATACATTGTAATACACATCACAGGGACAACACCCGCACACCCATGCCGCTGGCTGGACTCGAACCAGGGTCCAGCGGTGTGGGAGGAGCTCACGCTACCGACCACGCCACTGGATCGGCAATTAATACTTAATTTCTAAAAATCGTGTCTATTTCTTTGCGATATTCAACTGAAAATAGTCATTTTAATCACCGGTATTCAATTTTTTAATGGCTTGTCCTTTGGTTTTTGTCAGAATGATCTCGTATTTTAAATGGCTTAAAAAAGGAAATGAAGCGCCAAGTACCTTTAAGGGAGACCCGTAAGAAAAACCCCAAAATTTTTATTATTGATTTTAAAGTAATGAATTTTGGTGTACTATTTAAGAATCTTCTTGTAAGGAATAATTAGCAAAAAAATTCACTTTTTATTAAAAAGTAAATTTTATATGGGGATTTTTATGATTTTTTTTTGTCAAAAAATACACTTTTTTAAAGTACTACTCCTCATTCAATTTTCAATATTTTGGTATTACTAAAATTTCTTAAATAGTGTTATAGTATATGGAAAAGACCTAGGGAGAGATATTTTTAATTTTCTATTTTAATCAGCTAAAAAAAGAAAATATTACGCATGGTAAATTTCCTTAAATTCGTTATAATTTTCATGTGTACCAATTTATGTAAAATTTTCAGAAATAGTTAAAAATAAAATATCTCCTTACTTTTGTTGCAATTTTTTTAAGATTCTAAAAACATAACCACTTTGTTTCTAAATCATTTTACCACTGAGCCTTAGTACTTTGAACTTAGGCAAGATATGAAAAAAGTCATTTTCAGGAAAACACATTTTAAAATGGCCGCTAGTCCTTTAAACTCTAGTGAATACAATTAAAAAAGCTCATTTGATACCTGTTCCAAGTGTCCCCGAGTTCTGAAATTTTGCATGGATATTCGCAAATATGTATTTTATCGTTTTCTGCGATAAAAAAAAATTTGAACTTTTGATGATTTTTGGCCGACAATGGGGTTCGGGTCTCCCTAAATAAACTATGTATGTTGTGAAGAAAACTTGAATCAATCAGATTTTCATTTCTACAACTTTCTAAAAAGTTAGATTTTTCGTTAAAAGAAAATAAATAAATAAATGAACATTTTTTCCATTGAAAAGCATTGCTGAAGCATCGATCGACAGCCTACCATCTGCGTGTCGCCCCCTATCGTTGGAAAATCCATATGGCAAAATTTTAACATTGCTTTTCCTTCCTCTGTCTTACTCCGTGATATTCGCAACTGACTGCTATTCCTGCAAAATACGAGAAATTTGACGTCAAAAGTTCTGGCCAATCAGGTTCCAAGAAGGCACAAAACGGTTGGGAAAGCCGAAATATGTACCTTTCGAAAATGCCCGATTACTCCGTGATCAAGGAGGATTTAAAATAAACATTAAATACAAAAGTTGCGTATTTTTGTCTGTAGATTCCGAATCTGCAATATAAAATGGGGGTTATAATTTAAGATTTCAAAGTTGGACCCCCTTTGACCCCCAGGGGGTCGGTTGCGTGGGACAAATTTAGTATAACTGAGTAGCTTATTTAAAAATATTTAATACGTATATTTTTGTTTTTCAATCTGATCAATATTTCTCGAGTTATTCGACCGTTTCCAGACTTTTCGGACACCCTGTATATGCTACATCTTGAAAGCGATTGTTGTATTTTGTTTAATTCTAAAGCAGATGACGAGAAAAATAATTAAAACTAAATGTTACACAGAAATGTTATCAATGAAAGACATTTCTGCCTCCTGTATGGCATTTTTGAACCTCATATGTCTGTCCCCATTATGAGCGTTGCATGTCAGTTTATTTAATAATAATATTTAAAAGTTTTAGTTTTATGCATTTCTTTAGCAATATTTTAAATTAATTTTGTTAAAAGGAGACACATGAGTTTATTTCTTTAAAAAGCTACTTGTATGATAATATAAGACGGACTTCTACTGCGTTCGAATCTTACCTATCTTAAAATTATTTTCCATTATATGAAGAGTTGCATGTTGTCATGATTGTATTTTAGGAGTACGTTACTTAGTTTCTTCTAAGAAGTACTTTCTGTGATATTTTCATTTTGCCAATGTTTTTTTGTAAAATCTTTTTTAAAAACACTAAAGATAATATTCTTTATGTCTTCTAAATAGCTTCAAGTGTGAAATTATTCAAAAAAGAGAAATGAACGCAGACAGTGTAGAATCCCCATTACTGTATTCCCGCATGTACTATATTTTCTCAAACAGGAATTTCTAATGTCTTGAATTATACTATTATGAAGATTTTCTTTTATTCATTTAGCAAATTTATAGTCTACATTACCTCGTTTAAATCCTAATTATTACCATTTTTAAAATACTAAAATTACGAAGAACTATCTTTCACTGAAAATCAAGTTGCTGAAAACGATATTGGCATTACGTTAGAATTATCTGATATGAAAAGCTAAGCTTTCCAAAACTTTTGCTTTACTTTGGAAATACTAAAGATATTAGTTACTCAGCGGCCGAATTTCCCTCAGTAGTATTAAGTCTATGGGGATTTGATACATTCTTATATTCAAAATATCTCCCCAGGGAATTAATGTAATTTTCAACATCTTTTTTCAGTGTTCTCTTCTTAAAGGATGTCACTTTTTTCTTAGTTGTCAAATATCCCTAAAATTTATGTTCAGTTTAATATTTTATGTTTTAAAAACTGACTAACTGGAAGTAAAATTTTAATGCTTCATATAAAATTATGCATAGATTTTAGAAATATTTTGAAAACTATGAAAATAAAAAACTTCCTTTAAAAAGAGAAAAATGATAAAAAGAAGTTATAATTTCTTGAGGGGATATTTTGAATATAAAAATGTATCAAACGCCCACAGACTTAAGATTACCGAGTGGAATTTGGCCACTGATTGACTAGCACCCTTAACAATGAAATGTGAAAATATTTCATGACAATAGTGATAAAGATACATATGAAAATAAAATACTATTGTGCCAAATATTATTAGTGTCCAAACATTTATTCTAATATCAGTGTTTTGTTTTTACTGTTACTCATTCTTCTCACTCACGAATTATAAAGAAAATGAAAGAAAAATAAAAACTTTGGGAATCGATCTAGATAAAATGTTATTTCAGATTGGTTATTAATAAAAAATCATTTATGCTACAACTATAGTTGAAAGCAAATTTTGCATGTATTTTGGAACCAATATTGCATTAATTGACATGAGATGTTCCCCTAATAATTAGGTGTCGATATTTTGCCATTATTGGCCAAGATTTAACCAATACAAAAACTATTATCCCAATTGTTACTAGGGTTTTTCTTTCTAATACTAGGGTTTTGTTTTACATTTTTTTATTCTTTCTTATTATACTTTACAATCAATTAACCCTCTCGCTGACGAAATATGAAAGCAAAATAAATAGCCTTTGAATTGGTATAATTAAAATGCTCTTCCAGACTGCGTAGTAAAAACTGATTTATGGCACCTATTAGAAGAACAATCTTGACATAATTCATTGGCATGAAATATTATGTGAATAAATTGACAATATTTAGTTATTATTGGTAAAAAACAATTAGCCACTGTAAAATCGATTAAAGTGAATTAGCATTTCATTGAAATTATTTCCAATGTAAACAAATATATTTGTCATATTGGGTATTCATTATAAATACTTTACCAATGAAACGCCACTGTTTGTATAATGTTGGCATTTTATTGTATATATATTCCATACAAAGCCAATATTCTTAGCCCATATTTACATTATATTTTCCAAGTAATGTCAATATTACCGAAAGATTACATTGGATTTATATTCACTAAATATTTCTTGAAAATAATTTTTGAAAAATCTCAACATTCTTAAATTTAATCAATATGTCATGGCAGTAGATGCAGATATAGGCCCTATAATGTACCGAAAAATAAATAATTATCTTTGCTGCTAAAGATATCAGTACTGAAGATTAAAAACGGTACAAAAACATACTTTTTTATAATTGAAATTAGGAACCTCATATGGGGTTTTGTTTGAGTGGGAGGTTTAAAAATACAACACCAAATTTAATACACGGGTAAAGAAATAAAAACTAAGCCCCTTTACGATAACAATATGTTATATGACTAAGCTCGCCATATTTTACGCTCAAACATTAATAATTCCACATAAAATTTATTAGATGAGGATACAAATAATCATTCCGCAATAGTTTTGTTAACGAAAGCAATATTTAAGGCGAATTCTATCAGCTTATCAACGAAAGCTCAGACGATAGCAAGATAATATTTAATTTTAATTTTGGCTCCAAAACAATAATTGAAATAAAAATTCATATTTTAAGCCATGTCATTTCACTTTCAGATTTTCTTAATCTAGATTTGTTCGCAATGAATTTAAACTAAGCTTAAACCAGTCGTCGAAAAAGAAAAAAAAAGTTTAATCTTTTAAATATATATTTAAAAGCATAGTGAGGTCACGATTTTCTCATGCTGCAGGTTAAAACATTTTGTTTAAACTACTGTTAGAATTTTTTTAAGTTTATCTACCGTTTACTTTATAGTTGTATCTTAACATTTTTCCAAAGTACAAAGAATAATCATTAGCTTGCAAAATCTTTCATGCAATCCAAAATTCCATATAATTTTAGAGGGAGGAGGGTTACACTTTGTTGAAAATCGCATTTTCTTTTAAGTACCTTTAGTACTTTCTCATGTTATTTATTGATAATTAAAAGCAATATTTCGTTATTTTAAATATATTTGACTTAAAACTTCTGATATATCCAACGTAGAATACTTCGTATTTGGCGATTATTTTATATTTATCTTTTGTAAAATTTCTTACGAGATGGAAAGTAATAAATATATGAATAAAGTTTATTTTTGTGTGTGCCCTGTTCGTTATATGTGTATTAAGAACTGTAAAAATCACCCAAAATATGCCCATATTATGAAGAGAAACCAGAGCATATTCTTAATATGCCGCAGAAATGATTTATATGAGACACAGTCAGACATATTCATTTATCTATTCACTTTCATCATCTTCTAAATCGTTAAAAAATGCCGCTTTACAGAATAAAATACCAGTTTTCTCAATCCAAATTTTTAAAAATGTAGCTGAAATTTTAAGTTAAAGAATAAAAATAAACAAAGTACTTTAACACAAAAATCTTCAAATTTTCTTTTAAAAAATATTGCATTAAAAATGTCTCTGTTTTTTCAATGCTTAAAACGACGTTTAAATCATGTTTCTTAAAAATTAACAGATCATCAATAGATTTTCTTAAAACACCATCAAAGTATCAATGTCAATAATCAAGAAATTTCCAATTCTTCTATTGCTAAGCATTCTTGGAATTTCGGCCATAGTTTTAATCTTCAAAATTCTAAAATTATCTTGAATGCCCATAGTTACCCTGAATTGGACTTTCTTGGAAATTTAGGTACTTATCTTAATTGTGAAGTTAGTGTTAAAGCTAAATCTGATTCCACAATGGTCTCTGCAGCTTTAAAAACATTGTCAGTCCTGTCATATAATTTATTTTTTGTATTAATTAATATTTGTTTGATATTTATTTATATTATATATTATTTATCTTTTATTTTCATTTTATTTCATGCGTTCCCATATTTTTAATATAAGTGTGTGTTTTCTTTTTATTATAATTTATTTTTAAATTTATATTATTTTTAATTAAATTTTATTTTTATGTATTTATTTATTTATTTTCCTATTTGCTTCTTTATTCCCCTCCTACTCTCTGTTCTTTCATTTTCATTATACATTTCTGTGATTAGCTGTTGTCTTCTGTTTTTCTATTGATTGTTTCTTCAACTTATTTCTTTTCACTTATCTTTTATTTCAGTCTTGCTGCTGCTTTCATAGTACAAAGACGTCTTCCTTGAGCCTGAAAGAGCCTGAGAAAGGCTCAGATCTTTCGAAATGCCTAGCTCATTTAAAATTATTTTATGGTGTTTTAAGACGATATTTTAGTTCTTATTGTTTCATACCAGTTTCAACTTATTTTATATATTTATTTATCATATAAAATTTATGTTTTTTATTTTTACGCATTATATTATACCGAACTCAAAAAGAAAAGAAATTTTATTTTATTTTCACTAGTGTTCCGACCTGAAATATTACATGCCTGTAAAAAAATAAATAAATAAATAAAATAAAATAAAATAAAAATAAAAATTACAATAGCCATTTTCAATACTTCATCTTTACTATAACTTGAACAGTTTTACTGAAGTTAAAGCTTATAGTAACAAGATAGCAGCTGTAAAAATAAATCATCGTTGTACCAGAATAAACTTTATCGGATTTACACCAGTGAAAATCAGTGTGAGAAATTTTATTTTATTTTTACTAGTTCTCTGACCTGATATATTATATGCCTGCAAAAATAAATAAATAAATAAAATAAAAAATAAAAATTACAATAGCCATTTTCAATACTTCGCATTTACTACAACCTGAACAGTTTTACTGAAGTTAGAGCTTATAGTAACAAGATGACAGCCATAAAAATAAACCATCGTTATATCAATTTAAACTTTATTGGATTTACATCAGTGCCGTGGCACTTAAAATTAAATTGACTAAAGTTTATGTACCAGAAATAAGATAATAATTGTGATATTAATAAATGTATCAGTTTCCCCCCCTCCTCGAATTAAGAAATTTATCAGGCGGACGGATATCTATGGATTCAATAAATTCACATTTTATCTTTATTTTGAAACAAAAAATATGTTTCAATTCCGAAAAATACGTAAATAAATGAATAAAAATGTATCTTTTTCCTGTCAAATCTGTCTAGTAAAGAGAAAAAATTGTTTATTGAGAGAAAGAATTGTAAGTGCTGCGTTAATAAAAATCCATACTTAATATATCACGCTATAGAAAGATATTTTTTCTTCAAATGAAATATATTTGTGTATATTTTTCAACGACAGTAGGTCTTCTGTTGAATTTTTCTAATTTTATTTTATTTTAGTTGTTGTTCACTGAGAGGATATAATAATATCGCTTATGAAATATCCAAAACAAATATTTAAAATATCCTATCATGAATATTATTGTTCTTTTCATAATTTATTTGTTATTTTCCATCAAGTTTCGATCGGAATCAGCATTCACAATGTTAAATGTTATGTGAATGTTTATATAACAAAAATGACATGAGTTAGATAGTTTTTAGGAAAATATTATTCCAGCTACATTTTTAGTTCACTCAATTTATACCTGAAAATTTTTCACGAAAAATTTTCAGGAAATAATTTTCACGAAAAGTTATCACCTGTACTAATCTTCTTACGAACCAGGAGTTTCAGAATAATGCCTCATATATTTGAAATGAAAAAAACTTCTTTAAGCACCATAAAATAAGTTAACTGCGCAAGGCCTTTCGAAAGAACATAGTCTTTCTTCGTCAGGCGCAAAAAAGACGTGCGTCCACAATGAATGTAGCGGCACGACTGAAGGGGAATGCGGGAGGGAGAGGGAGCAAGCAGAAGGAACAGCCAATAGGAAAGAAGAAGGTAACAGCCAATCACGGAAGAGCATAAACAAAACTAAATAGACAATGAAGGAGAGGAAAGGAAGAAGGGGAGAAGGGAAATGGGAAAAAAGCGGGGTAAATTAAAAAATTAACTAAAAGGAGAGATTAAAATGAAATAAAATGTACGCAAAAAATATATAAATTAGTAATAATAAATAAATAAATAAATAAATAAATAAATAAATAAATAAATAAATAAATAAAATAAAATAAAAATACATAAAAATAAAAAATAGTTTACAATTATAAACACACATGAATATACCTGAAAAATAGTATACATAATATATATAAAAAAATAATAATAATAATAATTAAATAATAAACTTAATTATGAAGCAGTGCTGAAAAGATTCTTCCAGGCAACGGAGAGGGTTTTAGAATAAGATTTATCATTAACAATAATATCACGATTAATATAAATAGCTAAATTTTCAAGAAAGTCTAACTCAGAGGAACTATTGGCATTAAAAATAATTTTAGCAGTTTGAAAATTGAAACTGTGGCCGGAATCCCAAGAGTGTTTAGCAACAGAAGATTTAGAAATTTCTTGATTAATGACATACCGAGAGTGTTCTTTTAGGCGTTTTTCGAGATTTCTTTTAGTTTGACCAATATACGATAAATCACAGCCAATACAAGGAATATTATAAATACCCCATTTTTGGAGGTCAGGGACAGGACATTTCATGGAAGGAAATTTTAATTTATTGACTGATTTAAAGATAACATTAAAATTGAAACGTCTTAAAACTTTAGCTAATTTAAAACATAAAGGAGGATAAAAAGGTAGGACGACCAAATTATCAGGTTTACTTTTATCAATATTAGAAAGAGTGGAATTGTTAGGGGGTCTATTGAATTTGCTCACAGCAGTATTAATGATAGAAGGATTGAATCCACGTTTTACAGCAACAGATTTTAAGTAATTGAGTTCATTCTTAAGAGATGCAAAATCGGAACAAATTTTGAGAGCACGATAAACATAAGTATAAAAAACACCGATCTTTTGATTGACAGGATGATTTGAGAGAGCATGGGGTGGATTAGAGACAGAAAAAGGTTTTCTATAAACACAAGTTTTGAAAGAAGAATCACATTTGGTAACTAAAACATCAAGGAAAGGGAGTTTATTACAATTCTCTAACTCAAAAGTAAACTGAATATGAGGATCAATAGAATTGACAGTTTGAAGAATTGTAGAAATATCAAATGGATTATCCAATAGGACGAAAGTATCATCAACATAACGAATCCAACATTTAAAATTGATCAGATTTAATAATTTATCTTCAAAGTAATGCATATAAATATCACAAAGAATGGGAGATAAAGGATTACCCATACTTAAGCCTTCTAGCTGTTTGAAAAATTTATTATCGAATTGAAAAGTAGTAAGAGTTAAGCAAATTTTAGTTAAATTAACATAATGATAAATCTGATTCTAAAACCCTCTCCGTTGCCTGGAAGAATCTTTTCAGCACTGCTTCATAATTAAGTTTATTATTTAATTATTATTATTATTATTTTTTTATATATATTATGTATACTATTTTTCAGGTATATTCATGTGTGTTTATAATTGTAAACTATTTTTTATTTTTATGTATTTTTATTTTATTTTATTTATTTATTTATTTATTTATTTATTTATTTATTTATTTATTTATTATTACTAATTTATATATTTTTTGCGTACATTTTATTTCATTTTAATCTCTCCTTTTAGTTAATTTTTTAATTTACCCCGCTTTTTTCCCATTTCCCTTCTCCCCTTCTTCCTTTCCTCTCCTTCATTGTCTATTTAGTTTTGTTTATGCTCTTCCGTGATTGGCTGTTACCTTCTTCTTTCCTATTGGCTGTTCCTTCTGCTTGCTCCCTCTCCCTCCCGCATTCCCCTTCAGTCGTGCCTCTACATTCATTGTGGACGCACGTCTTTTTTGCGCCTGACGAAGAAAGACTAAGTTCTTTCGAAAGGCCTTGCGCAGTTAACTTATTTTATGGTGTTTAAAGAAGTTTTTTTCATTTCAATTGTGTATAACACCAGTTTCAATTTTATTCCTCATATATTTGTCCAGATATTTAACAAATCGCCGAAAATCTCAAGGTGGTCACATTAATATAACTGGACTGTATATAATCAATCTTATATTAATATAATTTGAAATGTTTTGCATGAAATTAAGGTTCGAAATTTATACTTTTAAGTTACTTTAAAGAAATAAAGAAAAAAAAAGGTAGGATTGATTTTTAATATTATAGATCAGAAATATGTTTGGTTTAGGGAATAGGCACTGAATCCAGAGATCTAAAGGAGGAGCATGGTTTTACACAGAAATACAAAATTTATGAAACTGAAAATATTTCATCAAAATAAACACTTAAAAATAAAAAAAAATTAATTGTACAACTGTTTGTTATTACACTCTTACAAAAAAAATTAATGAAATGCAAATATACATATCTTGCTCGTAAGATCTTAAAAAAGAGTAAAAATCTATCACACATTATTTGCTCAATAATATATATTTAATTTCTTATCTCACTTTTTTGCCTAAAATAAAGTATTTTTTTTTCCATAGAAAATTCCTTTTTTAGGCAGTTGTAACATTAAAGGTAAAAATTATAAAGTAGTCAGTGAAAATTAAAATATATATATATATATATATATATATATATATATATATATATACAGGGTGTCTGAAAAGTCTGGAAACGGTCGAATAACTCGAAAAATACATATGAGATTGAAAAACGTAAATATATGTGTTAAATATTTTTAAATAAGCTACTCAGTGATACCAAATTTGACCTTCGTAACCGACCCCCTGGGGGTCAGAGGGGGTCCAACTTTGAAATCTTAGATTATAACCCCCATTTTTAATTGCAGATTCGGATTCTACGGACAAAAATACGTAACTTTTGTATTTGATGTTTATTTCGAATCGTCGTTTATCACGGTGTAATTGAGCATATTAAATCGATACATATTTCGGATTTTCCAACGGGATTTTCCCTAATCGAAACTAATTGGGGAGAATTTATGACATCAAATTCCTCGTCTTTTGCAATAATAGCGTTTCCTGAAAATCACCCGTGCCGATTATTTCGGTAGTGCTACACAGTTAAAAATTTGATCCATTTGCTGTAGCGTCACTCCACAGCTTTTATAGAATATCTCTTTCATGACCAATGAGAATGTTCCATAACACAGTAAAGTACACTGTAAAAAATTTTGACCCTTTTGCTGCATCGTCACTCCACCGCTTTTATAGAAAACGATTACTTTACTGTGTTATGGAGCATTCTCATTGGTCACAAAAGAGATATTCCATAATAGCTGTGGAGTGACGCTGCAGCAAATGGGTCAAATTTTTAAAAGTGTAGCACTATTGAAATAATCGCCACGGGTGATTTTCAGGAAACGCTGTTCCTACAAAAGTCGAGGAATTTGACGTCAAAAATTCTGCCCAATCAGTTTCGATTAGGGAAAATCCCGTTGGAAAAGCGGGAATATGTATCGATTTAATATGCTCGATTACACCGTGATAAACGAAGATTTGAAATAAACATCAAATACAAAAGTTACGTATTTTTGTCCGTAGAATCCGAATCTGCAATAAAAAATGGGGGTTATAATTTAAGATTTCAAAGTTGGACCCCTTCTGACCCCCAGGGGGTCGGTTTCGAAGGTCAAATTTGGTATTACAGAGTAGCTTATTTAAAAATATTTAACACGTATATTTACGTTTTTCAATCTCATATGTATTTCTCGAGTTATTCGGCCGTTTCCAGACTTTTCGGACACCCTGTATATGTATATGCATATATTCCTACCTAAAAATAGATGTAGCTTCATAATATACATAAAATACATCCTCATACATGGTTATTATCTTGAAGTTAAAATGCGCGCAATGTCAAAAATCATAGTTTGAAGAAAAATGACTTTAAACTTCAAACTTTTCTTTAAATGTATATAAATTAACTTGCATTAGTCATAACTTTGATTATAATTGGAATATCGTCATATTTTTATTTTTTCTCAAGATTCGTAAAATGTTATTTAAAACGATCGGTAAGTTTTTACTTTAAGTTTACGAAAGGATCAAAGGAATACTCTTTTTTAATAGAAGTTCATAAAATGTTATTCAGAAAAAATTAAAAGAATTTTTTTCTTTTTTTTATGATTTTAAAAAGATTCAAATTTTCTCCTAGCCTAATTTTATTACCAAAATTTTCATGTGATTAGTATATATTTAGACATAGGCATAGGATCTTATACAGGTACATATGAAAAATAGCTTTTGTTAATAGGTTGCAGTAAGTGATTTGTTTTCATTTCATTATGAGTAACTTGCATCCAATCTGATACAATTTATTAATGTGAAAACATTGAAATGCAAAAAATTTTAAGATATTGAAATATTTTATGACACAAAATATGTGTATGTCAGAAACCGTAGTGAAATTGGAGCCCTGAGAATATATTTTATAAATATGAAATTAAAATTAGTTATTCATTTAATTTAATCTATCTAATTATCTTAATTAAACTAACTCATTCAACTAATTAACCATTTAAAGATAGTGTGGTGTACGCCACGTTTTCCTAAATGCTCAAAAAAAGATGAATATCTGGACATGCCATAATAATTACCTATGGGATAAAATATTTTCTGGAATTCTTACTTATTCGGACAATCCTATGTGTAGATTGATATGTCTAATTCATTTCACGCTATATTTCAAAAATAGTGATTTATCAACTCTGATTTTAAGTAACGGAAACATTGGAACATCCTCAGGAAATTTTTTTTCACTTATTCATCCAAATGATTTTTTTTTTTTAAATCTTATTGATCTCCATGAAAATTGGAATCTTTAGAAATTATACGTAGAGTTAGAATTATCTTCCTTACCTGTTAAGTGGAATAATTTTTTTTTCTGGGGGGGGGGGGGGGTATTTGTCCGGTTCGATTGCAAATATTTTAATGCTTCATTACTAATGCTCACAATCCATTACAAAATAAAAACCTGTAATAAATATTTTTCTTTTTCTTCGTATTCTGAAGAAGGAGTCCTAGTTAGTTTTCTAGTAATATAATACCAACTTCTTGGACTTCTTGTTTGTAAAACTTTAAAAAATGCAGATCCTATGAATTTTGAATAGGTTGTAGACTCACAGTATTGATTATATTGAACCTAATTATTCCAGTATTAGTTCATAAATTGTTCACCTATAAAACTAGAGATGGCAGCAGCAACTATCGATTATTAAAGTGCAGAAAATCCCTGAAGGGACTTATACATCTCCTTACCAAAAAAATAAGAGAATTATTTTTTTTAAATTAAATAAATTTTATTTTTTTTTAATTAAATAAAGATATCAAATCAGATGGTTTTAATTTATTAAAATTTCGGTGAGTTCCAAAAAAATTTTTCACGCCGATGAAATACTTGAAATTTTGCTTTATTCAAAAAAGAGTAGCGCCAACTTATGTAAAATATTCGGTAGAGCTCAAAAATTTTTTAGTAAAATAACATGTAAAATCCCCCCCCCCCCTAGTGATTGTGTATGATTAGAGGGACAGGAAAGAAATCTATGACTAAAGCGGATAATTAAAAGTCAAATTATGGTTTTTCTGAATAAAATATAAAATTATTATAATTTAATTATACTATCATAAGTTCTCCCTTATAAATACATTAATATTTATTATAAATAGCATACAAATGATTAACTATTGAAAGTGCACGAAAGTAGATGTGTAGAAAAAATTGGATTTTCGGTCGCCTATGTGATTTATCGATTCCAAAGATTAAAACCAAAGGTCATACGCTTTAGTAATTAGAGAAAAAAAAAAGTAATTTTAGTACTAGAAATTTCATAGCGTAGTGGTCACTATACCTGAAGTTAGGAATGTTTTACTTTAAATAAGGCAAATATTAATTTAAAAAAAAAAAACTGGTACTAAAATGCCTACTATTTTTTTTTTTTTTTTTTTTTAATTTCTTATGCATATAAACCCTATTAAAACAGATGACAAAATCTGAAGAAAGTCTGCATTTGAATGACATATATTTATACATCCGCTAAAAAATCTGTCAGTTCTCCTGCAAGTCTGATTGACGCCCTTATTATTTTTGAAAAAAAAAAAAAAACATCAATAAAACCAATTTTTATTTCAGAAATTAAATAAATGGATAATGAAATAAATCAATGTACATTTCGTAAGCGGAGAGATCAGATTATTGGGTTGTAAATCAGATTATATGGGCTAATATAAGTTGGCGCCACTACCAAAAAAATCCCTGTGGGCTTGGCCTATAGGCGGAGGTAGATTTCGAAGAGTTTTCATTTCAACAACAAAAAATAGAATAGTATTAAAGATAAACCCAATTTAACTACTGTATCGTGCGCTTTTGAAAATTTTTTATTTCATTTTTCTGTAAGAAGTGGTTTTATCAAAATCAACTTAAGCGAAATTTGGCTCAAACGCCCATTTTGACAACGTATTTTGAAATAAATTCTGACTTTATTAAAAAATCCACCAATACGCACATTATACAGTTCCTAAATAACAAGAAATTGTCAGTAAAATTGAATTTAAAAATGAGTCATAAAGTAACCAATGGGTCATTCCATGTCAATTCAACCAATTTTTCCCCCATTTGTAACCCGACCGACAGGGATTTGGATGAAACTTTGTGTGCACACTAATTCTATCATGAAATGATTCCATCAGAATTTTTTCCTTCCCAGACCTCATAGTTTGTGAGCTATGGGGGGTCCAATTCTTGGGTTTTTCTCAAATCGCACATTTCGGTGTATGTATTCTAAGGTTGCAGTTCCATCTTCAAAAAATTGTTTCTCTGGATCTAAAACATGAATCATCCTAAAAATATCACTGTAAGAAGATAAAAAGATGCAGATTTTAATAAAAAATATTTAAAAAATTTACTTGTAATATTTAGGATAAAAAAAAGTCAGCCAAAGTTGAGAGTTATGGTTATTTTTCCAAATTTTTTGACTTCACGAAAAAGGCTGTACACAAAAAGGCAAATTAAATTTCCAATTTCTTTATGTTTTAAATAAAAGTTTACACTTTGGGCTTTCTATCTATGAAATAAAAATGATGTGTTTTGCATGGCTTATGCAAAAATTTTGGGTACTTTCCAATTAGCCGGATACGTGCTTTATTTTTATATATTACATATGCACACAAAAAAGCAAATGAAATTTTCCAATTTCTTTTTGTTTTAAATAAAAGTTTAAAATTTGGGCTTTCTACCTATGAAATAAAAATGATGTCTTTCACATGGCTTATGCAAAAATTTTGGGTACTTTCCAATTAGCCGGATAAGTGCTTTATTTTTACATATTACATATGCACACGAAAAAGCAAATAAAATTTCCAATTTCTTTTTGTTTTAAATAAAAGTTTACACTTTGGGCTTTCTATCTGTGAAATAAAAATGATGTCTTTCACATGGTTTAAACAAAAATTTTGGGTACTTTCCAATTAGCAGGATGCGTGTTTTATTTTTACATATGTACATATGTATAGATCAATATAAATTCAGATGTATTATACATGTACATATGTATGTATATATATAGTATATTGATATATATATGCATAACACTGGTGCCCGTCTAACCGAAAAGTACCAAATTTTGCCTTGTTTTGAATATCTGCACCAATTAAGGGGGGGAAAAATCTGACTAAGTTTAGCTGTGGTACTTAAATAATTACTGCAGTTTCTATGAGTTACTGAATTTAATGTTATTTGATACAAAAACAAATTGGAAATTTCATTTGCCTTTTTGTGTAGAGACTTTTTCATAAAGTCAAAATTTCGGAAAAATAATCATAACTTTCAACTTTGGTTTACTTTTTCGGCCGTATATAAATCTCTATTAACTGCCCTAATTGCTTTTTTCACTTGCTTTTTATGCCGCTTAAATGGATCGCCACATTTATATAATTCATATTTCATTAAGAGCGATATTCTGTGATGCTCTCATATATTAATCAAACGGTTTTCACTTAATTTTTGTTTTATAAATGCAATAGTCCTAACTAATAAAAGTTCTTTTTCTGAATCACAGAGATTATCAATGTAGTCTATTTCTCTGTTATTTGTATAGCTAGTTTTCTGACATTCTAAACCAGTTAATATTACAATACTGCAAGCCTGAAGACTAGTAGAAGGTTTAATATCAGGCTCCATATTAAAACAATAAAGCAAAAAAATATTTATATAAGGTACCCTGGGGTAATAACGCCACGTTAAGGTTCTACCAATTTTCACGGCTTAGTTTTAGATTGTATTTTTCAAACAAATATAAGATCTGATACAGCAACTCATTGACTATCTATATAAAATAAAATAGTTTAACAGATATGTATTCATAAAATGTAATGGCGTTTTTTCTTGACCAATGCTATTTGGCGTTATTACCCATCTATATGGGCAATAACGCCATGAAAACAAAACTATGAAATAAGATGGAATAATTGCATGTAGATAGCCCAATTCTAAAAATACAAACTCTGCAAACTTAGAAATTGACAAATTGCATTCCAAGCTATTGAAAATGTTCAATTTTTTGTGAAAGTGTAAGAAAAATAAAGGTGTGGTGTGGGAAGGGGGGAGGGTGAGGCAAAAGAATATCAGACCGTGAGCTTCTTTTTGCTTAAAAAGGACCGCTTAAATAGAAATATAAGAAACATTGCATAATTTTAACTGGGTTTATTTGAATCAGTATTTAGGATGTAGCTCGGCCACTGTAGGGAATCAACCGGTGTATTATTGAAAAGGATTGGCGTTATTACCCTGGTATAGTTATTGCGCAGTACATTTTAAATTACAAATTATCTCGAGAAGATATCCAAAATCTTCAACAACATTTTAAAAGTACATGAAATGCACTACAAATTTATGTAAATAACAAAGTATTTCCGGATAAAAATATAGTCTTCACATCACAAAACGTATCTTGCAAATTTTAGATCAAGCGTTAATTTTAGTTGTTTGCAAAAACAATAAGACCTAAAAATGAAACAAATTAACTTAAAGCTGTTTTTTGGGATTAATATGACTTAAAACCCTTCTGCGCAGAGCACATGGGTGTCATTTACCTGATTATTTCATAATTATGCAAAATATAAGCACTTGGCGTTATTGCCCCACCTGGCGTTATTACCCCAGGGTACCTTATATCACAAACTATAAAAAATGTGACAATCAGATTATATTTTTAGTAGCACAGTAAAAGTTAGATCATTCTTTTATGATAAGAAACAACAGAATGACAATAATTTGATTAAATTGATTTCAAAACATCTGCTTTCATACTAACAAACATTACCCTGCCTTTATCAGAAGGTGTTTATACAAGGCAGGTGCAATTAAATCTTTCAGACTATAGAAACAAATTTAAGTTCTGTGTATTTAAACTTGCCAATATAAATATTTAAACTGATTAAAATTAACCAAGGAAAGGAAATACAAGGTTTTGAACATATTTTAAACACAAATAATTAATATATAAGCATTCGAAAGAAAGAATGTAAATGTGAGGAGAAAAAATTATCTATTTTATACTGTGCAAAAAAAAAAAAAAAAAAAAAAAAAAATCTGTTTTGAGTTTAATTATTGAAAATAAAAGTACGAGATTGTTTAGATTAGCAAAAAATGCCCATCATTAAATAACTAAATGAAATATATGGGCCATTCACTAAATTTAATGGGGAAACATATTACAGTCAGATTTTTTTTAATCAGAAAAAACAAAGCCTAAACTTTACTATGCAAATAAAAAAACTTGCATCAAATAACATTAAATTCAATAACTCATAGAAATTCCAGTAATTATTTAAGTACCACAGCTAAACTTGTGCATATTCTCAAAACCAGACAAAATTTGGTACTTTTCGGTTAGACGGGCACCAGTGTTATACATATATATATCAATATACTGTATATATACATACATATGTACATGTATAATACATCTGCATTTATATAGATCTATACATATGTAGGGTAACATCCCCAGTAATTGGCACATTAAGGATTTGTCTTTAAACTTACGTCTATTTTCATTAACAAGAATAAGATATTTACTTGCAAATATTTTTAAATCAAAGAGTGCATATCTGTGCATCTACTTTGCCCACTAAAAGTAAAAATATTTGAAAAAGTATTTTTATAAAAATACATTTATAAAAAGTTGCTGCAATCACCAGTAATTGGCACTTAGACTTTTACACAATTAAAGTAATTCTTTTCAACTAAACAAAACTGTTATCGATTAAAATTTAAAATATACTATGAATCAGATAATTATAAATTGAAATGAATGCCTTTCTTAAGCCAGAGTAGAAGCATTTGCAACAAAAATGGCTAATTTGATACAAGCCATAATTGTTTCTCTTTCGTATGCACTATTGTCATTTAGTAGCATAAATCAAAGTTATAATCTGTAAAGTAAATGAACACATAACTCGTATATGGTCTTGCATTTTTAAAAGACTGGATATAAATCTTATTATAGGACATTTTTGTAGGATGTGCCAATAACTGGTGCCTGCCAATTACTAGGGATGTTACCCTACATATGTAAAAATAAAACACGCATCCGGCTAATTGGAAAGTACCCAAAACTGTTGCATAAGCCATGCGAAAGACATCATTTTTATTTCACAGATAGAAAGCCCAAAGTGTAAACTTTTATTTAAAACAAAAAGAAATTGGAAATTTCATTTGCCTTTTTGTGTGCATATGTAATATGTAAAAATAAAACATGCATCCGGCTAATTGGAAAGTACCCAAAATTTTTGCATAAGCCATGCGAAACACATCATTTTTATTTCATAGGTGGAAAGCCCAAAGTGTAAACTTTTATTTAAAACAAAAATAAATTAGAAATTTAATTTGCCTTTTTGTGTACAGCCTTTTTGGTGAAGTCACAAAAATTTGGAAAAATAACCATAACTTTCAACTTTGGCTAATTTTTTTTATCCTAAATATTACAAGTAAATTTTTTAAATATTTTTTTATTAAAATCTGCATCTTTTTATATTCTTACAGTGATATTTTTAAGAT
This sequence comes from Maratus speculifer, assembly GCA_964019185.1. Taxonomy (NCBI): domain Eukaryota; kingdom Metazoa; phylum Arthropoda; class Arachnida; order Araneae; family Salticidae; genus Maratus; species Maratus speculifer. The sequence continues at coordinate 290,443,340 of OZ025293.1, forward strand.
GATTCATGTTTTAGATCCAGAGAAACAATTTTTTGAAGATGGAACTGCAGTCTCAAAATACAGACTCAGAAATGTGCGATTTGAGAAAACCCCAAGAATTGGACCCCCCATATCTCACAAACTATGAGGTCTAGGAAGGAAAAATTTCTGATGTAATCATTTCATGATAGAATTAGTGTGTACACAAAGTTTCATCAAAATCGCTGTGGGTCGGGTTACAAGGTCTGGTTGAATTAACATGGAATGACCCCAATGTGTTATTTGAATGCATCCACAATTCTATAAGCAAGATCGCTTTGGGAAATTTTGTGCGAAGTGCCCACTTTAACAGCTTTTTTAAAATATATATTTAGCCTTTGTCAAAAAACTGACTAATACAGCACATTACACAGTTCCTATATAACAAATAACTGTCAATTGAATGTGTTTGAGAGCAAAATTGGATTTAAAAATGAGTCATAAAATAACCAATTTGTTATTTGAATACATCCTCAATTCTTCAATCATGATCGCTTTTGGAAATTTTGTGCGAAGTGCCCACTTTAACAGCTTTTTTATAATATATATTTAGCCTTTGTCAAAAAACTGACTAATACGGCACATTACACAGTTCCTATATAACAAATAACTGTCAATTGAATGTGTTTGAGAGCAAAATTGGATTTAAAAATGAGTCATAAAATAACCAATTTGTTATTTGAATACATCCTCAATTCTTCAATCATGATCGCTTTTGGAAATTTTGTGCGAAGTGCCCATTTTGGCAGCCTTTTTTGAAATATATTCTGCTTTTATCAAAAAACTGGCCAATCCGTCACATTATATAGTTCCTAAATAAGAGAACCTGTAAATTGGTTGCGTTTGAGAACAAAAATGGATTTAAAAATGACTCAGAAAAAAAGTAATTTGTTATACTTCCTCAATTATTTTAATCAGGACCACTTAGGGAAATACTGTTCAAAGTACCTTTTTTTACAGACTTTTTTGAAAAATATTCTGCCTTTACCAAAAAACTGGCCAATAAGTCACATTATACAGTTCCTAAATAAGAGCATTTGCTATTTGGATGCGTTTTAAATCAAAAATGAATTCAAAAAATGAGTCACAATATAAGCAGTTTGGATTTGAGGTTTTTTTCTCCGATTTTTGTTTAATTTATTTCTGTTATAAGAACTGGTTCTATGAAAAACTTGTTAATACAAAAGTTGTAGATATTATTGAGAAGATGTAAAATAAATTTAATTAGATTTGATTTCCTAAGAATTGAGTAAGTTATGATTTTTTTTCTTTTTCCACCCCCTTTTTCTTTTCGTTTTTAATTTTTTTCACCGGTAAAAGTTGGTCCTGTCAAAAACTTGTAAATGCAAAAGTTTTAAATAATGTTGAGAACATTTATACAAAATTTACTTGGATTTGATATCTTGAGAATTGACGAAGTTATGCTTTTTTTCTCCCAAAAACCCTGTTTTTTTCTTCCCTTGACCCCATTTTTAGGTGCTTTCGTAATTATGTAACTACGTAGCACCTATTGTTGTCGCTCAGTCCGTCCGCCTGTTTGTCTGTCTGTCCGTCTGTCCGTCCGCATATAACAACGCAAAAACTACCCAACCGAATCGTTTGAAATTTAAAATACATAATTATTACATAATTTTGTCGAGTCATTTCAAATTTTATGAAAATAGGATGGATAGATCAATTACAGGGACAATCAAAAGGATTCCGTTACATTACGGTCAATGGGGAAAAAAGTTTCAAATGCATTTTAATCGGTTGAAATTTAAAACGCATATTTATTACATAATTTTGGCGAGTCATTTCAAATTTTATGAAAATCGTACGGATAGATCAATTACAGGGACAATCAAAAGGATTCCGTTACATTACGGTCAATGGGGAAAAAAGTTTCAAATGCATTTTAATCGTTTGAAATTTAAAACGTATATTTATTACATAATTTTGTCGAGTCATTTCAAATGTTATGAAAATCGAATGCATTGATCAGTTACAGGGACAAAAGTATTCCATTACATTAGGTCAATGGGGAAAAAAGTTTCAAATGCATTTTAATGGTGTTACACTCATTTGAATATAACAGAATTGACATGAATCTATGAAATATGTACTAAAAAATACATTTTGTACAATCTGTGATGCAAAGAATATTTATTATTAAATTACAGGGCCACACAAATATGTTCCACTAAATAATGTTATACGGGGGAACATTGTTTGGGGGGTGTTTTAATTATATTAAACTACTTCACATTTTATGAATAAGATATACGTTAATGAAGTATAATAAAAATTACTCCCTGCATATTTACAGGAACACAAAGATTTCGACCACTATACTGTATCCAAAGTACGCTCTACTATATCAGCAAGATCTGAATTTTTTAAAACTTAGTTATCAACGAACGCACCTAATTTGCTACGCTTTACGTGCAATTTCCAACTTGTTAATTTTATCAAAGCTCTATCACACAGAAACTTTTAGCCCATTTTTGGGAGGTAATATAAACTTTAAACTGATTTGATATCTATTTGAATTAAGAAGTTATCGCGTTTTTTCTGTTTTCACAAAAACCCTCACTATTTCCACCCCCTTGGTCCGATTTTGCCTATTAACGAACTCGACCGAGATTTTACGCCCAACGATTTTATGTAAAAGTTTGAAGAAGATCTGAGCATAATTATGGAAGTTATAGTGTCTAGAAGAAAATGAAATATATCTATATATATATATATAGAGAGAGAGAGATAGAGATAGATAGATAGATAGATAGATAGATAAACTTTTTTACTGGTGGTAGTTTTGGGGTCTAGGAGTCATGATCGGTGTAGATCTACAAAAATTTTTTAAAAATTCCAATATGGGAGAGAATGCAATAGGTAGTATTTCATACGAAATTTACCTAAAAAGACTTGTCCAAACGCATGTCGTTGACACAATCAGTGTTGCCTGTGGGATACTTTTTTTTTAAATTCAGATTTCTTGATTGGGATCCCCCCTTTTTTTATGATAAAATTTATCGGAAAATAAGGGAAATTTTTCCGTTTCAAAAAAGTACTGCCAATTAAAATATCTGAAATTTAAAAAGTAGACTGAACTGCCTTCAAGCGCAAGATCATTTTTCTCAGGACTCAGGTCTGAGTCATCTGAAACTAATTTTTGAGTTAGATTCTAAAGCATTGTGATATTCTATGGAAATTAAGCAAACATATAGTTTAAAAAAATAATAACTGACAAGATATCCGTCGTTTGAAAAAAAAAGATGCCATATATTACGATTTATTTTTACTTTTAGTGTACTATAAAAAATAATTATTAAAAGGTTGATTGTTGGTATAAGCTTAAGCAAAAAATAAGCTTTATGATAAAACATAGGAAAATTAGAAAAAGAATTTTTGGCCGAACACTTCTGCAGAAAAGTGATCAACTAGTTTAAAAAAATCGTTCATACACATATTAGTGATACACGTTCATATCAACAGTTGCTCCGTAATATTGTAAGCAGCGATTTCGCAATATCGGCGAATATAACGGAAATCCGGACTGGCTGGCGTTAACTTTTACGGTTAACCCTTTTTCCAATATTGGAGGATATAAATTTTCTGCAATCGCCAATACTGGGCGATATCAACTGTCCGATGTTGGTCAAACTTAGATGTTTGATTTGCCATTTCATTCAATACGTTTTAGTCTTTTCTCTTTTTACGGTAGCGGTTTGTGACTACTCCTTAAGACGCTACAGCTCAAATTTTATTATTTTCTTTGATAACACTTGTTTTAAACAAAAATGTTTGCCTTATTAATTCTTAGGAATTCTGCAATTAAATAAGACGGCGATTTCTCTTAAAACGTAAGGGTAGCATAAAAAAGTAGAAGTTCGAAATTATATATTACAGAGTTTTGTAAATATGAACTGCGCAAGTTTGCAAAATAATATTTTAGAGAGAGAAAAAAATATAAATTTAAAACTTTGTAGTGTTTAATAGATGTAGAACAATGATTGCATTTCAAGGCTTATTACAAGAAACTAGCACTTTAATTCAAAATAAAATTGCTTTTAAAATATTTGAAATAATAATTAGGTTGTACCTTACTGGGCAAAATCGGTAGAAAATCCTTCAACAGTATAGGCCATTCTTGGACAATATGGGGTAATATTTAGCCAACATTGCTTTACTCTCTGTGATGGAGCAATATTAAAAAAATTTCGGTGAAAAAAATCTTGGAGTTTGTTTACATTTCAAAAAATAGAAAGCAAAAACGCCGAAGTTTCTGCCTTTATCCTAGTTAAAAAGCAACAAAAATTACAAAGACGTGCATTTTTTTTTATTTTTATTTATTTTTTTTTTTTTGGTAAGTGGTACTACATCTCTCTTTAACATGAATTAGCACAACATATGTGAAGTTTAATGGATTATTTACTAGTAGTTATTTAGTTATTATTATTATTATTATATGACATTATTCTTATTTTATAATCTCCAGTGTCTCCTTATTTCAGAACAAAAAAAAGATGAAATTTTATGTGGATTTTTTGCTTTATTAAATATTTAAAAGCACTGAGTGAAATTTTAGAAACGGTGAAAATAATGGAGGGGTAAATAAACAATAAAATACAGTAGAATTCCGCTAACTCATCTCCTGATAGCTACACATTCCGTATATCTCGATGATCATTCGTTTATTTTTTTTTTTTAATATAGCTAAATGATTTTTTCTGGGAAATCAGAACGTTATCTTTTAAATAACGATATTTAAATATGTGATTGAGGTTAAATTTCATTCTATCGAAAAATGTTTGTACATCGTATATAGATTTTTGTAAAGCTAAACTAAAATTCTTACAAACATTGATCTTTATTCATTGTAAAAATATTAAATTAATACGACATTTGACTATTTTATTGAAGCAGAGATGCAAATTAGTCTTTTGCAAAATTGTCATCGCATCGTGTGCAATTTTTTTAATAAGTATGAAATATATATTATTATTTGAAAGTGAAATCTGCTTAGCATAACATTTTACGAATAAGAAGTCTGACTTGATAATGACATTAAGATCTATTATGTGTATATTTCTTACTTTCTTATGTAATTGTTGTTATTATTATTATTTTTGTATTTTTAAAAAATATTTTAAAGTATGTGCTTTTCTATATCTTATATTGTGCTATAACTTTCATTAAAGTAGACAGAAAAAAAGAAAAACATGTCTGGTGGCAAAGTTGCGTCAATTCTTTCATTTAGTATTTTCTTGTTTTCAAGATGAAATTTTCCCTATTTTTTAACTCAAGAAATTCCTATTTTTAAAAACAAATGCGGCCGATACCACACTATTAATACTAATTATATTTCTGATGCATATTTTAACGGAACAGGAATATTGATTATTATTACATACGTTTTTTATCGCCTTGCCTTCCTCGGAATTCGAACCATGACACTTATCTTTAGAGGATTGATACTTCATTTACTAGATCAAATAACCACATCCAACAACTTGATTCTAGATTAAAGCTAGAATTACAAAAATTTAACAGCACTTTTCCTACTTTATCTCAAATGAAAAGATGCATTTCCATTTGTTTGTCTTGGAAGAAACATTTTCGAAAACAGCAATAAACGAGTAAGGATAAAGAGAATTTTTCGATTTATTGCGAAAAATATCATGATTTCCACTCAAAATATAAATTTTATTTAAATTATACATACGCGAATTTTTTTTAATTGAATATACAGTAAGCTAATGATAAGCCACCCTTGATGCAATAAAATTAGACAATTCTTGTAACTCGAAGTTTGTGGGAGTCTATTGTACATAAATGGATACTGGCTTAAATAACAGGGTGGCTGAATTTGCAAATACCTCGAGCCTCGAATTCAGAGGGGCCTTCGACAACTTCTTAAAGTAAAAAGTAAAAGAAAAGAATCAAATTCTTTTAATTTTCCATTTTTATGGCTTATGATTGGAAACTACGGTAATTTTGGAATATAAATATGATTTTTTTTTCTTTGGAAAACCTTTTTTAGCTGTGATTTTTTTATGTATAATTAAATTAAATTTTTTTGTAATGGATACTTCAGATAGTTTTTATCTGAAATATTTAAATATTTCAATTTCACATGGAGAAATTTAGTAAAAGAAATTAATCCTTACTCTTTGATTGTTAAAAATAGACATATTCTTCGGCTATTAGCTCTCAAGTTACATCGCGAAAGAGGAAACAGACGGAATCAAACTCCTATGCATCTCGTCTCCCTTGCGAATGCTAGTCACTTTCTATTTTGATAGTTTTACGATCTTATTATACTGAACTCACCGACTACTCAATCGAACTTGTAGTTCTAACCGATGTAAAATTAGAGAAATCTGTATGCTTAGTAGAATTTTATTTGTAAACCGTAGAAAAAAAAGGTGTAAACCTACAAAATTAGCTCCTGTAAAGCTACAAAAATCTTACAAAAATTTTACCTGTAATACGGGTTGCAGTTGCATAAAAAGTTCTAGGCATCATTGTTTCCTAAAAAATTCTGAGTAACCTTACATATAAAGTAAAGGATCATTACGCCTTGAAATTAATCCACTTGTATAAAAAAAATCTTTATTAAAAGACGTATTTATATATACAATAAGTAAGAATACTTAAAGCATTTAATAAAATCTACAACTGACAAGTTTTGTCCACCGTGTGGCCTGCATACCGTGTGAACGTGTGGTTTGAATACAATATCAATAGTTTAATTTATTACTTGTTAAATATTTTAAATTCTATTTTGAATGAACTTAGTACTATAAAAATATTTCTTTATAACATTCTTTTAAGCATTTCTTAACATACACAGAGGGGGTAAGATGGGAAGTAACCCATCTCAGTGATAAAATTTTGCAAGATACAGAGAATCAAAATATAAACAGCAGATCCGAATAACTTTTTTTTTTTTTTCATTCGGATATCTTGTATCACTATAGGGAAAGGGAGGGCTGCATAAACATTGTTCAGAATCTATCACGGCTTTAGAAGATAAAATTTTGTCAGGGTACTTTCTAAGAATATAAATATTAGATTGGATATATTTTTTTAATTCCCCCTTTCCGCTTTGAAGGAGCTTATAATTTATCAGAAACCTCTTTGATCATTTTTTTTTTCAAGATTCAGATTCTGATATATAACAGCAGAAAATGTGATTTTGTTTAAATTGGAAGAGGTGTGTGTGGTGCAACAGAGGGGGGGGGGGGGGGGGACGTATCTTAAACTTAATTAAGGCTTCAGTGATAAAATTTTGTCAAATGTAGAATATCAAAATATAAACTCCCCCATATAGACAAGTTTTTTGGTTTTTTGTAATTCAACATTTTTTGTCCTCTCGAGGGATGGGTTATGCAAAATCTTTCCTCAAAATCTATGATGGCCTTCGAAGATAAAATATCGTTATTCTGTTTTCTAAGAATATAAACATCAGATCGGATGATTTAAAAGGAAGAACTTCTCTCTTTCCCCACTGAAGATGAGGGGCAGAGGATATAGAATACACTATATGGCCATTAATGACAGGGCACTTGCGATTTTAGAAGTTTTGTTAAATATTTAAAACACAGATAAAGAATTATTCTGAAATTGTAGGTTGTGAACAAAATAGTACAGTCATATATTTTCGTGACGATTTTTTTCCGAAATTTCATACGGGACCATCAAAAAATTAAAAAGGAACGAAGATCTTTTGCAGAACCCTGTCAAAACTATTGTAGTAAAAGTGTGCAAACTGCAGATCATGCTTAAGTGGCTTATTCAAATAAACTGTGTTGAAAAAATTTTTGTAGTCAAATTTTTATGATGATAGCATGTATACTCGTAGAGAAATTAAGGTTTTTATTAATACATTCCCAAATTTACCAAGTTATTTGCTTAGAATTTGAAGAGTTCTTTATAAAAAATGTTTTTTACAGAAAATATGACAAACAATATTGCGCATAATGTTCTGTAATCAGAATTAAAAAATAATAAAAATTGTATTAAAAATCAGCAGGTTTACTAAATAATGTTTTACTGCGCATGCGTGAGCGCAATTAAAGCATAATTTGCATAATGTGTTAGCTAAATTTATAGAGCAACTTTTGTGAAATTCTCAAAAACATCGCTTGAAATTCTGTAAATTGTCGTCAATAGTATAAACTCAAAATCTGTTATGTCCAAAATGAAGCAAAAAGATGAGGGGCTGTATCCATATATCTATTGATTAGTGTTAATATAGCATACACAATATTGCAAGTACTGTTATATTTGGATACAGCTCCTCATCTTTTTGCTTCCTTTTGGGAACAACGAATTTTGAGCTTATTCTATCGGCGATAACTTTTATAATTTTCAAGCTATGTTTTTAGACTTTTACAAAAGTTGCTCTATACAATTAGCTAACACATTATGCAAACTATGTTTTAATTGCATTCACGCATGCGCAATGAAACATTATTTAGTAAATCTTCTCCTTTTTAATATAATTTTTATTCTTTTTTTATTCTGATTTCAGGGTACTATGTACAATATTGTTTATCATATTTTCTGAAAAGAACGTTTTTTTTTTTTTTTTTTTTTTTTTTTTTTTTTTTTTTTTTTTTTAAGGACTCTGCAAATTATAAACAAACTTGATAAATTTGAGACTGTTTTTATAAAAACACTTAATTTCTCTACGAGTATACATGCCTTCCTGATAAAAATCACCACAGTGTATTAAAATAAGCTACTTAATCATAATCTGTAGTTTGAATGCTTTTTACATTAGTTTTGACAGGGTTATACAAAATATCTTCGTTCTTTTAAAATTTATTGACGGTTCCCTATGAAATGGGCAAAAAAAATCTTCACGGAAGTATTATGATCTGTACTATTTTTTTTTTTTTTTTTACACACCTGGTATTTCAGAATAATTCCTTATGTATTTTTCTAGATATTTAACAAAACGTCTAAAATCGCAAGTGTCCTTGTGGATTTTTATTTGTGGATTTTTGTGCACGGATATTTTGTCGATATCCCCAGAATATTACACTATGTTTCACTCTGAGATTGTAATAATATTAGATAGTTTAGATAGTAAGACTATATATTGTATAAATAAAATTTTTATTTTGATACTTTTTATAATTTAATAAATATGAATTGACGAGATTGAATTTGGATGCATTTTTGTGTATTTAAAATTTAAATACATTAAAATGTTATATTCAGTAATTAGTAACAATATGTTTAAATGTCACGAATATATAAAAAGCTAGGAGTACTCTAAGAATGTTTCCTTGTTGGGAAGAGTGCTCTCAAGCTGGTGCTTTCCTGCGTTCTAAAATACATTTCGGCCAGCCATGACGCAATTTAAGCATTAACACTCAGTATCTACGGCAGTGTAAATGGTATATTCACAATTTAAAAAAATATCTTTTAACATATTGATTTTCCTAATATATATTTTAGATGTCTCTTCAGTATAGTAATTTCAACTGGAATATCCATTTTAAAATAATTCTGCACTGATAATTCTTATCTGACAAAACATGTTTTGTTTAGGTTTCAGAGAACAGATATGGATAAAAATACTGTCTTGCTTTTTTATTAGTTATTATGTTTTTTGGATTCAAATTAATGCATTTGTTAGTTGCATAGTTTTAAATTTCGCTCTTGTAAAAAGAAAGCCTCTTCTTTCTGAGCGATGCAAAAAAAGTAATAACTAAATATAATTCATAAATATCTGGTATAATAAGTCTTTTTTTTTTTTTTCGTTTTGTTTTTCTTGAAAGATAATAATAACAACTTTTAATCAACTGAAACTGAAGAATTTATGGAAATTAAAAAATATCTTATAGTTTGCCTGATAGATGGCAGCACTAAATATGTTTGTCAGAAAAAAAAGTGAAAAGTGAAAAGAAGTTATCCCAAATAATCATTAAGAAAAGAAGATGTAAATTTTAAGTTTCAAAAAACGAAGATAATGTATATAACGCAGTTTTTCCTGTGTTATATGTCTAATATGTTTTATTTTACTTGATAGATAACAGTAGCAAGTAGCAACATTTAATCAACTTAAAATAAATTAAATCGAATAAAAAGTATTTTATAATTTGTCCAATAAGTGGCAGCACTAACTGTTTTAATCGAAAATAATGAATACTGAAGTCAAAGCTATGCAAAATAATTGTGGAGAAAATATAAATTTTTAGTTTCAGGGTCGCAGATTAGTTTTATAAAGCGCCTTTTTATTCCTATTTTTTATATCTATCAATTTAAATGTGAATTTCAAAATAGGTTCTGTACTCAAATTGTGTATTACTATTTAACACGTTATTAGCTGATTAGCCTCATTTATTATATATTTATTTGATGCTGCCATCTATGAGTTATTCCTTGCCCGGTCCGTGATAACTTTATCTGAAATCAGTGTTGAGCAATTTTATATTTTTAGACAAAAATCTTCCAAAACGAACCTTTAGTTTGGGGTCCAATTCTCATTGGCAGCTTACTTGACCGCCCGGATGTCCCTATACTCCCTCAATACTACCATCCGAACAGTTGTGGCGGACCCGATCCTGGAAATGGCATCGGAAATTTTAAAAAGATAAATTCGACTATTTTAACACATAGACCAGCGGGAAGTAAAATATAATAATTGTCTCGTAAAATAAATGTAACTTTTACTTTCTGTGAAGGAAGACCACTCAATCAAAAAAATAAACAAACAAAAATTTCCAAGCTGTGTTTAGGAAACCAAGGGAGAAATCGATAAACAACAATCAAGAAAGAGACAAAGAAATACGCTATCTATCAAAGACTGGACGTTATGCGAATGGGAAGATAGGAATGGTGCCTTTACCATACACTACAGTCACCAGACCAGAACACGAAAATTCCATTTGAAGTCAACCAGCAACCCGATTCGAACCCGCGAAGAAAAATTTAATTGACCGGCTTCCCGACCCGAATCCAACAAAATAATATTCGGTGACCCGCAACCCTACCCGAACCCAACATTTTCAACCCGAATGCAAAATATTTCAACCCGCAACCTGAACCGAACCCAGAATTAAATGCTATGGTGGAAAGTAGTTTACAATTATATTTTTAATACATGTTCTATCTTTTTTAGAGAAAAGTGAGCAAATTTATATCTTTAATATTCAAATAGTAAAACCTGTCAATAACGGATATTTTGGAAATGTTGAATAGGGTACTGCATTGGGTGTGATTGTCCTTAATTTTCTTTTTTCTAATCGGGAGTACTCTATTCTTCTTCTGTTATTAGAGGTTCACCTTAGAATAATTATTCTGGATCAGCTTTAGATTTTTTGCAAGTCGAGTTATTGAGAATTTCACAAGCAGTTTGAGCAAAACTATGCTCCCGACGAAAGTAATACGTATTTGAATATGAATCAGTATATATTCAATTTACTGTTTGAGAAATAAAATTTACGTAAGAAATGTAATCATACATTATTCTTCCTTTACAACACAGTAAAAACCATTTTTTTCTCTCCCGGAATAGGAAAACCATTACCAACATTTCTTTTTTTATGTACACAAAAGCATATATCGCATTTGTGATAGGAGTCATTCCAATTTTTGAACTATTTTCTGTAATATTAGTAATATAACACACAAAAAATTATTCAAAATGTAAATTTGACATGGTTTGCTAATTAAGTTTATTCAAATCCCAATTTATATGAAAATTATATAATTTTAATATTATTTCTTAAATTTAGGTAGTTTTATTTACTATGGTAACTGCCATTACTAAAAAAGGAATTTAAGTTATAAAAAGTATAATTTTCTTTATCATTTTTTAAGTAATTTTCATCCAAATAGACCCTTAGATAGGTTTCATTGACAAATCATGTTAATTTTACGCTTGAATATTTTTTACTGTTATATTACTAAAATTACTGCAGTAAATTGTTCTAAATGTAACGTAAATTACCATGGAATGACCCATAGTTTATAGACAGATACATATAATACGTGTATGTAGATTATGAGATATCCACTATTCAGATGGAAAAGCGTATAGATATATACCAGGTGTCTCAAACATGCCTGATAGATTTTAAAATTCAATAACTTGCAAACAGTGACAAATATTTAAAAAAATCCTCCAAGAAGGTAATGTATGACGTCAGGGATTTTTATGTTGTGAATCCCATTTTTAGTTACAAATAACAACTATACATGACGCTACAAGCAATAACCGCTAAAACAAGGATCAATTTTTCGACTTCTCTCTTCTCCTATGCGTAAAAGGGAGATTAAAATGCTTTGAATAGATCCCGAAGTACCAAAAATCGGATCTGAAATGAGTACCAATCGCTTTCAGCGCCATCTATTCCTTTAAATTCGCACTAAAATTAAGAATCACAGTAAAAAATCTCATGACATCATACACAACCCTCCTGGAAGAATTGTCTTATGTATTGTCACGTTTGCACGTTATTGAATATTAAAATCCGTCGGTCATTTTTGGGACATCCGGTAAATGTATTTTGAATTGAAAAATGTTCGCTTACGGGGAGACGTGAGAGATTTTTTTTTTTTTTTTTTTTTTACTGATTTTTGTTTTATTGGTTCAAAAAATTCTTTGAACCTTGATGAATCCATTGGTAAATCAAGTTTTCTTTATAAACCATTAGAAATAATCGGAAAATTCAAGGGATTACAATGACTCGGACGCCACGCCCATTCACATTAATTTTAAGCTAAAATTTTACACTCATTCCTAGTTTTAAATTTTACTCGCAACCCGCATGATATATTTTTAAAATAAATTTTGTAGTACGTACATGTTGTTAAAATACCATTGAAACACTTTCTAATAAAAAAAGGGTACAAACAGAATAAAATTCTTGTAAGAGATACTGATTCTGAAGTCACATGGGATGTTACATTGAACTTGTAAAGGTACATTACCTTATTTATTATATATTTGTTTGGTGCTGCCATCTATTGGCAGCTTTGTCGAACATCTTCCTTTGCAGAAGTCTGACTTCCAACTCTCTGGGTGCAGCCTAATGGAAACTCCAGCAACTCACCTTGCCCGTCGGACTACACGTCAATAACGACATTTATTAAACAAAACTAAATTTTATCCAAGTGTTTATATACTTTTTAATTCATGTGTTTGATCAAATTTTGCAAGAACTTCACATAAGTTAGAAGCGTTTACATTTTTTGTCTCTCCAGAAAAATCGTACTTTTCAGGTAAAAATCCCATTAGCTTATAAAGTATTCGAAAGATTTTGATAATATTTTTTGTGGTAGAATATAAATATAAGATCATATAAGGCAGACAGTTTTTAAAAACTTCAATTAATTTCAGAAAAAAAAAATTCTGAAATTGCTCTAAAATAAAAAAGTTTTACTTGCAGGAAAAAACTGTTGGCCATAAATCTTGAGCATTATTTAATGAATATGAATTTCAAATTTTACCAAAATCGGTCGGATAGTTTTCGAGGAGATGTGTCTTAAAGCTGGTATATTTTTCTTAGGATTGCGCCCAGTCTTGTCTTCCCTTAAATAGTGTCCGCATGGAGTGTCAGTTATGAAAATCTTATTGTATATAAATTTTTCACGTAAAATAAACGGTCAAGTGCGAGTATTACTTGCGCTCAGAGGGCTTCGCACAATAAATATGATAATTATTATTTGTATGATTAAAAAAATCGTTGATAAAAGGATAACAAGACTTTGTAAAAAACTATACAACGTAGATTTGGATATAGCTGTATGTATTACAAAAGTGTAGATGAGAATACCATAAAAATTCTAAGAGATTTGAACCAAAGTTATTTCAAATATTACTTTTTTGAATAGCTTTTTAAATCTTATTCTAAACTGTTTATGATGAACTTAAGTCAGTACTAATAATAAAAGTAGTACATATTTAAATTTCATTTGGCATTTCAGAAAACTAAATTTAGCGTAATAGTAATCTTTTTTTTAAGTTGTTACTGAAACAAAATCCTTCTTCAAAGCTTAAACTTGGTATTGTGCTCAGAGTGTTTCGAAAAGAGGTTGCAAAGTAACATAGGAGTCACAAAGGATGTCTCATAGTATTTATGTCGTTAATTGTAACTAAATTAGTCGGTCTTTAACTCTGACGTTTATCGCTGTTATATTGCTACTGGGCATTACATTACACAGATATATCATATAAAGTAGTTTGGGGTTGTGCATATATAACGTTATTATTTATTTTTTTTTTTTTTGGGGGGGGGGGGTGCGTGTTTGGAACATGTTATCGAAACATATCTCTAGGTGGTTGGGTTGTCTTTTAATATTGTTATCATTTTTGATTTCACCAAAATTTTGTTTTTCTATTTGTAACTTATGATTCATATCGAAATACTCTGTTTTTTTTTTTTTTTTTTTTTTTTTTTTTTTTTTTTTTTTTTACTCTGATATCTATTTTATGGAAATGCAAAGTTATTATTAAATCATTAAATGATTATAAAATTAATTAATCCCAAAATATGCAATACCCCAACGTTTGGCATTTATATTCTTCTGTCATATGTGTATACACATGTAAACTGCAGTTCGATGAACCAAATGGGATGCATATTTGAAATGATACTTGTTTTGCTTATAATAAATATATGAGAAAGGAAGTTGTCTTGTGAAGGCATGCGCCCCCCCCCCCCCCCCGCCTATCCACATTGAAGGGGAAGACGTTCAAGAAGACATTACTATTGTTGATTACATTATATAAGCATTGATTACGTGTATGATATTATACAAATAATTACATTATAATGCTGTTATTGAACACGTTTAAATAGCAACTATTTTTTAAAATGTTATTTGACAAAAATTCATATACAAAGAGATATTTTATTCATTTTTCTTGATTTGAATCAATAAAGTTTGCGAAAAATAAATGTATAACAATATCTGTATATCTCGAAAAAAAAAACTTTGATAACACTATTACTACGGAGGGGGTGGAGGAATTCGAGGTATGATAAAGTATGATATCGTAAAAGGGAGGTGTCAAAATAACGTTATATAAGCACAGCCTCTAATCGTGAATTTAATAGCCGGTGGTACACATAGTACGCCGCCCTTGACATTAGTTATTTCCAACCCATTCGTGTATTTAAGAGTTAATATCTTGGCTAATTACCGACGATTTTTTTTTTTTTTTTTTTTTTGAAAACCATCAATCAATGCTTTTACACAATGCTTCTGCTACGATAGGTGCCTCCAGCACTTCTCAATACATATGCTTGATGGCCGCAAATCAAAATTTGTTTGTAACGGAAAAAGTACTTTTCTCGAAACTATGTGACCTCGGATAAATGCTGTAGTTTTCCTGCCAAGTTTAAATTAATGTCTAATACTTCTAAATTTTCCTAATTTTAGTTTAAATCGATTCGGAAATAGAGGGTGGTACAATTTTGCACTGTATTTCTTGACGATGTCTGAGACAATATAATACGAAAATTAAAATGAATGTATTTTTGAGTTTAGGGTAACGAAAGATTTCACAAAATACCCCACACGATATACAAAGGAAAGATTTTTTTCTTCAAGCAAGTTAATTAGCCCCAACATTTTTCCTAAATATATTTATAAGTGTTTAATAATCTGTAAATATATGGGTCAATAATCTTTATTACTTCACTTACTTTAAATTTTCCATGTTTCATAGCTTACTAGTAAAATGGCTGTGACAGACAGACGCAGGGATGTTCTTGATCTTATAATGGTTCCGTTTTTACTTTTTAAATACAGAACCCTAACAATACTTTGGACAATCATTTGAAATATCGGGTCAACCGAACCTGACCCACACGAGTCAAAACTTGACACGAAATAATAAAAGTCAAGCCGGTGCGAACCCGAACTCGAAAGAGGAGAAAACAACCCTATCCGAAACGAACCACATCGGAAAAATATAGCACCAACACTACGCGATTCGAGCTGGTAAAAGGGTGAGGGTAAAAGCGGGTAACTCGACTCGATAGAGGACTTTTACCTAATACTCCCCTTGCCACATTTATCTACGTAAGTTGATTTCGGAAGGGATTTCTCCGATCGCATGACTCAACCTAGAAAGTATCTCTCTATTGAAAGTTTTCGATATTTACATTATTAGAGTAACATTTTGCTGTATTTAAAAGCCATTGACGATATTTAAACTCATCCTGGAAATTGTGAAGAACCTGGAAATGTTGATTAATGTTATTATTAATTTTTTGTTGTTATTAATTTATTTTATTTCTTTTTGTTAGTTTTTTGCTGGTGATTCACATGCTCATATGCTCAATTAGAGAAGCTGCCGCTGTCGGGCAGGGTACGCATGCTTCCCTATCAAAACCACGAATTTGAATGATTTTATATTTATTAAAGTATACAGATAGTGATGGCAGATTTAATTTCTGACCATTTAGACATATTAAATTTTAATTCAATTTAATTAAATAAAATATATCAATCGAATTTTAAGTTATCACTATAGAAATAGTGATGAAAATTTAATTTCTTACATTTAAAAAATTAAATTTAAATTTTAAGCTTTCAATTTTGACAAAAGCTCCTGATAAAATCTAAGTAATAGAAAACTTGAACTAATCCAACGTTCTTTTTCCCCAGGAACGAAAAATAAGATCTCTTAAT
Organism: Maratus speculifer; assembly: GCA_964019185.1. Taxonomy (NCBI): domain Eukaryota; kingdom Metazoa; phylum Arthropoda; class Arachnida; order Araneae; family Salticidae; genus Maratus; species Maratus speculifer. The sequence goes on from OZ025293.1 coordinate 290,460,005, forward strand.
ATAATAGAATGTCAATATCTTCCAGTGTACTCATAACTTGGCTTTAAAAGGTTTCGGTATACCCGGATATACGCAGAAACGAACCTTCTGAAAGTGCTTAAACAAAACATTAAAATGGGAAGCTATTTTCAAAGGCAATAAAAAAAAATGAAAATCTTGCTAATCCATGGAATGTCTTCAAGAAAAGAATTTATTTGTAATAGTGGATACTAATGTTTTTGTAATTTTTTTTATTAAAGATATCGTTAGAGCCAGAAAAATACTGGCAATTAAGGGTATTTTCTAGAGTTTTATTTATTTATTTTTTTTTTTCGTATTTTCGTTCGCAATATAGGAATGTCATTTTAAAACTGGAGAAAAGTGGAAAAGATGAAAATGAACGCGAATTGGCCTCTGATAAACAAGTGTTTTTAAAGAGGAAACAAGAATATTTTCTGAACTAAAGATACCGTCAGAATTGGAAAAATACTCTGAATAGGTTTTTTTTTTTTTTTTTTTTTTTTGTGGTTGTTATTTTACTTTTCTGTTTGGGAATTATAATCAAATGCGACAGTAAAATGTCGTAAAATATTTTTTCCCGTTTAAAATGGTAAATATTGTTAGAAAGGGAAAGTTAATATGAATTTATTTCTTGTGTGTATATGGGTGATTCTCAAAATAGGGGACAAGTGAAATTTTAAAAAAATTACTGTTAGCAAAATTTCTGAAAAAAATAGGTGTTGTTAATATAGTATTAGGTATACTTTACATGTAGTCAGCAGAGCTAAATATTTAAAAATTAACTTTAAAAAAATAATTAGTATTTTTTGAGCCATGCTAATGACAAAACAAATTGCATGGAATAAATATATTAAGAAATCTTTATTTTCTTCTTGTTTAAATATTTTTTTTCTATATTTATTAGCCTTCCTTTTCAGCAAATGGTTTCCATTTTTACATGTATACATATAAGGAGAATAAAAACATTACCAAAGAGCAAACTTTGAGCAACATTCTGACACTAACAATGTAAGAAGCTGTCTTAGTGATTTTCTGACAGATTTAATGCATATTTTAGGGATAATAAATGTAATACCTAAATTTATATGTAAAATTAAACTTTATAAAAGATACAATATAAGCAATGGTTACATTTATGCACATAGGAGTCTTTAGCATGGACAGAAAAAACATGCTAATGACACTGATATTTGTCCATGCTAATGACAATGTTTAATTTAAATAAGATTATGAGCCATAATATAATCACAATGCAATAGTCCTTTCTGGGGCTTTTTAAAACACAAAAGTCCTATGCAAATAAGTAAAATAAAAATTTTAATTATAAAATAAACATGAAAATTATTATCCATTCTAATGACATACAATTGATGTACGCCCCTAATATTCGACTTCTATTCTTAAAATACAATACATGCTTCTATTTTCAGGCTGGGATAAAATGGCTACTTGTTGTCATGGAGAAACTTTATATTTTCAAACTATTGTCATATGTGAAAATGAAATTTTGATTAATAACCAGCTGTTATAGTATGACCTTGTTTTGAAAATAGAATATGGAGGACAAACTTTAATTCTTTTTTATATAGTATAATTTTATTTTTAAAAAGAAATTTATTGGATAACTCCTCTCCTTGATTAATTTAAAGTAAGAATAACCTTTGTTTTATTTTATAAACATGATATTAACTCTTGAAAAAGCTAGTATATACAAGGCACAGCTGCTGTGGACATCCATGCTAATGACATTTTGAACATTTATTCTGTTATTTTAAGGTGTTTTTAACTAAAAAGTGAGTAATTCTTGAGTGCAAATAATGAGTAATATTAAGACAAACATATCTAAATATAAAAACATGACAGAAAACCTCTCAATTTTTTTTTTTTTTTTTTTTTTTTTTTTTTTTGTATGCCGAAAGACATAAATTGTCCCCTATGTTGAGAATCACCCATATGTGTCCGGGAAATGGACTCGACAGTTTCAAATTCTGAAAAAACGGAAACTCAAACTAGGCGAATCAAGGTCGAGTACTAATACTTTTGAAATGTTGAAATAGTAAATAGTATTAATGTATTTTTAAACATAAGATACTGTTGATACCGGGATAGAAAGGAAACAATTTTCATGTTTTCGTTTTTCTAACTCTAAAGGGGAGCCCGGGATCGCTGTGAATCGCGAAAGTCCCAGCAAAAGCAGACATAATCTGCAGAACATATAGGAAACTCGCCACTTTGCGATGTTCATTGAGATTTTAACTAATAATCTCTTCTCATTAGTCAAAAAGGAAAAATCTGACCCTCAGGTGCATTCGAACTTATGTTTGTCAATCTCCATCCGAATTTCCAGATTTCTGCCTGCAGCAAATTTCCCTGGCCATCTCCAACAAATACGCAGACAAATTTCTTTTATTGATATAAATTTCTTATTCATCAACCAGCCTTTTTTTTAAACTACCATTTCAGTTTACATGCTATGATTTGAAAATGAATTTCATTCTAATTATATTTTACAGATTTTTATGTTTAATTAGCTTTATTTTGAACTACAAAAGAACAATATTCAAACAATAAGTTTAACTCATTTTGATAGGACTTCCACAGGTTACTATTTTTTAATTCTGCGTCGCACCACTTTCCCAAGACAAAAATCCTTGACTTGCAATTGGACAACATTTTCAGGAGAAATATTCTACAATTTTTATTTTTATTAATAGTGATGCGAATAGAATAGAAGAAAATAATCTCTCGTGGCAAGGCGTACTGTAAAGGGAGTTCGAATTCGCTTCTGAGTTTATTCACATATCTGACTTAATTATTTTTATATACTTCGATGGCTCAGAGAAAAAAGTTCTCCCCTTCCTTCCCAGTCATTCAACTTACCTGAATTCAACGCTGAGCATACACTGTTAAAAGAACTAAAATTCACGGATATATTTTTCCTGAATTTTACAGAAAAAATCCCTATTCAAGACAAAAGGGAATTTTCTGTTAAAAGTCTGACATTTTTAACATATTTAATAAAAATGACGAAACAGACGAAGATGAAAGGAAACAACGTATATACTCCAATTTATCGCAAATTAATTTTCAATGTTTACATTTAAATTAACATGTTGTACAAATGAAAAACTCAATGAACGAATACTGTCTTTTTTTTCAAAGGTTTGTATCGTGCAACTGAATTGCAACTGTACTCCTACCAAAAATTTTTTGAGTAACAAATTAACTGGATTATATTGTAATCATTCATTGAACTAAGAAAATTTCTCTAATAAATTATTTAATCAAACTATATTTATTCATTAACCATAAAAAATCGTAATAATAAATTAGCCTTATTTATTAAAACTTGCAAGAATTATAACAGCATTGAGAAAATTACAATCTACCTTATAAAAATATAAACACACTGCAGAATCCACTATATTACTTTAGAATCACCTGCATTCGAAGACCCTGTGATGTGATAGCTAAAGCAACAGACTCCCACACGAAAAGTCGTCAGTTCGAATCATCCCGACGAAGTTACTTTTCCTCGATCAATAAATACAGGTGCTTCTAAACTGTTAGATTGATGGCACCACCAGCTAATTGTTGTACCAACTTTATAATGGAAAGTTACTACGTGTTCAAATGGAGTTTTTCCTTCTTTTATTTCCGAAAACGGAAAATCTACTAACGGAAAAGAAAACGTTTGGCTACTTAGCTACAGTAGTTTTACCGGAATTCAAGGATTTATTTTTAACAGTTATCCGCCAATGTAAATCACTGGGATTTCATAAATTGATGCAACCGTCACAGTTACAATGGTGACCAAAACCTGTTTAATTCGTCACATTATGATTGTCAGGTGATTGCCATTTCATCATACGTGTGATATCAGCACTGTGATGTAAAAAAGATGCGATCTTTTTTAAGTCGGTACCCAAAATATCTCAGCAACAAATGAATGGCTTTGCTATTTTTAAAAATGAAAGTTTATATATCTTCCTAGACGTTCGCCTATGCTTTGTTAAAATTTATAATTTGTTCAATCTTCATAAACAATGCAAAATTGATTTTTTTTCTAAAATTGTTGCATAAATTTGATAGTCCGGCATTTTGCAAAAAAAAAATAAGGCAAAATTTCATAAAACCATCATACGAGTTCTATGCAATTATATCATTTTTTTAAAATGCTTTTTTTTATTACACTGTTAAAAAAAATCTGAAATTCACGGATATATTTTTTCTGAATTTCACAGAAAAAATCCTTTTTCGCACCAAAAGGGCTTTTTCCGTTACAAATCTGAAAACTCCACGATATTTCCTGAAACTAACGAAAAGGATGGAAATATAAACAAAAAACGGAGACACTCCGTTATCCGGGGATCTCTGTGGCCGAGTGATTAAAGCACCACGCCATTAAACGTCTGGGAGCGTAGATTGTGGGTTCGTATCCCACTAGCCCCATAAAATAATGAAAACACAAAAAGTCCCTTTTAATTACTTTTTTCTCTTATTTCTTATTAAAAAAATCTTTTAACTAATTAGCCTCCCAAAAAAATAAATAAATTGCGCGCGATAATTTCAAAAAATTATCTAATTTTTGTAAAAAATGAATAAAAAATAATTTTTCATACATTCATTCAAAAAAAAAAAAAAAAAAAAAAAAAAAAAAAAAAAATGTGATTTTAAACAATGATTTTTTATTTTATTTACGCTAGTTAAAAAATTAAAATTGGTTTTAAAAATAATAAGTATTATGCATCATTCTAAAATAAAATAAAATAAACCGCTTACGAATATTCTAACGAATATATTTGAAAGGAAATCTTTGAAAGACATACTTTGTACAGACTGGCATCAGCAGCCTTGGCTGAATCAGTAAGAACTTGATCCTCTACGCAAACGTCCCTAGTTCGATCCTCAGGACGGGTTGAAATAAATTATGCAAAAAAATAATGATTAAAAATGATTTAAATTAAGTATATGGTCACTCGGAAATTTCGAATTCTTTGACGAATGTCCGGTTCACTATTTTTAAAATTTAAATTAAATTATTATCATTACAAAATCGAACTTTGTAACGGAAAGTTACCGCTTTTCCATACGGGAGTTTTCCTTTCTTTTATTTTCCAAACGGAAAATCTACTAACGGAACGGTGAAAGTTCGGCTACATTGCTGCCGGTACTTTCACCGAGAATTCACGCATTTATTTTTAACAGTGTAGCAACACAGAAAGCTACACTCCGCGCAATACCGCCGATGAGCGACTCCTAAAGGTACATTTCCCTCTCAGAACCCGCCCCACCAGTGGCCGAGAGGTTCGGACCTCTCAACTGGTAGACGGCAGGTGCTGGGTTCGAACCCAATCGCGGCTGTCGGCCTAACCGTTCGGAGTTTTCGTGGTTTTCTTCGAACCTTGCGTAAATACGGGTTAGGTTCCCTTAGAAAGACCCCCACGAAGGGCATTCCCCCCTGGTCCTATATCCCTAGCGCAGATAATCGGACGTCAAAAATCAATCAATCAATCAATCAACCCTCTCAGAACTAATACAAATTTAGTTTTGAATATTCAAAATAAGTAATGTTTGAGTCAAAAACAACCATACTTCTACCTTGTTCTCAAATATAAAAAAAATCTTTAAATATGCTTACTTTTCAGGCAGCAAACATTTTATTGCACAGTTTTTGTTTGAATTTAAATAGATTTCAATGAATAAAATATAATGGTAATTTAATGTTTTATGTTTATCAAATAATAATAATAAGCAACGAGTAATTCTGGTTGGTGGGATCAAGGGAGTTGTGAGAAAGGTTCAATGTGAACCTCCGTACAGATACACTGTTAAAAAAAATCTGAAATTCACGGATATATTTTTTCTGAATTTCACAGAAAAAATCCTTTTTCGCACCAAAAGGGCTTTTTCCGTTAAAAATCTGAAAACTCCACGATATTTCCTGAAACTAACGAAAAGGATGGAAATAAAAACAAAAAACGGAGACAGTCCGTTACTCGGGGATCTCCGTGGCCGAGTGGTTAAAGCACCACGCCATTAAACGTCTGGGAGCATAGATTGTGGGTTCGTATCCCACTATCCCCATAAAATAATGAAAACACGAAAAGTCCCTTTTAATTATTTTTTTCTGTTTATTTTTCTCTTATTTCTTATTAAAAAAAAATCTTTTAACTAATTAGCCTCCCAATAAATAAATAAATTGCGCGCGATAATTTCAAAAAATTATCTAATTTTTGTAAAAAATGAATAAAAAATATTTTTTCATACATTCATTCAAAAAAAAAAAAAAAAAATTGTGATTTTAAACAATGATTTTTTATTTTATTTACGCTAGTTAAAAAATTAAAATTTGTTTTAAAAATAAAAAGTAATATGCATCATTCTAAAATAAAATAAAATAAACCGCTTACGAATATTCTAACGAATATATTTGAAAGGCAATCTTTGAAAAGCACAACATATTTTCCCAGTAACTCATAAAAGACATACTTTGTACAGACAGGCATTAGCAGCTTTGGCTGAATCAGTAAGGACTTGATCCTCTACGCAAACGTCCCTAGTTCGATCCTCAGGATGGCTTGAAATAAATTATGCAAAAAATAATGATTAAAAATGATTTAAATTAAGTATATGGTCACTCGGAAATTTCGAATTCTTTGACGAATGTCCGGTTCACTAATTTTAAAATTTAAATTAAATTATTATCATTACAAAATCAAACTTTGTAACGGAAAGTTACCGCTTTTCCATACGGAAGTTTTCCTTTCTTTTATTTTCCAAACGGAAAATCTACTAACGGAACGGTGAAAGTTCGGCTACATTGCTGCCGGTAGTTTCACCTGGAATTCACAGATTTATTTTTAACAGTGTATAGGATGTTTCCTCTCATTTTTACTGTTTCCTGTATCTATTAAGTTCGTCTATTTTTGGTTCAAGGCATGTTGAAAATTGAAGCGTCATCTGTTTCAAATTCGAAACTTTGATGGTATTTGGATGAAGCAACTTCAACGAATACGTGAAAAGAATTATAATATTTTGTTTGTTAAAATTTAACTAAGCATTAAAAATGGCAGAAATTAAGAAGCAATTTTGACGCATTATTATCATTGTTTAATTTCCGAGAGGTAAAATGCCTCGCAATCTCAAAAAAAGATGTGTATTGTGTATGTTGGATGTAAAGTTGACAGTTTTATGTGACGCAAGTGAATTTCGTTCAAACGATTTTAAACTTAGTGGTGCACAACATTCCGAGCAATCGAATAAGGCTGATGGCAACCGAGTATTGAAACTAACTGACAGTGATCAGTATAGAACAACTCAAGATCCAAAACAGTTCTTGGAAGCAAGTATTTGATAGTATCAAGGGGATTACATCAACTTAGATATCAAGACCGTTTCATGAATGACACATGAGGTGATGAAGAAAATTTTGATAAGCTAAATTTATGGTTACTATTCCCTATTGGAATGATTCTATTTAAAGGCAAATAGTTGCAAGTGATTAAAAATGATGTTAATCATGGGAGATCCTTAGCGCAAATTTGTCACTTGAAAATTTTCAAAATCCTGTTTACATCCGAAAAACATTTTTCTGTGTACCTAGGAAAACTAAAACCAAGTAGTTTATTACGACCCACTATCTGAAAGCCAGACCATTAATTTAAAGAAATACTGTCCACAACTAAGTGAATTAATGCAAGTAATTGTGAAAAAGTAACTTAAATTAACCAACAAAGGAAGCATATTCCATCAATACAATCCATGACCAATTATGTTTTGTATAACTAAAACAAACTTTTACACTTTGGATGCGATAATTTGATCCTTATACCGTATATTCCTAACTCTCTGCCCTCTGATGCAATTTAATAAAATCACTTCGAAGCAACCTTAGATCGTAAAAACTTTACTTCATTGGAGACTTGGCAAATCACCTGGATCAGTTATTTAACCAAAAAATTCAGCTCTTACGCGGGATTATGGAATTACCAAAGAGTTGGGGTGATTTCTTCAAATAAAACTGAATGTACTAATTGATAAACTGTATCCTTTAGTAAATAAATTTTTGTTTAAATTTTTGTCAAGAAAAATGGAGCAACACCAAACCAATATTTTCACAAAGTACATACAAATACTTAATACGAAATCAGGCCCTCATGGAGTCCTTTACAGCTTAGGCTAATGTGCATGTATATGTGTGTGGAGGGGGAGGGAGGGGCCCGAAATTTCCACGTATATCTATATTGCTTGCAGTAAAAGAACAAAAAGGCTAAAATAAATTTTTAACCAATTTAGAGTAAGTAATTTTGTTTCTGCAGGTCAGAGGTTATACATTCCTGTGTTATAGGGTGGAAAAATTTTTCGTAATTAGCCTGTATTAATATAGCTAAAGCCATGGAAATGTTTCGTTTGTGTGGATGTGATTCTTTAAAAATAAAGTTTCGACATACAATTTCGTCTTTCTCACATATAAAATTAGATGAAAATATTCATCCACCTTTATAAAAATAAAGAAAATAAATTATCTTAACTCTCTTCTATTTACATTTTCTATATATTCTTTGACTCCTCATCCGAGAAGAGCGATGACTGAGGAGTTTTTTTTCTTTTGAAACAATGCACAGGTTTAGCTCAAGATACAAGAAAAACTGTAGTTTTAACACTTTATGAACCTTTCATCAAAGTTCAACGAAATCAGACTTATGATGCTGTTTTTTAATTTCAGGAATATATTTATTTTCAGAGAATTTTTAGAAAACATTTTTTCCTTTTAGGAATCTTTATAACTAATTTTAAACCAAATAAATAAATTAATGATGTAAAATCTCTTGTAATGAGTATAGTTTCAAAAATATCAAATACTATACATTTTGTTGCAGCATAAAACATTTTTTTTTTCGTTGAACCATCTAATTGAAGCTGCAGGTAATGCAATAATAATCGTAAATCACGGCAAAAATTTTCATATTTTAAACGTGAAATTTTAAAATGTAACTCTCTGATACATAGGATGTTCAGGCAGTATTTGTTAAGAATTTAATTTAATAGGTTTTCTCTAGAATAAAACAGGATTACACAACTATAGAGAATGCACCATACAGGTTAAAACGTACTTTACAGTTTTGCTTGTGAGAAATAAGCTGGGTCGTACAATTAAAACGAAATGCTCGAAATAATGTTCGGAATAAGGTTATGCTCATGAAAGAATCCTCTCATTAATTTTCAACTTGATACACTTTTTAAATTTTTCATATGACCCCTAAAAATACACACCTACCAAAAAATAAAAATAAATAAAAATAAAAATAAAAATAAAGGCGAATAAGATTTTTTTTTCTTGATATAACGTTTAAAAAAATCCTACATACATATATTTTAAAAACTAACTGAATAATGATAAACAAATCTGATTTATCCGTCTTTTCGTACAATTTAAAAGCGTATATTTCATTATTATTATTTTACAAAAATTAGGCCAATTCATAAACAGATGTCATTATTTAGATTAGAAATGTGGAAATAATGCAATACAAGGAAATATAAATAAATCTTCACACACACACATAGATCATCTAAAGAACTAAATATAGTTTTTATTATGAAAATTATTACTTTAAATTCATTACCAAGACTATTAAATATTATCTCTTATTTTATGCAAATAAATAGGTAAGGAATTCTACTCAACTTATTTTTATACTTATCCAGTGTTGTTTACGTTAGTGTTGGTATACGAAGTTGGAGACTGAAAGCATTAACATTATTACCGTAATTTCCGGTGTATAAGCCGCGGCTCAAACAATTCTTTTTTGACCCAGAAATCTTATTTAGTGATTGAAGACAAATATTTATGGCGATCTAACTAGTTATATTTGTTTCTTAAAAAATTCTGGGTCGAAAAAGAATTAATTGATCTGCAGCTTATACACCCGAAATTACGGTACTAATTATTGTATACAGTAATCCCTTAACATTTTCGAGTTTTGATTACTCGCAAAATAAAAATTAAAGATCATTTCAACATTCGCGAGTTTCACATTATAAAAAACATACTTTTTAGAAAGTAAACACATTTTCTTTCACCAATTCCATAAACTATTTCACTCTAGACAGCAGCCATTTTCCTCTATAGCCCAAAATACGAGAATTTCAATCATTGTATTCAGGCAAAATATAGATCAGTAAGTCCGAGAAACCGAAACATGACTTAATGCTAAAAATAAAAAAAAAATCCTAAATTTTGAAAAATTAAAATTATATATAGCAATTGAAAAATTTTCTGCATAATTATCTACGGAAAATTTTAAAGCTTCAACGACAAATTTTTGAGAAAACGATATCGAGACCGCAATTTTTCCTTAGATGGAAATTCATAAACAAAAGATCTGTGCTTCCGAATAATTGTAAATCAATATTTTTTTAGCCATCAACTAGCAACTAAACTAAGAACAATATGTTTATAATTATTCAAATTTATTTACTACATTACTTTTTAAGGTTTAATGCATGTAGATAGTCTTAACAATCGCGATTTTGATATTCGAGGAGGTTTTCCAGGAATTTAAGCCGCGCGAATGTTAAAGGATTACCTTACTTGACACCTGAAACAAACCACCCATATCGTGATATAAAGATACGATACCAAAGAAAATTCCATATATAGAATAAATAAAATTAAACAACATATGGATTGAATTCATTATTTCTAAGACATATGGTATGGTCCCATTACAAAAGTCACTTTGTGAAATTCCATTTCAGCGAGAAAAATTTTCTGCCATACAAAATTCGTTTAAAATCGTCGTTTTTCCAATTTACTCCTAAATTCTCAATTACGCTATTGTTTTTATTTTTCATCTAACTACATTGGTATTCAATAAAAACTGCAATCATTAAAATCAACGTTTGAACATACAATAATTAAAAACACTTAACAGATTTAACACTAGAACCGCCATTAGGGGTCAAAATGACCCCTGCCAGATTGATAATAGTCGATTCGAACCAGAATTTTCTTCATGAGATTCGTTAAACATAAGCAGCAGATAAATAGAATAATTAAATAATTTAAAAAGTTTAAAATTAAAATTCTGGTGGTAAACACTTTTTATTAAACTTCAGTAAAATACCCGGCGGTTCTAATGTTAAACATTTTACCGCTTGAACACAGAGGAAGCGAGTCCCAGTACTCGCGAAACGTGTACGCCTGTTAAGTGTTTTTAATTATTGTGTGTTCAAACGTTCATTTTAGTTATCGTACATTGGTATTCGTATGTCAAACAAAGAGTAACCAGAAATGTCACGATCGAGGCCTTCAAACTGTCGTGTTTCAAATTGTTTTTAATATGTTTTTCATTACTTTTTATTTACTACAATATTTAATCATCTAACGTGTTTTAACGAAATTTGAGTGTACTATGTCAAAAGCATGTTCAAAAACCTTTCGTATGATACCCCTTTCATCTTTGTTCGTTTTTGTATGTGCATAAAAAAACGATGTTGACACAGGAAACAATACCAAAATTGTTATAACCAAATGCAATATTAACCCTTTCCCTTCATTTGTTGGTTGAGACCCCGACAAAACTTGCTCTATCGCTATTTTAGTATTAGGCTTCGGCTACCAGTGTTTCAGAAAAATATTAAAATTTTTGTTTAGGAATAGTGAGAGTCATAAAGGTTGTATCACTTTTCAGATAATAAGTTTCAACGAGCACAAAAGGTCAAGAGAAATCCTTGTGAAATATGAGAAAATATTTCTGTACTTTTTTTTTAATAATTTATGTTCAGTCATGGAAACGAAAAATGATCAAACGATTCAAGTGATCTGATACAAATCGGTAAGTAATAATGCGTATTAATTAATGCTGTACTTGCATTTTGCTTAGAAAGCCGCGTTAATATAGAAAATTTTCAATATTTACACATAATCGGGTTCATACGCATCAGAGTATCCAGGAGATTTTAAGTATTTTAATACCAGAAATCTCGTTAAGTATTGGTTGTTATATTTAAATATAGAATTTTTTGTTCATTAAATAAGGGAAATATTACTTTACAAAAAATTCTGAAAAAAGGTGCTTGAAAGTCCCTGGACTCTGAAAAATTTACGTGATATTTAGATTTTTCGATAACTATAACCTTTGTAAACTTTGGATACCATACAAGGTACTCTTTTGTTCAATTAAGTTAGGAATTACGCAGAATTAATTATTTTAAATCTATTTTTAATCGTCGTAAACCAGATTTCAAAGAGGGAAATTTTCTAAGCATAGCTCAAAAAGAATTCGGCGGAATGAACTGCAATTAGATTCGTATACAGTAATTCCTTAACATTCACAAGGGTTAGGTTCCGAGAATGCCAAAACTGCTATATTTATTCTGTTCGCTAAACTATTTTTAAAAAATGTACATTTTGTATTATACTTTTCTTGCAAAATGTTGTCAACGCGTATGTAAAACATTTTTCTTTTTAAAAAGTGGTGCGAATGTTGAAATATTCTGCATTTTCTATTCCGCGAATAATCAAAACTTTCAAATTTGAAGGTATTACTGTATTTGAATGTTCTAAAAATTGACTTCTGTTAGAAAATTCCTGCTGCTTTTCATATTCTTTTCAAATTCATAATCTTTTGGATTTTTTTTTTCTTTACAAAAGTTAATCGCATTACAATATAATTTTTTTTAAAAAACTGAAATCCATTTCGGCGCTATACGGAAGCAAAATTAAAGCTCATCTACAAAAATTATCTAGTATTTAGAAGGTTTTGTATCCTCTTTGTATTGACCTTTATGTATATGTTATTACCCTATATTGACAACTAAACTATGGGGGGAAATGATGTTGTCATTCAGTGTGCAGTAAAAAGTATTTCATAGAAATCTAATTTTTTTAAATAAAATATTAAATATTTATTTTCTAATTGCTGTAATATTTCTTTTGTATTGTGTCAAGATTCCTGAAAGTTACCTTGTGTTGAAAATCTGTGATAAACAAAACTTCACAAATTTTAAAAGCTATTTGCGTTTCTATGCGAAAGATCTTTACATTATATAAAAGCTGGTCAGCGTAATTTGGACAAATTTAATGAGTTCAGTGATGAATTTAAACAGGGCCTTTATAACTACTATTTATAGTTGAAGCTTATTTTCAGCTTTTTTCATAAAAAGTGATCGCAGGTTTTACATCTTATTTCATTTATTTTTAATTCCGTGACTGTGTATTCATTGAAAAATAGGAAGTAAAACTGGCCCTTTACATTTTCCGGATTTTTAAAAAAAATTTAAAATTTTTTAAAATGTCCGGCTACATTATTCGTGGATCACCAGATAGGGCATATATATGACAGCCAAAACCAATAGTTCTACTTCTGAAATCAATTAAAAATTAAAAAAAAAATAACTGTACTCATTGGTTATTTCTCAATAAGAAATGATTTTGTTTTAACACAGTCGTATTAGATCTGAAAAGTTAAAATAAATATTAAAAAAGATAGTGTAATTCAGTAAATTGGTATAAATAATGGATTATTAACTTGTTAAAAACTTCTTAGAATGAAAATGCACTACATATTGAAGTTCTCACAGTCGATTAATTAGTCGATTATCCATCCTATTTTAAAATTAAATAGAAGTGTATGAATAGTTATTTAATTTAGCGATGAATTTTTTAGCAAAAGCGATTAGTTACGATTATAAGAAATACTTTTAACACTAGAGCGCCCGGCAGGAGTCGATTTGACTCTTACCATGTGATTAAATTTCAATTCGAGCCAGAAATTTTTTCTTGAAATAAGTTAAATTTTAACCACGCAGATTTACGTTAAATGAATCAATTAGATAATTTTGAATAAAAAACCTGGTGTGAAATATTATTATGAAACTTGTGTAAATTTTTCGGGCGTACTAGTTTTCGGGCGGTAGTGTTTTTCGGCTACTAGTGTTAAATTAAAATTATACTTTTTTGTAATTTAGAGACGAAAGTTTTAACAGACTACTTTTCTTTAAAAAATTGTGTGACTTTTATAACAGCAGTATAAACAGTGTTAATGTTTACACATTACTACTAGAAATATAAAGCTGTGTTATTTTGCAAATAAAAAAATAACTGAACGCATGCGGTTTTCTTTCATTATTTTGATTGTTAAATTACGACTATTTTTTACACGTAAGTGATAATATGATTATTTCTTTTATTTCTTTTTCACAGTGGTAAATAAAAATTTTGTATCACTTCGATATCATTAATTTCGAGATACCTGTTGTTATTTGGGATTTTAATAATGTTTTTTTTTTTTTTTAAGGATGTTGTTTACTGTCGTATCTTAAAATAAACAATATGAATCAGCTAATGAAAAATATCTGATAAGATAGATTTATTGAATTTCATAAATTTATCACGCATTATGTGAAGTGTATTGCTACGAAATCGTTAATAATTACCCAAATTAAAACTAATAGTACTAAATTTGTTGCATAATTATTGACAAATGCAGTTCCGGCAATTATCGTTAATGTACCGTGTTTCGGATATAGTATAGTATTGAAATTCTTTTGTGTGTCCCTGTAACGATGTGCATTTTCTATTAAACAGGAAGTAATTTGTAGTGAACTTCAGCAACGTATATCAATTTTTTTATGCATAAAATAGTTTAACATAATTAAAATACGACGGAAACAATGTTACCCTCTATACCATTATTTAACAGCATTCTTTTGTGTGGCTCCGTAAATGAATAATAAATATTCCTTGCACCGCGTATTCTACAGAATGTATTTTTTCCCCCTTCATAAATGCACATCAGTATCATTATTTTTAAAAGGATGCAACATCAATAAAATGCTTTTCAAACTATTTTTCGCATTGACTTTAATGTAACAGAATACTTTTGACTATCCCTGAAATTGAACAATTCATTCATTTTCATAAAATTTGAAATGACTCAAGAAAACTTTGCAACATTTATATATTTAAATTTCAAACCCTTCAGTTGAGTAATTTTTGCAATGTTAAATACAAGACAGGCAGATAGATGGACATAATAGACGACGACTATACATGATACGTATTTACATAATTACGAAAGCACCTAATTTTTTTATTTATTTATTTATTTATTTATTTAATTTTTTTTTTATTTTTTTTTATTTTTTTGAAATATTTGAAGAAATGGTATGGAAAAGAAATAACTACGGATAACTACGGGAAAAAAATTAAGAACAATCGGTGTAACGTAATATCCAAAATAAGTAAGTAACATATTTAACCAGTTAACTGATCAATATTTTTGAAAAAATCTTTCAAATAATGCGTATGTTTTTTGCAAAATTTTTAATGTTTTTTCACCGGTTTTTCAAAACAGAAATTTTTGTCTAATTGGATCAGAAAAATTCCTGAGGGGGGGGGGGGGAGGGGGAATGCAAAATTTACAATAAAAATTTACTGGTGAGAATAATAAATCATGATTGGAATATGGATGCCCCTACGTGGTACGGGCAAATCATGATTGACGAAAACACGTTGTCCGTATGACGTACGGGCAAATCAGAGAAGTGGTTAAGTCAAATAAGAAATATTCGAAAGTAAGTGTTTTGTTTTACACATTGTAATACTTGCAATGAGCACATCACCACAAATGATGGAGGTTATTAACCTACGCTATCCAATTCCGATTTATTAAGTATGTATCTTGGAAATCCGTACGCTATATAACCTTGCCACGTAGCCAGCCTGACGCGGAACACCAGATTGCTCTCCCAAGCGTATTTGAAACTTTTCTACCTATCCCAATGAGATGGCAGGGTGAGCAAACTTTTCCCAAACCTGGATGCGAAACTCCGACCGGTCCTGCTGCAGCGCAAGCACTGCTAAAGAGTAAGCTATTAGGAAACGATAGAAAGTACAAGGCATTTTCAATATTTCTTCCTTTAAAAACATCGAAAAACTTTTTAAATAGATTGTTTGTACTTTAAACATTTGCATCTTTGACGTCTTATTTATAAGAAACTTGAATAAACAGCATGTTTAAAAACCTTAAAAAGATAGAGACACTTCCCATATGCTTCCTCTTCACTGTTACCTTGTACTTTAGTTTGTTCAGGGATATTTTATCAACCGGTCTGACATCAGCAACTATTATCGATAAACGATTGATCATTCTCTTTTTTTTTCGGTTTTATTAAGAGCGAATGACTACACCCGCATTGATAAGACTGTTGATGAAGCGCGCAGATAAGAAACAAAAATCTATTTTCAAATAGTCACTAATCTATCACAAACCAAACCGAAAACGATCATTTTCATGACGCTCTGCTCCGGAATTCATTTTTGACGTTCAGTTTCTCTAGTATAAATAGACACAAAACATTTTATTTTTTACGAGAGTTTTGTAGTTTCGGTTTGTGAAATACAACCCTTATGAATGATTTTCGCGCAAATCACATTCTTTAAAAACGAATCCTTTGAATAAATTGCAGAAAATTGGAAAACCAGTTGAAACTTGATGAAGCAGGGAATTATGTAGCCTCGGCAGATGGTGAAATACAATTGAAATAATAGGAGTAAGAAATTTAATCTTGGCACTGCATCCATTTACATATTTGGATTTTTAAAGTTTAGCTGCCATAAACTTTACACAATGAGCTCAACTTTTTCCGTCAAAACTTGCATCATTGGATCTCAAGGTAAGAAATAAACATTTTATAACTTAATTTATATTCTATCAATTTTTTATGAAATGAAATTTTATTTTTTCTAAAAGAAATCTCAATTTACATAATTGTTATTATTATTGTTTATAAATATTCTTGAATTATTTTTATTACTTTTAACTACGCTAGTAAAAAGTGAAAGAAAGGTTTCCTAAGGAAATTCATTTCCAAGCATTCATTTGAAACTTTATACAGAAAATTTTATATTATGCAAAATGACACACACATTTAAGCTATGTATTCTCATAGCATAAGTATTGCCCTAATATAAATGAATTCTTATTGATATATTCATGCCATTAAAATGTGGCAATTAAAATCAAGCTCTCTTGTTAAAAAGGTGTACTGTTTAAAAAAAATGAAAAAAATCTTTTAAGATTAGATAGATTTTATTGTCACACATGCAAACACATGTTTTATTCTCTCCATGAAACAAGATTTAGAGAAAATTTGAAAACTATGTAAAAGTGGTGAAGATGTTTTATTATTATTATTATTATTATTATTATTATTATTATTATTATTATTATTTTTGAAATTTAAATAGATTTTTTTTGGAAATATTTTTGATTCATCATGCAATCTGCTCAAAAATGCACATATAATTACAATTTTATGAACCTTCTTTAAAGCTGTTAAATTTATTTTCATTTTTATCAAAATGGGATAAAAAAATTGTGCATTTATTTTATTATTTCAAATCTTTATATAATTCAGTGTTAAAATATGTAAAAAGTTTTTCTAAAATAATTCTTTTTATTATATAGAATTAGATCATGAAAAAAAAAAAAAAAAAAAAAAAAAAAAAAGATCGCGGAAATCGTGGTTTGAGCTACTTTTGCTATTTTTACGTTGTTTGTGGAAATTGAGGAATACGTAGTCAGAGTTAAATTTTTCAGAGTATTTGTGCGCACAAAATCCGCTTTAAACATTTGAGGAAAATCATTTTAATATTTTTTGAAGTAACGTGATTAATTGGAAATGGGCTAAAGAGTTAGCACATCTTATGTCATTCAAAAATATTCGTAATCTATTTTGCATAATTTGACGGTTAAAAAACTTATTTGGAACTATGATTTCTATTTAATTAAATAATTGAATAAATTTTATATGGTACTTAAGAGTTTCACTTACTAAGTGAAACTTCTAGATAAAAACTATGGAATTTATACTAGATTATATTAAATTCCATCCAGGATTGGCAGGATTGCACCATATATATGTACGTGTGTGTATACGTACGTGTGTAAAATTCAATATCACTATTTTAGTGGAGAAAAAAACTTTGTCTTATTTTATCAATGAAAAATGAGACGGATATTTCTTTTTGGAAAAATGGTAATAAAATTCAAGGAACGTAATAAAAATTTATAGAAGGTAATAAAATTCAATAAAATTCAACGTTGAATATCATCGGACTACGATAGACAATATTTTCTTCAGTGCGTAGACATAGTATTAAGGGAGCTGTGATCAGAGGTTTGAATCAACTAGTCTGCACCAATTCCGTCGAGCCAATGCCTAATCTTTTGTTGAGATCGGCGAGCAGGATTTTAAAATGGCATTTACAATGCGGAAATCACCAGTTTATATACTTTACTCTTTTTTAAATGTTCATCTATGGAAAAGCGTATTCCAATCATAACACTGTTCTCATTATTTCAGTACTTTACTACACCCCAAATTCATATTAAATAAATATGCTTTAATTCAGTAGAATATCTTTATAAGAGGAGTGACATTCGACATACATAATGAATGTTCAGTTTCCAAGCTTTTGTCCAAATAAAACAACCAACATTACTCTGCGGTAGTGACATAAATTACTTGTGAAGGTGCATTATTTTTTAGAATTGTGACTTTTGCTAAAATAATTGTTTTCGTTGAGAAAAAATGGCAGTCATTAATGACAGGTATTAGACAGCATTCCAGTTCCTCAGTTTCATTTTTTACTTTCTTCTATCTTTAAAAGAAGAAAGTATTGGATTTGTGAAACTTTTCGAATTCGACAGACTTACACGTTTTAGGGGTTAGAGATTCCAAAAAACATGTTTTTACAAAATGTTTGTATGTGAATCTGTCTGACATAAATTTTGTGGGCGCACTATCTCAAGTATTAATGCTTGGAATTTCACAGAATTTTAGATTCTGCTAGACTTTAAAATAATTTGATATGATAAATGATTAGTTTCTGGTGTATATCGCCCAACAAATGGCGCTGCTATGCTGCCTTTTTCACGATTTCTACAATAGCTAAATCTCAAGAATTAATCGACGGATTTTCATTAAACATCAGATTCCGTTAGTCTTTTATATAATGGGGTTCTGATTACGTTTTGGTGTAAATCTCCCAACATGTGGCACTGCTATGCGGCATTATTTATTATTATTGCGATATCTCTATCTAAGGAACTAATGCACAAATTTTTATCAAACTTCAGATTCAGTTAGTCCCTGATATAAATTAGTATTCTTTAGTTTTTGGAAAAAATCGCTCAACAGGTGACGCTTCTATCCAGCATCTTTTTTACGATTTCTGCAATGATTGTATCTCAAGAACTAATGCATAAATGTTCATCAAATTTCAGATTCAGTTAGTTCGTGTTATAAATTAATATTCTTTCATTATTTGAATAAATTACTCAACATATAACGCTTCTATCCAGTTTTTTTCTTTTACTAATACACGGATTTTCATCAAATTTGAAAGAACTTAATAGAGGCTGTTGCGTATTAGATTTTACTGTAAATTACCTAAACGGTGGCTCTGCTATATTTAATTTTTCTGGAAGTATTAACGTGTATGAGGTAGAAGAAGGTTTTGAGATTGCCACATCCGACTAGTTTATTACGGAGTGAAAAATTTCCGATGTTTCTATTTCCAAGTAATAAAAAAATCACATCTTTATTAATTGTTTTAAAAATAGTATACAAATTTTATAACTTATATTTCTGTACTTTTTCAAAAATACGTTCGATAATTCCGTCTATGTATGATTATAAAAATTAAGTTTGAATCTGACATTGAAATTGTTTAATAAAAAGCAAAGGACTTATTTTTCCGAAAAATAATTTTCCGTTTAAAAAATTCGAAATATCTAAATTTCAATTTTTTTACAACAAAAATTTACTAAATTTGTATAAACACTGAAATTGGATTGCTTTTAAGGCTGAAGAATTGCCATCGAAGTGAAAAAAAAAGAAAGAAACAGAAAAAAAAAAGAAAGAAAACAGTTGAAAATCTGAGGTTCATTGCTTTCAGACCTGTGTTCGTCTCTCCGAAACCAGGTTTACAGACACCTTACGCAATAGATTCTCCTGACATTTCCCGTACAAACGTACACACACATACAAGCACTTCAATTTATTAATATAGATTGGACAACCGTACCTGTTCTTTCTTTTAGGTAGATTTCGTAAGAAATACTACCTATTGCAATCGCACCAGTTTATATATCTATCTATCTATCTATCTATATATATATATATATCTCACTTTTTTATGGACACGATAACTTCTATAATTCTTCACCAATCTCCACCAAACTGGTACATAATCAAAGAGGATAAAATCTTGGCTAAGTTCGTTAATGGGCAAAATCGGACCAAGGGGGTCGGAATAGGGGGCGTTTTTGTCAAAACCGAAAAAACGCCATAACTTCTTAATTAAAGTAGATATCGAATCGGTTTAAGGTTTATATTACTTCTTAAAAATGGGCCAAAAGTATATGCATGACAGATTTTTGATAAATTTAGAAGTGGGCCCAAGGGGCGAAAAAAACAGGGATTTTGAGAGAAAAAAAATCATAACTTCGTCAATTTTCAAGATATCAAGTCCAACTAAATTTTTTGTAAATGTTCTTAAAATTATCTAAAACTTTTGTATTTACAAGTTTTTGATAGGACCAACTTTTACCGATGAAAAAATTAAAAACGAAAAGAAAAAGGGAGATGAAAAAAGAGAAAAATCCATAACTCCGTCAATTTTTAAGATATCAAATCTGATTAAATTTATTTTACATCTTCTCAAAAATATCTACAACTTTTATATTGACAAGTTTTTCATAGGACCAATTCGTATAGCAAAAAGAAATTAAACAAAAATAGGAGTTGGAGTAAAAACCTCAAATCCAAACTGCTTATATTCTGACTCATTTTTAAATTCATTTTTGATTTTAAACGCATCCAAATGGTAGATCCTCTTATTTAGAAACTGTATAAAGTGACGCATTGGTCAATTTTCTGAAAAAGCCAGAATATATTTCAAAAAAGGCTACCAAAAAGGGTATTTTGAACAGAATATCCGAAAGTCATCGAGACTGAAAATTGAAGGAAGTATTCAAATAAGAAATTGCGTTTTTTTCTGACTCGTTTTTAAATCCATTTTTGCTCTTAAATGCATCCAATTTACAGATCCTTTTATTTAGGAACTATATAATGTGATGCATTGATCGGTTTTTTGATAAAGACAGAATATATTTTGAAAAAGGCTACCAAAATGGGTATTTTGAACAGAATTTCCCGAAGTCTTCGTGATTTGAAAATTTAAGGAAGTTCTCACATAGCAAATTGCGTTTTTTATGACTCGTTTTAAAATCCATTTTCGCTCTCAAACGCATCCAATTTACAGATCCTCTTATTTAGGAACTATATACTGTGACGCATTGGCCAGTTTTTTGATAAAGATAGAATGTATTTTTTAAAATGCTGTTAAAGTGAGTATTTCGCACAAAATTTTCCGAAGCAATCATGATTAAAGAATTAAGGATGTATTCAAACAACAAATCGGTTATTTTATGACTCATTTTTAAATTCAATTTTTTTGTCAAATGCATTCAACTGACAGTTTTTTGTTATTTAGGAACTGTATAATGTACTGTTTTGGTCGATTTTTTAATAAATTCAGAATCTATTTCAAAATATGTTGTCAAAATAGCCATTTGAGCTGAATTTTTTTTAAGATGATTCTGATAAAACCAGTTTTTGCAGAAAAATGAAATTAAAAATTTTTCATAAACGGCCAAATGAAGTTATTAAACTGGGTTTATCTCTAATCATATATATATATATATATATATATATATATATATATATATATATATATATATATATATATATATATATATATATTTTTTTTTTTTTTTAATTAGCACTCTTCGAAATCTACCTCCGCCTATAGGCCCAGCCGACAGGGATTTTTTTACAATTACGATTGCTAATATATCGCTGCGTGTAACTTCGTAGAATGAATTCAAAGTCCATTTATTTTTGTGCTCCGTTTGTTACATTATTTTCATGCTTTTTCTGGAAAGAAATCATCAGTATTTTGTTATTTTTTTAATATGCGCTAAATAAATTAATTTCTTATAATAGGAAACAATATATTCGTGGAAATTGTCTTTTACCCTTTTCCAAATGGTCAACATTTTGTAGCAAGACAGTTTTTGTAGCAAGAAGCTTGCTCTTCGAACGTTGAAAATGATTTTATAATCTATGCATAACATGAGTATCTAAGTGTATATCACATAATCTATGGTTATATCATATTATTTATGTGTAATGCATTTCTTCGTAGTTTTCACAGGAAAAAATCACAAGGTCACAGAACGGATTTTTTAATTATTTAAACCCCATCACTTGTTCTAGTTAATTTACAAGGAACGTCATTCAACGGAAACTCGCAAATTTTCTGGGAAAAAAAAAAAAACAGTTAGCTATATTTATATTATGACCTATCATGCACAAAACGTCTGCTACAAAAAATCTAAGACAGTAGTAAAAGACAATTTCAAGTTTGAAATTTTCATCCCCATAACTCTGAGTAGAAGAATTCATCCAGCATTGTTGGAAAGAATTTCAATGACAATTTTAAAGCAACATAGCAATAACAGTCATTTTTGACCATATATATTATTATATTTAAAAAAACTAAACATAAGGTCTGTCTCAAAAGTTTAAGCACAAGCATAAAATGTCGATTTTTAAAGAATTACAGAAAGTTTGAATGAATAACATTTTTTTATATGCAATTTTCGCAACATTATTTAAATAAATGGTATAAAAAATAAAAAATAAATAAATAACATAATTTTAAAAAATATTATAAAAAAATATTATAAAAGACTGTCTCAAAAGTTTATACACAATGTCAAAAACAACCAGATTTATAATTTTTACAGAATTTTTACTAACAAATTATTTTTCCGTGATTTCGGATTGGTTCAAATAAACGTGCGTCCATCGAAATTATTAGTTTTTGTTGGGTTTTTGGTGGCC
This sequence comes from Maratus speculifer, assembly GCA_964019185.1. Taxonomy (NCBI): domain Eukaryota; kingdom Metazoa; phylum Arthropoda; class Arachnida; order Araneae; family Salticidae; genus Maratus; species Maratus speculifer. The sequence goes on from OZ025293.1 coordinate 290,482,994, forward strand.
ATGCTTTCTCAATGGCCTCTTGGAGTTCTTTAATAGAGTCATATTGCTTTCCATTGCCGTAAACCATGAGGGTTTAAATACTACAGACATTCTCAATCGGGTTTAAGTCTGGACTTAATGCTGGCTAGTCAATAAATTTATCATTTTTCTGAGAAAACCAAAGTTTTGTAGAATGTAATACGTGGATTAAGGTATTGTCTTGTTGAAAAGTCCATTCTAGACCCCCCCCCCCCAAAAAAAAAAAAAAAAGTCACCGAATGGGAATCTTGTCTTCCTTTTAGAAAAGCCAGAGAGGTCTGGGCATTGAATCCAAATTCCCCCAAAACCATAAGCGATTTACCGCCTTGCTGCCTGCTGAATAATGCTCTTGGTTTCCTGCGTAAGTCATGCCAATACGCGTTCCAACCATCAGGGCCATCTAAGTTCACTCTTTCTCATCGCTGAATAAAACAGTAAGCCACTTGTCCCAGTAGGACATGTGTTTTTTAGCCCAGTTCATTCTCTCCTGTTTGTAATGTAATTTGAGAGGCGGTTTGCGAGCCATTTTCTTTAGTATGATGTAATCACATTCTTTAATACGTCTATTTACAGTGTCTTTGGACACCTGCACACTGAGATTATTTTTAACTTTCCGTAGGGTTATATTTTGCCTAGATACCTATCTCCGTATTCTTCAATCAGTCTGAACAGTCGTCACACGTGGTCGTTCACATCTTGGTTTCCGCTTAAAATTATCATTTCTAGAGAGTACTTGGTATATACATCACTTTTATTGATTTAAAGCTGTTTCAATTTCAGAAACAGTTTTATTTTGCGGTTTCAATTTAAAAACTTTCAAAATCTCACATTTCGTGAATTCTTTACCCTTCGAAATTTTTAAAACGAGAGGAAATAATTTATCCACCTTTTATACTTTTATAAAAGTACAATATGATGTAATTCAACGTCATTACACAATACCAATTGTTTCTAAAAAAATTTGCATAAAGTGCTTAAACTTTTGAGACAGCGTTTCTTCAAGAAAAAAGAAAAATTAAATAAAATTAAATATATTTTTTATTCTAATTACCCAAAATGGCTTATTTTATTTCATTTTGATTAAATGTCGAGCATTTATTGTAAATGACCATAAAATATTTACTTCTTCAATTATTTTAAACCAGATTTGCAGAGTGCTTAAACTTTTGAGACAGACTATATTACATCTCAATCAGTCTTTTTTAATTGAAAATACATTTAATAAAACAACAAAAGACGTTAATATCAATTAATAAAAGACTTACACTAGTCTTAAAGCTCTGTACAAGCTCGTTATTAGTACAAATGTCAATCGAAAACCGAAGCTTATTTTAACAGGTGTTGACACTCTAGAACAAGCCATTTGAAAATATTAAATCATTAAATCATTTTAAATCATTAAGAAGTATACGTCACTGTCACTACATACTCTGGTGAACTTATGCATAACATAGTTTTCGATTAAAATTTCTGCTGTTGAAGATATTTTACAGTTTTCAATGTCCAAGCAATTTTATTATACGATATTAAAGCGTTGTTGTGTTGTTTCTTAATTTTATTAAACATCCGATTTTAAACATCTTTTTAATTTTAAGATCTATTACTGATTTATAAGAATTGGTTAATTAATTTAAGCGTTGATTTTTTAAAATTGTTAATTTATACATTTTGCAGCTAATTTAATTTGAGTTGGATAGTCATTCATATTTAGGCTTTTAATTTACTCTCTGTATAAATGTTAAGATTTCTTGGGAGTAGTAACATTTAAATGACTGCTGTTTTAAAAATGTTTACCTCTTTTACATCTGAATGTCTTTAAAGTTGCGGTTTAGAATATATTTCTTTGTAAAATAAACAATTTCATGTGCTCATACTTACACCATAGTCGGGATAATTTGTTAAAAGTCCTACCGGCAATATCGGGACGAAGTGCTAGTTTTTACATTCCTTACATTTCTTTAAAAAAAATTAAGTTATATTAACTACTAAGAATGTATTTATTAAAAATACAGCAATAATAATGTGCAATGCGTTGTATTTTTAATAAATACATTCTTAGTAGTTAAATTTTATGGTGCAATTGTTCAGTATATATTTAAGTTATATTATTCAACCATACAAAGTTAAAATTAGTGAAACACGGTAATAGAATATTCAAAACTTGTTTTTCTCAATACTGAATATAAATGAAAATTTAGAGAAAATAATCAATTTTATACAAGATGGTTTCATTTAAAGAGATTTATATTCGATGTAATAAAGTGTTATTAAAATATATATATATATTATGGGTGAAATTAACCAGTGAGGTTGTTCAAAATCTTAGTCAGTCTTATGCACATGCTCACTCACATCGAAATCGATTGATCTATGCGAGTGTTGTCGCAGGCAAAAAGATTTTTCAAAATGTCACCCCACTTTAAAAATTCAAACTGTTATATATAAGCCATTTCTTAAAATAAAGGCAAAACAAGAAATGCTCCGTAATGCTTGTATTAAGATGAAACACTCCAGAAAAACCTTTCTCTCCCACCTCTTTTTTTGTACATTATTATACATTTAAAAGTTTTTTGACAATTTTAAATAATCCCAATTTTGAGACAAGATGACGAATGAAGCATTGGTTTGTTCTATATACAAACCAAGTTATATTCAAATCGGTTCATAAATGTGCATATTATCGCATGGGTAACATCGGATCATTTCAAAATGTCAGCCACATTAGCAATTCAAAGTTCTACAACTTAGCCCTTATTTAAGATATAAACAAAACAAAAAATGCTCCGAATTCATTGTATCAAGGTCAAACACTTAAGAAAAGAGTCTTTTCAATTTATAATTTTTTGTACCTCATTTTAAATTTAAAAAAAATCAAATGGCATCCATTTTGAAACAAGGTGGCGAATGAAGTTGGCCAACAAACTCAATAGAGACATCTGTATGAACTATGTACACACGAAGTTATATCCAAATCGGTTCATTAATATGCGTGTTATCGCGTGACAAAAATCAAATCATTTCAAAATGTCAGCTACACTAGAAATTCAAAGTGCTATAATTCAGCCATTTTTTTTAAGATACAGTCGAAACAAAATATGCTCTGGAGTCTTTGTATCAAGCTAAAATGCGTAAAAGAAAAATCTTTTTTATCTTCTAATTTTTGTGTACCTAATTTTTAATTTTAAATAAAAAAAATTAAATGGCCAAAATTTTTAAAGAAGATGGTGAATGAAACTGGCCAACAAACTCGGTTCAATCGTCGATGTACACACTAAATTACATCCAAGTCCGTTCATAAATACGCGTGTTATCACATGACAAAAATCAGACCGTTTCAAAATGTCAGCCATATTAGAAATTCAAAGTGTTATAACTCAGCCCTTTTTAGGATATAGACAAAACAAAAAATGCAATGGAATCTTTGTATCAAGGTCAAATACAGAAAAAAAATATTTTTCAATTTCTAATTTTTTTTGCACTTAATTTAAAATTTTTAAAATTTTTAAAAAATTTAAATTTTTGCCATTTTGAAATAAAATGGCGTAAGAAACTGGCCAACGAACTCGGTTCAGATATTGGTATATTCTATGTACACACCAAGTCATATCCAAATCGGTTCATAAATGCGCGTGTTATTACATGACAAAATTCAGACCGTTTCAAAATGTTAGGCACAGTAGAAAATCAAAGTCGGACACTTTTTAAAATAGAGACAAAAATAAAAATGTTCTGGAATCTTTTTACTAAGGTCAAACACACAGAAGAAAAATATTTTTCAATTTGTAATTTTTTTATACTTAATTTTAAATTTAAATTAAAAAAATTAAATAGCCACTATTTTGAAACAAGATGGCCGAAGATGGTGACCATCGAACTCGGTCGAAACATTAGTATTTACTATGTACACACCAAATTTCATTCAAATTGGTTCATAAATACGACAGTTACAGTATGAAAAATATGAGATATATGTATATATATATATATGAGGACCCCAGAAGCCAAGGGGTACAAGTGACAAAATTTAGAATTCGAGTAAATTGAATTCAAAGTTACACATCAACTGTAATTGAATGAATTGAAATATGAAAATTTTGCTTATTTCTTAGTGATCCTTGAACTCTTGTTTCAATAGCTGTTTAAAAAAAAAGGTGGAATAGAATATTTTTTAAATTTATAACTAAGCAATAGTTATCATCATTCGGCACTTATACCTCTTGGCTTCGAAGCAGTAATGAAAACTGCTTGAAAACTAAAGGGTACAAGTGCCGAATGAACACAAGAAATGAAAAATTATTAAATAAAAAATTGTATTTATGAAAAAATTAAGATTAATGTTGATACAAATAAATCAAAGGACAAAATTTTGTTTTAATATAAATTCTAAAAAAGGAAAAATTATGAAGTAAAAAAATTAATTTACGAAAAATTTATGAACAATGTTGATATAAATGAATGAAATGAAAAACTTTTGTTCTAATATAAGTTTTAAAATTATATTATAAGTTTAGAAACATTGGAATTTCATATTTTTTAACACTTACCAACAAAGTTGGAAAGTGAATATGATTTTGGTTTGTCAGTCCGTCTGTCCTAACTCTCGTAAATATATTCGGATTGCCCTGAAATTTTTGGGAATTATTCATGTTTACCTCAACACGAACTTATTGCAAAAGAAGTTTCTAACATGATTAGTTTATTTACAGGGACAATCAAAATTTTTCCGTTACATTACGGGTTATGGGAAAAATCGTTTTAAATGAATTTGAAATATGTTACACCTTGTCACATGTTAAAATTTATATGCATTTATGAATTGCGCTAAAATAGACATTCTATAAAATCTGAGGTGAAAAGAATAGTTATTATTTATTTACAGGACCATACAAAAGATTTACATTATCTAATGATAAAGAGGGAATTGTTCGTGACTTGTTCTAATTATATTACGATTTTCATGTATAATAAAATTAATGTATATCGCTGAGGCTTAATATAAATTATTTCGCACATAATACAAAGTACACAGTATTTACAGGGACACAAAAAATATTTCAAATAGGACCGAATTTCTATCCGAAGTACCGTATAATTATCGATGATGATTGACGGATGAACAAAATGCTATTTTAATTATGATTTGCGTTTTTAAGTTTCACTAAATTTATACACGTTATATGATATGTATAAATGCTATAGTTCATATACAGGGCTACACAAAAATACTCGTAAAGGTTACAGGATATGAGCGTACTTTACTTAAAGATTGCTTTTAAATAAGTCCCGTATTTCTATGCTGAACTGCATTCAGTTTACTAAGAAATGCTTGTAAAATATAGATAAAATGACATACAGGATCACACACAAATTTTTATATATGGTCATCGATGAATGATAATTTCTGGAAATGTGATTTTAGCAGTCTTAAGTGTGTTTAATTTGAAGTAAATTTCAGCTAAATACTGGCGTATAATAAAGGTTCAAGATAAACTACAGGATGAACAAAAGTATACAAGTATGCTTCCATCTATTAGTATAAACTGCTGAAAGAGAAATTTCAAACTCTAATGCGTTTTCTTGCTAAACTAATTTTTCCCATTATACAGTATTCCCATTATACATATCAACCGACAAATAAAACATAGGGCTGTTCAAAAGTATGAGAATACATATTTGGCAATGGACAGTAACTCAATAGCAAAAATGTTTGAAGATTTCAGGGAGTGTTGGAAAGTGTTTCATAATCCATGCTTAACGCATGATTTTTCTTACTTGATAACAGTTAAAATGCATATATTTAATGCATAAAAAAATCAAATGCCTTTGTATGTATGTCGTTGGTCGTGCTTCTGCTATATAGACGGTAACGGACACAACTGCACTTATACCCCTTGGCCTCCACGCGTTTCACAGTTTTGGGAAAGAGGTTAAGTGACTGACCCCTATAACTCAGTACATAATGAAAAAATCACTCTTAACTCTTTACCTACAAATAAATAGACATATTTCCAGATAGCCTGTGCACTTAACTCATTTTTTTTAATTTTGCCACTTATACCCCTTGGCTTCTGGGCTCCTCATGTATATATATATGGTTTAGGTGATGTTTAATATATATGTGGGTGGTTTTAGGGTCTGAGTTTCCTGATCGGTGAAAACATACCAAAAATTTCCGGAAGTACTTTCCTCGGACGGCTGCAATAGGTAGCTTTTTACTTTTTTTAATGAAACTTCCTAATATTTATCTTCATGTTACTAAAGATATGCTATTTTAGAAAGTCAACGAGACGTAAAAATGCCTAAAAGTACAGAAAATTTAAGAACAGCTGATTAATAATAAAGTAGTGCAAATGTAGGTCCAAACTTACTTAACTGAATTTAATGAGGTTTAAATATATTACTTTTTTATGCTTTATCAAATATATTTCAACAGCAGAATGATAGATTATGTACAAATTGACTATTGCGTTTTTGATATCGCAAATAATCTAACATGAGTGAAGCAAATGCATGAGAAATACTTCTGAATAATGTATTACAAATGCAGAATCATGTAAAAAGACAAAATTAGCCCATAAATCTTTAAAATATAATTTTAAAACGACAATTCACTGAGCATTTTAAAAATGATTCTGATAGGCAATTGCGATCTTTTACTAATGCTTCTATAAATATTTTCAAGTTCTTCGCCTCGCATATTTTTTTAGAAGCATTAATTATTAAATTTAAAATGTCTATGTATTATTGTCGGTGTGTGTGTGTGTGTGTGTGTTTATATCTCACATTTAACTTTTCTATTTGTTGTATATTTATATGTATTCTAACTGATGTATATGATGAATTTTCGCTTAAAAGCATCATTTCATTTTAAAGGCACAAGTTAGTAGTTTTTTACAAAAATCTTGCTGCAGTAAAAGATAAAATTCTATAAAATCAATATTGTCTAGTAGTGTCTAAAAAAACCTTTTTGAAAATTAGTGCGTCGACTAACTCATTAACATAATCTTACTTTTTTATTAAGTTTTGAATACAAATTTTGAAATTTACATTGCCTATTTATCTTTAATAGATAAAAAATTAAAGTGTTTTTCAAACTTTTGGAGAAGTCTGTACATGCGAAAGCGGTGGTAAAGAAATCATAATAATAAAGAGTTATATTAGATAATTTTAGAGGTAATATTTTTATTTCTTTATGCATTGCCTTGGATTACTTTGTTTCTTAATTTATCAAATCATAGTAGATAATATTATAATTTCCGGAAGATAACATTTGCCTTCGTCTTTCGTAAACCACATAAAAATCTACATTAAACGTAGGGATATGACCTTTTCTTAAAATCCTTTTTTGTGTAAACGCAAATATTTAACACTTAATTGTTCCGTAATTAAATATATGAGAGCAAATTTCACTTCAAAATTATTGTTTAAAGTTCTTAAATATTTTAACACTACGGTATGTAACATTTCAATAACTAAAATTGTGTAACAGTCACCTGTTTGTTGTAGTCTATTTAATTATATTTTTGTTTAATAGGTGTTGGAAAGACCAGTATCATTCTACAGCTGAGTATGAAACATTTTAAACCTAATGTTACGCCGACAATAGGAGCATCTTTTTCATGCAAAGTTCTGTAAGTTTCATTATATTTTCTTAAAACGCCAATTTAAAGTATGTTTGTGACACTGTTTTCATTATATAGGACGGACAGAAACTTTAAAAATTCATTTTAAAAATAACAAAATGACAAGGAAGTGCGGTTTGCATTAAAAGCATTTTCGGGATGTGGGATATTTTTTAAAAAATACCTGAACGTCCAGCAGTAGCCGATTCGACTGTCTGAAAGTCGAATCAGTTCAAATCAGCTTATTTTTCAAAATATACCATTAAATATAAACCACCATAAAAAGTTAAATAAATACAGGTTAAGGTATGTCCCTACTTTCAGGGGCACTTTTTTGAAAAAAATTACAATTTTTATGAAATGCATGTGAACACATGGTCAATGTACAGGGAAAACAGGGAATAAAGTACGAATCAATATACATTTTAATGGAATTTTAATTCACTTTTCAAATTTAGGCAATATTTAGTCAAATTAAAGTAAAGAATTGCGTTTATGCCAAACATTTTATAGCGAAATCTATTCAATGTATTTCAGTCTTTTTTATCGACAATATATTAGCAAAACACTTACCTGTATTATAAAGCAAAAGATTTGCAATGCCTTTTAAATTTATTAACTTATAACAAATTTTGTACACAAAACATGATTTTTTTGGGGTGAAAAAAAAAGTGTATTTTTCAATCAAAATAGCCTTTAATTTGCAAGCTATATTTTGCTTCATAACATATTTGCAAGTGTGCAGAACATTAAAACAAAATTCTATTTCAATATCTTAACAACTTTTTAAGAAATGGTGTTCTCGGAAACATATACAATGAAAAACTCAGTTTTCCAGAAAACGCAAATTAAGATTTTGATATAGCACAAAAAATTACCTATAAAGATTACAATTTTAATATCCATCACATGTGTATACATTTATGTATTTGTGTATTTATTATATATTACATATTACATATTTGTGTTTGAAATGTATAGTTTACCTTTCTGTGGTTTTTTTAACGAGCATTTTCTGTTTCAAAAAGTTCATTTCCGGTTTACATTTAGAGTTATAACTTTACTTCTAATAATCGCTGAACCAAAAGTAAGGTAGTTTTGGAATCTTAAAATGTCTAAAATCTTAATTTAAAACAATGAAAATTTTTTAAAAAAAAACAGCGATATGAGGTTAGGCACATACTTTAAGTAGTTTTTTAGGGAATAGTTCTATATAACCAATTCGAAAACATTCTTTTTTTTAACTAGAAAAAATTATTAAACAATAAAAATAATAATTTTACGTGGCTTAACGATTAACTTTCTATTGAATAAAAAATGAAGTAAATAAATCTAATAGCTCTCTAGAAAATTGATCTCCCTTTTGGAAAAACGTGCTTTCAAGAGAAAAACGTTTAAAGTTTTACAATTATGTCCCATTCAACAAGCAGTGCAGTGTTATGATCAACACAAAAATGAGTGTAAAGAATTGGAATATCACAAAACCGCTTTAGGACAACAATCTAAACACTTCAAAGATAGAACAAAATGTAAAATAAATAAATGATAATAATAAAAAACGAAAATTCTGATCCATCGAAGTAGAAATCCCCTTAAAAATATCTTAGGGTATTATAACTTTCAGCCGAAAGATATTTTAATTAAATTGTTTTTTTTTTTTTGTTTTTTTTTTTTTTTTTTTTTTTTTAATAAAGGTTAAGTAAAATTTCCGGAAGTTTTAATATTAAACTGCAAAAATAATTGTAGTTCAAAAGTCAGCTGACAGAAAGTGCTAATACAAATGCATCTTCCGGATGCAAATGAAAATGATTATAAATGAACCAAACTGACTATTTAAAAGACCCTTTATTCAATTTAATCATCAATTTGGGATGTATGACAATTTACTGGGGGAGTCTTGCCTTTAAATTTCGTAAACGGAGAAGCGACAATGTGTGCTTTTCTAAAATTACGATCGAAAAAAATTGATACTAGAAAATAATCTCCGGTACACAGTAATATATTGTATATTTCAAATTTATTATTAAATCGAATAAAGGATCCACCGACTAGCTCGTTTTTTATAATCATCCTCTTTCGGTTTATGCAGTCATGTTTGCTGCGATTTAGTTTTATTACAAGTTTTAATTTAACCTGCCTTGTGCGTTCGTTCGGCCCAAATCTTGCAACCCAATTTTAACACATCTCCTGTGCTGCAGTTTACCTAATTATTGGTAATGCGACAAATTTCCGGTGACAGTACAACATTAAGTAGAAAAATATGTTTGAAATTTGACTTCGCTACACCTAAGGGGGCAGAAATGTTTGTTCAATAAGGGTACGACTGTGATCTTATAAATATTGTCTATTGATTGCTTCAGAAATAAACTGGTGTTTTTTGATTGAACCATGAAATGGTTGGTAAATACGTAACTTTTTAGTTCTGCGCAGATGTGAATGGATGTGAATTCGATCCTCACCGGGAGGCTGATCTATTTTTTCCTTGACAGGAAGTTGGATTTAAAATTGTATATCCATTTTATTCTTTTAAAGTACAAACTTATAAATAATTACTCGCAATATAACTTATTTCTTTTAGTAAAGGCGTTTATTTCAATCGTATTTCAACTTTTGTTTTTTGTTTAGTACATTAAAACAAGAGTTTGTCATTTAAAAAAATATTTGTAGTTATAATTTATTGCTGTTAAAAATATGCCACATCCCGACAACCCTTTCAGTGAAAACCACACTTATGCATCTTTTCTTCCTTTTTTTAAGGACTTTTTTTTTTTTTAATTATATGGACTGTCGACCCACGCTGTAATCTAGTGAAGGCTGTGGGCGCATTCTGTTAAATAACTATGTTAATTGTGCCAAACATCATGATTAAAATATTTGAGAGTTTAAACATGCAAAGTGACTACTAAAAAAGATTTTAAAGCATAAAAGAAATTAAAACACATATTAAAATAAAACAATAACTTATTTCAATTTGCCTAAAAGAATTTCACAGTTAATTCGAACAATCGAAACTCTTCAAAAATAGTTGGACGTTCGATTACGACACGCAAATAATTTATAGATTATTATATAACTCCAGAAATAATTACAACATGAAAAAAAATCTCATCTAATATAAATCTTATCGTTTCAAAATAACAAAATTTATTCGAAATAAAAAAATTAAATTCATTTTATCAATTCAGCACTATTTCAACACTTCCTTCCTTCATTGTGTAATTGTTCTTCTTTAATAATTCGAAAAAGTATTGTTTGCGTAAGCAGGAAAATAATGGGAAAATTCATTATTTTATTTGTTTAACTGCGTTTAGTTTTCGATTAGAATGCATAAAATTAAATAATAAAATAAAAATATCTTTTTCGATTTTATTAAGTTCATGAGACAAATTCATTTCCTGTTTCGTTTCTACAGTACGAATATTTGTTCATATCGATAATTTTTTACATGTGTTTATATTAACTTTTTAAAGTAGACGTATGCATATAACATAAAATAACGTGCTCAACCTTTTTTTTTTTATTGAGCTGACAATTTAGGTTGTAAAAATGAAACGTGCTAAGTTTAAGATACAATATTTCCATTCATGAAATTTGAGATTTCACGAAAAGAAACAAAATATGACATATTAGAGTAACTAGAGCTGTAAGAGCTTTAATACCTTATTCTTCCTTGAGCACACGTATGAAAGTTGTCAGATTGCATGAGCAAAATAATGTGAAACATTTCTTTCAATTGTAAAACTAGAGTATGTTTTAAAAAAATAAAAACAATGATACAAAGTATTGAGCAAACGAAATCAAAATGTCATGCGATTGCGTTAAAAAATAAGTATAATCTTTAAAAATGTTTTTTTCGAATAAGTATAGTTTAAAATATTTGAAAACATGTGCTGTAAATACGACACAAATAAACTGCAATTTCAAAATTATCGCTATTAATTTTTTTTTTTTTGTTTATGCTTATTTTTAAAAATATGTATGAGTGCATGCAGTTCTTAGTGTCGTATTTAACATCCTCATTAATTCAATTGTTAATCAAACGTCATCGGCATAAGTCGCCAAACTTTATGATTTTTGTTACCACGAAAATTTAATCGAAATGTTTGCTTTATTTAATCGCAATTTTGGCGATTAAATAAGGATAAATTTATTAATACATTATAGCGATAATAAAAAAAGCGTAAAAATTGGCCGCTATGTACCAGTTAAAATAGCATAATCAACCACTATTTCCATTGATTGTGATATAAGCATTACGCTATTGTAACCTGTGTGCGCAGATTCTTACTATTTTTGTTGCTTAAAGGTGTTGTTAATATTGATAATATTAACATTTTTCATCAAGTCTGAACTTTCTTTAATGAGACACGGTACCTTAAAATCGATCAAAATACCAATTTTCTTTTTTAATATTAATTGAAAACTTCTTTAATTGTTAATATTTTGTCACCTAATTTTTACCCATACGACAATTATATGGTGAGATAAAATAAATTTTGTTAACAGATCCAGCACAATTACAAATACAAATGGAAACTGTAAACTGATTTTTCTCCATTTTCATATTTTTGTAACTTGTTCGATAAATACTAAGGCTTTTTTATTAATTTAGATAGGGGTTAGAATTTTTTTTTTCACTTGTTCTCCATGGTATATATAATATTTTTGTGCATGGATTTAACATTCCATTTTATAGTTATTTTTTATCTATATTTAAATTTGATTTTCTTTCACATTTTAATATACACGAGAGAGAAAAAAATATTAAATATAAAATCACATACATCTAAAAATCCATGAACATTTTTAAGTAGTATATTTTAATGAATGTTAAAAAAATCGAAGCAAAAATATTCATATTTATAAAAATAGTAGATATTTAAAAATATTTTTTTGTATTTAAATTTTAGTAAAATAGGCTGTTGTAGAAGACTTTCTTTTATTCTTTTAATTTTTTTAAATCTATTTTTAGCTTTAAATATTATGCCACCACATATGCTACAGTATTATTCAAAATTAAAAAAAAAAGTTTCAAAGGTATTGTGTCCTCTTAAATGGTAATTTTGCTCTTTTAATACCTGATGCATGATATAGCATTAAAAGAAATTATTTAGATAACCATCTTGCGCATTAATTAATGATTTCTTTAGTGATTCATTTATTATTACGAAATCGAAATGTCCTTCTCTTCTAAATTTATTCATAATTTTATTTTCTGTAGATTCGGAAATAGATGGGGGGGGGGGGGGATATACTTTTTCGCTACATTTTCAACAATATCTTTGAATATATATTACCTAAAATTAAAAGAAATGTATATTTGAGTTCAGCGTTACGGAAACTTTTACACGGTATACGAAAAAGTTTTTTTTTTCGAGTAACTTAATTAGCCCCCTATATTTTTCCTAAATATATTTGTGAATGGTTAATGATCTGTAAATATTTGGATCAATCGTCTTTATTATGTCCCCTAATATGAACTTTCCACGTTGCATAGTTTACGAGTAAAATAGCTGTGACAGACAGACACAGAAGCTACCTTATACCGGTTCCGTTTTCACTTTTTAAGCACGGAACCCTAAAAAAATGACAAAATTAAGGTGAGTGGGGTACTATGAGCCTGGGACAAAATTGTATTCTGGCCCCTACTCTAAACTTGACTACTTAAATAAACAAATTTTGGGGGTCTCTTCAGTATCGGGAGCCGTAATATGTGGGGATTCAAGTACCTTGTTAATTTTGCTAAGGCCATAGGTATTGAACCGCATTAAATATTGAATTGTTTTGAAGACAGGCATTGAGTAATTAATACTGTTCGAAATACTGAGCAGAAAAAAGTATACAAATAGTGATAAATGATAACTTTCTAGAAAACAATGTAGTTTCTCGTCGAATCTTCTAGATTCCATTACAACATGCAAAATAAAAATATCTGAGCTCGGAGATTTCGTAATTTATGAACAACTTGTGATCTATTAAAGCGTGCCTCATAAAGCATGACAAACAGAGCCGCATGCAAAATATTATTCCTATCTGCTTTGTCTTCTGTCTTGGCACCATCTTTGGATCACAAATCGGAGAAAAAAATAATAAACATAGACAGCTTTATCTGTCTACCATTCACGCAGTAATCACAATGGAACACTTTTCGTGAATTTTTCTTTGAACCCGAATCATTTTATTATTCATTTCTTGTATCTGTATTAGGCAACAACCTAAAAATGCGGAGTTATTTAAATTTTATAGACAAATATGTTGAAAGTTTTTTATACTTCCAAAATATTGAATATATTTTTTTTCTTCTCATTTCAAATATTTTCAATAAATTCTTCATCAATAGTTACATGTTTTTTAAACTTGATCCTACGTAAAATAAAAATATTTCATTTTATTAATTTAAAAAAAATTCGAAACTATTAAGTGAATACAAGAAATTCATATCTTTTTCCATTGACAATTTACTTTTTAATCCTATGGCAGTGGGAAACGCATCAGCTCCCACTCACTCATTGTAATCCCCAAATAACGATATTACACCTGCATTTTTTAATCCAATTTTTTTCTATGTGATAAAAGAGGTTTAATTGCTTTCAAATCAATTTGTTCTTATATTCAGGTGCCATTCCAACAATTTCAAAACTCTAGCATCCGAATTAATTTAGAAACAGTTAATGCATGTCATTCTATTCATTTTCAAAACTCTAGGCATCCGAATTAATTTAGAAACGGTTAATGCATGTCATTCTATTCATTTTCTCTTTTTTAACACTTTGTAACTGGTCGAAAAGTGTTTGCGAATTTGTTTGTCTGCCCATCTGTATGTCTGCCTTTCTGTACATTTTGCAAACGTACTTCACAAATATTCAACAAAATTACTCATCATTTTTTTCATACGGCATAAACTTTACATTTATTACAGCGTTTTCGTATAAATCGAATTCGATACTACAGCGATTGTACAGTTTAGGCACAAACGCTCGTGCAATGATATAAAAGGAATATTTTGTGCATAAGGTACAGAATAAAATCTCATGGCGACAGGGTGTTCATATCGCTAAAACATGCAGAAACAAGTCTATATAGAGTTGATGTGTGCAGAAAACAGAACAGCTCCCACAATGAATATTTCTATGTTAAATTTACGATAGTCATTATGATGAAAATTTGAACTGCTAATTACATACGGAGGAAATTATATCTTATTTTTTCCATTTATTAATAAAATACAGTGAGTTAAAATCATTTACATTTTGGAACACACTGTGAGTTTTCTCACTTCAAAGTTTTAATAACATGGATATACAAAACTTTAATGGCGCTCCCTTTAATTTTTAATTCTAAGAACCTTTTTCGGATTTCCATAATACCAAATTTTAATTTGCTAACAAAATCATGGATGCACACTCATGCAGCATCATAAAGTTGCTTTCTGGGTGTTTTTTCAACTTTTAAAACCGCACTTTTGATTTTGAATGAATTTCTCTATGTCAGTTCATATTTTCTAAGTTTTAAAGTCATAATAATCTAAAACAAATAGTTTTACATTGAGGGTAACGTGGGAGTTAAGATTTTTAAAAGTGGAGTCTGAGGTGGGGGTTGATTGATTGCTCCCAAAGCTAACCACGAATTTACTAATCCCCCCTCTTCCCCCCAAAAACAGAAACTTTACAAATTTTTAATGATTACTAATGCACATTAAAATGTTAAAATAGCATTCTGTTGAATATTTATTTTGTAGACAAATCTGATGATTTATTTTGCAGGTAAACATGATTTTTTAAGCAATCAAGTAATTTTTACTTTCAGAGAAAATATTTCTACATTAGAAATTTGTACAAATACAAATAATAGGTTAACCACTTCATAGAGCTCTAGCGCAAATTCTACTGCTCCAGAGAACCAAAATAAAAGGGAGACGCTGTATAACTTATATTAATGTTCAATAAGTTTACATATTCTATTATCCTGCTATGATCCATCTATGTCTTCAGATAAATATTATATAGATATGTTCCGATGATATGCTAAAATAACTGCTGAATATATATTTCTTGATTCTTTCCAAATTTCTTTTTTTTCTTTTTTTTTTTTTTTTTTTTCCGATCAGAATGCCTGATCGAATATCTCTAACGCAGCCGCAAACTCTTTCGTAGGTAAGAAAATATCATTTGCGATAATAGAACGTTTTTTGAAAATTGAGAAGCATCTTGCGCATTTATTATAGGATTTTAATTATTTGTGTGAAGGCATATTGAGTATTAAAATGCCTAAGCCTATTGAACATATATTTGAGTGCTACATTTCTTAATGGGTTAAATATTTCATATCAGAAATGGAACGTGCATCATGCTTTCAATTTTATGTGTAGCTTTAATTTTATTTCAATCGAAGCAGTTGAACGTAGTCTAAAGTCTTAATCCCTTAAAGTGACTAACTTATTTCTTGCTAATCCTGTATAAATACTCTTTTGCATGGCAGTATCGTTTTAATATTCATGAGCAAAAACAAAAAAGAATCCGCTTTTATTTATTTTCCCTTTTTGGAGGTTTGGAGATTTTTTATATTTAAATAAAAAAGATTCTAAAAGAAAAACACTTTATCAGTTTTTACGTAGAACAAATCTCATAATGGGATTACAATTTATTGGCTGAAACTTTTTCTAATAAATGATAGTAAAGTTTTTCTCCGGTTTTTTGTCTCAATAGAGAGTTTTCTATAGCTTTATTCGAGATAGCCATGCATAATATTGGAGTAAAATGAGAAGAGGTGTGTTTTAATCTTCGGATATGGACTTCTTTTTGCACATTTCTTAAAATTGTAGTTTGAATTGATTTAAATATTATATATTGTTTAACATTAATCAAAGAAGCTTCAATATTTTATTCTAAAATTTAGATATACAAGTCACTAAAAAGTTTTATAAATTTTAAAAGCAGAAATTAGTCACACTTATTTTAGTGTTACATATTTTAATCAATCCATAGACTTCATTAACATTAAAAGAAGTAGCACATTTTTTTTTTAAATAAAAAATTGATAAAGTATTTTGACGTACGTATTGAACACGTATTTTGAATACAGTCATTCAGGATAACTTTAAACCATAGGTTCAACCAATTTTCAAAAACACGTTGTAACTTTCCACCACGTCCCAATTTTCAATATTTTTGGCTTCAAAAGGCTGGATAAAATCCAGAACTGTGGTCTGTTGGCAAAGTTCTATGCTGGAATTTTAATTCTTTAATTTGGAAAATAAATTAGCAATATTGATGATCCAACTATTATTATGAAGTACTGTTTTCTAGTTAATTTTTAATGCTTTTTTGAAGTTGTTGTAATCCAAATATAATTTTTTTTGCAAGTAACAATATACTCATTTATCAGACACATAATTATTTAAATGTTGTTAATATGTTAATATTTTGTGATTATTTATTTATTAATAGTTAATAAAATGTAAAATAAGAATGAATTATCGTTTTACCCCATTTTCAGCATAACATTGAGCTGGCTCAAACTTGGGCGTAGGTTTATATTTTACAGATTTTAGGTAATAGTGTCAAAATTTTCCTATATTTGTACACATATTTTATATAAATGTCAAAAGTGCGCATTAGATATAACATGTAAATATTTTCACAAATATGTGTAAAATGCATAAAATTCATTTAAAGCATTATTCCGGGCGGAGCTACTTAAATTTGACATTTCATAACGTTTGATATTTTTTATTCGTGTTTAAATAATATTAATACTATTATGTATTCCTTTATCCTCTTAACTGTGTTGCCCGAACTGACTTCTGGCAGGAACTCTTTTCACGCTTCGTTACATAAAGCTTTCTGACACCACTAATTTTTAGCTGAAAATTTATCTTTATTGATTGGCAGATGTTTTTCGATTAAGTAAAGCAACTATTTTAGTATTGAAAATGTGGTTTACAGCCCCTATTTTTAATTCATGTTGTCGTAAACAATGCCACAGTTAAGGGGTTAACTATATATTAGTTAAAGCGCTGAAAATTGCTTTCCACTACATTTTTCTGTTTTTATGAACAATAAACTGTTCTTTTTTATTTCGAAATATTCATGGGTTTCTCGTTACACTATTCTTATGCATAATATTTGTTGTAATATTATAAACTAGCGGCCTTCGCCCGCTACGCTGGTCGGTTTATCTAAAGAAATCTTGAAGAAGTAGTTAGATAAGGTTCAGACATACATTAAAAAAAAAAAAAAAAAGCAAGTCGATCATTCAAAAAACGTTGGGAAATATCAAATATTTACTGTAATTTTTTAAGAAAAACAAAGTTTCGAAAAAAAAAATTAAATCGAAAAAAAAATTACACTGACATATTAATGCAAGGAAATTTTCCCAGAGAGAAAATTCGCCTTGAATACAATATTTCAAATTCTTTTAATTGCTTATAGGCGTTAATGCCAACATAGTGAAAAAAAATTCCATGCTGGGAATCGAACCCGGGCCATCAGTATGGCGCACTGACGTTCTACCGACTAAACCACATGGAACGACAGCCAGCTTGAAACTTTCTCATACTTAAGTAGACTGGCGAAAACATAACGATAGCGCGTTTTAAAATCGCACAGTGACATCTATTGGATTTTATATGTACTAAAAAACGTTATGTACTAAAAAACGTGAGCAGCGCACCTAATAGTTTCTTTTGTTTCTTTTTGTTACTTTTTTGTCTGTTGTCCGATTTTGATGAAACAAAGCCTATACACTGCCCGGGAGTGTGCATTCTTCATTAGTGAAAACCGCATAAAAATCCATTCAGTAGTTACGAAGATAACCTCGAACAAACAGACAGACAGACAGACAAAAAATTCAAAAAAATTTTTTTTGTGTTTCATTGGTTTTCTTTTATCGCCCTGACTCCATTTTTGTCAATTATCTTCAATGTACAGACACACCGGGTCCTACTGTTTTATTATATGTATAGATTATACACATCTTGTGATATTGGGAAATGTAAATTAGGAGTCTTTACATACATGAAAATATTTTTTTTTTTTGGGGGGGGGGTTCAAAGTTGTCCTAACTATAATACTACATGGCTGGGTAAGTTTTTGAACCAGGTTCAAAAGTTATTTTTATTGCTTTTATAATTATTATTCCTTAATTATTGATAGTCATATAATAATATAGGATCATTTCTTCTCTTTTATGCCCCTAATTGCAAAAATATTCTTAAAATAAAAGTCATGAATCTGAAAATAGAGATCATGCGGGTCAAACCTACCCTTAATGACTGTATTGTTTTTCAAAATTTTCGATCTTTTATGTACTATAAAGCTGCTACCAATATTATCAAAATACTTCATGTGAAATAATTTAATAAAACAATAATAAGACAATAACAGTAAAAAGAGTAATAATATATGTCGATGTAATCGTATGACTGTGAAAAAAAAGTAGAATCAACTAGTTCTTTAATCATTCCTTTGTGACTGAATCTCTGTTTTTCTTACCCGTTTTTCTACCATGATGTCGTGTTGTCGGGTTTAATCTATGTAAATATAAGTGAGTAATGAAGCATTATAATGGAGGAATCTTAAATTAGATTTTTAAATGGCAGTTTTAAATATTCCTTAGAGATTAATTTAATAATCATATAGTTTGAAGTAGACATATGTTTGAAGTTATATCGTTCATAAACAGATTTCCTTACAGGACAAAGATAGTTCATAGTTTTGTCACAGATAGATACTTTTGATAGAATTTTTTTCAAATACACATTCATTTATTCAGCAAATATTTTTTAAATAAAGATCAAGAAATCGACGTTACTAAATCATTCTGTGCTGCGAATGATATTTATTTAGAGAGGCAAGCGTGAACTCTCTAGCAAAGTGTTTCATCAGAATGACAGCGGTAGCTTATAGCTTGTTCAGACTGCTTATACGAGAAACTCTTGTAATAAAAGTCATACACTTTGACACTTTTAGTAGATTATGAATGATTGGCGAGAATGTGCTCCAACTAGTTAAAAAACATATAACTCCTTGCATATCTTTTAGAACATATTTATCTAAGCCTGGTTCTCTAGTATTAATTATTTTTGTATTTTAGCAGTTTTAGTAATTTTTATTTCAGACTGATTTTTATACAACACAATTTTTTAACACAAGTTTAAAGTAAGCAACACAAAGTAAGCAATTATATCCCACATTTTTACTTATAACCGGAGCTTGCCATTTCATGCCTCCGATTGAATATATTCGTTCATAATGTGATGTAAAATTTTATGTTATTCCCTTTAACGCAATAAAAATAAAATTAGAAATTCGGTTGGAAATGCAAAATAAATACTTAACACTAGAACCGCCATAAGGGGTCAAAATGACCCCTGCCAGAATGGTAATAATCGATTCGAACCAGAATATTCTTCATAAGGCATGTTAAATACATGCAACA
This sequence comes from Maratus speculifer, assembly GCA_964019185.1. Lineage (NCBI taxonomy): Eukaryota > Metazoa > Arthropoda > Arachnida > Araneae > Salticidae > Maratus > Maratus speculifer. The sequence goes on from OZ025293.1 coordinate 290,503,072, forward strand.
CAAAAATAGACTAATTAAATAAGTTAAGTAGTTTAAAATTAAAATTCTGGTGTGAAACACTTTTTATAAAACTTCAGTAAAATACCCGGCTGTTTTAGTGTTAAATTGAATGATTACAGAATTTTTAATACAAAAAAGAGTATGTCACTTATAAATAAAATATAATAGAATAATATCTATCAGTTTAAACAATATTATGATATAATTAATACTTATCTCACATATATGTAATGTTTTTTATCATTGATTTTTTATTTTTACAGTGATGTTGACTCCTACACGATTAGGTTTCAGATATGGGATACAGCCGGACAAGAGACTTACAAATCAATGGTGAGAAAAAAGTTACTTTCAAACTTGTTACTTTTATGCCATGAATTTATTATATCACTAGCGGCCTTCGCCCGCTACGCTGGTCGGTTTATCTAAAGAAATCTTGAAGAAGTAGTTAGATAAGGTTCAGACATACATTAAAAAAAAAAAAAAGCAAGTCGATCATTCAAAAAACGTTGGGAAATATCAAATATTTACTGTAATTTTTTAAGAAAAACAAAGTTTCGAAAAAAAAAATTAAATCGAAAAAAAAATTACACTGACATATTAATGCAAGGAAATTTTCCCAGAGAGAAAATTCGCCTTGAATACAATATTTCAAATTCTTTTAATTGCTTATAGGCGTTAATGCCAACATAGTGAAAAAAAATTCCATGCTGGGAATTGAACCCGGGCCATCAGTATGGCGCACTGACGTTCTACCGACTAAACCACATGGAACGACAGCCAGCTTGAAACTTTCTCATACTTAAGTAGACTGGCGAAAACATAACGATAGCGCGTTTTAAAATCGCACAGTGACATCTATTGGATTTTATATGTACTAAAAAACGTTATGTACTAAAAAACGTGAGCAGCGCACCTAATAGTTTCTTTTGTTTCTTTTTGTTACTTTTTTGTCTGTTGTCCGATTTTGATGAAACAAAGCCTATACACTGCCCGGGAGTGTGCATTCTTCATTAGTGAAAACCGCATAAAAATCCATTCAGTAGTTACGAAGATAACCTCGAACAAACAGACAGACAGACAGACAGACAGACAGACAGACAAAAAATTCAAAAAATTTTTTTTTGTGTTTCATTGGTTTTCTTTTATCGCCCTGACTCCATTTTTGTCAATTATCTTCAATGTACAGACACACCGGGTCCTACTGTTTTATTATATGTATAGATTTGTTGAGATCTTAAAATCATTTTTGCAGAAAAAAATAATTGATGAATTATGCATATGTTTTTAATATTGAATAGTATTGTGATTTGCGAAAATTTCTGATATCTAAAATATGATACTCAAAATATCATCAAATTTGACCTTTGTTTATATTTATTTATTGCCTTTGAATCTAAGTAATTATTTAAAATGATATCTGTATGAATGCTACGATTAGCTTAGTTATACCCAAAACACTAAATTTAACCTTTCAAATCTTTATCTTCACCCTTGTATAAAATTAAATAGTTACCTAACATGAAGTCTGCGAGTTTTGTAGCAAATTATGACCGAAGACTTTGTTATCAATTATTACTTTTATTATTATCAACTATTTTATTATTATTTATTATTATTTATTTAAAAATATTTTTTAATTAATTATTTTATTTTACAGTTATCAGTTCAAGTTATGACCCTATATGTTTCATTTCATGCAATTTAGTAGTGTGACCTTAGAAAAAGTAGTAAGATGACCTTAGAAAAAGAAGTAGTATGACCTTAATTCATTTTTAGTGGGTCTAAACAATTTGCATGAAATCTGTTGCAACCATGTCATAGAATTCGAAATGCATAAACTTTTTCTAGTAATCATGGAGTGACAAAATTTTATAGAATGGGTTTGTAACAGGATTTTTTAAGCTTTCATGAGAGTAAAATCTGTAGCATTTTAAGCTTTGTATTTTTTTTATGTCGCAAAATTATCATCTTAAAACGTAACATCTGTTTTAAATCAAAAATTGTAGAAATTACGTGAGGTACAATCTTCAAGTTTGAAGACGTCAATAGTTTACGAGGCTAATTAGTCATCTAAGACATCTTTCATTCTACTTCTTTTTCTCTTATACTAGGGAGTCAACCGAATACACTTGAAATTCGCAAATTATTGAGTACAACTTTGCGTCTTTTTCTATCATTCTGTTAGATTTAAGACTGATGAATCGACTGATACGCAATCTGTGTGGTAATACATAATGTTTTGCGTACTGTCCTTACTATAAAGAACAACTATTTCGAAATAAATGACCTATTCCTTTGTCTAATTTAATGGCTTAAAATTAGTAATACAAAATATTAAATATAATTTATAATACGAAGATTATTTTTCGGAAACAGTGGCACTGTATTCTTTAAATATATTAAAACGTTTACGGACCCAGATATCCCTTTGGTCGTTTCGATCTACCCTTATCTTGACTTTAAATAGGCAATCATGCCAATTTCATTCATCTTTCTGCTCGTGAAATCTATAAGAATTTTTGAATGATCGCTTTCTCTTTATTGCATGACAGATATTCTGTGACTGAAGAAAACGATGGTTATTGTTTCTGATTTCTAATACGCAATTTGAAAAATAATAACATTAAAAATGCTCTAATTTGGCAATAACGATTGATCAACCAATTCGGAATAATCCAATCTTCACACATCTCTAGGAAGTTTAATGGAATATATTTCTTTCAAATCATTAAAATTTAATACAGTTCTGTGCAGATGGTGAAGCAAAAATATACAATTAGAGTGTATTGTATGATTTTCGTCCGCTCATTTATCATTTCTTAATATTTTAAGTAATCTATATTAAAAGAATGAAGCCAACATATCTTCATTATTACGGAGTCTGATATAAGACGAACATATTTAAAACCGGAAAGTGTATATCAGGCAACGTGTCTTTTTCTATAAAGTTTTTATTATATTCTACTTAAAACTTTTGATCAAAAGAAAATTTCCAGTTGAAAACATGCTTGTCTTGGATTAGAATCCGGAATAATTAAAATATGCTGATTTATTCTTAACCTTCCTACCCTGTTCAAATCTTACTCAATCTTGATAAAAAAATTTCACACCATAATTGCTATTTAAAACATTTTAATACATTTGATTGGCATATTTCTCTGAATCTATTATTTAACTTTCTTTATGAAAAAAGTTCTTGTGTTAATCATCTAAAACAAATTATAGATATGAGTCGATTAGACCCATTCAGGGTAGGAAGGTTAAAATGTGTCTGTTCTTAAAATTTTAACAGCGCGACTTAAAAATTTAAGTTTCATAACGACTGCAGGATGATGTGGCAAACAAAAAAATATATGAGTTTTGTTGGTATTGGTTATTTTTTACTTTTACTTTTACTTACTCTTTCATCTTTTGCAGCTGCCCATGTATTATAGAAAGACAAATTTAGCAATGGTGGTATATGACATCACATGTATTGAAAGCTTCAACAGCATCCCAGGTTGGATTGATGGTAAAATATATTTGGAATACTGCATACTAAAAGAAAAAAAATCCTTTTGAACTTACATAAACTAAAAATTTACCTCAGTGCAGCGATCGGAAAGATGCATAGCAGTGAGCTTATTGACATAGATAAATGTCAATAGTATTCTTCTTATTTAATGACATAATTTCTTGTATTTAATAAGGCGAAAAATACTATTAAAATATAGTGGCAAAAGTTACCCTTTTCTGTGCATCTTTTTTATCACTGCTTTCACACGAAAGTGAGATTTGGAGCAAAATTTTCCTTTTTTTTCTCTAGAAGTATAAATATAGTTTATATAGCAACTCCTCCAAAAGAGAAACTAGTTAGATTTAATCTGGTGCAGCTAAAGAAGTTAATATTTTTCTTTAAAATAAACTTTGATAAATTTTTTGTCTTAAAGAAAATCATAAATGGCTCTCTTATTTTAAAAAAATCCCTGTCGGCAGAGTCTATAGGCGGAAGTAGATTTTATTAGGTGCTCATTTCAACAACAAATAAGCGAAATTTGACTCAAAATGCTCACTTTGACAGCTTTTTTTAGATATATTCTGACTTTATGAAAAAATCGACCAATATGACACATTATATAGTTCCTAAATAAGAGAAAACTGTCAATTGAATGCATTTGTGGGCAAAATTGAATTTAAAGAAGGAGTCAGTAAATGAGTAATTTGCTATTTGAAAAAATCCCCAATTCTTCATTCACGTTCGCTTTGGTAAATTCTGTTGAAAATGACCATTTTGATAGCATTTTTTAAAAATATATTTTGCCTTTATCAAAAAATGGCCAATTTGTCACATTATCTAGTTACTAAAAAAACAGAATCTGTCATTTGGATGCGTTTACAATCAAAAATAAATTTTAAAATGAGTCAGAAAATAAGCAATTTCTTATTTGAATACTTATTCATTTGTTCCATCACGATCGCTTCGGGAAATTCTGTTTAAAATGCCCATTTTCAAAGTATTTTTTGAACTATATTCTGCATTTATCATAAACTGACCAATACGTCTTATTATACAGTTCCCAAATAAGAGAACTTGTCATTTGGATGCGTGTAAAATAAAAAATGAATTTAAAAATGAGTCAGAAAATAAGGAATTTGTTATTTGAATACCTCCTCAATTTTCTACTAAGATCGCTTCGAAAAATTCTGTTCCAAATGCCCATTTTAAAAGCATTTTTTGAAATATATTCTACCTTTATCAAAAAACTGTCCAATACGTCACATTATATAGCTTCCAAATAAGAGAAGCTGTCATTTTGGTTCTTTTAACATCAAAAATGAATTTAAAATGAGTCAGAATGTAATCAAGTTGGATTTGAGATTTTTTTCTTCAACTCCTATTTTTGTTTAATTTATTTTAGCTATAAGGATTGGTCCTATAAAAAAATTGTCAGTGTAAAAGTTGTAGATATTTTTAAGAAGATGTAAAATAAATTTAATCGGTTTTAATATGTTAAGAATTGACGAAGTTTTAGATTTTTTTCCTCCCCCCCCCCCCATTTTTATTTTCGTTTTTATTTTTTTCGCAATAAGAGTTGCTTCTACAAAAAACTTGTAAATACAAAAGTTTTAGATAATATTAAGAACATTAATAAAAAAAATTGGATTTGGTATCTTGAGAACTGACAAAGTTATGATTTTTTTTCTCCCCAAAACCCTGTTTTTTGCGCCCCTTGAGCCCATTTTTAATTTTATCAAAAATCTGTTATGCATAAATTTTTATCCCATTTTTTAGAAGTAATGTAAACTTTAAACTGATTCGATATCTATTTTCATTAAGACGTTACGGGGGTTTTCTGTTTTCACAAAACCCTCCCTATTTCGACCCCGTTGGTTCGATTTTGCCCATTAACGAACTTGAGCGAGATTTTATGCCCGTTGATTTTATGCGTCAGTTTGGATGAGATTTGAGAAGAATTATAGAAGTTATTACGTCTGTAAAAAAGTGATGTATATATAAGTATATATATATATATATATATATATATATATATATATATATATATATATATATATATATATATATATATAACTTTTTTACTGATGGTAGTTTTGGAGGCTAGGGGTCATGATTCTTGTAGATCTGCAAAATGTTTTCGTAAATTCTAGCATAGAGCGACCCCAATTTTCATCCTAAATCCATCTAACTTATTCATTAAGTATAAATAGAAATCTAAACTATTAAATAGCACAAACGAAAATTGCAAAATTTTGAACATATTGCAATTTACGGATGTTAAAAATGGCCATTAGAGGTAGCATTTTCTCATTAAAGAAAGAGAAAACAATATAGGCATCAAGCTTCTGATTTAGGAAAGAAAAGAAGGAACTCTTTATTTATGTATTCCATTTCATATAATGTGTATGACTGAGAAACATACGCTTGCCATTATTCAAATATATAGGCAAGATAATTGAATAAACGCAACCAACATTCATCAATTCTTCGATAAAATTCATTTGTAATCAATTAAATGATAAAATTTCGTATAAATTTCCATTAATCACGATGGAAATATTTTCAACATGAAGAACAAAATCTCCAGTCACAATTTTAAAGAAACTTATGTCATAATCACATAGTCAAAATTTGCAAATGTTGGTTCAGGTTTTTTGAAAATATAATAATAGTTTAGCTACTTAGTTTAATATTTTTTTTCTGCAAACACTAAATTTTTATCAACAACTTTGATTACATAGAAGAAGCAGTTTTAATAAGTAGATACTATTTATTTTAAGATGAAGTGAATCAGACACATATGTAAAAAATGCTCCATAAATCAAAAGAGCACATTTTCTTTTCTTGCATAATTTAGAAATATAGATTAGAATAAGTACTGTATGTTCATAAAAAAAACTTCGAGTGTCCTAAAGTTTAATTTTACTGCCTAATTCTCTAAATTTTCATTGAATTACCTAAGATTTTCATAATTAATTTAAAAAATTAACTATACTATATACTTTTTTATATTCTTATACATATTTTTATACTCAAAAGTTGCCTTACTAGAAACAATTGAACCAAAAATCTCTTCCAAAATTTATTTTCTGTGTCATATTATACTTGCCAAAATTTCCTTTTTTTTCAGTGAAATAAATATATTTTGAACCAGAATGTTTAATAAATGTTAGGAAAATCCTACCTCCTAGAAACAAGAAACATATTTGAAACATTTTATTAAATAATTTTTCTGGTTACTCTATACATGTTTTTTTCTGTTTAAAAAACACTAGATTTGACAAATATATGTTGTCTTAGCGAAAATCCTTTATTTATTTATTTAGAACTGGAAAAGTACGGAGAAAGAGACTGTATAATTTGTATCATTGGAAACAAACTTGATTTAGAAGAAAAGAGAGCTGTAGACAGAAGCCGAGCTGCCCAATTTGCTAAATCTATTGGAGCCCTTTACTATGAAACATCAGCAAAAAACAACGAAGGTATTTAATATAATCATAATTATAAAAATTTGTGAAATACACAAAAAATATTACATTACTAAACAACAAAACTTTAAACCTTACTTTGGTATATTTCCATATGTACTATTAATAAATTAGAATTATTGTGTGCTTTTAATTTATTAACAAGTTATTATTTTTTTTAGTCTAAAATTCTTTCTTTGTGCTTGCAGTCGCCGGCATTATCTAAGAATTTCACTTAAGGGGGTTCGGGATAGATTTTAAAATAACTTTTATTTATAGAGTTAAAAAAAAAATGTGATGGTTAAACATATCATTCCTTAACAAAATCATATAATAAAATTTTTCACGAATTAAAAAATTATATATATTTAAAATTTATATAAAAAATGAGATAATTTAAAATTATTATAACTAGAAATTTTTTTTTTTTGTAAAATTTCTATTTTTTTCATTTAAATAAACAGAAACATATAAGCTTTAATTTTAATTCAGCATTTTTTAGGTATTAATTTAAATAAAAATTAAAAAAATTAAATGTAAGGATTTGAAAAAAATAATGTAATTAAAGAAATCATATTCTTTAAAGTAAATATTTTTTTTAATAAGGAAAATTAAAGCAAAAGAATTGAAAAATGTATGTTCCAAGTTTGAACGAATTATCTTCAATGATTCTTGACTTATAAGAATTTAAATGAGAGAATTGGTGAAAATTTACATCATGCAGAAAAATGCATTTTCGCAAGAAGTTGTTTCCATAATAACAATTGCTTGAAAGCTAGATTTTGAAAATTAGTCATAACTACCTCAAACGTATGCGTATAGGGAAAAGAGAAAATATAGTGGTTATAATTTCCCCACTAGTGTTCTTAATTAACCCAGATTTTTGTGATTGTGAGATTTTCATAGGGTAATTATAATCATACTTTTAATTAAAAAAAAACAGCTATGAGAATTTAAACGTTAAAGATGTGTTCTTAAAGGGTAAAAGTTACTTTCTATGTACTAAAAAATCACTTTTCCAAATAAAGAAAAGTAAAATAATAATAATAATAATAACAATAACAACAATGTTTAAAATGCACAAAGTGGTCACAATTACCCCTCCTGACCCTATTCTGAATGAACACATTTCAAAAATATATAGTAAGTTAAGTATACAGTAAAGTTTAAAAAATTTCTTTTATTCAAAAAAGCAAACATTTCCTCTCGAATTTAATTCAGTATGTAATATTCATATTTTTCATGTAACAATCAATTTATTTCTTACTAAAAATATGTCTAATATGTAATAATTTTTATACTCTATTATTCTATAATTGTTAAAACATCAACCATTATTTCATAACCCCAAATGCTCCTGCAATTACGTTTAAATTTCCAAGCTTTCTGAATAAGAAATTTAACACGCTTTACCAATCCCCCATTTGAAAAAAAAACCGTTTCTTCATTTTAAAATCTCTCTCTAGAAATAGGGGCATAGTTTTATAAAAACTCCTTTTCTCTGATTACGGAAATTTTCTGTTTTAGAACGGAAAAATAAAAGAACGGACGTTTCTTCAATTCTCGGATATACACTGCTAACAATGCTGCCAATAAGTGAATTGAAGAAAGAATTTCTGAGAATGTAACGCATCTACAATTAATACAAATATTTCAATTTCAAAAAATATTCATGAAAAAATAGAAATAGTTTCCTAAATATGACGCTTCTTTGTATGAGACGTTTTCTGTGTGAGGTCAAAATTGTTCTAAACAAACGGTCACTATGTTTTGTTGCCTATTTCGTTTGTGTGTCTATCTACGTGTTTTATTTAATACTTTTGATGAATTGGTGATATTTTCTACCATTTATATTAAATAGGGAATGAAATACAGCGACCTTTTTTTTGTTGTCGTTTTTTTTAATCGGTTATTTTTCTTTTCAAAAGAAAACTTCGTGACTGGCATCACGACGTAAAGCGTCTAGAAAATGACGTTGTTTTTACGTAATCATAGTAGATTTAGTTTTTATAAATTAAAAGGCAAGTGTTCATTTACGTATTATGCTATACTCATTTAAGTATAAGTAGAGTTTCACTAAATTCCATTTCCCCATTTGGTTGATTTTTCTTCATTCTTTTTTCGGCATTGTCTCGGGGAAAAGTATACTTTTCTGTTACGCGCGTCAAAGGGAACTTTCATTCTTATTTATAAAGCCGGTTGATTTTAGTATGATTATGTAAAGTCATTTTTCTGTTGTTTTTTTCCGGAAATTATTATGATATATGGTGCACATGCTCACAGTTCCGTTATTGTGATCGCTCATTGTTATATCATTTTTAATTATTTTACCCGCATGGCCTATTCGTGTTTTTCTCAAAATTCGAAATTTTCAATGCCTGATTGACGACATTAAATGGATGTTTTCTCGCTTACATAAATTTTGTGTAAGTACTGCATGTGCCTTCTTAATATGTAATGTTTTATCGTCTAAGATGTTTAAAAAATAATATGTGAACGTTACAGTCCCTTTACAATTTTGCTGAAATAATATATAACACTTTGACCGCCATATGAATCAAATATGATTCGCACAACATTTTACGATGCGTTGCGTGAATCATATTTGCTTAGCACGAAAAAGAGAGCCTTTATAGTTCACGTGCGATTCATATTTAAAGGAAATTCTTATGTGTTATAATGGGGCTGGTTAGTATAGCTAGCGCAGCAGAACTTAAATTACGTCTACACAACGCTCCCAATTTATGAAATCCCAATATTTATCGTGACATACTGGTTACGTTGATAAATACAGTAAATTGACAGAATATTACATGTTGAGAAATCAAAATTTGTGGGATTTAGATTACTATAATAACAGTTTTATAATTACTCAATTAAGGTTAATTTAAAATATATCTCGTAAACGCATATAACTAAGTAAATATTAGATAAACGTACATAATAATTCGTACGAGTCTTGATTATGTTTGAACTTGACTGAAGTGCAATTCATGTATTCAGTGCACAACCCATCATCATAGACTACTTCTCAGGTTGCGCGGTGCTCACATGATTCTCATTTAACCCTCCTTAAAATAGAAAACTAATTATGAAATATTATATGATGTCACTTTCAGCTAATTTCAAAACAAAAAATAGTTGACTCAGATAACATAAAATTTTTAATCATTACGGTGATCAATACGTGTTAGTAAAATATAAATAGAATTGTTAACTTTTTTCACTGTTTCATCAATATTTTCTTTTTTCTTTGTCTGTTTAGGAATTGTAGATGTCTTTGTTTTAGTCGCCAGGCAATTGATAAATTTGTACCATCGGCGAGGATCATTTGTTTCATCTACTGCAAGTAGTCTTACTAAATCTCAAGTAATGCTTGAAGAGGAAGAAACAACGAAAAAAAAGAAAGGATGTTGTTCTTGACAATATTTCTACTAACATTAAACACAGGGCTGACAATTTAACTTGAAAATTACATTATATGAACTGCTATCATTTTAACTCATGTGTTTTTGTAAGAAACAAATCATCACACCATATTTTAAAGAACTTTTATTATAAAATGAATACAATAATGAAACTAAACATGTGCAATGAACAACAAATTATTAAGTTCAACAAAATGTAATGCAAATTATGAAATGAAGCAAAGCGTGAAAATATTATGATATGCAACAAAATGTGATAACGTTTGTAACATACAACGAGTGATAATCATTACCATGCACAATGTAGTGTGATAACAATTAAGAAATACAATAATGAATACAATAATGTGATACTTGTGAAAATACAAGAAATAGAATGACTCATAAAAAGTGTACAAAATGTATTATAGCAGTTGCAATGTAACAGTGTGTTGACCACGATAAGTTGAATGATAATCTTGAAAGAGCTTTGATGCTCCTAGAAAAGGAAGAAGTTCAAAGACACAAGTGCTGAAGTAAACGAGTTATTTAATGAAAAACTATATACTAATTTTGATCGTAACTTCTTTAACAAATACCTTCATCTAAATCTGTGTTTTTCATCGGTCAACTTATTGTGGATAGGTAAGAGCATCTTCAAAGCATCCTAAACGTACAAATTAATGGAATTGAAAGATATAATTCCTGAATGAATTATTTTTATATTATTTTTGTTTAAATATATTTTTTATATTGTAGAAATAAAAATTTATTCTTTTACAAATGTGATTATTGCACTTACACACAATATATGATGTACTGAAAAATATAAAATCATTTTACATGCTATTTAACACTAGAATGCCCGAAAGGAGTCGATTCGACTCCAACCACGTAATTAAATTTCATTTCGAGCCAGAAATTTTTTCTTGAAATAAGTTAAATTCCAAACACGCAGATTTACGTTAAATAAATCAATTAAATAATTTCGAATAAAAATTCTGGTGTGAAATATTATTGTGAAACTTCAGTAAAATTCCCGGGCGTTCTAGTGTTAAACACAGATGAACTATCTATCATTATTTTAGTAAAAGAACTTTGTAGCTTAAAAATATACGTTTTGTGATAATATAATCACACAAAAAATACCATGTCACTAATTCAAAGCAAAACGATCGAATTTGAAAATCCTCCAGAAACAATATTAAAATAGAATATGATTGTATTTTCAACACTCTTTCAATGTTTTCAAAAACATTTCGATTAAATAGACTCATACAAAGAACGCAGTGGTGTTTATTTTTGAGTGCCACTATTTCCAAATAGTTATCTTCTTCATTTTTAAATCCCAAGGTTCTGCGATTTGATATTAACAATAAGCACCTCTACTCACCCTGTAGAATTCTATGCATTGCTATAATGTTATTCTACGACTAACTACCTTGAACAAATTTATCATTCGATAATTCTTCTTTGTGTATAATAATTTTATGACACAATATTCCGGAGAAATGATGTTATATGGTGTCCTTTTATTCATTGTATTGAACAGATGTAATTTTTACCATGACTTAACAGCATGACTGTCACTTTTGTCTAACGCTAAACAAAATATTCACATTTAATTAATAATGAGAGGTTTATTTTTAAGTAAATATATTTTCGATAAAATTATTTACGGCGTCTGCTATAAATTTTAAATTTTGTACAATGTCTTGTATTGAAAACAAGTGCATTGTTTTCTAAATACGAAAACGTTTTTATGTCAAAAGTTACCACAATTTCAATGCGAAAATTTTAAGCATCCCAAAACATTTTTTTAATGTATATTTTTTAATTTATATAAAAATGGCAGAGATAACTTCTCACAAATATCTCAATTTACAATAAAATTCACAAAAGCAATTAACAATCTTTTTTATGGCGATGCTAGTTTTTACTGATCATTTGTAATTGTTAATATGTTCTTTCTATAAATTTAGAAACCATCCCCCATTTATTCTCTTAAAATCTGATAATTTTGCATTACTGACGAAATCACAGAAAAAGTGTGAGCTATTTTTCTTATTAAAAGAACATTTTGAAATTTGTGTCTCTGTTTAATATCTGAAGTTTTTGAAATTTTAATTTTTTTATGTTGTTGAATTATATAAATTAAAAAAGGCAGTTAAATTTATAAAATCCTTATTATTATTACTGCACATTTTTTGGGATTACAACATTTCTTTATTAAGGGAGAGATATATCACAGAAATATATTTGAGCATCCTAGCAACAGATTTTTATATATAGAAACATAGAAACATACTTTGATTTTTCATTCAACTACATTTCATCTATGACCTCATTTCCAGATAAAGCCCATTAAATCCAATGTGTGAAGAAGTTCCAGAAAAAAATGTAAGTGTCTTTATCATTTGCAGTATAAATATCCTAAGATGAAATCTCGATAAGCATTTTTCCTCCGTATCTTTCATTAAATAAATTATCTTCTAGAAAGATTTGTTACTTCACATTTCTAAATTTGTCTTCAAAGTGTTTTAAATAAATAATGTGAATGAACGCTCATATTTCCATAAGTGCACAGTCACCAAAAGTCACTGAGTTATTTTTAAAATGAATAATTTTTTGAGTTTAGAACTTTTTTCCCCTCACACTGATAATGAGGAAACGTTGGGGGTTTATCGTACACATAATCATTTTTGAACAAAAATTAGCATTAGCAGTGGTAAAAAATTATTTTAAAAATTAATGCTATGTTTTTGTGCGATGAATATTTTGTGGGGTAAAGATAAAACGTAGCCTGTGTGTGAAGAAAGTCATCAAATAATCTATTGCTAATTATTATATTATTATATTAAATTTGCTATCAAAACCAATAAATTTAATAATAAGTTGCTTGCGTTTTATAAACATTTTCCAAGTTTTTGATTTTTTAAAAATATTGATACATTATTGAAGAAGCATAACAAGCTTTGTTTCGATATTAGGTCGATTTAATTAGACAGAATTTACCCAAGCAGAAAAAAATAATTCATACGGTTGAATTATGTGAAAGCAATCCCTCGCACGGTACTTTAATTTTTGTAAAATTATATGCATCTTAAAATTCGTTAAAAAATATTCATTTCATAGAGTTTATTAAATATTCTATTAAATTCAAAATATTAAAGATTCAAAATATTTCAAATTTATGAATTTTTTCAATTTTTTTAATTTTATTTAAAATTCAAAATATTTAGATTTCAAAATATTTAAAGCTAAAATATTTTTTAAGATAACAAGTTTTAAAAGCTTTGATAGCATTTGACATTTTCGAGTTATCTGATTCGTCGAGAAACATGTTACTCATAGATTTTCTTATAATAGGTCTATAAAAAATAATTTAACTTCTACTGAACAGCCAAAATTTAATAATATATTAATTAATTTGGTTTTTATGTCCTTTAACTTTCTTTCGTTAATTGAATTTAATTGAAATGATATATATATATATATATATATATATATATATATATTTAATAAAAACATTTTCTAAATAAACATCAAGATCTTTCATGTTTTTCTTATTAAAATGATTTAATAAAAATCGATAAAGATACTTTCATTTATATGCTTTTCAAGTTGCTAAAAACTAATTTCGTTTCAGAAAAGCAAATGTTAAAAACTTTTTTAAACTGCTTACGCTTTACATATATTAGCAAATCTCTCATATGGGATTTTTCATTTATTTGCATTTTTTCTTAGCACATTAGGGAAATTTTGGCACATTTATTCAAGGGGCACGTTGATACACTCCCTCTACTGCTCACAAGGTCATTACAGGAAGTTTCACAACAGCTCCAAGAGATGATGCTAGTATACACAACTACATACAGAACGTCTTGGGATGATTCAGTAGTTTGATGAAATGGGACGAGTGATTTATTTTTTTGCAGGTCATAAGTAAATTTGAGTTGTACAATTGCAATGGTATTGTACAACTGTTCCAGTATTCCCAACCCAAAAGAATACTCTCCCTGATAAGTAAAGCTACTGTTTATCAGTTCCTCATTCTTTATTGTTAGGTAAATTATGAAGTTTTGGATTTGAGACTCATATTATTCAAAATGGCTGCATGGAGCACATTGATATAGTCTATGTCGGGGCACATTGATACGCATCAATGTGCCTCATGATAGCTACAGACAACCTAAATCTTTTTCTAGTATGTTTTATTATTTTTTACCATATACTTCTTAATCCAACCATTTTCCGCCAAAAATTTCTTATATTAGTTTTTATTGAAGTGAAATAGCTCCAATTTGCTATATTAGAAAATTTTAAATTATTTTTGCAAACAGAAGACGTACGAACTTACCTAACAGCTAGTGGTAGTAGAACTAACAAAAGAAAAAAACGGCAGCATGGCAAATCTCGAATATCTATCGATTCTCCGAAGAAAAAAGTATTTCGACATGAGAAATGTTGAATAAGAGAAACAAGCTGTAGCACAGCAAAGGATAATATATTATAAACAGAATTTTTAATGTAAATATCCTTTATTTTCTGTTTATAAATCGGTTTATAAACAGAAAACCTGGTAATTTTTTCATCTTTCCTAAGAAAGAAGATAATGCTGGGGTTAAAGTACCAGATAGGACAAAGTTACTACAGTCAACAATCAGACAAAGAACAGCCAGATCATCAAGTCATGATACACTTAATTTTGATTGTTTTAATATTGCTTACGAATAAATTATGGGCGATTTGAATTTCTATAAATAAATATAAAATGGTTTGCTAACTCACTTTCTATGAAAAATATGTATTGGTGTTATTTTGTCTCCATTTTTTTTCAAACTTATCAAAGTGCCCCATGAGGTGTATCAATCAGCCCCGGAGATGGGGCACATTGATACAAATGATGTTTTTAGATTTTTTTTCAAATTACATGCAAAAATACTATATAAAACAACGATTTTACATTTTAATAGCACACTACCCAAGTTTTGCTAATACCACATAAAAAAATAATTTCAAATTTCTACTTTCTGGACAAAAAAAGTTCTTAGAAAAAACCGTATGAATGTGCCCCTGTTCCCCCTACTACTTTAAAATGCCCAGAAAAATGCATATTTGATTGTGTGTAAAAGAAACTTCCATATAAATATTTATGTGTAAAATAATAGCATACAATTCTCCACTAACTTTGAGAGCTGGTAAAAGTTTTTTTTTTCTGATTTAATAAAATGCATTCTACTTATTTCTGTAACGAATTGAATTCTTTAAAAGATAAGCCAGTTGAACTCTTCCGATAAGCCAGCTGAATCTTCCGATAAAGACATCGACATCAATATTACAATTATATTTCAGATCTTGTTCTGCAGTGCAAGCAGAAGATACTTAAGATAATCATTCATAAAAGAAAAGTCAAATTTTGATCTTTTAAGTTATTTTTCTTTATCTAGACTTCCATGAAAACCTGAAGAAACTAGTATTTTGGAAGCCACAGCCAAGCAATGCTAAATATTAATACTAGATGGAAGACATTTGGTTTCGAATATTTTCTATTCTTTTACAATAATGCATAACATGCTAATACAACATAATAATGAAAAAAAGATAAGACTAAAGCAAGAGTCGTTATGTCTGATCTTTGAGTATCACTATTTCTAAATAGCAACATTCGTATTATTCAATTTCATAATTTGTAATTTTTTATAGTTTAAATAAGGTAAATATTACTGTTCTGAAATAGTGATACTCAAAAACATGGACAGTACGACCAAAGTCTTTTTAGTATGCTTCATCCTTTTATAGATGCCTATGAAAGTGTGTTAATGTCAAATGTGTGGGGTTGAAACTAATGTCGGACGAGGACATTTTTCGATTTTGTGAAATCTTCAGGAGAATATTTGAAAATAACATACATGTGAAGATGAAAATTGTCTTTTAATTGTGTCGAAAATATTATTTTATACAACGACAGAAACAAAAAATTCTTAGAACATTTAAATCGAAAAATATCCGTCAGTTCTATTTATTAACAGAAAGCGACCTGTATTTCTGAAATTGCTTGTCAACAATATGTTGACGCTTTATAAACCGAAAAAAGTAGCGCTCGTCTAAATAAAAAGGAACACATATTTCACACATATACTAATATATGTGATTATCGTTCATAATGGCGCTGTCAAAATTTTAATAATACCTTTAGCTATTCTTGAGAACATAAAAAAGTCAGTGTTATTAAAAAAATATTTACATTAGAGAATCAAATATAATCCAAATATATTCTGAGAAATTATTGCACTCTTCATTAGTGTTTTGGTGTTTAAAGTAAAACGCTAAGTTCTGCAAATTTCACATTATTTCAAAGGCCATGCATTTCAAAGGTAAGGATGGATTTTAAATTACAAAGAAATTCTCTGATTCAAACCAAATTAATAGATTGGAATTTACTTCCACCAGTTATGTTATAGACAGAATTAAAAAAAAAAAAGAAAGAAAAAACTTGGAAGTGGACGTTTTTTAAAACATTTTTAAAAACATTTCTGGCAAACAAATAAGCGTTTAAAATATTATTTACTATTATTTATGTATCTCTCAAATACTTGACGGCTCAAGAGTCCTTTAAAATGTATCATTAACCTCCTAAGTCATGAGACAAATTTTACGACACACAAAAACTAGTTTAACCCTTTATCTACCGACGGTGCTTATAAGTAGCATTAAAATATCTTCTTATAAAATTCTTTTAGTACGTCAGGTAGTTGTAATACTGTTTAGACTGAGTTACAGATACATTACTTTATCTTGTTCCAAAAGCATTATTGGTTACACAAAACAAAAGTATTTTTAAAAGGATTATTTCTTTTGCCTTTGCATCTTTTCAGCTTTCTTGGCGCTGAGAGAGGGGGATGGGGATTTTTCAATGCGGAAATATTCTTATATTTATATTGTAAGAACATCATATTTGTACATTTTATAATTCTACAAAATACTAAGAAAATAATTAAAAATAAAAGATTTGAGTGGGGTTATAAAAATTGCACAAAATCCCAGTAAATTTAAATTTAATTAATCCTTCTAAATCCTTCAATCCTTCTAATCCTACAAATATTTAATAAATGATAATGTAGATCTCTTAATTTAGTTTTAACAATTTACGTAAAATGCTTTAGAATGTAAAATTTTCATGAATTCATATTGCGGTAGATAAAGGGTTAAAATTATTAAGCAACATTTCCAAAGTTGTATCAGTCTATAATAGTCTACATCAGACGTTTTTTATGATATTCACGCATTTAAAGAGAAAGTGTACAAGAAATTTTAACAATTCTAGAGGCCTTTTAATTTACTTAACCCCTTGAGCTCTGATGGTAGAATTTTCTACAACATAATTTTAATTCCGAAATGTCACAATTACACCAGAAAATGTGACCAAATTTATTTGAAAAATGTTTAATGCATTTTTTCGTGTTTATCGTTAACCGGTTTTTTTTTCTTTTCAAAATACTGGTGCCATAGTGACATTCGGAATTTTGAAGAAATTTACACCCGAGAGCTCAAAGGGTTAAAGGATGTTATTTAGTGACACCAACAGGCGTCATCAGGATTAAGGAGGTTATGTAGAAAACTAAGTGGATTACTCTAATAGAAAAAAAATTCTGCGTCAGTATTTCACTTATCGGAAATATTTACAATGAAAGAAACAATGCTGGTTCAATGTTGTATTTACAGTGAAAAGTTTTCAAGCAAATTGCACCATTACAAAAATATTCGATTTACATCGAAAATCAAAACATCGAAATATTTCTTGTCACCAATATTGTGAAAATGTAAACATCACACTTTCAGAGCAGTAGTTCATGCCTCTATTATCCGCAATATCACCAATACTGACAATTTTCAACATTGTCAACATTTTTCAATATTTGATTTATTTTTATTGCTTGATGACAATTGATTTCATGTTAAATTGCACTGGAATGAGCCACATAGTCCTTTTTTTTTTTTGCTTTTAACTTGATTCTAACATTTGTTCTTTCATATTAAAATGTATTCCTACTTATTCAAACAATATTATCGTAAAGCCAAGCAAGGAAAACAACATGTGTTATCTGATTTGTCTTTCTTGCTTCTACGTGTGCAGCCACAAAATCCCATACCGCTAGAAGTTATGGCTAATTTGGCATGGTAGCTGTTGTAACAGTCATGTTGTTGTACTAAGGAAGATGCTATATACTGAAATACTTCATCCACACCTGAAATATGGAAATATGTTTTGTTATAAATTATTCTAAGTACAATAAAAATGCTAATTATTTCAAAGAACTAAAATATTTCAAATTAAAAAAATCATAAAACTATAACAAGAGAAATCAGAGTGAATAAATATTGCATTTTAAAAAAATCTGGAAAAGATTTTTATTTTCAGCTGACTTAAAAACGAAGTTTTCGTTTTAGTCCGTTCTGTATGTATGTCCTCAATTTTCTCAAAAACCACTGAAAGGATTTGAAGGCAATTTTTCACATTATAATTCTACAACAAAAGGATAAGATTTAAGAAAAAAAAAGTCATCATCTATAGTTTCTTTTACAAAGCCGTAAAATTTGTTGATCAGGGCTTCCACTAATTTTTTTTCTTTAAACAAGCAATTTTTCAGAAAAATATTGATGCTAAGTTTTGGCGAAATTTGCAAGAAAAACGCGCTTTCAAGTAAGTTTCTACTAAATTCATAAGGAGGATGTTTCTTTGAGAAAAAAAAAATGCCGTTTTCAAGAAACAAACCTAGTGGGAGCCCTGGTTAATGTATGATTGCTTACTACTGCGTATCAAACTTTTGCATTGCTGGTAACAAGAGAGCTTTTATAAATAGGAGATTGGCCATATGATTTGACTGGTCGAGAAGTTTTTAAACATCTCGATGTTTGATGTTTGGATGTTTGATCCTGCCGTTATTGGCCTACTAGCGTTTGTTGGATTGTCTCACTTACTATTTTAGAACGTCTGATCTACGTCGAAATAAATTTTGATAAATTCCGGAATGATAATTGCAATTTTTATAAAATCTTCTAATATGGGCAAGGTCTACATTCATACAGTGGCGGTTAAAAGTTTCCGGCCAGTTAGTTTCTCTGATTTATTTACCAGAATGTTTCAGCGAAGAAGAAGCACTAGTGCTTCAAAAGTTAGGAATATGTGAATGATCTCTTACCACGTGATCATTTTGATTGGATATTAGAAACACTTCAAGTACAGGGGTAGAATTCGAAGTTCGCGTGTGCAAAAGTTTCCGGCCACTCATCATTCCTTTATTTCATTCTATCGGTAAAGTTTTTTTGGTGTGTTTGTTAATGAATAAACGTGAATAGCATAGTTTAAATTCAAAATTGAAAAGTTGAGCAATTATTGTTCGTCAATGAGTGATTAGTTTGTCGCTTAAGGGCCAATCTTCACGAGGTATTGCGGCAAAGTTATCGATCAGTAAATCGACTGTGAAAGATATTTAAAAATTATATAAAGAGGTCATGGCCTTCAGGACTATCTGAAGTCCATGAGACCCCGGAAAAGGATTAGTTTTGTACTCAGAATTATCAGGAGAAAATGAATTGATGACCCGTATAAAATTTTCGTTGCAATATCCCGCGATTTATGGAATGAAAATATTGCTGAAATAAGTCGATTTACCGTGTCAAGATGTTGACGTGATGCAGAACGTTATGGAACAGTCGGTGTTCAAAAATTTCTCATAGTTAAAAAAAAATCAACGTACTAAATTAAAAGATTTACATAGTCATTCAATAAATTTTTGAAGGATTTTAGGAGGATTGGAAGATTTAGAAGGATTAATTAAATTTGAATTTAGAAAGATTTTGCGCAATATTTAGAACCCCGCTCAAATTTTTTATTTTAAATTGTTTTCTTGGTATTTTGTAGAATTTTAAAATGTACAAATACGATGTTTTTACTATAGAAATATAGCAATATTTCCGAATTGAAAAATCCCCATACCCTCTCCCTCAGCTCCAAGAAAGTTAAAAAGATACAAAGGCAAAATAAGTCATCCTTTTAAAAATATTTTTGTTTTGTATAACCAATAATGCTTTTGGAACAAAATAAAGTACTGTATCTGTAACTCATTCTAAACAGTATTGGAACTAATCGGCATATTAAATGAATTTTATAATAAGTAATTTTAATGGAACTTATAAGTGCCGTCGGTAGATAAAGGGCTAAAGATATTTAGTGTTATTTACTCGCTTATCGTCTTTATTTTTTATAAAATTTATGGTAACGGTTTGTAAAGAATTGTTGATTTTCAAAAGTAAGAACGCAATCCAGAAATGCCAGAAGGAAATATTAAAGAAAAAGTGCGACAGCTGTTTTAAATTTTCCTATCTTGAGGTTTTATAAGAAAAAAAAATTAAATCAGAAGCATGTGTTGAAAATATCAGCAATATTTTGTTAACATGAAAAGAATTTTAAAATGTCTTTATATAAAAGAAATCTAATTCAAAAATTATGGAAAACTACTGGTGAATAAGTTGGGTGTAACGAATGAATTGTCTTTAGTTCTTTGTTGTTTGTTTTAATATTTTAGACTAAATTAATATCTATTCACATGGAAGATAGCTTTATCGACATTTTTTTAAACATCGTAACGTCTTCGAAAAATAGGTTTTTGAACTCTCAAGGCATTCTGATTCCTAAAGACATTCTGACAAAATATTGGGAATAACTTAATGTAATATCAAATTGTCAAATAACAAGAATGAAGGGCAAAGAAATTAGTCATATTTTGTTTCAACTTTGAAAAAAAAAATATAAAATATAACAAAGATTGACTTAATAAGATTTTGAAACTTCGATTGTGCAACTGTAAAAAAAACTGTATTCCTACAGATGTAAATTTGCCGAAATCTGTATGCTTACTAACATTTTATCTTTGCACTGTATAAGAAAAAAATGTAAATTTACAAAACGAATTTTTGTACAGCAACAGAAGTCGGTAACTTTACAAACGAATCTACTAAAATTACAATTATCTTACAAAATGTCATCTGTGACCTGGGTTACAGTTACATAAAAATTCTAGGAATCCCAGTTTTCTAAAAAGTTCTTAGTAAACTTACAGAATTTTTTATTTTCAGTGCAAATCTGTATTTATTACATATATTTTTGCTGTTGGCGTTACATAAAAAATTCTAGGAATCCCAGTTTCATAGAAAACTTTTAGTAACTTTACAGGTTTGTTTTTACAGTGTAACATACTGTAAATTGGTAGCAATCTATACAAAGCGAACCAAATGTGTTGTTACAGAAAATGAATGCATGATCTAAAATACAAGTGCGTTATCCTTTCGAAATGAAGAATTACACCCAGTGAGGTTCATAATAAAGTTTATTATACATTACCATTTAGCCCACATTATAGATCATTTATCGGAATAACATAGCTCAATGGCTTTACCTGAAATTTGGGTAAGAACTAAAAACTTCAACAAGTTTGACCTTATAAAAGTGCTTTAAGAAGTCCCTCCCGTAATTTTTCCCCCAGGGGAATACCTACTTTAGGTATTTACGGGTTTCGCGACCCCGGGCTCCCGAGCGATCTTTCTCCTTTCCTTTTTTCTTCTCTTTTTAGTTGTCTATCCTTTTCTCTTTGTTTCACACTTTTTAATCTTCTCTTTTCAGTTGTTATCCCTCTCTGTTCTTGTTCATGTTTGATATTTATACTAACTTTTTTGTTAATTTGGTTCTTTGTTCTACTAACACTGTTATTGTTCTTTTGTTTGAAAAAAAAATAAGAAAAAAAATTTAAAAATGTTTAAAAGACAAAAAAGACACCATTTTTTTTAAGCTCCCTCATATATTACTTTTTTACAATAGTGGTTTTTTTTATACACGTGAGACACCCTGGGTGTTGAGGTTTCTTCTAACCTCATCGACTTGTTTCATCCTCTTTAGGATGATATCGAGTCCCAGGGTGCAGGGCATCTCCGAGCTTCGGTTCCAAGTACGGGGGGCGCCATGCTTGCATGGTGATTGTTAGGAGTAACACCGGAAGACTGGTGCCTTTCGATGTAAGGGCCGGCTGTAGGTTGGACAGAGCTGTAAAGGCTTACCTACGGCTACCCATTCTCCCTGGAAAAGAACTAGAGCTTCGGAGATGCTATCGAGTTTAACCCAATGTTCGAAAAACGTGGGGGTCTGTTGAAAATAGTTTTCACCCTTTTGAGACCTGCACCAGACGTAACGGTAAGAAGAAGGGTCGGTGACCAGGCCCGATGCCTGGCGTTTTATCATTCTCTCTCTCAATATGGTTACAATTATAGGAAATAAGACATGCGATGTGGAAGCCCCACAACCCACTATCTCACTTAAATCTCAACCCGAGACTATAATGTCTCCGCATACTTCAAGCTCACAATCTATTGCATCAGGCTCAGGTCTGCAACCGAATGATAATCAGAATCACACTAAATCTTGGGCAGATAGAGTAGAAGAAGCATATGCTGAAAGATTCTTTGTTGTGAAAAGATTAGAGGGCAGTTTTGATAGGGTATCTCCTTTCTTGATACACAAATCTATACAGGGGCTCATTGGGGAGCCAAAAACCATAAAAAAAATAAAATCTGGCGATCTTCTTATAGAAGTAAACAATAGCACTCAGGCTACAAATCTAAAGAAATGTACACATTTTGCTAATATACCTATTTCCATTAGTCCACATAGAACCCTCAATACATGTAGAGGGGTGATTTCTGAAACAGACCTCTTACATGTTACAGATGATGAAATTTTTGAAAATTTAAAAGAACAAAATGTAATTCAAGCAAGACGAATAAAAATCTACCAGCGAGACGATCAAATACCAGCCAATCAAATTCAGATACCTACTAAACACATAATCCTCACTTTTAACTCACCCAACCTTCCCAAACATATAAAAGCTGGGTATCTCTCATGCTCTGTCAGACCTTATATCCCGAACCCACTGCGTTGCTTTAAATGCCAACGCTTTGGGCATTCAAAAACAAATTGCCGAGGTAAACTCACTTGTGGTCGGTGCGGTGTTGCTGACCATGAAAGTACTGACTGTAATGCTACCCCACACTGTGTAAACTGTAAAAAAGATCACCCATCTTACTCAAAATCCTGTGAAAAGTGGAAAATGGAAAAAGAAATTCAAACAATACGTACTAAAGACAATATACCATATCCGGAAGCAAGGAAAAGTATTGAATCCAGGACACCTAAAGTTGGTTTATCATATGCTAATGCTGTATCCAAAGTACCTCAAAAAATATATAAGACTATTGCAACACAGACTGAGCCCCTCGCACAAACAACTCGTCAAAATCAACCAAAAGAAAATATAAATTCAACTAAATCGCATCTGATATCCAAATCAACACAATCCACTTCTGCCAATTCATCAAAAACTGCCTCTCCAAGATCAGTACATTCTAATACTTCCAAAATACCATCTCATAACAGGAACACACAAATTAAAACTAAAACTTCTTTAAAGCAAAATATTTCAAAAACTAAATCTACTGTATCTGAAATACCCCCACCAAAAAAGAACAAAATCTCAAAAAGTCAGACAAATTCACAGGAAAAAAACAAAAAAATCAAAGTATGGAGGATGACGATGCTATGGACCTTCATCCCGAACCGGATGAAATTCTGGACGACGGAGAGAGTAGTATGTCTACTGTCTCTGATCAAAATGACATAGATACTCATATCTAACTCTCCTAATTATGAATAACATCATATCATGGAACTGCCGTGGCTATCTTAATAAACATGACGAAATCCGTGACATTCTCTCTGACCATCAACCACTCTGCTTAGCTCTACAGGAAACTCGCCTAAAACCAAATGACAAAGCGAAATTACGCAATTATGCTGCTTACAGGAAAGACTTCACTGGTAGTGATAGGGCCACCGGAGGAGTGGCCCTCTTCATCTCCCGCAATTTACCCCATTCCTATATCAGTTTAAATACTAATTTACAAGCAGTTGCAACCCGTGTACATATTAACAGGCTAATAACTATTTGTACAATATACCTACCACCAAATCAGTCTATACAATCAGCACATCTAGATAATCTCATTCTCCAACTCCCGACTCCATTCATCATCGTTGGAGATTTTAACGCTCATAGCCAACTCTGGGGTAATTCTGACAATAATGCTCGTGGTGATGTTATAGAAAACCTTATTTCTGACAATGGCTTATGCCTGCTCAACAATGGTGATCATACTTATTTTCATGAACCAACTCGCACTTTTCATGCTATAGATCTCGCTATTTGCTCCCCTTCTGTCTATCCATATTGGAACTTCTGGGTCTCTAATGATTTGCACGGCAGTGACCATTTTCCTACCTTTATCACACAGACCACTTCTAACAGGGATTCTAAAAATTATTTTAAACGTTATATTTATGACAGAGCCAATTGGCCAACTTTCACTATTGAAGCTAACATTACTAATGACATGCTTGACTGTGATATTGACGATGCACTTGATAATATCACCCAGTGTATTATCAATGCTGCAGATAATAGCATTCCTATATCTACTGCTTCTCCTAGGCACAATAAGCCATGGTGGAACAGTCAATGTCAAACCACTAAGAAAAATCAACAGAAGGCCTGGAACATCTTCCGGAGGTATCCCAGTAATACGAACTATATCGCCTTCAAAAAAGCAAAGGCAGAAGCTAGAAGAGTGCGTCGCAAAAGCCAGCGTGACTCCTGGAAGCAATATGTATCAAACATCAGTTCTAATACTTCAAGCAAAGTTCTCTGGAAAAAAGTAAAAAACTGTATGGGTCTGTACTCTGAAAATCATATCTCAATCTTAAATCACAATGGCCAAACTATAGCTTCACCCAAAAATATTGCAGAAACAATAGCAAATACACTTGCATCTAATTCTAGCTCTGACTCATACCACGAACCTTTTTTATCATATAAACGACAAATGGAAACTATCCGCATTAATTTTAATTCGCGCCAGTCTCACGCATATAATGTGCCTTTTACTATTGCAGAACTAGAAAAATGTCTTCAAAGCAGCCGTTTATCTGCTCCTGGTCACGATGGGATTACATACACTATGCTTAAACATCTCTCCACAGTTTCACTCAATAAATTACTTGCTTTCTATAATAGAATTTGGATCGAACATGTTTTTCCTCAGGCCTGGTATAAAGCTATCATCATTCCTTTCCCTAAACCGGGAAAGGATCCCACTGACCCTAATAATTACAGACCTATTGCACTCTCTAGCAGCCTTTGCAAACTTTTAGAAAAAATGGTCAACCTTCGCCTTGTGCATGTTTTAGAATCTAATAATTGCCTAGCCTTGTTTCAAAGTGGTTTTCGACGTGGTAGGTCAACTATTGATAATCTCATGCATCTTGAAAATTACATACGGACTGCTTTTCTTAAACGCAACCATTTGGTGTCAGTATTTTTTGACATGGCGAAAGCCTATGACACAACCTGGCGTTATGGGATACTTAAGGACCTGTTTAACCTTAACATTCGAGGGAACCTCCCCATTTTTATTAAAAATTTCCTCGCCATTCGTCTTTTTCAAGTTCGAATTGGAGGAATTTTATCGAACTTTCATGTACAAGAAGAGGGTGTGCCTCAGGGTAGTGTCCTGAGTGTCACCCTCTTTGCTATCAAAATAAATAACATCCTTGGCCAGCTACCCCCTTCTGTCAAAGGGGACCTGTATGTAGATGACTTTCGAATTATGTGTATGGGACAGGATATGCGCTTTATTGAGAGACAATTGCAAATTGCAATCACCCGTATTCTTAATTGGACTAACAAAAATGGTTTTACTATTTCTCATGACAAAACCTCTTGTGTGCATTTCTGTAGACGAAGGGATCTGCATTCAGATCCTGATATTTTTATCGGTTCAACCCACATACCTGTTGTGGATAGTGTTCGTTACCTCGGCCTCTATTTTGACAAAAAACTAACTTTTTTACCGCACATCTTACATTTACGGACAAAATGTGAAAAATCACTAAATCTATTGAAAGTTTTATCAAACACTTCATGGGGTGCTGACCGTACTTCTCTTCTTAAAATTTATCGCTCTGTGATCCGTTCTAAAATTGACTATGCCTGCCAGGTCTATGGTTCAGCCAGTATTTCTGTACTCAAAAAACTCGACACTGTGCACCATAGTGCACTCCGTGTGTGCTCTGGTGCTTTTCGTACTTCTCCAGTCCTAAGCCTTTATGTTGATTGTAATGAACCCTCATTGAACTATATTCGTGAAAAGAGTTCATTGGAATTGTATTACCGTATCCTGTCACATCCTGAACATCCCCTTCATGCTTTTATTTTAAATACTGACAATGATACTCATTATCAACATCGCCCATCTTGTATTCCATCTTTTGGTCTCAGAGTAAGGAACATTATTGACAATGGCCCCTTGAGTAACATCGAGGTGAGACCATGCAAATTGCACATGTTTCCTCCCTGGAAACCTCCTTCTATTACCACTCTGCATCCCTTTAAAGGGTATGATAAAAAGAACTTGGCTCCTGCTGCTTTTCAACAGCTGTTTGCTGCACACCGCTCAAATTTTAATAACTATACCGACATCTACACAGATGGCTCCAAGAATGGAAACACTGTTGGTTGTGGGGTTTTCTGCGAAAACACATCATTAAGTTATCGTCTTCACTCCTCTATTTCCGTTTTTTCAGCTGAACTGATTGCAATAGAAAGAGCAATGTTCCACATCTCTAATCATCATAGTTCATCATTCATCATTTACACTGACTCAAATAGCTCTATTGATGCAATTAAATCATTAAAAAAACATCCCTATGTCATGTCCATCTTAGATCTTTATAATAAATTGACAAGACGTGGTTACAATATTTTATTTTGCTGGGTACCTGGACACATGGGTATTCCTGGCAACGATAAGGCCGATGAGGCAGCCAAACGTGCTCTTCTTCCATTACGAGTAAAAATTCCATTCTCAGACATAAGACTACACATTAACTGTTTTATTCATGATAAATGGCAAAAAAGTTGGGATATAGAACACAATAATAAATTACATCATATTAAACCTACTATCAAGACCTGGTTATCGACATATCCTAGAAAGTCTGATGTTATATTGACTCGTCTGAGAATTGGACACTCGAGGGTCACACATAGACATCTATTACTTAGGGAGGATGCACCCATGTGTCCACATTGTCACTTTGATCAACTTACCATATACCATATCTTAACTGACTGTCCGGGCCTCCGGCACCTTTATAGAACTTATTTTAATTCATCATCACCACTTTTGACAAACCTCATTGGGGAAACACCTCATGGGGCACTCTTTACCTTTCTTAAACATGCTGGATTTTACTTTGAAATATAATTTTTTAATTTCTATGACATTGAAACCCTGAACAACATCTGGATGGGACTCCATTCAGAGTGCATTTTCTATTTGCCTACTTTTACATCCATATCTAATGTTTTAGCTATTTAATTTCTACTTTTATATATTTGCTTGACTGTATCTGGATGGGAAACCCCCATCCAGATATTTTGGTGCTTTTTCGTTTTTACTCTTTTGTCTTTGGTTTGGCGCAGCATGTCCCACAAGGGATTTTGCGCCATTAAAACTTATACAACCAACCCTCCCGTAATTTAAAAGAATATTTAAAGAAATTAATTAAAAATCAAAGGATGATTTTAATAATTTGACTAACACTAATTCGCCGAGATTGCTCTTTGAAGTAAAGAAATCGACTGTTAATCAAATAACAAGAATATAGATTGCTGCCAGCTCTGTTCTCTTCCTGGAATTCTTTGAAATCACTAATTTAATCAATAATTTGTTTCTATTTCAAAATATAGATTTAAATAACTTCTATTCTTTACAGCTGCATCTTTTCTTAATTCATTGAGAATGTACCCCTTTAACTGTAACCAATAGCTTCTACCTAAATCGTTAGTTTTAGTACTGCAACTCCAATTACAAAAACATTTTATATTTTGTTCTGTATCGTATTATTCTTTAGCAATGAGCTCGAGTATTCCTAATAGTATTTTTGGAAAGAAAAATGGTCCCTTTTTAAACAACAGCTTTTATGTTTATTATTAGAAAAACATACTCTATGCTCCGACAAGTTAAACAAACAAAAACTGTTATACCAAAAATTTACCGAGTTATGATACATTGAATGTTATTAATTTTCAGAGTTTTCTGATACGGAAAACGCATTTTTCGTTTTCTGATGCCGCAAAATGATGAAAATTTATAAAGTTCAAAATAATGTTATTCGGTAAGCTTAGGAAGTACAAAAAATATAATTACACTGATAAACAAGGTTTCTGTTTCTAACCATGTGGTGACTTTTATATTTTAGGTGGTGCTGTGAAAGAATATGCCATTAAAAAGTTCCCATCACCCACAAATTTTAAAAAAAATCAAAATCTTGAAAATCTGAATTTTGTAGTATTTATTCAACACATATACCTTATGAAATTTATAATTTGGTATATTAGTAATGACAAACTTTTAAATAAACACTTATAAAGCTTAAAATTAATATTTAAAACACTGAAAGTATGCATTGTTCATAAAGTTTCAGAAAAATATAGAAGAATGTTTGTAAAAAGAAATAATATTAATAATAAATTTCATACTTTATGTATCGGTAAATGTCTTATCTGTGGCTGCTCTCTTATAGGCCATTGTTCCGAGTTATATTGACGATTTAAACCAGGCATTAAGTCATTTATATCATTACAATAGCATAAATCATCTTTTCTTGAAAAAAATGTCGAATATTTCTTATGTCGATCTCGATAAATAGATATCTTTGTATTGTTTTTCAGGAGATTCCAACCTTGCAATCTTGATCCAAGTAATTCTGAGTTTTTCTTTGATAAATTTAAGTCTCTCACAAAATCCTTTAATTCTTTTTGAGTAATTAGGTGCGGTTCTTCATTTCTGCTAGGGGAATAGTTCATATCAGATGTAGAGAAAGTTTCAGTTTCACCAATTTCCATTTCTACTGCTGCATCGTCATATGTAAAATTCTCTGGAGGTTTCGGTATTTGTAAATCATCATTATGTAATGCTGGTCACATTGCTGAATCTAAGTTCGGGTACTTAATTTTATGCTTATTTCTTGCAGAAAATCCTTTAATTTTTATAATACAATTATAGCAGTCACTTATATGATCCTTCGGCATGCGCCATATCATGGATATAGCAAAGGACATATACTTTTTGTACCTTTCATCCACGGCCGGGGGTTTGTAGCACATCGTGTACAATAAGAATGAGGTGCCCATTTCTTATCTTCTTCACTTACTTTATATCCAAAGTATATATGATAGGCAGTCTTTATTAAAGGCGTGAAAGCGCATCGATGCTTTTTCAAAGTTACCTCCCTGCACACATAGCAAAAATAATCGGGTTCATTAACGCATCCTCTAGACATGTTTTACATACTGTAGAGGAAAATAGAATAATTATAATCAAAATTTAATTAAAAAGTCTCACAGAACAAACAAATAGTAGTACACTCGCCCCGAAAGTTTCAACTGTCATGGATTTGCGTTAAAATCAAATACTGTGGGGTGACTAGGGCTGTCTGTTCAAGGTCACTAACATAAAATTTATTAGGAGGACATCTGTTTCTACTCTCTTGCTGTATCTTCTATCGTTGTAATAAGAAAAAGGAATGTTTGTGTGAATCAAATACATGAAAGAGAATAATATAATATAACTACAATGCCTATACGACGCCTACATACTCCAAAACGTATAAATAAAATTTCTTAAAATTGGAGGGTGATAGAAAATTTTTACAAACATGTTCTTTTTCAGCAGCTTGAAATCTATAAGAAACACCCAACGTATATAGAGAAACAGAAAATTCGTTAAAATTTGTTTATCAGTGTTATTTTTCTTTGATTTGTAAGGGCATGCGTTTTAAGGATATAACTTCTTGAACTAAGGACCGTATAAAAATGTAAATTTTGCAACTTTTGCAAAAATAACTATCTTTGAGTAAATGTTTTTTGATATATTGAAAGACATCACTTGAAATAGGAATTGCAACTATATAGTTAATTTATTTTTTACTTTTAAAAATATTTTTGCAATCAGAACTATACAGCTAAAACTAACGACTTGGGAATGATCTATTGGATAACGATAAGAAGAGATTTTGATGCTCTTGCAAAAACGCTGGTACCAATCAAGAATAGCAGTAGTCTAGTACGCAAGAATCAATAACATTACCACATAAGAATTAATAATAATATAATACCACGTATATTATGTTAAATCTTATCTAATTATTATAACTCTTTCGGTACCATAAGTGCATATTTACATCTTCAAAGTTCCATTTGGCAATTGCTTTTGATACCTGTATTATAAAAAGCAATAGTTTCCTTATTTAATTAGGTTATTCCCGTGATTAAATAAGTAAATGTAACAGGGTTTAAAAAACGATGTAAACGAATAAAATTTGTGTAAGGGACGTTTGTCCCGAAGAATTTAAAATAAAACTAATTTATCAAAAGAACTTAAAAAAAAGTATGATTTTTGTAAAATTCAAACAAGCGACATTTTCTCACATTATGCTATTTCTTTCAATATTACAGGGCTCCCAAATGGTCCGCGAACTGAACATCAGAATTTTTTTAGAGAAATTTTCTTTTTAGATTTTTCTTGCAAATTGTCAAGAAACCACGTTTGGAAGTTGATTCTAGCTCAAACGTATTATGAAATTTTCTGTTAAAAAATACTGATGTTCAGTTCGCGGACCATTTGGGAGCCCTGATATTATCTACTTCATTTTAATAAAATCTAAAATCTAAACCTCTTGACTCCCTCCCTCTTATGATATTTTAAATTACTCTTCAAAATAGAAATAGCGATAATAATAATAATAATAATAATAATAATAATAATAATAATAATAATAATAATAATAATAATAATAATAGTAACAATGAACAAATTTCGTAAATAAAAGATTTCGTTTTCGTATATTTACATCAAGCTCACACAATATGGCATCTTCCTTACCAAAAATTTAAATTTACCAATAAATAATCTACTAAAAACGAGTTTTTTCGCTTTTACTACGGGAAAAAGTTGAAAATTAATAAAATTCAAAGCATTGTAACCCGGTAAATTTTAATTGTAAAAAGGATATTTTTAATGTTGAACAAGGTTCGTACGCTTCGAGGACTTTCCAGCGGCTTCTACCAAAATTTTTGTACAGTAATATTTCCCTTACTCTAAAAAAATGTTACTAAAACACCTAAAGTCAGATGAATTCCATGATGTGTATTCGAACCCTATCAACCTACTAATAGATGGATTTTTTAAAAATATATCTTGTAGTCCTATACCATGTGAAAATTTAAATTTTGTATTTTTGCAACAAAAAAAAAAAAGAAAGAAAGAAAGAAAAAGAAAAAGAAAAAAAAGAAAACAAATTGATGCAAAAGTCATTTTATAAGATAATAAATTATTGAAACATTTAAAAGTATACTAGTAAAACTAATAGTTAGGAATTAATGAAAAGGCGTATACTGGTGAAATTGTGGATATTAAGAAATTGCAGTGTACAATGCACACGAACGTTTTAATATCATTGAAAGGGTTGTTTTATTTTGTAATTTTAAAGGACACTATGACTCACGAAATACTCATCACAAGAAACTTTAGTATTATTAATCATTTGTTGCATTTAAAATTGAAGGAAATTAATATGAAAAGTTTCTCTCGACATTTCTTTGCTAGTGAATTGTCATAAATATATATCTTCAGAAAAATGATCTTTTTG
Source organism: Maratus speculifer (assembly GCA_964019185.1). Lineage (NCBI taxonomy): Eukaryota > Metazoa > Arthropoda > Arachnida > Araneae > Salticidae > Maratus > Maratus speculifer. Next base: position 290,535,325 of record OZ025293.1, read on the forward strand.
ATTGTCTAATCTACTTATGAAATATCAAAGCAGATATACATATATGAAAATGAATACAAAACGTATTTATATACTTCTCATAGCACACGTGTGTTTTTCAAAGCGTAATTTCCTATTACATCTAGAATCTTGTTATTTTATGGCGCAGTGAAATATATTCTTCTTTATGAAGTAACTTTGTGAACGAGAGTTGTTTTGTTTCTTGTATAAATTTTACTTCGTGATGTTTGCAGGTATTTTCAAGGTAAATGTAGAAAAGTCTGAATGGCGTTCTTTTGGCGGCAAATGTCAATGTAAAAAATCATTTAGAAGCAAATAAAAAGTAACAAAAGATACATAGCGTCTAACATACATTCCTTTTTCTTCAAAATATGAAGCGTAAATGTAGTTTCTTTTATTCAAATGTAATAAAAGTAATAACTCCTCTTATGTATATTTTACTAAAATAAAATGTTGTATATTTCCTTGAACAATTATATATAATTTAAATATATTTAATTAAAATTATTATCTACATCAACTGTTTTTTTACAATCCAGCAGAATTCCAATCCTGAGTAATATTACCAGTATTGGTATCGAACACAGTGAAATCTTTCAGATTTTTTTTTCTTTTTTCAGTTGTAAAACAAAAGTATTTATAAAAAATCTATTTCTAGTAAATTCATTTTTTTAAGAAAGGAAAGCTAATCTTTCCCAAACAATTTTTATTAAGGTGCCATGTGGTAACAAATCCAGGGTATGTAATAACGCCAAGAGCTAATATTCCGCGTAATTATGAAGGAATCCTGAAAATGGTGCCTACGTGTTCTTCGCAGAACGACTCTAAATCATCTGAATCACAAATATTCGCTAAGAGTTAATTATTTCCCTTTATAGACCTTATCTCTGGAAGGAAATCTAAAATTTGAAAGGTAAGTTCTGCTATCTTATGGCTATATATTTATTAAGAATTACTTTGTTTATTACATAAATTTTAAATATAAATAACATAACCTTAAACATAAATAAAAAATTTTAATATAATTTATTTTTAAGACAATACTGACATAAAGAATAGTTTTAGTGAAAACAGTAAATCAGTTGACCAATTTTTCCGTTTTTTATGATTATGTGAAATTTTAGACCCTAAACTTTAATGGCGGATATCTCCTTCGGAAAACGTTTAGGACCCTTGATTTCCTATTTAATAATGCTTGTCTTGATGTGTACTATCATCCCTTAAAGTTTTGCCTAAGAGTTTAGATACACCCTATATATATAACTAAGCCGTGAAAACTGGTAGAACCTTAACGTGGCCTTATTACCCTAGGACACTTTATCAAATATATGAAACAAGTTGGAAATTGCACGTGAACGTAGCAAATGAGGTGCGTTCGTACGATAACGAAGTTTTAAAAATATTCAGATCTTGCTGATATAGTAGAGCGTACTTCGGACAAAGTATAGTAGTCGAAATCTTTGTGTTTTTGTAAATATGCAGAAAGTAATTTTTATTACACCTCAGCAACGTATATCTTATTCATAAAATGTGAAATAATTGAATATAATTAAAACACGCCCCAAACAATGTTTCCCCGTGTAGCATTATGCAGTGGAATACTTTTGTGTGACTCTGTAATTTAATAATAAAAATTCTTTGCATCACAGATTGTACAGAATGCATATTTTAGTATATAATAGATTCATGCCAATTCTATTATGTTCGAATGAGTGTAACACCATAAAAATGCATTTGAAACTTTTTTTCCATTGACCGTAACGTAATGGAATACTTTTGATTGTCACTGTAAATGATCTATGCATCCGACTTTCATAACATTTGAAATGACTCAATAAAATTACGTAATAATTATATATTTTAAATTTCAAACGATTAAAATGCATTTGAATTTTTTTCCCCCATTGACCGTAATGTAACGGAATCCTTTTGATTGTCCCTATAATTGATCTATGCTTCCAATTTTCATAACATTTGAAATGACTCGACAAAATTACGCAATAATTATATGTTTTAAATTTCAAACGATTAAAATGCATTTTAAACTTTTTTCTCCATTGACCGTAATGTAACAGAATCCTTTTGATTGTCCCTGTAATTGATCTATGCATCCGATTTTCATAACATTTGAAATGACTCGACAAAATTACGCAATAATTATATGTTTTAAATTTCAAAAAATTAAAATGCATTTTAAACTTTTTTCCCCATTGACCATAATGTAACGGAATCCTTTTGATTGTCCCTGTAATTGATCTATGCATCCGATTTTCATAACATTTGAAATGACTCGACAAAATTACGCAATAATTATATGTTATAAATTTCAAACGATTAAAATGCATTTGAAACTTTTTTCCCTTTGACCATAATGTAACGGAATCCTTTTGATTGTCCCTGTAATTGATCTATCCATCCGATTTTCATAAAATTTGAAATGACTCGACAAAATTATGGTATAATTATGTATTTTAAATTTCAAACGATTCGGATGGGTAGTTTTTGCGTTGTTATATGCGGACGGACAGACAGACGGACAGACGGACAGACTGAGCGACAACAATAGGTGCTACGTATTTACATAATTACGAACGCACCTAATAATATTTTAAAAGGCGTTTTTACAGCACCGGTAACTGTTTCTTATCAAAGTATTAAAATATCCAGTTAAGGGATAAAATAGTAGAATACGGTTACGACTACATTATGATAAAAAAGATAGATATTTCTCAAGCTATAAAATATAATATAAGAAAGAACAAAAGTACACAATAACCTCCACCGAATTATTAAATATTCCGAAATGCGTTTATAAATGCGTTCGTAATTATATGAATACGTAGCACTTGTAGTCGTCGTTGTGCCCGTTCATCTTTCCGCCTGCCTGTCCGTCCGTTCGAATGTTACAGAGCAAAACTATCAAATCAAATGGTTTGAAATTTTAAATGTATGATTGTTGCAGAATTTCGTCGAATCATTTCAAATTTTATGAAAATCGGATGTACAGTTCAAAGTCAGTCAAAAGTATTCCGTTACATTACGGCAAATTTGAAAAAATAATTTCAAGTGCATTTTAATTATGTTACACTCTTTCGAACATTAAAAGTATCTTCGTAATAATTTCGAAGTACACTAAAATATATATTCTATATAATATATTAATATGCGGTGATAAGAATATTTGTTATCCATTTACAGAGCCATACAAAAGTATTCCATTACATAATCGTATAGGGAGAAACATTGTTTGGGGCGTATTTTAATTACAATAAACTAGTTCACATTTTATGAAATTGGTATACGTTGCTGAGATTTACCACAAGTTACATCTTGTGTGATAGAAAGCACATAGTATTTATAGGGGCACACAAAAGATTCCGGATGCAATATTATATCCGAAGTACTACATGTTATCGATGATTGTTCGAAGTTCATTTTTAACTCTTTCCAACAAAGTTTAAAAGTGTTTATGTTTTCGATTTGTCTGGCCGTCTGGCTATGCTCTAACTTTCGTAAATGTACTCGGATTACCCTGAAATTTTTGGAAGTCATTTATGTTTACCCTAGCATAAACCCTATTTTAAATGAAGTTTCTATAATTATTAGTTTGTTTACAGGGACAGTCAGATTTTTCCGTTACATTAAGTCCTATGAGAAAAATCGTTATCAAAGATTTAAATGATGTTACACCCTGTCAAACATATAAAAATTTATATGCATTTACAAAATGCACTAAAATATGCACTTTGTAAAATATGCGGTGAAAAAAAAATAGTTGTTATGCATTTACAGGGCAACACAAGTATTCCATTACATAATGGTACGGGGAGGGAGATAGTTTGCGACATTTTTAAATTATATTAAACTATTTCATGCATAATAAAATTGATATATGTCACTGAGGCTTAATATAAGTTATTTCACGCATAATACGAAGTGCATAGCATTTACAGGGACAAATGATTTCAAAAAGTACATTCTATCCGAAGCACTGAATATTATCAATAATAACTGATGGATGGATGAAGTGTTTTTTTAATTATGATATGCTCTTTTAAGTTTCACTAAATTATGCATATTATATGTATGTAAAAATGCGATAGTTGATGTACAGAGCTACACAAAAAAACTCGTAAAAGTTACTGAACATGTGCGTAAATTACTTAAATGTGTTTTTTAACGCATTTGTTTGCTGAACTGTATTCAGTGTACTAGAGAAATGTTTATAGAATATAGATAAAATTATATACAAGGCCACACACACACACAAAAAAAAAAAAAAAAAAAATACGTAGTCGCCTATGGATAATAATTTCTGGAAATGTGATTTCGGTCATCTTAAGAGTGTTTTAATTTGAATTAGATATTAACTACATACTCGCGTGTAATAAAGGTACTAGAAAAACTACTGGGCTCAACAAAAGTATTCAAATATGTTTCCATATATTAGTATAAATTGCTGAAAGAGAAATTTACACCTGTTAGGCATTTTCTTGCTAAACTAAATTTCCCCATTATATAGTATGTAAGTCAAACGACAGATCAAACACGAGGCTGTTCAAAAGTACTAGAATAAATATTTCGCTATGGACACTAACACTGTATATCCTTAAATAACGAAGTTTTGTTAAAGATTTCAGGAAGTGTTGGAAAGTGTTTCATAATCTATGCTTAACGTATGATTTTTCTTACTTGTTCGTTGTGATATGAGTTTTTAATTAAATTTCTGCATATTAGGTAATGCATAGAAATGCTGTAAGTCATGTACAGAGTTACACAAAAAAAATGAAAGGGATACTGAGTATGAACAGAAATAGCTTAAAAATTGCTTTTAAAATAAATTATGCATTTTTACGCTGAACTATATTTTGTATACTAAGATATCTTTGTGGAATATAGACAAAGTGGTGTACAAGGCCACTCAAAGAATTGGATATATGGCGTTCGATGGATGATATTTTCATGTCATTCTATGGAAGTGTAATTTCTTTAGTTTTAAGCGTGTTTAAGTCGTAATTAAATTTACCTAATTAGTGGCGTGTATATACAGGGTTCTACAAAAGTACTAAAACATTCTTCCTTTTGTTTATAAAAAATTTTGAAATTGAAATTTATGTGTAAACTCGGTTTATCTGTTCATCTGGTCGTCTGTCTGTCTGCCAGAACTCGAACTTACTTTAATGTAGTTGGATTACTGGGTAACTGATACATGTTATTCAGATTTACTATGGCATCTTCGTTGTTAAAAAAAAGTATGTAACGCTTATAGTTTATTTATATAGACATTCAAAAATATTCAATTACATTATGGTCTATGAGGAAATGTCACAATTGTACAAATACGTAACGCCTACAGTCGTCGTGTGGCACATCCATCTGTTTGTCCGTATGTTCGCATATAACAGAACAAAAATTACGAAGTAAATAGTTTAAAATTAAATTTATAGAAATGTTGCAGAATGTTGTAGAGTCAGTTCAAACTTTATGAAAATCGATTTAAAACTTAATAAAAGTTTTCTTCATTCTATTAAATATTTTCATAAGTAAAAAATGATATTGCAAAATAGGTAATCATTCTAGGTTGTCGTGGTAATTACGCCCCATTTAAGAGGAAGTAATATTGTTATTGCATTACTGAATTTAATATATAAAATCGCAATATTCTTTGTAGTCATCTATTTTTTCATAAGAATACAACAGCTATTTCTCCAAGATCTTAATATTTTTAAAACTTCGTTGTAATTCGAACTCACCTCACTTTCTACGTTTGACGTGACATTTTTCAATTTGTTTGTTTTTAGAAACCTCAGAAGCCAATATACTTTCTTCAGGGCTGTCCAACCTGGCGCCCGCGAAACACCAGAAAAATGTTACAGAAATTTTTGCCTTATTCAATCTCCGAATATCTCCGATTCAATAAGGTCTTGATTTCTGTAAGAATTTTCTGGTATCTCGCGGGCGCCAGGTTGGCAGCCCTGCTTTCGGTATTTAAAGAAGCATTTATTAAAACAGATTTTCTGCTCCCGTTTATTTTCGGAAATATTTCCAAGTGGCTTTGATAAATTAGTTATCTCAACTGAAAATGTAAGCTTTTCGACTGCTATCAAATCTCAATAAACCTTATGTAATTTCAAAGCATCAAATAGCGTTTGAATTGAAAAGACTCAGTGAGCACTGCATTTTCAGATCTGTAAGAAGAATGTTGGATAAAAAACTGGATATATACAGTTCTTTTATGTTCGGTTTTCATCTAAATAAAAAAAAGACTCAAAAGCGTCTTACGTGTGTACGTTGGTATATGTTAGTAAACAGTTATAAAGTAGATAGAGAGTTATAATATAGATAAAATATAGCATTTTAATACAGATAAAATGTAGTGCTCCATTGTAAAAATAAAAATCGACGAAAGTTTAACATAACATTTTAGACCAAATATAAGGTTTTATTCCACTGCTTCCATATGTTATTCGGTTTAGAATCTTGTCAAAAGATGTCCTTTTTAGGTGCGTTCGTAATTATGTTAATACGTAGCACCTGTAGTGGTCGTTCAGTCCGTCCGTCTGTCTGTCCGTATATAACAACGCAAAAACTACCCAACCGAATCGTTTGAAATTTAAAATACATAATTATTACATAATTTTGCCGAGTCATTTAAAATTTTATGAAAATCGGATGAATAGATTAATTACAGGGGCAATCAAAAGTACTCCATTACATTACGGTCAATGGGAAAAAAGTTTCAAATGCATTTTAATCGTTTGAAATTTAAAATACATAATTATTACATAATTTTGTCGAGTTATTTCAAATTTTTTGATAATCGGGTGCATAGATCAATTACAGGGGCAATCAAAAGTATTCAATTACATTATGGTCAATGGGGGAAAAGTTTCAAATGTATTTTATACGTTTGAAATTTAAAATACATAATTATTACATAATTTTGTCGAGTTATTTCAAATTTTATGAAAATCGGATGCATAGATCAATTACAGGGACAATCAAAAGTATTCCGTTACATTACGGTCAATGGGGGAAAATGTTTCAAATGCATTTTAATGGTGTTACACTCATTCGATCTTAATAAAATTTACATGCAACTATAAAGCACATATTATAATATACATTTTACATAATTTGTGGTGCAAAGAACATGTGTTATTGATTTACAAGGCCACACAAAAGTATTCCATTACATAATGGCATAGGGAGAACATTGTTTGATGAGCGTTTTAATTGTAATTCACTATTTACAATTTTATGCGATTGATATGTGAGAGTAATATTTTTAAAACTTCGCTATCGTACGAACGCACCTCATTTGCTACGCTTCACGTGCAATTTCCAACTTGTTTTTATTTCTTTCTGTCTTTTTCGTTTTTCTTACATTACTTCTTTGTAGTGTTATTTTGTGTTATGTTTTTCTTTGTGCTTTTTATTTTGTACTACATTAATCCTAAAATGTCGAAATTAATCCTAAAATTGCTAAAATGTCAAAAAGGATGAATTACACCGGAATTTATAAACAGATTTATTTGTAAATTATAAAACAAAAGGATGTGTTTATTATATACAAATAAACCTAAAATATTTTCACCAAAGTTCTGACACTTGCGATTAAAAATTAATTGGATTCATAAACATACCACTTCCCCTTAAAGAGTTAGTAAGATCGTTATAATTGAAAATCAATGATGGTAGAAGTTCATATAATTTTCTAACCAGACTTTACTTAGATATAAGCAGCGTAACTTCTTCAGTTTATTAATGACATACTCATTAGATAGCATTTAATCCTCAAAATTTTATAAGTCATATTTGTTTCATTTTTTTATTATTATTATTGATTAAGTATTTGGCAAAAAAAAAAAGAAAAAAAACGTGCGAGCGGAAATTAACAAACTAAGGATTGAATAAACCGTGATCAGAATCTAGCAGCATTGAAAAAGCATTGGGTCCTGTCTGAATTGCGGGGTTGTAATCTCTAATATCAATAAAAAAATTTCCCAATTTCCTTTTGAAATTTCTTTAATTTTTCATGATTTTAAAAAATCCTAAACTAGCACAAAAAAAAAAAAAAAAAAAAAAAAAAAAAACTGAACTAGCTTTAACCCAAATTACCAAGCTGTCAGGTCCTATTTCAAATAAACCAAGTTGCTAAAAGACAATTAAATAACATTTGGTTAAAACAACTGGTTAACATTTAAGTCATTTGAATAAAAAATTAAAACTTCATTTAAGTGTTAAAACGGTCTAAAAATTCTATAAACGCTTCGAACGTTTCAAGAAGTTTCCCAAAAGTTTTTGTGATTAGTGTTACCTTTCTCAAAAAAAGACAGCTTATCGGAAAGACAAGTAAATATTTCATTGCACAAAACTAAATTCAAACAGTAATTTGACATGAACTAAATTGTTTATCATTTAATTTTTCGTAGCATTCCTCTGCAAAGCAGTTATGGTTTAGATGTACATCTACAATAGATTTCATGTTACACTTAATCCTAAAAGCATATTTTACAACGCGCCTCTATTGAACATATTTTGCAATAGTCAGAGAAAGTTTAAAAAAGCAAGCAGTAAATATACAGACAGACACTACCGATCTCAAAAACACTTCTCTGAAATGCTGAAAATGTTAAGCATGAGAGTAAAAAACGATTTTCTCCAAACGTAAGATAAAACTTAAAGATAATTCTTATGTATCATCTTTTTTTCTATTTTTTAGGCAAGTTAGAGCTGAATACAATAATACTAAAATAAGTTTCATAATATTTCAACTAAAAGATATGAGGAAATGTAGACTTTCACCTTCCAACCCTTCTAGTTCTTATGGTTGTATTCAACAAGATTCTAATATTCTCTTACGCGATGACACCTGTCAAGCTAGATAGATATTTACATTCTGAAGTTCATGGACACACATTTTATTCTAGTTGTAAAAACTCGGCTTTTGTAAGATGACAAGAATAGTGTTGCTTACGGGAATAGAGGTTATGAATCTGCGAAAAAATAAAAAAGCAAAATCTGATGAAAGATGAACTGTCTGTTGAGGTGATAAACATTTTCTACTTCTGTATAAGATATAGAAGTCTCCATAGGCAGACACGTGTTCCGTGGTCTGTAAAATGTATTCTTCCCGGAAAATAAAGATTTTTTTTTTTTAATGAACGAAGTCAACAAAATAATGATTAATTTTTAAACGGACTGATACGTTTAATTTGATAAATAAAATAGCATTTTCCGGTCAAAGCAGACAAACTATATTAAAAAAAAAAAATGCATCTAGCTTGATTGAGAATAAGCATGGCTGTACAGTATGAGCCGATTCCAGTTTCATACAACAAACATGTAAATTTAAGAAATCAAGCACGCGAACGTCTCTAGTTTCAAGACAAATTTCGACCCAAGATACGCCGACACCAGATTTCAGTCCCATTTTTATACCCTCCAAATTGAATAGCATTACCTTATAAACATAAAACTACAGTAAAAAACATGAACCCCATCTATTCGAGAGCCACAAACTGACTTGAGAAAAATAACCCATTTGTGATTGAATTTTTGTTTTCTCAAATTTGTTGATAAAATCACTTAAAAATGTTCCAAAGCTAACTGGAAAAATACTAAAAAAAATATGCTAAAGATTTTTGTATTTATTTAATAAAATGTAAGCGTTCTAAATATAGGAATATACATAATATTTATGATAATATAATATGCATTACAGATTTTGTCTTTTTTTAATAAAATTTTAAATTGTATATCATGTACTGTAATTATTATTTTTATAAACTACTAAAAATATATTTATTTCTTTACACAGACTAACTAACATTATAAGCGTTATTAATAATAAATTAAGCATAATCGTATTTGAGAATAAAAATAATTTATTTCGTGATCATCTTTAAAAGAACTTTAGATAAATATCTGCTAACAAACTGTTAAAACTCCATCAGCCTCAACCATTTTGTTATTTTTTTTTTAAATTCTTATTGGCTTTTTGTTTAGTTTTAAATTTTTAATAAACAATTTTTTACTACATTTGATGGTTGTCTTATATTCTTACTAGACAAGTAAAATAGAGATAATATGCAACAATATTGCAGCATTTTGTATAATTAACTCTTATCGAAGAGGGGGCGTTGGCACTTATTTTCTCTTGTAAAGTGGGCAGTGGTTTAGAAAAGGCTGGGAGACTATGATTTACAATCACAAAAATAAAAGTTTTACGGAGCTAATAGAATGATTCTCTGAAATATTCCGTACCATTTCGGTTGATGTACTTGGAGCTAATGTATAAAGATCATGATATTTTGTTCAAAAACCTAGTTTAATAAAATGGTTCAGAGCATAATGAACGTGAAGTTGAAGATAACAGCTAATTTTTATAAAATTTGTTATGATTCAATAGAATATATTTGACTATTTTTCCCACTTTGGGTGAATTTCAGAACAAATCAATATTATCTCCATTATTATTATTATTCGAAGCAGTTGCAGCATCAGGATGTAAAATCTTACGATCCCTTTAAAACTAATTCTAAGTTTCGAAATTTAGGTCCAGTAATTTTCATTTAGAATGGGTTTTAAGGGAAAATTTTAGAAAATCAATCCTTTATTTCCGAATCCAAAGGAAATAAATCGTATGAAAAAAATAATTTTTTTTTTTTTTTTTTGCTTTAACCAACACTTTTGTTTTTACCTCAAGTAGAACAATATGAGTAACGTTCGATTAACATTTTATTCATGTTATTTTTTAAACGAACTTTTTAGCTAATTAAATCTATTCTCCCATTTAAAAAATAAAGCTGATCAGCACTTAAAATTTTCATGTACCCCATGCTCCACACTCATTGACAGAAAATGAGTAAGTGAAGTATGCATTTAATTTAACTACGTTAGATCTTATTTGATCAACTACTTTCGTTGTTTGATATCATTTAATAATTTTAAAGAAGGATCAAGTGGCTATTATAGAGAATTAAAAAGCAATTTTATTAATCAGAAAGCATTTACGTACGAAATATGAAGAAATTTGATATAATCAACTATTTCCAACATTTGATCAATTTCGAAAGAGGTCGAGAACTCTATGTTATTTTTTTATTATTATTTTATTGAACAACGTACATTTGACTTGTGTGCTTGACATGAAAGCCTGTTTATAAGTCATCGTCAATGTACTGAAACGAAATAGCACAAAGAAATTTTACAACACGAGAGATATACGACTGGGAGCTCCATACAAAGAGTGTATGCAATTGAGCCACCAGGAATCAAATCTACAGGAATCCAAAACATCCTACGCTCGCAAGCAATTAGCTGCGTGGTACCTTAACCACTCGGCCACGGAGCCCTCAAATCTGTATTTGTAGGGACGGAACGGTAAAAGTTACTTCCTTCTTGTTGAAAATTTCTGATAAAATTCGTGTCATCGAGTGTTGAATCGGCTTGTAAGATTTCACCAACCATTTACAATCTTTGATCACATGCGGAAATGCTGGGGAAAATTGGATTCAAAGCCAAACACTAAAAATTAGCTTATTTCTTGACGGAATTTCGGTCCAAAATTTCTGTCATTGGGTGTAGATTCACTTTATTATATTTAATCAAATATTTCTATAATTTGATCAAACGCTAAAGTGAAGAAAATTCATTTATTGGGATGGAATTCTAAACTTATCTTCACCTTCTCTTTTTTAAATTACATATTGACTTCATGATATTATTTTAACGATAATATCAAATAAAACTTTAACATCAAGAGAATAAATAAAAGTTGTTAATCTACTTACCTACAAAAATAATCTTATTATACTAGAGCTGCATAAGTCAAGATATAGAAAAACTTTTTGAGTTTCTGTATCTACTATTGGCGCTCAAGTAAAACGCATTAACACAAAATTAATTATTTTTATATAGATAGTTAACATAGAGCAGTTAACGATTAAGCTTTCGCATCCACAAATATCTATTTTCCATTTTTATCGAGATTTGGCCATCCGCTAAAAATGGTTGATCAAATCGATTTTGACCTGAAATTCCACAAAGGAGGGTAGTAACATTCTTAAGGTTCCAACCCTAAAAATATCAATTTTGGGGGGATTTCTGAAACGCTAGATTTGATTAAGAGCCTGCATCAGTCAAACCGAAACTCAAAATCCGATCACAAACCTATGCGTGTTGCCACCAGGAAGGCGTATCCCGAACCCAACGATTGACACTTTAAAAGACCAATGATATTTTCCAAGCTTGTAATTAATAAGAAAATGGTCATCTCACGCCACCCTTTACCTCCAGGCGATAAAAAGGGGATAAGATACCCCAGGAAGAAAAAAGTCATTAGCAAATGCTAAAAACTCTCGCACCTTTTCAATACTGATAGCCCGAGGGATATGTGCATTTGGATAGTTTCTTCGAGATCATTTCTGACCAAAACAGTCGGATCCGTTTTAAAACAAGTCGACATTGACCTTTTTTGTTAGATAGTTTCAAGTGAAATTTATATGTAATTTTAAAAGACAACATACAGATCGTGATTATTATGTCAGAGATTGCACATTAAATATTTTCCAAAGAATCTCCTCTACATTTTAATATTTTTAAATGATTTTTTTAGCATTGAATAGCTGAGAACATTGAACTGTACAAAGACCGTTTTATATTTTTTCGATTTTGTTACGAGTATTTTATAGTGGCTTACATCAATACAGCGAAATCCCAAGATAGGAATTTTTAAGATATCTCGTTTGTATTTTAATATTTTTAAATGATTTTTTAGCATTGAACAGCTGATATTTTTCGGTATAAAGACCGTTTTGTACTTTTTCTATTTTGTTTACAGGTGTGTTAAAGAGGCTACTTCAGTCAAGTGAAATCCAATGGAAGAAATTTATAAAAATATCTCTTCTACATTTTTATATTTTTAAATTATTTTTTGGCATTCGATATCTCAGATATTTCGGTACAAAGACCGTTTTGTACTTTTTTGACCTTGTTTATTTAAAAAGCTATTTCAGTCAAGTGAAATCCCATTGTAGAAATTTATAAAAATATCTCTTCTACATTTTAATATTTTTAAATGACTTTTTTGTCATTGGATAGCTGAGATCTATCGGTACAAAGACCGTTTTGAACATTTTCGACTTTGTTTAAGGGAATTTTAAAAAATCTACTTCAGTCAAGTGAAATCCAGTGGTAGGAATTTATAAAAATATCTCTTCTACATTTTAATATTTTTAAATTCTTTTTTGGCATTCGATATCTCATATCTTTCGGTACAAAGACCGTTTTGTACTTTTTCGACTTTGTTTAGGGGAATTTTTAAAAAGCTATTTCAGTCAAGTGAAATCCAATGGTAGAAATTTATAAAAATATTTCTTCTACATTTTAATATTTTTAAATGATTTTTTTGTCATTGGATAGCATAGATCTTTCTCTACAAAGACCGTTTTTTACATTTTCGACTTTCTCTAGGGGAATTTTAAAAAAGCTACTTCAGTCAAGTGAAATCCAATGCTAGAAATTTCTAAAAGTATCTCTTCTACATTTTAATATTTTTAAATGATTTTTTTTTTTTTTTTTTTTTTTTTTTTTTTTTTTTTTGTCATGGGATAGCTCAGATCCTTCGGTACAAAGACCGTTTTGTACTTTTTCGACTCTGTTTAGGGGAATTTTAAAAAAGCTACTTCAGTGAAGTGAAATCCAATGGTAGAAATTTATAAAAATATCTCTTTTACATTTTAATATTTGTAAATCATTATTTGGCATTCGATATCTCAGATCTTTTGGTACAAAGACCGTTTTGTACTTTTTTGATTTTGTTTGCAGTTGTTTTAAAGAGGCTACTTCAGTCAAATGAAATCCAATGGTAGAAATTTATAAAAATATCTCTTCTACATTTTAATATTTTTAAATGAATTTTGTCACCGGATAGCTGAGATCTTTCGGTACAAAAACCTTTTTTTTTTTTTTTTTTTTTTTTTTCGTTTACAGCTGTTTTAAAGAGGCTACTTCAGTCAAGCGAAATCCTATAGTAAAATTTTATAAATATGTCTTTTCGACATTTAAAGATTTTTAAATGATTTTTTTGTCATGGGATAGCTGAGATCTTTAGGTACAAATACCGTTTTGTATTTTTTTTATTTTGTTTACAGGTGTTTTAAAGAGGCTACTTCAGTCAGTAAGTGAAATCCAATGGTAGAAATTTATAAAAATATCTCTTCTACATTTTAATATTTTTAAATGATTTTTTTGTCATGGGATAGCTGAGATCTTTCGGTCCAAATACCGTTTTGTACTTTTTTAATTTTGTTTACAGATGTTTTAAAAAAGATACTTCAGTCAAGTGAAATCGAATGCTAGGAATTTATAAAAATACCTCTTCTACATTTTAATATTTTTAAATGATTTTTTGGCATTCGATATCTCAGATCTTTCGGTAAGACCGTTTTGTACTTTTTTGACTTTGTTTAGGGGAATTTTAAAAAAAACTACTTCAGTCAAGTGAAATCCAATGGTAGGAATTTATAAAAATATCTCTTCTACATTTTAATATTTTAAATGATTTTTTTGGCATTGGATAGCTGTGATCTTTCGGAACAAAGACTGTTTTGTACTTTTTTGATTTTGTTTACAGGTATTTTAAAGAAGCTACTTCATTCAAGCAAAATCCTATAGTAGAATTTTATAAATATGTCTTTTTACTTTTAAAGAATTTTAAATGATTTTTTGGCATTCGATGTCTCAGATCTTTCGGTACAAAGACCGTTTTGTACTTTTTCGACTTTGTTTAGGATAATTTTAAAAAATCTACTTCAGTCAAGTGAAATCCAATGAAAGAAATTTATAAAAATATCTCTTCTATATTTTAATATTTTTAAAATATTTTTTGGCATTCGATATCTCAGATCTTTCGGTACAAAGACCGTTTTGTACTTTTTTGATTTTGTTTACAGGTGTTTTAAAGAGGAAAATTAAATCCAATGGTAGAAATTTATAAAAATATCTCTTCTACACTTTAATATTTTTAAATGATTTTGTTGTCATTGGATAGCTGAGATCTTTCGGTACAAAGACCGTTTTGTACTTTTTCGACTTTGTTTAGGGGAATTTTAAAAAAGCTACTACAGTCAAGTGAAATCCAATGGTAGAAATTTATAAAAATATCTCTTCTACATTTTAATATTTGTAATTCGATATCTCAGATCTTTTGGTACAAAGACCGTTTTGTACTTTTTTGATTTTGTTTACAGGTGTTTTAAAGAGGCTATTTCAGTCAAATGAAATCCAATGGTAGGAATTTATAAAAATATCTCTTCTACATTTTAATATTTTTAAATGATTATTTTGTCATTGGATAACTTAGATCTTACTGTACAAAGACCGTTTTGTACATTTTCGACTCTGTTTAAGGGAATTTTAAAAAAGCTACTTCAGTGAAGTGAAATCCAATGGTAGAAATTTATAAAAATATCTCTTCTACATTTTAATATTTGTAAATTATTATTTGGCATTCGATATCTCAGATCTTTTGGTACAAAGACCGTTTTGTACTTTTTCGACTCTGTATAGGGGAATTTTAAAAAAGCTACTTCAGTGAAGTGAAATGTAATGGTAGAAATTTATAAAAATATCTCTTCTACATTTTAATATTTTTGATTTTTTTGTCACTGGATAGCTTAGATCTTTTTCTACAAAGACCGTTTTGTACTTTTTCGACTTTGTTTAGGGGAATTTAAAAAAAAGCTACTTAAGTCAAGTGAAATCCAATGGTAGGAATTTATAAACATATCTCTTCTACATTTTAATATTTTTATATGATTTTTTTGTCATGGGATGGCTGAGATCTTTCGGTGCAAAGACCGTTTTGTACTTTTTCGACTCTGTTTAAGGGAATTTTATGAAAGCTGTTTCAGTCAAGTGAAATCCAATGGTAGGAATTATAAAAATATCTCTTCTACATTTTAATATTTTTAAATGATTTTTTTGTCATTGGATAGCTTAGATCTTTTTGTACAAAGACCGTTTTGTACTTTTTCGACTTTGTTTAGGGGAATTTTAAAAAAGCTACTTCAGTCAAGTTAAATCCAACGGTAGAAATTTATAAAAATATCTCTTCTACATTTTAATGTTTTTAAATGATTTTTTTGGCATTTCATAGCTGCGATCTTTCGGTACAAAGACTGTTTTGTACTTTTTTGATTTTGTTTAGAGGTGTTTTAAAGAAGCTACTTCATTCAAGCAAAATCCTATAGTGGAATTTTATAAATATATCTTTTTTTTTTAAAGATTTTTAAATGATTTTTTGGCATTCGATATCTCAGATCATTCGGTAAAAAGACCGTTTTGTACTTTTTCGACTTTGTTTTGGATAATTTTAAAAAAGCTACTTCAGTCAAGTGAAATCAAATGGTAGTTATAAAAAAAAAAAAAAAAAAGAATATCTTTTACATTTTAATGTTTTTAAATGTTTTTTTTTGGGGGGGGGGGGGGCATTGGATATTTCAGATCTTTCGGCACAAAGACTGTTTTGTACTTTTTCGACTTTGTTTAAGGGAATTTTAAAAAAGCTACTTCAGTCAAGTGAAATCCAATGGAAGAACGTTATAAAAATATCTCTTCTACATTTTAATATTTTTAAAATATTTTTTGGCATTCGATATCTCCGATCTTTCTGTACAAAGACCGTTTTGTACTTTTTCGACTTTGTTTATGGGAATTTTAAAAAAGCTATTTCAGTCAGGTGAAATCCATTGGTAGAAATTTATAAAAATATCTCTTCTACATTTTAATATTTTTAAATGATTTTTTTGTCATTGGATAGCTGAGATCTTTCGGTGCAAAGACCGTTTTGTACTTTTTTGATTTTGTTTACAGGTGTTTTAGTGAGGCTACTTCAGTCAAGTGAATTCCAATGGTAGAAATTTATAAAAATATCTCCTCTACATTTTTAATATTTTTAAATGTTTTTTTGTCATTGGATAGCTAAGATCTTTCGGTACAAAGACCGTTTTGTACTTTTACGACTTTGTTTAGGGGAATTTTTAAAAAGCTACTTCAGTCAAGTGAAATCTAATGGTAGAAATTTATAAAAATATCTCTACTACATTTTAATATTTTTAAATGATTTTTTTGTCATTGGATAGCTAAGATCTTTCGATACAAAGACCGTTTTGTACTTTTACGACTTTAGGGGAATTTTAAAAAAGCTACTTCAGTCAAGTGAATTCCAATGGTAGAAATTTATAAAAATATCTCGTCTACATTTTAATATTTTTAAATGATTCTGTTGTTATGGGATAGCTAAGATCTTTCGGTACAAAGACCGTTTTGTACTTTTTCGACTTTGTTTACAGGTGTTTTAAAGAGGCTACTTCAGTCAAGTGAAATCCATTGGTAGAAATTTATAAAAATATCTCTTCTACATTTTAATATTTTTAAGTGATTTTTTTGTCATTGGATAGCTGAGATCATTCGGTACAAAGACCGTTTTGTACTTTTTTTAATATGTTTACAGGTGTTTTAAAGGGGCTACTTCAGTCAAGTGAAATCCATTGGTAGAAATTTATAGAAATATCTCTTCTACATTTTAATATTTTTAAATGATTTTTTTGTCATTAGATAGCTAAGATCTTTCGGTACAAAGACCGTTTTGTACTTTTTTGATTTTGTTTACAGGTGTTTTAATGAGGCTACTTCTGTCAAGTGAAATCCAATGGTAGAAATTTATAAAAATATCTCTTCTACATTTGAATATTTTTAAATTATTTTTTGGCATTCGATATCTCAGATCTTTCGGTACAAAGACCGTTTTGTACTTTTTCGACTTTGTTTACAGGTGTTTTAAAGAGGCTACTTCAGTCAAGTGAAATCCATTGGTAGAAATTTCTAAAAATATCTCTTCTACTTTTTAATATTTTTAAATGATTATTTTGTCATTGGATAACTTAGATCTTACTGTACAAAGACCGTCTTTTACATTTTCGACTTTGTTTAGATGAATTTTAAAAAAGCTACTTCAGTCAAGTGAATTCGAATGGTAGAAATTTATAAAAAATCTCTTCTACATTTTAATATTTTAAAATGATTTTTTTGTCATTGGATAGCTGAGATTTTTCGGTGTTAAGACCGTTTTATACTTTTTTGGTTTTGTTTACAGGTGTTCAATGAGGCTACTTCAGTCAAGCGAAGTCCTTTAGTAGAAATTTATAAATATATCGTTTCTACATTTAAATATTTTTAAATGTTTTTTTGGCATTGGATATCTGAGATCTTTCGGTACAAAGACCGTTTTATATTTTTTGGATTTTGTTATGGGAGTTTTAAAGGGGCTTACTTCAATCAAGCGAAATCCTATGAAGTTTTGAAGTTCATATAAATATATATTTTTCTCTTCTACATTTTAATATTTTTAAATGATTTTTTTAGCATTGAATGTTAGAAATTTATAAAGATATCTCGTCTACAAGTAAATATAAACTGATGATTACCTCAATCAAGGAAAATCCCATGGTAGAAATTTATAAAGATATCTTTAAGATCATTTAAAAGTCATTTGTAAAGATCATTTTAATATTTGTAATTTTTTTCCATCATATAACTGATATCTTTCTTTACAAAGAACGTTTTATATCTTTTCGATTTTGTTACGGGTATTTTAAAGTGACTTACTTCAATAGATCTAAATCACATTTTAGAAATTTTTAAAGATATCTCGTTTGTATTTTAATTGTCTTTAAACTTTTTTTTTCGGGGGGGGGGGGGGCATTAGATATCGGAGATTTCTCTGTACAAACACCTTTTTACATTTTTCCGATTTTTTACGGTATTTTAAAGTGGCTTACTTGAATAGAGAGAAGTGCCATTATAAAAATTTATAAAGATATCTCGTCAACATTTTAATTTTTTAAATGATTTTTTTAGCATTGAATTTCTGAGATATTTCTATACAAATACCGCTTTATATTTTTTTCGATTTTTTACGGGTATTTTAAAGGGGCTTACTTCAATGAAGCGAAATCCTATCACAGAAATTTATAGAAATATCTCGTCTATATTTTAATAATCTTTTTTATATTGAACAGCTGAGATCTTTCTGTACAAAGGCCGTATTACAATTTTTGATTTCGATACAGGTATTTTAAAGTGACTTACTTCAGTCAAGCGAAATCCCATTGTAGAAATTTATAAAGATATCTCGCCTACATTAAAAAAAAAAAAAAAATATTTTTATTTTTTTTTCTCTTACATTGAATAGCTTTTACGATTTCATTTATTTTAAAGAGGCTACTGCAGTTAAACGAAACAATGCCTTCGCTTTAAAACTAATGCTATGAAAGAAATTTATAAAAGTTTATCGTCTGCGTTTTAATAGTTTTTTTTTTTTTTTTTTTTTTTTACTTTGCCTAGTTGATATGGACTTGCACAAAGGCCATTTTTTATTTTTTCGATTTATTTTACGGGTATATATATATATATATATATATATATATATATATATATATATACACTATATTGCCATTGATTATGGGACACTTGCGATTTTAGACATTTTACTAAATATCTAGAAAAATACATGAGGAATCATCTCGAAACTCTTAGTGTATAAATATAATAGTATAAGTCATACATCTCCGTGAAGATTTTTTCCCGAAACTCCAAAGGGGACCGTCAACAAATTAAAAAAGAATGAATATCTTTTGAATAACCCTGTCAAAACTAATGTAGCAAAAGCGCTCAAACTCTAGATTATGATTGAATGCCTTATTGTAATAGGCCTTGTTCATTTTTATGCAAATAGCATGCATACTCGCAGAGTAATTAATGTTTTTATAAAAATGATCCCAAATTTTTCCAAGTTTTTTCCTTATAATTTTCAGAGTTCTTAATATAAAATATTATTTTTTTCAGAAAATATGAAAAACAACATTGCACACAGTACCCTGTAATCAGAATTAAAAAATAATGAAAATTGTATAAAAAATGAGTTGGTTTACTAAATAATTTTTTACTGCGCATGCGTCAACGATATCAAAATTTCATTTGCATATTATGTTAGCTAAATGTATAGAGCAACTTCTGTAAAAGTCACAAAATCATAACTTGAAAATTCTGACAAAAATCGTCAATTGAATAAGACGAAAATCCGTTATTCTCAAAATGAAGCAAAAATAAGAGGGATTGTATCCATATATTCATTGATTAGTGTCAATATAGAATACACAATATGGGATGTACTACTGCATTTGGATAAAATCCCTCATTTTTTTGCTTCATTTTGGAAACAAAGGATTTTGTCCTTTTTCTATAGACGATTACTTTCAGAATTTTCAAACTATGATTTTGAGACTTTTACAAAAGTTGCTCTATACATTTAGCTAACATAATATGGGAATGAAATTTTCATATCTTTGACGCATGCGCAGTAAAAAACTATATAGTAAACCTACTCATTTTTCATACAATTTTTATTATTTTTTAATTCTGATTACAGGGTACTGTGTGCAATGTTGTTTGTCATATTTTCTGAAAAAAATATTATTTTATATTAAGAACTCTGAAAATTATAATGGAAAAACTTGGAAAAATTTAGGACCATTTTTATAAAAACCTTAATTACTCTGCGAGTGTGCATGCTATTTGCATAAAAATGAGCACAGTGTATTACAATAAGGCATTCAATCATAATCTAGAGTTTGAGCGCTTTTGCTACATTAGTTTTGACAGGGTTATTCAAAAGATATTCATTCTTTTTTAATTTGTTGACGGTCCCCTGTGGCGTTTCGGTAAAAAATCTTCACGGAGATGTATGACGTATACTATTATATTTATACACTAAGAGTTTCGAGATGATTCCTCATGCATTTTTCTTGATATTTAGTAAAATGTCTAAAATCGCAAGTGTCCCATAATCAATGGCAATATAGTGTATATATATATATATAAACTTTAATTAAACGAAACAATTTACTAGCTTATGATAATTCTTTCGACGATAATCCAACGGTCGAAATTTATAAATAAGTCTCGTCTGCATTTTAATATTTTTCCCCTTTAATAGCTCAGAGCGATCTCTTCAAAGGCCTTTTTCTACTTTTTTAATTTTCTTTACAGGATAGTTTTATTTTCGGAACCGTTTTCAAAAGTGATATTATCCTCATATTTAAAATCTACAGTCAGTATCGAAAAAAGTAAAAAGCGGCCTCTATACAAACCATCGTCAGCTATACTATGCAGAAAAAAAAATAATTAAAAATTGGAATGAAAATATGGTATCTTTTAAAAAATCTTCCATAGGTTTAGTATAATTGAGTTTGTCTTTTTGCGTGACTGAAAAAACCGCTATTCTAAAACTTAGATCAGTTAAACTATGACAGGCTTTGGAATATATGCGTATTATTTAGTTAAAATAGTATAAGAACTTTAAAAATCATTCGTTTATCTTTCTGAAAGGGAAAAACAAAGGAAAGACAATTTATATACAATAAAGCATAAATATATCATTTACGGATGTGAATTTTACCGCAACAGAATATATTTTCTAAAGTATTGTAAATTAGTCATAATTTTCGATAGAAGTATCAAAATAAATATATTTCTATCTTTTAAATTAGTGTTATCCAATTTAATCATGAATTGCATAATAATTAATTTATATTTTAGAGTGAGTATACTGCAAACTTTTATTGATTAAAATAGAAATATTTATGAAATATTTATGAAAAGGAACATTTAAACTAATTCATTAAGAATTGTCTAAAAGAATGATAAGAAAAATTTAATACAGATGTATTTATTCGCGAATATATCTATTCATTTTTAATGTCAGAACCATTGTTATTTTCTTTCTGCCCTTTCTTCTTTTCCCTTTGTCGTCTGCAGATGACAAAAAGTTAATTCTATTATTTTTTATAAATTAACGAATATTTCATTTTGATGTTGTCCGCAATTAAAGAATCTTTTTTAGAAATTAAACTTTAAATATATGGAAGAAAAATAATAAAAATGTTAAATGTGTTTTTATTCGAAATCAATAATGCTTTTAAAGTACATTTGAGATTGAATGCCTAGTTAAACAAACTTTTTGAAATCAACATGTATTTACATCATTTCTGAAATTCATTTATGATCGAACTATCATACATTCAGGAAAGGATGTTTTTATTTTTTTATCCTAAACCAGCAAACAACATTTTACTAATAGCCACAGGCAAGATTTTACACCTTCGTCCCTGTAAGACTCCCTGGAGGTAAACCCATATCGTCTTTCACCCTAATTACTTTTAAGGCGTCTCCCTTTTAAAGGCGGAGTTAAACACCATTTTCTACTATTTTAAATCAAAGTATTTCAACTTTTTATACAAATGGCATAGATTAAATTTTTGTAAAAATAAAAATAAAAAACATTTTCTGAAAGCTAAATAATTAAACTCTGCATGCTGTTTTACCAAGTTTTAAAATGTCAAACAGATTTTTCGTAATAAGACATTAAAAGTGAATTTTAAAGACTATAAAATAACGCACTTGTATCGCCTTAAAATTAAAAAAAGAAATAAAATTTCAGAATGACGTGCATAGTTTAAACCTACAGGTTTTCAAAACAACAAAAATTATTAAATTTGAGCAAAATGCAAAGGAATGAAAGCGATAAATTTCTTCCATTGAAATAACATTAGCCGTTCTATCTCGGAGCGTTACTGATGTAGGGCCTTAAGGAAATCGGATTAAACAATTCTACTGATGATGCTAAACTTGTCCTGAACCAGGGAATACGTGTCAGACTTTCGCACAGCAATATTTGAGATAAATAGATTATACGTATTTTCTATCATTTTTAACTACGAATAGCTACAATTCTTTTATGAAACAATGTAGTTTAACGAATGCGAACGTTAATGCGAGCGTACTGTGTCAAACATCTTTTCAAAAACTCTACATGTGATACCTCACTCATAATTGCGCGCTTTGTACGTGCATAGAAAAAGGAATATTGACATCAGAAACAATACCCGATAAGATGGAATGATATCTTTTAAGTTTCCACCTTTATAAATTAGTATCGATTTTACACACTTCCGGAATTGATCAAACGCTGCAAAGTGTTTATAAAATCTGATAAAATGTTTCTACGTCAGACGATACTAATTTTGTTCCGAAATTACGTCTAAGGGGGTTTACTTTTAGAATTCCGTCACTAATAAATATTGCTTTTTCGGGCGTTTCAGTGTTTGATTAAAACTGATAAAAGATTCTGAATGACTTCCATTTTGTCCCGATATTCCATCACACTGTTAAAATTCTGCAAAATTTTTTTGTGGTC
The DNA here is from genome assembly GCA_964019185.1 of Maratus speculifer. Classification (NCBI taxonomy): domain Eukaryota; kingdom Metazoa; phylum Arthropoda; class Arachnida; order Araneae; family Salticidae; genus Maratus; species Maratus speculifer. The sequence continues at coordinate 290,558,648 of OZ025293.1, forward strand.
ACTCCATCGCTTTTATAGAATATATATATTTTGACCAATGAAAATGCTCCCTAATATAGCCAAGTAATCGTTTTCCATAAAAGCGATGAAGTGACAATGCAACAAAAGTTGCGAGTGGGGGCTAACTTTCAGTTTCCTGCCTCTACAGGGTGATTCGTTACCAGACCGACAAACTTGCAAGAGGTGTAGGGGGCACAGGCTCAACTAGGTTTTACATAGCAATGCAGGGTCCAAAATGCAATAGCTGCGAGTTATCGTACAAATTAATGTTGCAAGTGAGCTATTTTTTTTAAATTTAAATTGCTTGATTCACATAATTTTTTGGAAATGGTAAAATTCTCCTTATTAAATAACGTATTAAGCCAACAATAGGGGGAAATTTAGAACTTCAAAGTACTGGTGCTAATCAAGAAACCTGAATTAAAAAAATTGAGCTCGCTACTAGATAAACCAGCAACACTGGTAAAAAGAAGCATAGAAAATGAATAGAAACAGCAACACATTACTGACAAGGAAGGTCTCCATTGGGGGCATACTCAGAATTTTTTGAAAAAAAATACGAATTAAACTACTCATGTAGGTAATAAAAGATCAGTGAAAATTAGCGGCGGAATTACATTATTAGATATGTAAAAAAATAAAATAGTTTGGACTAATTGGCGTGAAAAGCTAAAAGCGACGCGGGATTTGGCGAGCAGTGCATTTTCTCGCCAAAAGCAGACGATTTAAACGAATCTGAAAATTGATTTTAATTGACGTCACTGTTAAAAATCTGCATCATTTACTGCAACGTCACTCCACTACTTTTATAGAATATCTCTCTTCTGACCAATGAGAATGCTCCATAGCACGGTGAAAAGTCCGTTTTCTATAAAAGCGGTGGAGTGACGCTGCAGAAAATGGCACAGATTTTTAGCGGTGTTGTAGCTTGTGCAACACTGTTAAAAATCTGTTGCATTTTGCTGCAACGCACTCCACCGCTTGTATATAATATCTCTATTCCAACCAATGAGAAAGCTCCATTTCACGGCCAAGTAACCGTTTTCTATACAAGCAAGATTTTTAACAGTGTATTTTTCAATTTGGAACAATTTTAATCAATTTAAATTGCGTTTTAAATGATAAAATAAATTAATTTCATTTTGTTATAAGTACATATAAACGTATATGACAAAATTACACTTAAAGTAAAGTAAAAATGGAAAACTAAAATTACTTAAACTAAACTTATTTAAATAAATTGAACTTAGAAAGTTTTTCCTTTAAAAAATATTCGAAGCGCAAAAGCGTATTTTTCAAAATTTCGTTTTTTCGCCAACCGGAGATAAATCGCCAAATAAACGAAGTTTTTATTATTTTTTTACGGACGTTATAAGGAGGTTCCGCCGAAATTTTTTTTATAAACATATATAACTATATGATAAGAACATTCTGTAATTTTTTCAGATTTTTCTGAGTATGCCCGTATGGAGACCTTCCTTGTGAGAGAAAAAACAGTTTATTGAAAGGTTGTACTATAGAATGCGGTCTAAATTACGACGCAAAGTTGTTACACAACGAGATCGACCCGCTGATCCTTCATTTAAATACCTCGTCCTTCGAATATCTGTAGCTGCCAATATGATACCCGACACGCTAGAAATCGTCCAAAACATAAGGATTTCTATGCGGCACCGCTTGCCTAACGACTTCTGGTCATAATATGAACCAACTTCTGTAAGTACAATCCTTCAATAACATGCTTTTGTCCCATTAAAATTGTCTAGGGTCTTAGGGGTTTATCCTGGCCATAAGCCCAAAGCTGGTCCCATGGGTGGGCGCCTAACCTACCCATTAATGTGTTTCTGTTTCTGTTTCTGTTCTTCTTCTCTACTTCATTGTGTCAGTGCTGCCAATGGGATACCTTTTTTAATTCAGGTTTCTTGACTGGCACCAATTTTTCGAAATTGTAAAATTCTCCTTATTTTCGCATTAATTAATATGTTAATTAATAGGGAGTATTTTACCATTCACGTAAAGTGGTGCCGATCAAGAAATCTGTATTTAAAAAAAATAGCCCACTAGCAACATTGATTTGTACCATAACACACAGCTACAGCATTTTGGAGCCTGTATTACTAAGTGATTCCATGGAGTCTCTGTCATTCCTACATCTCCTGAGAGTTTTCCCGTCTGATAGCGAAACACCCTGTATTGTTTCTGTTTAGGGGGTACATCGGAGTTTTTTCAAAATTTGAAGATGATTAATCAAGTGTGATCCGAGTTCTGACTAGAATCAGTAGTTTTTCTCTTTTACTTATATAGTGAACATATTCATCTGACTTCTGTACTTGACATGAAAACCCGCTTAAGCGTTATCGTCAATACAGGATGTATCTAAACTCTTAGGCAAAATTTTAAGGGGTGATAGTGCACATCAAGACAAACAATATTAAATAGGAAAATAAGGGTTCCAAACGTTTTCCGAAGGAGATAGGCGCAATTAAAGTTTAGGGTCGAAAATTTCAAACAAATATAAAAAACGGAAAAATTGGTAGATTGATTTGCGGCTTTCACTAAAACTATTCTTTTTGTCTTTATTTTCTTGAAAATAAACTAGCGCTTTAGACTTTGAAGTAATGAACAACTATTTTTTTCCGTTATTTTTTGCATCTCATCAGATGTTTTCGGAAGCCTAGACTTAAACTTAAATTTTGAGTTCAAAATCTGAATAGTTGGGAGTGGTTAAGTAGCCCAAACTGACCTGTGTTCAGAGGTTCAAATTTCAAATGATTATAAAAAACGAAAAAATTGGTCGATTCGATTGCGGTTTTCGCTAAAACTATTCTTTATATCAGTATTTTCTGGAAAATAAATTTTAAAGATAAATTTCAAAAACTGCCGATAGATGGCGCATTAGACTTTGAAGTAACGAACAACTATTTTTTACGGTTAGCTTTTGCATCTCATTAAATTTTTTTAGAAGCTTAGACATAAACTTAAATGTTGAGCTCAAAATCTGAATCGTTGGGAGTTGTTAAGTAGCGTAAACTGAACTGTGTTCAAAGGGGGAGGGAGGTTCAAATTTCAAATGATTATAAAAAACGGAAAAATTGGTCGGTTCGTTTTCGGTTTTCGCTAAAACTACTTTTTATGTCAGCATTTTCTTAAAAAAAAAATAAAAAAAAATTTCCAAAAATTTCGTTAGAGGGCGCTTTAAATTTTTAGAGTAACCAATAACTATTTTTAACCGTTATTTTTGTCATTAAATGCTTGCAAAAGCTTAGACTTAAATTTTGAGCTCAAATTCTGAATCGTTGGGAGGGGTTAAAAGCGCAAATTGAACTGTGTTCAGGAATTGAAATTTAACCCTCCCCCCCCCCCCCCCCCATTGAACACAGTTCAATTTTGCGCTACTTAAATACTCCCAATGATTCAGATTTTGAGCTGAAAATTTAAGTCTAAGCTTTTGAAAACATTTAATGAGATTAAAAAAATAGCGGTTAAAAATAGTTGTAGGTTACTCCAAAGTGTAAGGCGCCCTCTATCAGCATCTTTTGAAATTTATCTTTACAATTTATTTCCAAGAAAATACTGATTTAAAGAGTAGTTTTAGCGAAAACCGCAAACGAATCGACCAATTTTCCGTTTTTTATAATCATTTGAAATTTGAACCTCTGAACACAATTCAGTTTGGGCTACTTAACCACTCCCAACTATTCAGATTTTGAGCTCAAAATTTAAGTTTAAGTCTAAGCTTCCGAAAACATTTAATGAGATGCAAAAATAACAGCAAAAAACAGTTGTACGTTACTCCAAAGTCTAAGGCGCCCTCTATAGGTATTTTTTGAGGTTTATCTTTAAAATTTATTTTTAAGAAAATACTCATTTAATTAGTAGTTTTAGCGAAAACCGCAAAGAAATCGACAAATTTTTCCGTATTTTATAATCATTTGAAATTTGAACCTCTGAACACAGTTCAGTTTGCGCTACTTGACCACTCCCAACTACTCAGATTTTGAGCTCAAAATTTAAGTCTAAGCTTCCGAAAACATTTAATGAGATGCAAAAAATAGTTGTTTGTTACTCCTAAGTCTAAAGCTTCCTCAGTCGGCATTTTTTGAAATTTACCTTCATAATTTATTTTTAAGAAAATAATAACATAAAGAATAGTTTTAGTGAAAACTGCAAATCAATCGACCAATTTATTTTTCAGTTTTTTATATTTATTTGAAATTTTGGACCCTAAACTCCAATGGAACCTATCTCCTTCGGAAAACGTTTGGGACCCTTAGTTTCCTATTTAATATTGTTTGCCTTGGTGTGTCTATCACCCCTTAAAGTTTTGCCCAAGAGTTTAGATACACCCTGTATACAGGGACGAGATAGCACAAGGAAATTTACAACATTGAAAAAGCTGGGAACTCCACAAAGAGTGTGCAACGGAGACAGCGGATGTGGAACTCACAAGCCTCCTACGTTCTCAAGCGATTAGCGGCTTGGTGGGTTAACCAAATGGCCACGGAGTCCCTGTAGTTTTTTTTCCACACTTTTAAATTTTGTAGAAATTATTTCCCTTTCCCTGCCTATTTTTTATCATTAAATGCAGTAGATTAAACGCTGTGACTTCTTAATCAAGTGTTATCCAATGATGATCAAACGAAATACATGTGTCATTTACTTATTTCCTGTCACGGGCTAAAAGGATAGGAGTAACAATTGCTATGTCCGTTAATCTCGATTATTTCCCTGTGAGCACGGTTCTGAATACTGATAGTGTAGAAATTTTAAAGCATCTTTTTACTTTAATGAAAAAATCAGTCATATCAATATAAATATTTTATAAAAACAAATATAATACATATAGAAATAAACAAACCTCAACTAAAATTTATTTGTGGTAAAAAATTAAAGCTTTTGCCTTTGCTTTGAGGATAAAAATATCATAGAAATATTTTTAAGGATAAAACGTATGCAATGTTTGGGCATTGTAGATAGATAAATGTAAAAAAAAAAAAAAAAAAAAAAAAAAAAAAAAAAAAACAATTATGAAATTAGAACTAATAAAATAAATATACGCTTTAGAGTTTCAAGTAATAACGATTTGCATAGTCAATAATTTTGAAGACTTTTCATAAAACGCTTTCCAAACCGTTACAGGTAATTTTGAAAGAAAAACTGAAAGCAACTCCAAGCACTTGTTTCTTAATCTAAAGTTTCTTCATAATTATATGTTATTAATTTTTTTCTATTTACTGTTTCGATTTGTACGGCTGAAAAACTTTCGAGCAACTTTTATCAGAATTTTTGTAGAGTGATATTTTGTAAGTTAATGAAAAAAAAAATCTTCAGATATCGCGAACAGTAGTTTATGAAATTTCTGGTATTAAACCATCCATGACCTCGTGAATTTTTTTATGCGTACGAACCTTTGCGTGATTGAGCGCAAGTAGGAGTATTTTACAGAGAATTGTTTGGCATAACAGAGTGTTTCTTCTGATTTGTTGCTCCCATATGCATTCAATTTTTTGCACATTACCAGCAAAGTGCATTTATAAATAAAAAAGGAGGGTATATACGAAGAGCGCATGCTCAGATTGGAAGTTTTGTACACATATAGCAACCTATATTTCAGAACTTGGCTTTACTTGCCTGGACAAGTTAGACTAAACACTAAGAAAAGAATGAACATTGAAATAGATAAGGGCGGATAGATTTTTAGCTGTTAGCGAAACAAGATTGACCAAGCAGAAGCCTGCTTTTTTGCAAATATTGAAAGGTTCGCAAGAATGTAGGCTTTTGATTCGCCAATCTGATTCAATTTACAGCGTTAATCTATCTGGATCCCAGCCATTGACTTTGAACAAAACTGTGTTAATATCATGTTGCCACATTGGATTTAAATATGTCACCTATCTATAAGCATGCATATGCGACCCTCTAGAATAAAGTTCATTGGCTGGTTCTCAATTATCAAAGAAATTATTGGTAAAATATATAAAAGCACACAAACCGAGTACAACTGTACTACATAGTGCCATCTACTCCACGGATTTTTCATGGTACTATTTTTTTCTTCTGAAACCTATTTCGTTAAAAGTGCTTGTCTATTCTATGTTCAAGAAACATTTGCGTGGAGATAATCGTACACTTTTTAGGTTTTTGTCCAAATTTCTTTCGAAGAAGTCAAATTTCATTGTATGTCGTCATTCTTTTATTTTTTGAAGGCACTGTAATTTTGAACAGTGCTCATTTTTTATTAGACTTACAAATATTTCGACTTATTTCGAGCTTTAACCTTTTTTTTTTCCACGTTTAAATTCTGTAAAAATTCAAAAGAGCGATCACTAACTCTGATTGTAATAAAAAACACCTTTATAATGTTTTCTTATTTATCACAAAATAATAACTGCTTCATAGGCTTTTATTAAATTATTAATTTGTTATTTATCGTGACTATCAAAATATCTTTGAAGGAAATAAAATATATCGATGAAGTTGCAAACTGTAAAATATCATAATTTAAATAAAATATACAATAGTTTATACCTCTATATTAAATTTATTCGACTAAAATAATCATATTCATTTGCCCACGTTAGCATCTGCAATAACACAAAAATTTTCCATTCATGTCATCGACAGAAAATAATTCATGATAAGGGAATTTAAAACTTTTTAGATGCTGAATGGAAGCTAATGCTGAGCGAATATTATAATTTAAATGCATACCTTCTCTAGTTGTCGAACATATTTCAAAATATTTTGCACCAATCGATTCACCGTATTTTTGAGCTTCTTTTTCTGTAACTTCTCTTGTGTCTTTCAAATCTGTTTTATTACCTAGCAGCACAAAAATGCATTCATCATTGGCATATTGTTGAACACCTAAAAAATATAAAATAAGCTATACTTTTTTTGCTAAATTACATGCATTCAATCACATCTTTAAGAATTCTGAAGATATTCGTATGGTAACTTTACATGACGTGGTTTTCTTTATGATGTTGGTTCCGTACGAAAGATGCAGTAAATTTTCTTAGTCAAAAAGATGATAATCTGTACTAATTAAAGATAGATTTTTGTGTGGGAATGTCGCATGTATGTCGCAATTAGGGGTTTTCGAATTTCGTTCCAGACAGACAAAGAGAGATCCCAGTGTACTTGAGGCTTATATTTTTCATTTTTTTATGTTTTAAAGAATGGTAAAAAATCGTCTATTTCTTCGATTTTACAATTTTGTCGGTAATTTAAGTCATTCATAAAAGTGATCGAAATTTAATATTTTAGCTCAATATGACCTTTTCAATATTTTTTTTTCAAGTTTGCTTGGAATTCGTAAAACTATTTTAGAAATTTTTATGTTATTTTATTATTAGTATTATTATTATAATTTTAGTTCTTGTTTCACTGAAAGTGAAGAGTTTTGTTTATCAGCTGATATTCAATTGATACCTTAGGTATTATTATAAAATTTATATTTCTGAATCGTGAAAACTCTCTGGAATCAATAAAAAATCAAAAGTAACGTAACATTAATATCCTAATATTTAAAATTTTTGCGAAAAGAATATTAAAAAACTTGAAATTTTTGCCAATTCTAGAAAAAAAATACAAAGAAATGATTTGTTGGGTTTACCACAGGGCCGTAGCTAAGGGGGCGCTATGGGCGGCTCAGCTCCCCCTAAAATATTCCCTCATAGCATGCATGGTCACAGTGACGTCACTGTGACGTCCATGTGAGTCACTGTGGTCGCGTCACATCTGTGACCAAAATGCAACCACTAAGTGACGTCACATTATGACTGAATTGTGACCTTCTTATAAAACTTCCAAAACATGTTATTTACTATAAAATTACACCTTTTTCGACAGTTAAAAAAATGTAAGATTATTGCATGTAATGCACGTCATGTAACATTTGTGACAAAAACAACAAAAACAAAAAACACCATATTATAAAGTTGCAGTGTGACAATTTGAACTTCAAAAATCTTTCAAAATGTCAATAAATATACAGAGAAATATTTTGAACTGTTTTTTAAACAGGCCATGTAAATGTATTTTGGCGCTTGAATCAGACTGATTTTGTGCGCTTCTCACAAATTAAGTTTTATTTAATATTTAGTAATTTATTTTTCGACATTTCAGAAAGTGATAAAAATTTTTCCAGCAATAACCAAAACTACAAAGACTCACTTATTGCAGTGACAATTATCCATTTTCCGTGCCAAATATACAAAACCTAAGGATTTCTTGTCACAAATCTTGTAAAAATCGTGCTGTGAAATATCATTAACAAATACAGTTAAATATTGCATAAAATTTTTACCATTTCAAAACTGTTTAAATAATTTCAAATATTAACGTATTTATGTGTATCTAACATTTGAAATCAAATGTGTAATTTGTTATTTTTGACAGCGAAAATATAGAAAATAGTGCGTAAACATAGAAAATACTTGGATTTAAAAACATGGATGTATTACACATAATTATAAGTAAGGATATTGAAAACGGTTTTTTAGACCGAAATCGAATCACGGTAATTTTCATATTTTCAATCGAAAACTAAAATGTCCAAAAGTTGTTTTGACTAATTAATGCATACATAACTTTGCATAGTTATTAATTAATTATAAAGGTGATCCACGGTGGCACTGTGCCTTTGACAAAAACTTTTTATTTTCATATAACATGAAATGTAATTAATTCATCAGCGACATAAAGTTGTTTTCAACTTATACGAATTTCACCTCATTAAAAAATATTTTACCTTGATTTATCTTTTATAATGATTTTTGTGAATGATCATATAACTATTTATTCATATTTCAAATTTTTGTTTTAGAGGTACGTCTTTAAAAAAACGTTACTTTACAAGATGCTTTATTCTGCAGAAAATTTTTATAAAAAATTTACAGATTGACAAATAAAAAACTTTTTATTTCTATAACTCCCCTCCCCTCCCGCTCCTTTTTTTAAAGAAGATACTATGTATGTTTGCATTTCATACAAGTAATGGTAATGATTAAAAAAAATTATATTACCATTAAAGCTATTATTTTTACTTTATTAAAACCTAAACAATGTTTTATCCAATAAACTCTAATTATGAATTTTATTATTATTATTTAACAATTTTCTTTAACTTGAATTGTTTTGAAACTAATAAAAATAAAAAGTAAAAATACACTTAAAAAAAAGACATTCTCATAAAATTGTTCGTATTTAACTTCCGAAGCTGTTGCGCAGAAAAAGAAAAACTAAACCAATATTCCAATATTTCTACGCAATATGCAATTTAAACAAGAATGTCCACTATACAGCTCTTCCAAGCGGCAATATATAAGTCCGCGAAAATTAATGGGGCTTTGACTGTTAAAATAATTTGGTCTTTGCCACTTTAATTAGTATCGGATTTAGTTTGTGCGGCAAAAAGAATAACTAGAACGAATGACTTCGATGGAAAAAAGGTATGAAAAAATATTATTTTTCATGGTTGCTTTTTTATTATTATTGTTCTGAGAACGATTTTAATTACATTGTCAAAAACATGCTATAAAACATTAATGCTTCATTAACTTAATAAAGTCTAATGCATTCATTATTTATTTTGTTGACATAAAGAACTTGATTTTTAATAATTTGGATTCGGTTGTTACAGGTAGTGATTTTAATTGCATTCTAATCGGCGTTGTTTCTTTTTTTTAAATATCTGGTTAAAATAATATGATTCCATAAACATAAAATCATATGAATATAAATTATAATAAATCGTTAATATAATTATTAAACATTTAAAGATAATTATATTTTGTAATAAAGAAACTTTTCTATCGAATAAAATTCTTTACAAACATCCTTTTTCAATTTTTGTATTAAGTAATCTTCTGAAACATTGCATAATTTTATTTTAAAAAATTGTATCTGCTCAGAAGAAAAATTTATAAGAGAACGAGAAGAACTATTAAAAGAAATCGTAGATGTTTGATATTAAAAAAACAATTATGTTAATGATTGTTTAATGTATTTTTCAACCTGTGAAATGTTATAAAATTTCTGAATGGATAGTCATTGTGGGTGAAAACGTTTCCGTTGTAAATATTCTTATTGGAATGTTTTCAGAAAGAACTAGAAGTCTGGATGAAAATTTGTAAGTTACGCAATCGATAAGAATTTAAACATGATTGAACTTAAAACAAATATAACGCAAATACTTGAGCGATATGAAGCTAAAAAGTACTAACTGTATTTTATTATTAACTTTTCATTTCAGAAACTTTTATTATTTCCTTTCCTGAATGATTTTACAGAGGTAAATTTCAAAATATCCATTATATGTAGTATTAATGAACATCGTGATTAAAGTGGGTATTATAAATTCTTTCTAATATTACAAATAAAATCTTAATAATTATAATTAACGTATTTGTTGTTCTAATTTATGTTTATCGTCGGAATTTTTATTAGGTAGATGTGTCTGTGATGGACAGCCTTGCAGTAATGGATAGCCCCTTAATGTTTTTTGTTTATTAATATACTAATAAATATTTAACTTTAATTTTTTCCATAATTCCTCTTTGCATGTTTTAATAATATTTTAATAGTCATAGAAGACAGTATGTGAAGACAGTTTGTGATTATTTTTTTATTTGTGACAAATTTGTCACTTACTTTGCAGCATTGCCAATGTTGTGAAGTCACACTGGGACACAATTATACAGTTATGAACATTGTTATGTAGTGTAAAATCACTTACATCTATAATTTTATTATACTTTGGCGATACATCTCAATTAAAACTTGGGAGCTGCTATAAAAAGAATGTACCAAAAGAAAGTTACCGAATCAAAATGCCATGCAAACTTTAATCTTTGTTACATATTTTTTTATGTTGCAATAAATAAGAATATTTAAGACAACTGAATATTCGATCTATTACAATTATTTCAAATTTAGCAATTTTTTTTTCTAATAAGCATTAAAATTATCAAAGAAACACTTTCTTTAAGGTGCAACACTAGTCACAGAAAAAGACCCGGATGATAATATAAAGTCTGTGGAAGCGTTCTTTCCAAATATCTCGCTCACATTTTAATATTTTTACATGATTTTTTTGCATAGGATAGCTGAAGACAATCCATAAGCGGCCTAGCTTTTACTTTTTCGATTTTGGTTTCAGATTTAAAAAAAAATATTTTAAATTTCAAAACCGGGTTAAACCGGTACTGATATTGAAACTATCAAAATATAAAATATATCCAAGCAAAATCGAAAAAGTAAAAAATAGGCGTCCTCAGCTTCCTATGCAAAAAACATGCAAAAATATTAAAATTTGAGCGAGATATTTGAAAAGAACGCTGCCACGGACTTTATATTATCATCCGGCTCTTTTTCTTTGACTAGTGTTGCACCTTTAAGGAAGTGTTTCTTTGATAATTTTAATGCTTATTAGAATAAAAAATCCTTAAATTTGAAATAATTGTGATAGATCGAATATTCAATTGTCTTAAATATTCTTATTTATTGCAACAGAAAAAAAATGTATCAAAGATTAAAGTCTGCATGGCATTACATTTTGATTCAGTAGCTTTCTTTTCGAACATTCTTTTTATAGCAGCTCCCAAGTTTTAATTGAGATGTATCGCCAAAGTATAAGAAAATTATAGATGTAAATGATTTTACGCTAAATAACATTGTTCATAACTGTATAATTGTGTCCCAGTGAGACTTCGCAACATTGACAATGCTGCTACCATCACAAAGTTAGTGACAAAATTTGTTACAAATCAAAATATAATCGCAAACTGTCTTCACAACCTTGTCACTATCGTCACAGAGTAGTCACAGTTTTAATGACAATTTTGTCACAAATGACACATTTTTCACATTTTGGTCACATCGTGACGTCACAAAGTGGTCACAATGTGACGTCACAAACGAGCTCTAAAACGGCCATAACGACTTCACATTTTAGTCACTATGACTTCACATCGACGTCACGTGACGTCACATCGACGGTCACAAAGTCACAATGTAACTTCACAACGACGTCACCATGTCTTACGGGTTTTGAGCTCTCCCTGGAAAAAATTCCAAGGTCACTAAATGTTCTGAAAATTCAAATGAAATTCTGTTCAAAAATCTAATTTAGTTTTGAGACCCTTTCCCAGTTTTACAGAGTTACTAAATTGTATCTAAAATAAGTGTTTCAACACTCCCTCATCCTATTTATACATATGAAGCTAACATGATGTTTAATTTTGCACCAGTTATACATTCAAAGTTTTCATCATCATATACTTTTCACAGCATAAAATGAAGTTATTACAACAGTTTAATGAGAAACATAGTATCTACTATGTGAATATTCAGAAATTTACCTTTCTGCGTTAGAGAGCGAGAGAATAAAAAATTATGAGCCCCCCCCCCCCCCCCACTATCGTTTTCTTCTAGCTACGGCCCTGGTTTACCATAGTAATCCTTTTCTTCCTAAACCACGTTGATATCGCCATAAACTTCTTTAATCCCTTGAGAGGCGGTGAGATATATTATATCCAATTAAATTTCAATGAAGATTAGCACAAGAAATTTTTAACTAAATTTTATCTTAATAACTTTAGTAGAAAAAAGTTTTTTTTTTTTTTCAAATTTTTTTTGTTTGCTTGTACAATTTAGAAACGGAATTATTATTATTATTGAAATGGTTGAGAACTATATGAAATAAAAATAAGTTCATCTTTTCCTGTTAGCTGGGGTTTTTATTTCCAAAAGTTTTTTTTTTTTTTCCTTAACAGTTTATCGGGCATGATCTAAATTTTCACCTATAATTTTTTTTTTCTTTTTGTATATTCTGCTGAATTTGAGTTTAATAAACATGGCCTGAACAAAAAATCGAATTTGGATCGACCCGCGGACCTGTTCCTATCTCATCAGGCTGGCTGGGCAAGCCAGGTCGTTCCGCCATAGGTTTTTGTATAAATTAATCTTCCAAAACTCAATCGAATTCCAAATATTTGACTTCGACTTTTTTTTTTCTTTTGTAATACTGTGCTGCCAAAAATTCAAATACTATGCAATGTTTTTATTATTATTATTATTATTATTATTATTATTATTAAAGTAACATTACATTCGCAATGTTATTTTGTCTATATTTTCGTTGTACGATGGAAGTGATATCTTTCTGTACAGTCGGTTTAATTTTATATTTTTATACGACATTTAATAATGATGGCAGAGTTTAGCATGTCTGTATATGTGTATGATGCTTTTAAGTAGGAATTCTTCATAAAACGTTATTTTTTGAGCATAAAAATTTTAATAAATAATATTAATATTCATAATAAACCTTTCGCCTTTCTTCTTCTTTATGTAGACAGTCATGTAATCTTCCCATTTCTGTATGTTTAATTCATTTTCTAAAGACTTTTAGAGGGTAATTTCCATGATAATATTGCATAGGAAAATTTGCAAAATTTTGTTTTAATATTGCATGCTATATGAAACTAAATATCGAAAAAAAAAGACTTTATAAAAATAAATCAAATCTATTTTCTATTAAATAAATGATGTTTGAATTTTAAATTAAGAACGGAAAGTACATAGATTTCACAACCATTTATAGTTCAGTGATAATATTTCAAAATAGACAATGTGAAAATGACAATCCAAATGCTCTAAAAAAGGAAATAATATTCACTTTAATGTACATATTTTTTTATTATTATCAATTTCCGCTTTATAAAATATTTTAACGGAAAGAATATAAATGTAGTATGATGGATTGATTTTTTGACATTTACCTTTTATAAAACATACTTCATATTCATTCAATAGGAAGTAAATTTATTGCAACGCAGTAGCAATTAATAGTATTGTGGGGTTTGTTACGAAATTTTCAGAAAATAATGGACGTGACGTACATTTTTATGTTCTAAATAAATTCTTTTTGCGGTTTGAATTTGATTGCGCAATTTTAAATATTCATTTCCTTTATCCTGTATTATAATAGAAAAACATACATCCCACTCACTTGTCCTAATTGCATCATTCTCTTTTATATAACAATTTTTTTTTATATTCTCTTGCGTAACAAATAAAAATATTACATTTATGAATCAATATACAATTTAAAAAAATTCTAATTTCTAAATACCTAATTGCTTGGTAAGAACATTCCATCTCACTTTATCTATTGTATATCAAAATTTCCTGTTGTTATCTCGTATTCCTTATCAGTTACATATGTAATCAAAACATTTATCACTTTGCGAACTATATCTGATATTTTTTCTCTTAAAAAATCTCGGTCATTTATAAAATGCCATCTCTTTTTATTATTTATTTTTAAAAACCTTTATCAAATCTTCTTAATGAATCATCACAGAATAATCATGAATTTGAATATGGGAGGTGATCAATATTTTCATAATAAATTTCTAATTATTTCGCCATGCAACTTGTTCATAGGTGATAACTAATACAATTTTTCGTCAACACTTTTTTCCGAACAGTTGTCTTCAGTTTAAATCACAATTTTGATTCAATAAAACGAAAACTACTATTCGGAAGAAGGGGTAACAGAAATGTAGTAGTTAGTTTTTATGGTAATTTTAACTATGCACGGATATTTAAATACCTCAAACAACAACTAATACAAACATTATTTTCTGGGTTAATACCATAAATTTATTTTATAAAAATTAATTTAAAGTTAACAGTTATAAATTACTTTAATTTTTCACTTGAATTGAACTTGAAAAGGGTTTTAATTTTTCAAATAAAAATTATGTTTTGATCTCGATAGCAGAAATGCAGAAAAAATTACCTTTTTTCCTTTTATTACAGTGCACATTTTAAAAGTCCATGTAAAAAAAAAAAAAAAAAAAAAAAAAAAAAAAAAAAAAAAAAACCTGCACAATGGCTCTAAAATTCTCCAGCATAATTTGTGCATCCCGTATTTTTGAAAGAATCTTTTAGCTAAAATAAACCGCATAATTTTCTTAATCCCCTACTTTAGAAAAAGTATAATTTTCACATCAATCAGGTATGCGAAAATCTGAAATGATGAAACTAGATTTCATTTTACGCTAACCGCATATATTATCTTATTTAGCTACTGGAATCGCTAATTAAGATTGATCGATTTTGACGACAGAGTTTTAATATGTGTGTAATATGAAGCTCGTACTTTTTTCATTTCTATATTGTTTTTTAAAGTGCATGTTTGTTGTCTTATCACTATAACTAGCGGAAATTTTACTTAGTTGTTATTAAAATATCTTATACAAAACTTTTATTAAAAACTATTTTATTTATTTATTTAGCTTATTTCTACGTAGTATATATTTAACTTATTTTAGAATGAACATTCTGGTTCTATTCGAAATATATTTATTTGGTGCCGTAAAATAAATGACCACTATGGTGGTTCTAGTGTTAATATTTTATTCTCGCTTTTCGAAAAAAGTTGACCCTCTCACGCATATTTTTTTCCATTATTTTTCATTAATCACAAAAACTCTTTATGATAAATGAAAATTTATTGAAATAATCTTATTATTGTGCTGGATAGTAGTTATTACATGTCCACAAATCAGATCTCCATAAATAAATGCTGATTTTTTATATTTTTTTATTTTTGCTTTATAAGGTAATACTTGTCTGTCCTCATATAAGACTCGTATAAATGAGAAGGTTAAATTACACAGATTAGATATTTGAAATTTACATATTTTCATATTTTCATATAATTCTTCTCTTGGTAGCAAGCCTATATTAATTTTATTGGGGTTTTTGTGTGTGTGTCAATGCTTGTACCAAAATAGCATTCATTCTAAATACTTCCATTCTAATAAAAGGACTATATTAATTAAGTATTTACAATTAAGTACCACTATTGCAAAAATATTGATTCTGCCAACAGAAATAATTGGAACGATACGCTAATAACTTCGAAATATTAGTTTACAATGTATTGATAATAAAATTGTGAAGAACTTTTTGCAGGATCAGTGTGATTTTGGTAAAACGTAAATACCCTGATTATAGGCACATACGTTAAGTTAATTTTGCCAGTAATGGCCATAATATTAGGCCGATACAAATAGTATGGGACTAATACTATTTCTCGATTACATAAACTTCCACTTTTGAATTCAAGAATTGCAAATTATGAATTCTTGAATGTAATGTTAGTAAGTTAATAATGAAGAATGTAAGAAGATGTAATGTTAATGTAAGAATGTAAGAAAGTGTAATGTTAGTAAGTTACACAAGGTATACTTACTAATGACCCATGCTTGGAGATCAAGGAAAGACTGCTTAGATGTGATGTCAAACATGCACATAGCTGCTCTTGTAGCTTTGTAGAATATTGGACCCTAAATGCATATTGAAAACAAATAAGAACATTAACGAGTAAAAGAGTGTTTATTTATTTTCTTTTTAATGTTTGTAGTAACTTTTATATTATTACTTGTATACTGAAAAGTAATAATTAGTTATTAATTGAAAATACGTAACTTAATCCTTATTCTAAAAATATATGTAGGTTGCGCACCCTCAATGATGTCCAATGCATAATTCCTAAACCCTTAGTCGTAGATGTATAGTTCCAGATACAAAAAAGTGTTAAATAAGGTAAAGAAGTATATTCAAAATGATTTGGGTAAATAAAAACATTTCTTAAAAAATTACGAAATTTAATAATTATGTTCCCCCGGTCCTGTAAGTTATGAGTAGTAATTTTTTTCTATAACAATGACAAGACCCCCCCCCCCCAAAAAAAAAAAAGTCTCATTGTTCTACATTTAAAATTTCAGAGTAATAGCTGATTATATTCGGAGCATATTTTTTGTTTAGAAATAAGCGTCATTCAGAAATTTAGTAGAAAAGTAAATTCGTCAGATATATAAAAAGATGGTTCAGAGTAAAATTAACATTGCAATATAAATTGAAATCTTTAATCACCCTGACATATTAATGTAAAATATATAATTTGTGCTAAACCTATAACATGCAAAAGATATTTTTCTTAAATAAAATATTGAAATGTAACAGTCTCATTTCTGTATAAAATGATGCATATTTTAAAATGTTATTATATTACACTAGCCTGAAAAATCTGAGTATGCCAGGTATTTTATTTTTGATAATTGATTCTGATGTATTTTTTAGTGTTGAATCTGAAATTGACCATCAGGTTTTACTACCATGTAAATATTTTTTAGAAATCTACTATTCTTACATTAGCCTTCAAAATTTGGGTATGTCAGGCATTTTAGCTTTTGATAGTTGCTTCTTGTGTATTTTTGTAGTGCTGAATCTGAAACTGACCATCATTTTTTGCTATCATGGAAAAGTATTTTGGAAATCGTTAATTTTAAAGCAAAGAAACCAAAAATAACCAAAATTTGATGCTATAAAATAGATGTGATCGTTGTGTTTGTAACTTTTGATAATTGATTATGTATTTTTTTGCCCCTGAATCTGTAAATGACCTTTAATTTTAACCATCCCGTCAGATTTTTTCACAAATCATAAATTTTAAAGCTAAAACGTTCAAAGTAAATCTGAACCTCCTCCCCCACCTCCCAAGACCTCTGAGCTGTTTAGCTGTAAGAATCACAGTACAAACCAAAAGATTAAGTAAATTATTGAATTAAATTAAATTAAGTTAAACTACATTAAAAAAAAGTTTTACATACACTTTATAGCGTCAGATTTTCACTGTTTGTCATATATTTTTAGCTTTGGCGATTTGCAAGAAATTATGACGTGAAATTTAAAAATGAATCCAATTTTCAAATTCAGTGCTAAAATGTACATAAAATCAATTATCAAAAGTTAAAAGATACAATGATCTCCTCTATTTTATGGTATAAGATTTTTGTTATTTTTCAATTTTGAAATTTACGATTTACTGTGCACTTCGTATTATGCGCGAACTTATATTAAGCCTCAGTGACATATATAAATTTTATTATACATGGAAATTGTAATATAATTAAAATATGTCGCAAACAATTTCCTCTTTATCATTAGGTAATGGAAACCTTTCGTGTGGCCCTGTAAATAAATAATAACTATCCTTTTCACCTCATACTTTATAGAATGTTTATTTTAATGCAATTCGTAAATGCATATAAATTTTAATATGTGGCAAGGTGTAACTTCTTTAAAATTCATTTATAACCACTTTTCTTAACCCGTAATGAAATAGAAAACTTCTGATTGTCCCTGTAAATAAACTAATCGTGTTAGAAAGGTCATTTGCAATAGGTTCGTGTTGAAGTAAACGTGATTAATTCCCTAAATTTTCAGGGCAATTCGAATATATTTAGGAGAGTTAGGGCGCGGACAGAGGGAAAGACAAACCAAAATCATATTCACTTTTCAACTTTGTTGGAAAATGTTAAAAATTGTAAAATTCCAATGTTTCAAACCTTAAAATTTTAAAACTTATATTTGAACAAAAGTTTTTTCTTTCATTCATTTATAACAACATTGTTTATAAATTTTTCGTAAATTCATTTTTTATTTCATAATTTTTCCTTTTTTAGAACTTTTATTTTTAAAAAAAATGTGTTCTTTGATTTAATTAACATAGTTCTTAATTTTTTCATAATTTTTTTTTTTTTATTCCATAACTTTTCATTTCTTCTATTCATTCGGCACTTGTACCCCTTGGCTTCCAAGCAGTTTCCATTACTGCTTGGAAGCCAAAGGGTACAAGTGCCGACTGATGTTAAACATTGCTTGGTTATAAATTTAAAAGAAATTGTACTCCACTTTTTTTCAAGCAATTATTGAAATAAGAGTACAAAGATCACTAAGAAATGAGCAAAAATTTCATATCTCAATTCATTCAATTACAATGGACGTTTAACTTTGAACTCAATTTACTCGAAATCTAAATTTTGTCACTTGTACCCCTTGGCTTCTGGGGTCCTCATATGTTATATTTGTATATATTTTATGATCTGTTTCTATTGTTTCTTTTATTTCAGAGGAATAAAAAACATTTTTACATTATGCAGTTACATTACAAAAGATTAGTCATATATGCATTCCCTGTTTTATCATTTGCATTTAGACCTAGAAACTGTCATAATTAATAATTATAAGCAATGAAATTCGTAGCAATATTCTGAATTTCTGAAGGAAATTTCTGCAAATTTCTGAAGGAAGAAATGAGATTTTTGGAATACATATTGTTTTGGTCGAGTTTCGTTCAGTCCGAATTTTCAGCATCATTCTCGCCAAAAATGAGTTTTCGGCCAAACTCAAATTTTGAGCCGAAAACGAAAACGGAAATGAATTTTCGGTCGATCTCCATTGATAATCTCTATCAAATATGAGATTCTACCGTACCTCAATTTCGTTATTCATTGTTTCCCAAAGCCTTACACATACTATCTGTCATCTTCTGTAAATATTTGAAAAAAGTTTAATGTTAGTAAACTGAATTGCTTCTCTCGCATATTTACGAATGTTTGTTCTTCTCGTTCCTTTTCTTTGCGTTTATTTTATGCCATCATTTCTACTGTTAAAATTAGTTTACAACGCCTTTCATGTTTTATTATTTTTTATTTTTTTATTTTTTACCAGAAAGATAATTTTGTAATAAAAAATTGGGTACTGTCATTTTAAATTTTCACTTTTTTGTCACTCTTATTGTGATTGTTAGAACATAGTTTTCATTCTTTACCTCATTCTGGATCCAATGCCGAAAAATACTCACTTGCCAAAAAGTATCCCATTTCCTTCAACGATACCATCACTAGGGGCCTATATATCGGCAAAGTTGTTAAAGTCACTATTTACTACCAAATGTTTAAAAAAATCCCAAAAAAGAAAATATTTAAATTTTAAATTAGTATTACGACATTCAATCGTTTTGTGAGAGATCGTCACAAAGACTATTTGAGTGAAATTTGAAATTTCAATATACATTATGTTGAAAATGTTATTTATTTTTCATCAAGTTACTAATAAAAAATCACGAAAACGCTTAATCGTCTTAACTTTTTATAACATGAGTAAGTATAATTAGATAGTTTAACATACATATACAGCTCAACCTGTGAAAACAGAATATGTTAACATTGGAACTCAATCTCAGACGGTAAAAAATAGTGATCTGGACGCAAGTACCATAGCAAAGGACCATACCTGCTGAGACGGAAATCTGTATAAACAGGACCTTTTGACCGCGCATTTTCATTTTCAAGGGTTGATCTGCACTTATACCCTTCTGATACTTCACTGTTTAATACTTTTCAGAAAAAGATGGGCTAGATTTTATGTATGCTATAATTTTTAATAGTATTAGCAATTTGTCTTTCTAATAACGTTTTTAATATGACTATAACACTACTCAACTCTGCTATAATAAACTGCTCAATATTCAAATTGGAACACCGAGAACAAAATGTCGTAAATATTAAAATTCATAAGATCAATAGTTAATAACATGCAAATGATCAAAGAATGACGATAAAACATGCCAATCTGCTCGATTTTTTTAGTATGGATGTACTCAATTAAACGCACTTACACGCTTTGGTATGCTATCGATAATATTGATCTTTTATTTGTGCCACCCGTTATCAATATGGATGCAACAACTAATAAGGAAAAATAAAAATTTTTTTGCACTAGACAGCAAATATGATTGTTGTGGTATTTTGAAGCATTATTAATTAATAAATTTATTTAAGCATTAAATTAAATAGTTTAAATACTGCAATTTACCTGCAATTTTCGTATTATCAATTTTTGCAATTGTGCATTATTATTCTTTTAATATCATAATTTATTCGATATTTTATTTTTATTCTCGACATCTCTCTTAAACGGCAGGAATATTCTTGAAAACCCAAATTTTTATTAAAAAACTAACCAAAACTAGAAAAAAAGGTGGAAAAGAATCACGAAAATCTATTTCATTAAAACATGAAGTCAGGGGTATTTATTTTATTTCTTACACTCAAGCCAAATTATTCATGAAAAACAATACGAAGATACGAAATATCAGTTCAATAAACAATAACTCTCAGGCAACTTTTGTTAAGTGAGAAAAAAATACTGACGGTAGGATTTTTATTACTTTTATATACACATATACAAAATATGCACACATTTTTTATTTAAGTTGAAAAATTGGCTTTTAATTTTTAATAAGTAGAAACATATCCCTGATCAAAAAGTTTCGACAAACATCAAATTAAATAACGGAGTGTAAGATTTACAAAAACTGTCTTACAAAACCTTTGTCACGTTTGGAAAAAATAAGTTCATTATTATTAATAAATATTATTACATATTATAAGAGCAACTTTTAAAAAGAAAATGGCTTATGCTACGCTTTTAGAAAGAAAATAAACCATTTTAACTGAAAATTATATATTTTGACAAACCATTGCACATAGGCGACATTTACAATAGCTCACAAAAATGATAGGACGCTTAAAAAATAGAAAATTATCAATTAATTAAAAAGAAAGAATTTAATTTTTAAATATTTCTGTTATTACAAAGAGACAATTCGCAACCTCGACTTAGAGTTATTGAGAATTCGCTTTCTGAAATAAAATGTGACTTAGTGTTTAAAAATTTTTACTCTTTTGACTAGTCTTTGACTGGACTCTTTTGAGGGAATAATAACAGAAATTTATCATATTTAACAGCGAAATATCTGTACGTTAGGAATACAAAAAATGAAATGTATTGCATGATTTGGAATCAAAAGTTTATTAAATAAATTTATTATTCATTAAAAGTATTATAATGTTATTGTATTATAATGTTAAAGTATTATTATGTTTATTTAATAAAAAGTTTAGGAATCAAAAGTAACACATTTGAAAAATTTTTACGTGCATTACTTTTTTCTTATTTGTGAAAAACTAGAAACTTTGTTCTTATAATTATGTAATTGTTCATTATTAAAACATGATAAGGGAAAAAGAATTGTTTAGAATTTCTAAAAAGGTAGACCTATCAGAAATTTGTTGATTCTTCTATCTGAAGCGTCTGACAGTCTTTCACATACTCGAACACTATGCGATGCATCATGGATTTCGCAATATTATACGATAAGGCAAGTCATTAGAATTGATAACGACATTAAAATGATTTTTTATCAGAAATATTCTTAAAAATCAAAAACTGAGCGCACTTAAGCTCTTTTTAAAGCTCAATCACATATTTAGAATTATTTTGTACCCATATATTTTGTAAATTGTTTTGTATTATTTTTATCTCCAGACAAACATAATGTACTTACCATGCATCTAAACATATCCTCTCCGCAGGTATCCCAGATCTGCAGGCCTACTTTGTAGTTACCTATTGTCCTATAAAAAATATTTTAAAGTTATTTAGAAAATAATATAAAAACATATTTTAAAAAATAATTTAATTTAAAACGCACTAATATCTACTATTTTGAATAACTTGCATCTGACAATCAGATAATAATGATCTTTAAAACTGACTTTTGAATGTTAAAATGGAATAATAATAAAATATGCATTAAATCAAAATCATTTTCGTGGGTTCGAAAATAAATAATTCAAAACTTATTTTTACACGGAAATCAGCTCTATATTGAATAAACACTAAACAATAAATCTCATAAAATAAAATTAGTCTGAGCACCTAGTATCTTAGTATAAGAAAATGATTTTAGTCAAACTGGTGGGCACTTCTGCTTGTTAACGTTAATTCTCAAACAAGCATGCAAGATATTAATATTTTTAAATGTAATGTAGAAATATGTCAAACCAATAACGTTAGAAAAAAATATTTTAATTATAAATGGAAAATTTGCAAAAAAAAAAACGAACTAATTTCTCAGAAGTTTTTTAATATTCGTCACAGAAAGTCTGTCATTAGATAATAAATTATGCTTTTTATCAATCTATGTAAACAAACAAACAAACAAAAAAGAGGTATTCGAAAGTCGTCTTCATACTAAAATTCTACCAAACACTGAAATTTTCAATACAAACACATATTGATATCATATTGGGCTTTGTCGGTAAATTTGATCTTGCTACAAAACAGAATGTCATTCTGTAAACTAGTTTAGGAATAATAGATTCAACATTTGAAACTCCTATTGTTAAATTTACTTTAAAACCCTAAAATAGATTACTTCCGTTTTTCTTATGACAATTTGGACATTAAAATGTATGGAGTATTGTCATTAGATGCGTTCGTAATTATATAAATACATAACACCTATAGTCGCCGTCTTGTCTGTTTGTCTATCCGCATATAACAAGGCAAAAGATGTCCAAGCAGATGGTTTGACATATTAAATATATAACTGTGGCAGAATTTTTTCGAGTCATTTCAAATGTTATGAACATCGGATATATAGTTCAATTACAGGGACAGTAAAAAAAAATTCCTCTACATTACGGCCAATGGGAAAAAATGTTTCAAGTGCATTTTAAGTGTTAAAACCTTTCAAGAATAACAAAATGGATATGCATTGTAAAGTATACATTCTAGAGAATATCTGGTACAAAGAATATTTATTATTCATTTACAGGACCACACAAAAGAATTCCATTACGTAATCGTTCGTTACATAATTGTTCAGGGCGGTACGTTGTTTCAGGCGAAATTTAATTAAGTTAAACCATTTCACATATAATAAAATTGATATACGTTACTAAAGTTTACTACAAGTTACATCCTGTTTAATAGAAAGTGCATATATTTACAGGAATGTGCAAAATATTTCGGATATTACATTGTACCCGAAAATCTGTATATTAGCGATGATTGCAGGAAGTGTATTTTTAGTTGTGATATGAATTTTTAAGTTTAACTAAATTTGTGCATATCTGTGTGCATAAATGCTCCAGATCATTCACAGGGATGCACAAAACATTTCGCTAACATTATTGAGTATGAACAAAAAAGGCTTAAAAGTGGTTTTTAGATGAGTTATGCACTTTTACGGAGAACTATTTTTCTAATACAAAGTCATGCTTGTAGAATATAGATAAAATGATATACAGGACCACGCAAATCATTAGAAACATGCATGATAATCTTTGATTCTATGGATGACAATCTCTGGTTTGGTTCCATTAATTTTAAGCGAGTTTTACTATTAATTTAATTTTAGCTAAATATTGGCATGTATCTCGGGATAATAGGTAAAATATAGGGTTGTACAAACTATTCAAGTGTGTTTCAGTCTATTGTTATAAATTTCTAAAAGTCACATTTCAACTTATTATGCATTTTTAGCACTTTCCAACATAGTTAAAAGTATTTATGAATTCTGTTTTACTATCCGTTAGTCCGTCTGCTTCTCTGTCCGATCTCTAACTTGTGTTAATATTGTCTGAATTCTCTATAAATTATACATGTTATTGGTATTTACTATGCCATGTTCGGAATAGAAAATAAAGGTATGTAGCGTTCAAAATTTATTTACAGAGATACTCAAAAGTATTCTATTACATTATGACTTATGTAGATCGCAAATTATTATACAAATATGTAGCACCTATAGTTATCATCTTGTACGTCCATCAATCTATCCAACTATTCGAACATAACAGCGCAAAAACTATCCAATCGAATGGTTTGAAATTTAGCATATGTAACCATTATAGAATTTTGTCGAGTCATTTCAAATTATTTGAAAATCGAAAAAAACTTAAAATGATGTTAATAAAAGTTTTCTCAATGTTTCATTGAAATCATATGATAAATAATGATTCTGGGTTGCCAGGGGGATTACGTTCTACTAAACATGAAGTCATATTATTTCCGATTTACTGAATCTAACACATAAATTAGTAATAAATTCTGTATTCAAGCGTTTTTGCATAAGAGTGCAGCAACTATTGCACCAAGATCTGAATATTTATAAAACTAGTTATAATACGAACGCACCTGATTTGCAACGTTTAGTTTACAATTTCGAACTTGTTTCTATTTATGTTCATTTATTTTATTTTTTGGTGCCTACTGTATATATCTTACGTAGCTTAACATAAATAAACATACATAGATTTTTTTTTAACTAAAAAAAATTTTTTTTAGAAAAGTAATAATTATGTCAATAAAATACTTGTTTTTATTTACTCCGCATTTCTTGTTTTTCACTAAAAATTTTCAGTTTTGCTCCCTTATTGCTGTGCCAAAATTGCTTCTGTCTGTGTACTTCACCTTCCCTTACACTTTAGCGAATGAATTAAGATACACACTGTATAATAAGAGCTGTTTAAAAAAGAAACTTTTATCCCTTGATATTTTTATCTCAGAAATCAGAAAGGAAGTAACTTTTATGTTCATAAGTCCAAAGAAATTCACAATTTTCTTTGGGCATGGTAATTATGGTACTTAGTGTGTCAATTCAACATCATAATGGCATAAATTTACAAATGCAATCACATTAATTTCGTGATCGTGTCTTCTGATACTCGAGTATTTTATTGGTACCAATAAAAAAAACATTGAAATATAAAAGTGACATCATTTCCGTAGAAAAACTATTTCAAAAAGCATTTTGAGAATTATCTAAAGAGTAAATAATTTAAATTTAAAATACTATAGTTTCTTCAAAAAAATCATTTAAAATATTTAAAAATATCAGCCACTAATATTTTTATTTAAATTGAAAACCTAAAACTCACAATAGGGCGATATAAATATGCACTTATTTTTTACATTCTATTTTTCTTATTCTTTCATTCAAATAAATTTATACGTATCTAGGAAGACCTTGGAAAATTTCATAAGATAACGATGAATTTTGAGTGGAGTAAAACATCTTTTATCAGTGGAGGTACATCTAAGCAAAGGAAATCTATTGACTAGAATAATGCTAAAATTATCACATAAATAAATATCAATATGAATCTAGCTCAAACATAATAAAACTCCAATTTTCACTTATGTTACGACAAGAAGACGAAGATAACGTTATACTTCAAAAACATTCGTTTTTTAATAATAAGCATCATCGTTTTATGCATCATCGTTTCACCGAATATATTTTTTTAAATATTCGGTGCTTATTAAATTTTATAAATATGATTAATATACAGTACTGCAGGATCGGATTCATAAGTAATGAGCCTTTTCTCAAAGGAACAGATTTATTGAGCTCATTAGTACAATAGCCTAGTATTCGTCAATATAGGTATCTCCTGAATCAATACACTTGAAGGCGGCATTTCCATGACTCGAAGGTGTCCACGTTGGCTTGTTCCGGAATGGCTTCAAGGGCTGTCTTGACATATTCTTGGATTTCCTCGATCGTGTTGAAACGTTTACCTTTCAACGCTGATTTTAAGTGCGGAAACAAGAAGGAGTCAGGGGGCGACAAGTCCGGATTATAGGGATGATGTGGAACAATTGGAACGTTCAGCCGAGTCAGGTAAGCGCTTATTATGAAGGAGGTGAGGCTGGCGCGTTATCGTAGTGAATCTTCCAGACATCCTAGATGTCCCTTCGCTTGCGCGCGACGCTTTTTTTTCAGCCTTTATATGCCAATATATAAGTCAACGTCTCCCACCATCGTCCCTAGCAACAAATGCGCGCGCCGATGTACACTAGCGTCAAAATAAAATGAGGCTCATTACTTGTGAATCCGACCATGTAAGTAAAATTTCAAACTGGAATCTTTGTGCAGTGTCATTCTAAATAGCAAAATAATAAGTAATGATACTTGATTGTTGAAAAGAGATAAAGTAATTAAAAATTACTCAGCGAGGTTTAAAGCACTGACTATCTAAAATACGCATTTTAGTAAAAACAAGATAATATTTATATTTTTTGAAATAGCATTGTGGCGTCACACTGTTACTTTTTCACCATCTATGTACAATTACAATTACATGCATGCAAAATCATTATGGCTGTTCATTAGTTCAGACTGCCGCACTAAATTTCGCGTTAAATCCCTAGTGTTACGCGCTTTTTTTGTGCACCTGCGTTTGTGCTTTCGAGCATCACATGACTTAAGTGGTCTGAAATAAGAGACGGGAGTAACATATTGTGGCAGCCTGTCTTTTATTTGTAAGCATCGGTAACAACTTTGTGAAGTCACAGTTTGATTTTAATGTGAAAACTATGTTTTTTTGACGATCCTGAGTCTGATCAAGTGACCAATTTTACATTAATTCTAACCCGTAAATGTTCGATCAGCTTTTTCTGCAGGTCGTATTTGGATTAGAAATCCACTTTTAGGTCAGATAACATGATTTTAAACCGTAGGCAAATCTTTTTATTTTATTTATTATTATTATTATTATTATTATTACTATTATTTTGATTTAAGGTCGAACTTAGACTAGGATCCTGCATAAGGCTAGATAGCTAGATATTACCCGAACTCGGATGACTTTTTAAAACTCATTAATTTCGTTTTACTTCTTCTTTGAGATCGGTTTTGAATCTGAATCCTGCATCAGGTCGGTTAACATGATTTTGAGACAGATTTAGTCGTTTAATTACGTTTTCTCTGAACCTCATTCTGGTCGCGCGAACTGTATTATTTCTGCAAATTGGATCCATATTACATTCCTCATCGGATCACATAACCATATTTTGCCCGTACTTGACCCGGATTGTGTAAGACAAATACATTTTAATGTATTTATTTATTTAGTTGTTTGCAAGTTGCACATTTATTAAAATCCTGCTATAGAATCATATAACCCGAGTTCAATAAATCCTCACAAGATTGGATATATATCGAATAAAACACGAACGAAAAATCATGTGTAGAACATAGATTATAAAGCACTTTCCACCACATTCAGAATACCATAACAAAAATTCACTGTTTACTTTTTATATGATCTACAGATATATAATCATTCTATATAGTACGCTAAAAGTTAGTTCAGTTAAATGCATAACACAAATAAATATTTTTCACTCAGCAATTTTTACCACACTGTAAAACATTTGTGTAACATTACTCCATAAAATTGGTATAAAAATGGTGGCAAATGCTGCCTCCAATTTCATAAAGTAATTTTTTTCACATATGCAATGGTGTAACTTAACATATATTACTGGTGTAACATTACAATGTTACACCGGTTTTAAAGGTTAAAATACCCCATAAAATTAGAGGCAGCAACGCTGCCATCAATTTTACAGAGTAACGTTTCCACAAATGTTTTATAGTGCATTAAACGGATATTGTTGAGAACTTTTGTGCAATCCTATATAAAATTATCTATAGAATTTATACACACTACACGGAAAGAACTGTTTTGTTGAAACAACTAAATTTTGGTTACTATAGCTCGAACCAAATATTTTGGTTGGAATGACCAAATTGTGATTGGATTAGCCAAATGATTTTATTAATTCAACAAAATTTTCTTTAAAATTTGGTCATTCCAACAAAAAATTTCGGTTGCAGCTATAGTAATCAAAATTTAGTTTTTTGTAGTTAATCAAGTAACAAAGGACAAACTCGTCATTTCCGTTATTTGCACTTTCATTTTTGCCTCATTCAAAAAAGCAAAATTCACTTGAGAACTATATAAAGCGAGTAACTTATTTCGCCAACACTGTTTTTGCAATGAAACACCTCTATTTCAGAAATATTGGTTTTACTTTGGAAATTTTAACAGTGAAAATTTCATGCCATTATTGCGCAATGTTGGCAACATGTACATATCCCAGGCAATATTTTACGTCAATCTTAGCCAAGATATATACACTGCAAAAAATACTGGCCCATATTATTTTCTTATAAGGGTACTACAAAGAATAAATGACATTTTAATTCGCAGTCTATTGTTTACAATGTAAGTATAACTAACTAATCGACCAATATGAAGCTTAAAAAAGATAAAAAGACTTTTACCCATAATTTTTATGATTTTCTTTTTTCTGTCTGCTAATTCGCCGGTAGAAAACGGCGGCAACGCTCGCAACTCTTTGATAACTGAAAACAGTGTCATTGGCTTCAAGGGCATTCGGCAAACAAGGACGTTAAGATAAATTAGTCGAAAGCAAAATGTTTTGTATGAGATAAAACAAAAAGTAAACAAAAACTAGTGCAAACAAGCGTACGAAAGACAGATAAACAAAAATATGTTAGGCTAAAAATATGCGCCGCTCACGGATATATTATGTATGCCTTATACTCGCTGAAATGAAACCCGCAAATGAAACGACTGCTTCCAACAAACGGAAAACAAAATTAACCCATTTGCTTCCTACTATTATCAAATATATGTGTAAATTCAGAAAATTTTTTTTTATGCAGAAATTCTGAACAGTAATTCTTACTTTATCAAGTGACAAATGTCGTCGTGATTAAAAATCTTCTTTCGAAATTTCCGATATGGATTTGGAGTTTTTGACATCCAATCTGATGCACGAATGATGCAAATGGGTTAATATGATTTTAATTTGCCTGTTTTTACATGAATGCATAAAAACACAGCAATTCAGAACAGGTGCTCTGATTTTGAAAAATCTCTTATATTTGTATATTTATTGGGGAGGATCCTTTTTGGCACTGATCCCATTATAAATTTCATTGGGTTTTAAAAATGATCTGTTTGGCAGTTTTTTTTATTGTCTTGCCCCCCTCCTTTTTTTTACTTTCATGGATTTATTTTATTTTTTCAAAATATTGGTCAAACGCCGCCAAATTTCTGTATAGTATTAATTAACATAGTACTATTTCATCAATATCAGTATTTGTGTAATATAGTTTATTAAAATTAAAATAGTTTATTGTAGTTATAGAAAATTGAGAGCTTTCTAATTTAGATTTAATTAAAATGATTTCTATGTTTAAAGAGACAATAGGATCTAAAAAATACCGTTACTTTGAATGTTACAAAAATTGGGCCTTTTCGAAATTCAGTTGATACATTAGTTGGTCTTAAATATAATTAGAATGTAAATGCATTTTTAATTATTTTGTTTAAACAGCAGTTTTCGACGATTATAATTTCAGCGGTTTATTAAGATACCGTAATTTGGCGCTTTCCGCTCACCACAGATAAGTCGATTTCCTCCCATAATTTATTTTAAGTAAAGTGTGACTTACTTTTGCTTAGGATTTATTTGACTTCTACTTCGTAATAAAATTTTATGTCTGAAAAAGACTTAACTGAGCTGTGGCGTAAACATGTGAAATTACGGCAATCAAAAATAAATTTTATACTTGGTGAACAGTAGTATCGATATGCTATTATTTTAACACAATCAAACTGATTGGTAAAGTTATCATACGAATTGAATATTTTCCTACTGTGTGAAAAATTGCCCAGGCCTGGATTCGTACCCAGGTACTTGGGTTACAAGGGCAATGTTTTATCTGTTAAGCTAACTGGGCGATAACCAGCTGGGATTTTTCGCACAGATAACCTCCAAATCTGGTTATCTGTGCGAAAAATCCAGTATATTCAGAAATAGATGGGGGAAACATATTTTTGCTCGATATATTCGACTCTATTTCTAAAAATATAATACCTAAAATTAAATTATATGTGTTTTGAGTTGAGCGTTGAAAAGCTTTCACACGATACCCGCACACGATAAACAAAGAAAAGACCTTTTTTTCAAGTAACTTAAATAGCCCCCTACTTTTTCACTAAATATATCTGTGAATGTTTATAAATCGGTAAACATGAAGGTCAATAGTGTTTATTACTTCCCCCAATTTGAACTTTCAATGTTCCATAATTTACGAGTAAAATATCTTTCACTGACAGACACAGGAGTGATTTTATAATGGTTCTGTTATCACTTTTTAAGTACGGAAAACTAAAAATGAGAAAATAATTGCTTACGAATCAAGTTCTAATCAATTGATCAAAAAATAAATACACAGGTCGCTTATATATCTTTTCAAAAATCATGTCAGCAAGTTTCATGTGTTTTTTTAATGATTTTATAAATGTTTAAGAAAATTTCGAGTTGTTGAGCATGGAAATATATTTGTTTGAATAAAGCATTAACATGATTCTGATAAAACCAGTTCTTATATAAAAATGAAATTAAAAACTCGTCAAAAGCTGCCAGATAAAATTGTTAAACTGGGTTCACCTCTAACCATGATTTAATTTGTGTTTGTGAAAAACTACTAAAGTTTGAAAACAACCTGTAGGCCGAGACGGTAGGGATTTTTTTTAACTTCTAAATGTTGCACATTTTTAAATTTACATCGTCGAATGGTAAAAAATAGACTTTCAAATGCATTTTTTTAAAAACTTGGCTCGTATTTTATTTGAAAACTACAAAGCAAATTATTCAATTTTTATCGTTTTTAAAATTATAGCTAAGCATGATTATTTTAAATTTATCGCGTGCAGACAATTACGAAAGATAAATCCGTTTCTACTTAAATAATAATAAATAGATAGAGTTTGCTTTCAGCTTATATTCCATAACGAAATTAAAACATTGGTCAATGAATAAATTAAAGATGTGTGATCGAAATACGCATTTAAACCACTGAAATAGTAGAATCTAAAAGACAGATTGTAATAAGTGTTCTTTCAAGATTTCTTCTGTACACTGCAAACTAAAATGTCTGAAACAGAGTGTTCAATTTTCAGAAGTTTTAAATTGGCTTAATTTCTTCATGCGTCTGAATCGCATTCACGTTTAACCACCTTTCATTTCTAGGCAAAAACAGCCTTTTTTCCGTAAGCATTATACACTGTAATAAAATCTTTTAAAAATATGGAAATTGTACCGCCATTGTAAACGCCAGCCAGTGCAAATTAAGACAAAAGAAATTTTTCCGGTTTACAGAAAAATTTTAATTTTACAAAATTTCAGTATCTATACTAATAAAAGAACAAAACGCTCTGTCTGTCTGTGTGTGTGTGTGTCTGTGTGTCTGCGATGGCTAGCAAAATCTACAGCACGTACGAAGCTCAAATTTTTTTTGAGAATAGCCCAATGTCTCTCCTGATGCACCTGAAGCTCAGAATTTCAAAATTCTATTTATTAACTGAGTAATTAATTAAATTCCAAAGCTCACTCTCATAAAAAATCGCCTTTTTTCGCTTTTTTTCCCCTTTCATTTTCTTATGGTTGATTGGTTGCATAAAATTTTCGCAGAAATAATTAAAAAAGCTGGGACAAACCTTTAAAATTCATAGACTGGCAAACTGTCAGTTTAAATGAGGATTTTTTTTTAATCACAGCTGCTGTACACCATGGAGAAAAAGATAGGTGGAGGCGAAGTAAATCGAAAAACAGGTTTGCAATATTAAACCATTTATCGCTGAAATTTTAATGTCTCAAACAAAAGCACGAGGAAGGAAATTTGTATTAATAAAACGAATTGAAAGAAACGAATTACAGCTGAAGCATATTTTACGAAGAAATAGTAATTTTTTAAAATTTTTGTTTCTATTATATTATTTAGGTTAAAGTTAGGTTAAAGTTAAATTGCATTTATGTTATGGTTAGAATAAGGATATGTTACAATAAAGTGAAGGCTAGGTTACATTTATGTTATATTTAATTTACGGTAGGGTACTGTTAAGTCGCTGTTAGGTTACTGACAGGTTCTGGTTACGGTACAAAAGTTTAAGGTTAGGGATTTATACACAGAGTGAACATTACGCAAGATTTGATTAAAAATAACACTTACTTTTGTTAAATAGCTCTGAAATTATAATACTATATACCAATCTTTTAGCTACCATCGTGTATGGATTTCATTCATGGTATAGTCGGATTTAAGAGTGATATAATTAGTTTGAATTTCAAAATATTTCACTTGGGATTTGTATGTGAAAATAATAATTAGTTACGTGACATAACAGTGATTTTTACGGGTAAATATCAATTTTTTAACACGAAAATCATGCAATCGTTGGATACATATTCCCTCCCGCGTTTTTCATTACTCATTTTGAGTATTTTTAGAGCTTAATATTAGTCGTTGTTTTTAAAACCGATTTTTCACACAGTCAGTGGCTACGTATTTCAGACAATGCATTTCTGCATGTAACGAGTTAATGATAAAATCATACAAATTTCAAGTTCGTTTAATATTGTTAATACGGACCCGGGCAACGCCGGGCGGGTCAGCTAGTCTATACTAATAAAAGGAAAAAACGCTCTGTCTGTGTGTCTGCGATGGCTAGCAAAATCTACAGCACGTACGAAGCTCAAAATTTTTTTGAGAGTAGCCCGATGTCTCTCCTGATGCACCTGAAGCTCAGAATTTCAAAATTCTATTTATTAACTGAGTAATTAATTAAATTCCAAAGCTCACTCTCATAAAAAATCGCCTTTTTTCGCTTTTTTCCATTTCATTTTCTTATGGTTGATTGGTTGCTTAAAATTTTCGCAGAAATAATTAAAAAAGCTGGGACAGACCTTTAAAATTCATAGACTGGCAAACTGTCAGTTTAAATGAGGATATTTTTTTTTTATCACAGCTGCTGTACACCATGGAGAAAAAGATAGGTGGAGGAAGTAAACCGAAAAAAGGTTTGCAATATTAAACCATTTATCGCTGAAATTTTAATGTCTCAAACAAAAGCACGAGGAAGGAATTTTGTATTAATAAAACGAATTGAAAGAAATGAACTACAGCTGAAGCATATTTTACGAAGAAATAGTAATTTTTTAAAATGGTTTTTTTCTATTATATTATTTAGGTTAAAGTTAAATTGTATTTATGTTATGGTTAGAATAAGGATATGTTACAATAAAGTGAAGGCTATGTTACATTTTTGTTATATTCAATTTACGGTAGGTTACTATTAAGTCGGTGTTAGGTTACAGACAGGTTCTGGTTACGGTACAAAAGTTTAAGGTTAGGAATTTATACACAGAGTGAACATTACGCAAGATTTGATTAAAAATAACACTTACTTTTGTTAAATAGCTCTGAAATTATAATACTATATACCAATATTTTAGCTACCATCGTGTATCGATTTCATTCATGGTATAGTCGGATTTAAGTGTAATATTGAAATTCAAAATATTTCACTTGGGATTTGTATGTGAAAATAATAATTAGTTACGTGACTTAACAGTGATTTTTATGGGTAAATATCAACTTTTTAACACGAAAATAATGCAATCTGCCGCGTTTTTCATTGCTCATTTTGAGTATTTTTAGAGCTTAATATTAGTTGTTGTTTTTAAAACCGATTTTTCACACAGTCAGTGGCTACGTATTTCAGACAATGCATTTCTGCATGTAACGAGTTAATGATAAAATCATACAAATTTCAAGTTCGTTTAATATTGTTAATACGGACCCGGGCAACGCCGGTCGGGTCAGCTAGTTTAAAAAATAAAAATTAAGCTCACTAACATTTTACAGGATTTACTTATCTTATAGGCTCTATTAGACTTACCCGAGGTAGAATTCGAACCCGGGATCTGCTGGTATTTAAACTGGTCGATTTACACATTATATGACGCTTTCACGAGCAAAACCTTTAAATACAGTTACTTATTTAGGAGCACAGCTTAATATTTCTTACAAATATTTCTCCTATTTAGTTAT
The DNA here is from genome assembly GCA_964019185.1 of Maratus speculifer. Lineage (NCBI taxonomy): Eukaryota > Metazoa > Arthropoda > Arachnida > Araneae > Salticidae > Maratus > Maratus speculifer. The sequence continues at coordinate 290,593,146 of OZ025293.1, forward strand.
CATTCTAAATGTTTTACAAGTTTTCCTTTTTGAACTTTAAGTAAGGTACCCTGGGGTAATAACGCCAGGCGGGGTAATAACGCCAAGTGCTTATATTTTGCATAATTATGAAATAATCAGGTAAATGATACCCATGTGCTCTGCGCAGAAGGGTTTTGAGTCATATAAATCGCAAAAAACAGCTTCAAGTTAATTTGTTTCATTTTTAGGTCTTATTGTTTTTACAAACAACTAAAATTAACGCTTGATCTAAAATTTGCGAGATACGTTTTGTGATGTGAAGACTATCTTTTTATCGGGAAATACTCTGTTAATTAGATAAATTTGTAGTGCATTTCATGTACTTTTAAAATGTTGTTGAAGATTTTGGATATCTTCTCGAGATAATTTGTAATTGAAAATGTACTGCGCAATAACTATACCGGGGTAATAACGCCAATCCTTGACTTTAATACCTACAGTGATTCCTTACAGTGTCCGAGTAACATCCTAAATACTGATTCAAATAAACACAGTTAAAACTGTCCAATGTTTCTCATATTTCTATTTAAGCGGTCCTTTTTAAGCAAAAAGAAGCTCACGGTCTGATTTTCTTTTGCCTCACCCCCTTTCTCCCACACCACACCTTTATTTTTCTTAGACTTTCACAAAAAATTGAACATTTTCAATAGTTTAGAATGCAATTTGTCAATTTCTAAATTTGTAGAGTTTGTATTTTTAGAATTGGGCTATCTACATGCAATTATTCCATCTTATTTCATAGTTTTGTTTGCATGGCGTTATTACCCATATAGGTGGGTAATAACGCCAAATAGCATTGGTCAAGAAAAAACGCCATTACATTTTATGAATACATATCTGTTAAATTATTTTATTTTATATAGATAGTCAGTGAGTTGCTGTATCAGATCCTATATTTGTTTGAAAAATACAATCTAAAACTAAGCCGTGAAAATTGGTAGAACCTTAACATGGCGTTATTACCCCAGGGTACCTTATTTGTCTTTTCGAAAATGTACTCAAAAATATTTTTTCACCCTCAATAATTCAAAATTTTTGGGTATATTTTCAGACTCATTTTTAATGTAGAAGAAGCAGTATGTTTTTAATTTTTTACTGAGTTAATTAGAACTTGATTTATAAACAATTATTTCCACAATATTACAATTTTTTTCGTTCCCAGCTCTCCCGCTTCGGGAAATCTGGTTCAAACTCTGACAGCGGTTTTTGCGATATAGTCTTCCTATATGAAAAAATTCACAAGCACCGCACATTGTATATTTTCCGAATGAGAAAATCTGCCAATATGATACGTTTCAGAACAATAATGAAATTATTGTTTTTAACCATCAATTAAACTTTTTATATGTTTAAAATTACAGTACAAAGTCTAAAGTCCCGAATTTATTGGAACTTTTCCAAGTCCGAACCTCGGATATTTCCGAACTTTACGTCATCAAAAATATTGCTTTTACAATAAAAAGACACATAAATTTCACTACTTAAAAAGGCAAAATATGACATTCACACACAAGGTGATTTAAAAAAAAAAACTGACGCTATTTAGAGCTCTCTGTAGCTAATTTTAATAACCGGAACTGCTTTAAAATTTATAAAGGGACTAATGAAACCAAGTGAAAAAGATTCCAAGAAAAAAAATAGTTCTCCACGTGACATGTTGTGCTCAGACGTCGAAAATGTGGTACAGAGAATGCAAGGTCTAGTGCAAGAGAACGGTGGTCGAATTTCTCATCGGGGAAGTAAGTATGATGAATAAAACACGGCATTTTATCCAAATTTGTCTGTTTCTGATGTTTTACTACCATGTACAGCGCCAAATTTCCCGCAATCGGCGATGATTGGAACTAGTATTTATTTATTTATTTTATTTTATTTTATTTTATTTCATTTTATTTTTTGAATCTTTTTTCCCCATGGTTTTATTAGTTCATTTATAAAATGTCGTGCTATTCCAGTTATTAGAACGAGCTACCGGCGGTTCTAAATAGTGTTAGTTTAAAGCAAACACCCTGTATTAAAAGCTGCATGTAACAACCATTGTTCATGCAGGTTCTAAAATTTCGATACCAGTTTTTTTCCTATAGAAATATCTTCTTAAGGCAAAATTCCACGCGTTTTTTAGATTTATTTTTAGAAAAAATACTGATGCTTTACCTGAAAAATAACGGTACACGTACGAACATTGAATCCTAAATTAAAGACTCATTTCATTAAATGAATCGCCACAAAATGAAAAATAAAACAATAAAATACGCCTTAGAAAATGTAGGTAAAAAATTAAATAAAAAAGAATATTGCCCAGTAAAACTGATGGCATTGAGTTCACAGGCTACGCATACTAATTGTATATTATAGCCTTATATTTTCAAGGGTTAATTCCATTTTTTTAAATTACGGTGGGAGGTAGCTCCCTCCACTTTCCCTTTTTACACTTAATCATTAAACCCCTTAAACTAATCACAGATATGATTTATCATATAAGAATTTGGAAACTGATAATTCTGCATGAAAAACCCATTTATATCAATTTAGAGAGGGGGCATGAACCCCCCGTTCCGCCCTTTTTATAGTTATCCAATGAACACCTAATACTAATCACGGAAGTACCTCATCAGAATGATCCTCCATCTGAATTTCGAACGAAAACTGATCATTCTGCATTAAAAAAAACATTCATATAAGCTAAGGGGAGGGGGCATTAGCCCCCGTTCCCCCTGTTATATATATCGAATGAACTCCAAAAACTAATCAGGGAAGCGCCTTATCAGAATATACATGCATACAAAATTTCAAGTTAATCGGATATTTTTATCATGAGTTATCGCGTTACACACGTACATACATACAGAACGGACGGGCACATAAGCTCTCAGGCTATACGAGCCTGTGAGCTAAAAAATTATTTACGAGAACATACAATTAAAGGACAAATTTTAACTTAACTATTGAATATTTCAATTAATATGTGTTGTGTTACTTTATTAACTGATGTTTATCATTAAGAAATTTTTCTTTTATTCTTTACATAGACATGAGTTAAGGTTTAGTAAAAAAACTACTTTGTTCTAGATCTTTATTTTTTTTTTTTTTTTTGTTTCGACAATTTTGTTTTTTTCCCCATTCTTAAATGCTGATGCTGAAAAGTTCAAACTATGGGCAATTCAGAACTCTAGACTTATTAACATTTAGACTTTTATCATTAGAACAATTTAAAGGATATAATCAAATGTAATAAATGAAAGATAATCGAAAGTGAAAACTCTAGAGGACGCCACTTTGATAGCTTAAAAATCTTGCTATATTCAAATCTGCTGAGAAAACAATGCAAATTTTAAATTGTAAAATATGAGATTTAAAAAAAAAGTAATATGGAACTACTTAATAAAACATTGTCAAAAATATATTCATTAAATGAAACAAAGGAACGGAAAAATATATATCTTATAGTATACACATTTTTACATTTTTTTTTCACATGCATAATGCTAAAAAAGATAGATCGATGTGAATGCAGCTTAACCGATAAAAGAGTAAAGAAAAAATATCAATTGGTTTTTTATAACGCATTTTTTAGAGAGGTAGATGTTATATAAAAATAGTTTGCAGAATAAATGTACGAAATATACAAAAATGAAAACGTAAATAATTTTAAAGTGCATTATGATGCTACTTGTAGTGTACATTAGTAATAAAAATTATTAAACATATATTTTATGTTTTTCAATGATTTTGCAATGAAATAAATCCTAAGAAATTATCAAAAATGTACTTTTTGAGTCCCTATGCACACCATATGGCCAAAGGTGACCGGCCACTTGTGATTTTTCACCAAGGCTTCACTCGATCTTATAGCCCGAGCCGGAAGATCGAGTTCGGCCGTGTTTTTGACATTTTGTTAAATATCTAGAAAAATACATGATAAATTATCCTAAAACTCTAAGTGTGTAAACATTACAGTGCAGGTCATACATTTCCTCTACACTCCTTAGGGGACCGTCAACGAATTGAAAAAAAAAAACGAATATCTTTTGGATAACCCTTGTGGTGGTTACTCGAAAACCCCTGCCATATTTTATTTTAATTTAATTATATCAACTATTTTATTAGCCATCATTCATTTTTTCATTAATGTTCTCATTTTAAATATTATTTCGATTTCGTCTTTTGATGCCTTCTCCTGTAAATATTTCTTCCTTACGTAATACATGTTGTTGTTTTTTTATACTCAACTATTTTTTTACATATGCTAAAATTTAATTATTATACTGCATTTGCACAGCTTAATAAGAGACTGCTAATAATTAAAGACTGTTATTTCTGCAAATATATATAGACTCTAACAATTTTGTTTGATACATGATAGCTACTTCTGGAAGAAACTTAATTATTGTATACCTTTTATTTTAATATTTGCTATCTTTTCATGTATGAGCATAAGGACTGCTACTATGATAATAATTTTTATTATTATTTAATATCATGTAAAGCAATTATTGGTATTCATACAATTTTTAATAGTTCATTTATTTTGTATACTTATTTTATATTCTTGTACATACTTTAGAAAATATTGTCTCGATGAAAAAATTATTGAATTTTTGTCATCTCTCCAATATTTTCTTTTGGGGAAGCCCGGGTAAATATGTGGTGGTTACTCGAAAACCCCTGCCATATTTTATTTTAATTTAATTATATCAACTATTTTATTAGCCATCATTCATTTTTTCATTAATGTTCTCATTTTAAATATTATTTCGATTTCGTCTTTTGATGCCTTCTCCTGTAAATATTTCTTCCTTACGTAGCTTTCCGAATGTTCTAAAACGGTAAAATGTTGTTTGGATTCATTCCTTCCGGTTTAAAATGCTTCTAGAAGCTTCTCCAACGTTCTATGGGTGGTTACTTCCGTTTATTCAAGCCCTCCCCTTGGCCTATGAAATTAAATTCTACTGATGACGTGATTTAAGCAGTTAAATTCCTGGCCACCTTTTTGGCTTTGCTTCTTTAAAAATACCATCATATTTATCCTATTAAATTCATATTTCCCTATGCATTTCTACGTAGCTTGGCTTTTCTCTCTCGCTTCGCTCATTCTAGTTTTGCCAACTTGGCGTGTTGCGAGATTACAGCAACCCTTTCTCTTTGCACTCCCCTCTGTGACGGCCGGTTGTCAGTCGAGTGGATGTAGCGTAGTGAGTAAGACATCTCCACGGCTCCGGCCTAATCCTTCTGGTGGTTTGTTGGCCGTTAAAATTTCGAATATGCTGAGACGTATAGAATGGATTTATGTGCACTATCCGGTATAATGTTATCTGCAACTCTTCAAAATTTTCCTTTTCCATTTCATTTTTTTACGCAGATCATTTCCTTGAATATTTTATTAAAAATATATATATTATTCTGGCAAAAAAAGAAGTTTTGATTTTTTTTTTTTTTTTTTTTTTTTTTGAAGATTCGCTTTTAAAAAAATGTAATTCTATTCATGATGGCATCCCCAAGAGAAAAGGAGAGCTATTCAAGTTCATTTTTCCTTTTATAATTGAATATGTACGAATTTGTATTTGATCTGTAATATTACGATAGATCGCTCCTATCAAGTGAATTCTTAACGAAATTTATATTGAAATAATAACCATGACTTCATTATTCTTTATTATTCAATGTCTTCATTATTCTATGAATTTGTATGTGATCTATAATATTATGATAGATCGATCATATCAAGTCAAATTCATAATGAAAATTATTATGAGATAACAACGATCTCTTCATTTTTCTTCATTAAACAAATATAATAAATAAAAGTTTATTCTTCAATTGTCAAAATCGTCTCAAGTAATTCTTTTTCTTCATGTTGTCTTAATCATCATTCTTCAGGCCTCAGGTAATATCTTCTTATTTATTTTATTTTCTCACAAGTGTTTTTTTTTTATTTAACATTATCATTAAGAAAATCTCTGTGAAGAATAACTAAGATAATTTTTTGTCATGTCTTCTTGGGTAGTTTGCTGGCCCTCATTCAACTCAATGTACTCGTTCCACTATGATTTTGGCCTATATGATGGAACGAAACTAAAAGCGTTCTCATCCTTTTTGCAAACACAACAACCCTGTCAAAACTAATGTAGAAAAAGCGCTCAAATTGTAGATTATGATTAAGTGACTTATCGTAATGAACTGTATTTATTTTTATGCAAATAGCTGTATACTGGTAGAGAAATTAAGGTTTTTATAAAAACAGTCCCAAATTTTTCCAAGGTGTTTGCTTATAATTTGCGGAGTTCTGAATATAAAATAATGTTCTTTTTCCAAAAATATGATAAACAACGCTATACACAATACTCTTTAATCAGAATTAAAAAATAGTTTGAAAAATGAGCAGATATACTAAATGATTTTTCGTTACACATGCGTGAAGTGTATCAAAATTTTATTTGCATAGCTAAATGTATCGAGCAATTTTTGAGAAAGTCTGAAAAACATAGCTTGAAAATTCTGAAAGTGATCGTCTATAGAATAAGCCAAAATCCGTTATTCCCAAATTGGAGAAAAAAGATGAGGAGTTGTATCCAAATATAGTGTTATAATGTGCACTCTATATTGACACTAATCAATGGATAAATGGATACAGCCCCTCATCTGGTTGCTTCATTTTGGGAATAACGGATTTTGAGCTTATTCTATTGACGATCATTTTCAGAATTTTCAAGCTATGTTTTGAGACATTTACAGAAGTTGCTCTGTATATTTAGCTAATACAATATGCAAATGAAATTTTGATAGCCTTCACGCATGCGCAAAGAAAAACTATTTAGTAAACTTGCTCATTTTTGATAGAATTTTTATCATTTTTTAATTCTGATTACAGAGTATTGTGTACAATGTTGTTTGTCATACTTTTGAAAAAAAATTATTTTATATTAAGAACTCCACAAATTATAAGCAGAAAAATTTTGGGATTCTTTTTATAAAAACCTTAATTTCTCTACGAGTATACATGCTATTCCTATAAAAATGAACAGAGATCATTACAAAAACCACTTAATCATAATCTATAGTTTGAACACTTTTGATACATTAGTTTTGACAGGGTTATTCAAAAGATATTCGTTCTTTTTCAATTTGTTGACGGTCCCCTATGGAGTTTCGGGAAAAAATTTTCACAGAAATGTATGACCTGTTTTATTATGTTTACACACTTAGAGTTTCAGGATAATTCCTCATGCATTTGTCTGAATATTTAACAAAATGTCTAAAATCGCAAGTGGCCGGTCACCTTTTGCCATATAGAGTATCATCAAATTTTATGTACCAAAAAGGAATTTTACTTTTTTTCGCTCTTCAGTTTTTGTTAGTTAATTGAAATAAAAAAAAATTATAATAAAAAAAACCTGGGGTTTGAAGAGGACGGCTTGCTGTTTTAGTAGTTATACAGTGTTGATACGATTGATCAGAATCGCACGATTCTACTGGCATGTGGAAATTAATTTCTTGCTATAATTTCATCTCGAATTGGCTAATTTTAATAAATGACCCATTCAAAGTCATCGTTTTATTTCCGAACGATGTGTAATAGTGATTTTAAAAAAGAATTTTTTCTATAATTTACATAATACGTAACTACATAAATTTAATGATTAAGCTAAAGTATTTGTTAATTTTAAATTTTATCTCACTATTTTTTGGACATTCCAATTATTTTTAACTTTTAAAAATTATAAATAAATGTTTATATTAGCTTTACAATTCTTTCGGTTTTTCTGATGCGCATTCACACTAGAGTTATTATTTTAAGTCTGAAAAAATATCAATTTCTAAACATTTCTCTTCTTACATTTACTTAAACATTTCTCTTCTTACATTTATGTATTTATTAATTTTAGCATAAAGGTAAAATTTAAACTAAAGTTTTTTCAAAAGTTTTGCATAAAACTGCACTTTAGTCAGGAGATTATTATTCAACAGTTTTATGATTTAGAAAAAATAAAATAAAAAATAAAAAATGCGCGTACTTTCTAGACTTGACAGTACAATTACTGCCACTAGGTTCAGCATTTACGCGGTATTTTTTATAGGTATCAAATACATTTATAACTAATAGAAAAATATGTATTAAATATTATAGTATCGAAAAAAACCTGACAGAATTTTTTGTTTGGCAATGATCTTTTTTCATAGAATTTATTTCGAAAAAGAGGAAAATATTTTTCATTTTAATTTTTTTTTTTTAATTTTCCGCCTATCAAAGCCTTTTTCTTTTTAAATGGTAAATTTCTTCTCAGAATTTGTGAAATGCTTTTTAAACGAGAAAATTGAAATATATTCCATATACATGTTTTGAAATTTTACATACAATCTTTTCGAAATGTGTCTACATTTTTCTAATAATTCTGAAATACAAGACGAAATACGAATAAAATGTTATATGATGTGCATCAATTTAAATCTGCGAAATAATTATGAATGTATGTAACGGTAATTTTTGCTACGTAAAGTAAATGTTTTATCAAAATGGTTGCTTCACAGGTTGCATTTTTCTTCGTTTTAGACGCTTTTTAAATGCAACCTTAAAAATAATAAAATTACATCCGTCATGAATGCTTTTTGTTTATCCAGGTACGCTTCTTTTGAATGGCATAATTATTTGCTGTTTATGAAATTTTACACAGTAAATATACCTGAAACACAAAAAAATCAGGAAGTATACAAGTTTCGTAAAAATCAGGAACAAAAATATATCTTATCAAAGTAATAAATTTTTCACCGAGATAAAAGTTACTACGACCTCCCGCGCATCTCTGTCATACTTACATCATTTACTTTCCTACTATGCTTATCTACAGAATATAAAAGTATCTAGCATTTACTGCAGATAACTTTTAACTCTTACATGAACTGAGTACTATTACATTATTCAAATGCATTCCATGATAAGAAAAACATCTATGCATTTTTTTTAAATCATTAAAAGCATATTTACATTCTCAGATTAAATTGTTAACCCTACAGATTGATATAAATATTGGATGCAAGATATCAGCAAATAATAAGACTTTTTATGAAATTAAAGAAAAGGAGAAATAAACTTAATTAATTATATATATACTAGTCAATCCAAACCTGACTGCCCGGCTTAAAGATGATACACGGCCCAGCGTACAGAACATAGTTGGAAATAGCTTAATTTCAAACAATAATAGGTTAATACATTTAGTCTATTTTTTTAGATTACCCAACAACTACACCTAAAAGCATTTCTGTTACCTTCATATTATCCGCATACCAGCGTTCAATCGCAAAGTATTTCCCTAGTTATAGTCAACTTTGTGATTATGAATATTTCGGTGCTTGAGCATGTTGTTTGATTACATATCCGTTTCTTTCGTGTGTTTTTTATCCATTCATTCATTCATTCATTCATTTATTGATTTATTTTAGAAGGTTTAATTTCGACTGACAATTTAGTTTTAGGCCAATACGCGGAAACAAGCAAATGCTAAATTATTTACAGTGCTCTGATTGCAAACATTTTTCAAGTGATAATCTTCCGTAATTAATTGTATGGGGATTTGAAACTATCCATGGTGAAAATTTATTTTAAAATACGTAAAATTTCTGCAAATTTAAACAAAATTCAAATTTAAATACAGTTTTTAAATAAATTATGTATGAAAATATTTTTTTTTCTGTTTGACGTTTGGCACTTACAAGCCATAAAAATACTTTTATTAATTTTGAATCATTAGTTTAAGAGATATGAGATGTCCATTATTTGTAAGTAACTCGAGCAATAATTTATGTATTTTATTGTCTTCTGCTTTAAATGAAAATTTGTAAAAGCCCAAGCCTACATATTTTGGATTTTTTCTTTCTAAATATCAATTATTAATTAATAATAAAACTATTTAAAAATCGTAAGCAGAAACATGTGCATTTTTTCGTCCATATTATGATCTGCGTGGATGAAAATCTTCCTAAAAATATTTCCCTTCATTTCTGACTGTGAATAGTTTAGTTTTCAACAAATATATAAACGGCAATTTTAAGTTAAAACTGTTGTTAGCTTTCGTTTTTTCAAAACTAAAAACTAAAACAAAATCACTTCACCTTTTTCATTTACGTATAAAAAACATTTTCTATTTTTTACTTAGAACAGGTGTCATAAAAATGTCATGAAATGTTTTTTATACGGCAATTTTAAGGTTCCTTACTTTAGGTCAAACTCGAAAATGTCTTGCGTGCTATGTTTTGTATGTTGAATTCCAGAAAATCAATAATATATTTATCAATTCGCAAATGAGAATCTTTATTATCATTAACGAATTAATTTTCTAATCATTATTTTAAATGCTTTAACTGCAATATTACTCAGTTTTTGAAACGCGTTTTTCAGTATTGATACAGTCTCTGAAAACATCTTTAAAGTGGTTTTAAATTAAGAGTTATGACAATTTCTATTTAGAGTGAATGTACCATAACCCACATTGTCAATTTTAGTTTCTAGGAAATTCTCAGCAGTCCTCTTTTGCAAACTTGCAAAGATGTAGAAAGTTCAGCATGACAAGACTGAAAGATCATAACAAAACTGAAGCAAGGTAACGCAAGAGCTGAAGTCACCACAGTTTGAACTTGCAGCTAACTTGTCTAGCAAGTTAATTTTTTATTGTATCAATTTTTTTGCAAATTCATGGCAAACAAGTAGAAAATTTAGTTCTGTCAAGACGTAAGTGCAGAAAATTCTGTTCAAGCCAGTAGAAAGTTTAGCTTTGTCTTGTCAAAAATACTGAAGATTTATTGTAAGGCAGTAATCCTGGAATGCCACATTCCCTGTATATAACTGTCACACTTTAAGTGTGATAGTATACATCAATATACTCTCCAGGTCTTTTGATGCATATGCACCGTCAGAAGGTGGACGCAAAGTTTTTTTCGCCTTAACCTAAAGGTTATATTTGTATTTTTAAATTGGCGTCTTTTTTTTATATTTGATAAAGAAAGAGTTTAAAAAAATCGGTGTCAACCGAATAAAATTTGTGCAAGGATGCGGTCTAGAAAGGGCTTAAGAGCCCTTATTTTGAAAATCAGACAAAGTGTCATAGTTGTATTTTTTGATTGCCTTGATTTTTTTGTGTGTTGAAGTAGATCTTATTTTCCTCTTTCCTATAGAAAATATCAAAGTTCGAGGCTGTGAATGCCATTTTTACAAAAAAAATGAAATCCTAATATGTTTGGAGTGGTATATCTCTGGCAAGCAACAACATCCCAAAATTCTTTTGGCATAAACTTATCGTGTAACACTGCCTGCTTATTAAAATTTATTTGTTTCCATGGGGCATTGTTATTTTATATTGTTATGTTGCCACAAAGTACAGTCAAAATGACGTTTTTGTCCATTTTCCGCTCTTAATATCTTATTTAAGCTATAATACCCCAAAGTTTTTCTTATAGACTATGAAAGCGCACTACTAGGACAAACTAAATAATATAGTACTGCAAGGAGATATAGTTGCTGTTAGTAGCTATAACCAGTTAAATATTCAACATTTCCAAAATCTGCAACATTTAAAGTAGTTTATTTCAAAAAAGCGTTAATTTCAAAATGTTAAATGGAACACCGATAAATTCAAACGGAAACTGTAAATGCTCAAATCTAAAAAAAAAAGCGGAATAGGTTAGAATGATTACTACACACACAAACAGTTAATAAAACCAGGTATTAAATTTAATGTTAATATATTAACTCTTGTTCGGGAAAAAGAATAAACTATATGAAGTGCTCGGAAATAACAAAAAGCGTATCGGAATTAAAAATTAAGTCATATTTATTTTATATTTTTTCTTTTATTCTAATTTCAGTTATATTCACAATAAAACCTTGTTATTAAAATAGAAGAACCCGAAGATGTTTCAGAGCTCATGCTGTTTCGTCTTTTTTTTTTCTAATTTTGACACATGTAGTCACACTTTTCCATTTTACGATCAGGCCTGTATTGGAAGGTATATACCGTGATATACGCAGTATACCTGTTTTTTTTAAGAAACGTCGAATACCTAATAATAAAAGTGTAATTTCCTAAGTAAAGTTATAGCGAAATTCTACCCTATAGCGCACTCTGTGATTCTGTTAAAACTACAGCATTGCCTACGAAGTGATTTCCCTTGTATTTTCTATACGAGGGCATTTCTGGAGAAATCTGTATAGTTTGAGTATTTCTCGCAAAAATAATGTAAACATTAATCACAATTGATTAAAAAAATTTGTAACAGATAATTTAGAATATTATTTGAATCAACTTTATCAAATTAATGTGAATGTAAAAAGTCTCCTAAAAAGTACTAGAACTTTAAAATTAATAACACATTGCATGAATTTGATAGAAAGTTGAAATTAACGTATAAAAATGGATCAAATGTCACTCAAATTTCACTTTTCTTTCTCTTTACTTTCTATTTACTACTACTTACTAAATTCTCTTAATACTAAAAAAAAAAGTGATTTGCGTTAGGAGTTTTGAACTAAACTAAGTTCAAATTACTATTACGATTGAGGAAAATGAAACGTCTTTTATTTATTAAAATTTAAACTATTTTTTAAATGACTGTTTACAATATTTGCTAACTGCCTTATAAATATATCACTTATTTCTTCATAATCAAAATATCACAAATATAATTTTCTGATTTTATTTTCGCCACTTTTAATCATTTGGAAATGATTCAATAAAAGTTATTAAACGACGATAGAAGGGCAAAACTCATTCTATAAATTCCTTCTTTATTTTCCTGTTAATTTAAATATTTATGTATATATATACATAACTTCTTTAAGTTTAGCTTATATAGTAAAAAAATAATAAATTTAATAAAATAAAAGATTTATTGCTAATAAAAAATTCAAATAGAAAACTAATATAACAAATAACAAGGAAATGGGAACTGGTTTTCAAATGATACACCTTAATTGCATTAAAGGTAAAACCATGCTATTTTTTTCTTTTTTGCGAAAAAGGCAACTTATTTCCATTACTTGTTGTTTTCTGTATTGATGTAACACATGGACAACTCCCTCAAATGTTATAATCTTAGACTTTGAAAACCTTGGGGAAAGCACCTGTTCCATTGAGACGGTTTCTATAAATGCACTCCACTATTAATTTAATGATTTGGCATTGAAATTACAAAGATATTAAATATTTATCGTGCAATCATCCTTTTGATTGCCAATTTATTCCTTATTTAATTTAATCTTTAGGTTTTATCTTTTAGTTCACATAAACGGTTTTAATTTTTTATATAATCATATTCTTAAAAGGAATAAATTATGAATTACTAATGAAGGTAAATGGAACAATTTTGTAGGAAATGGATTTTACAGGCTAAAAATAATACTATTTGAATAAATAAGAAAGTTTTAAGTATTTTTTTTTTTCTTGACGCAATAATCGAATAAATGGTTAACATGTTAACAATCGTGCACCTAAATAATAGGCTTTTTTGTTAGCTATATTTCCACTCATGGAAATATTTAATAAATGTCATATTATTTGATAAAACATATTTTTATACATCTGCATATACTATGCCGTGTATATAAAAAAATTTCTAGAAAATTTTCCGCTTGCGTATGTGATAATATTCTTTCTTTTATAAAATATGCATGGATACAGCAATAATGTTTTTGCATACTATTCAAGGTAAACGCCTATGGATTGATAATGGTGTTGAAAACATGTGGAATAAGCTGTCCTAAGCAAATAGAGTTCTAGCATTGCATACTTATATATTAAATTGCATTATTGTTTTGCATACTGTTGTATGATACCGTTACAAAATGAAAGCATGTACTTTAGATCTGTAATTTTAAAATATTAATGAAGAATACCAATTTTTTTGTGGCTTAATATGGGTCTCTTAAGAATATGATAGACTCAATCTCATTGATTTACCAGACAATCATTGCCACTTTTCATTTGCATAATAAAAGCAATACATAAATTGTCAATCAGATCCGCAAACTTGCATAACTAAATGTAATACAGATGAGCCAAAATAAATAAAGCATTAAACTACCTTGCAATTATAAAAACTTTAGATAGCGATGATAAAATCGAGAGAGAGTACTCTAATTTCAAGAAGAAAGAGGAAGAAACTATTTTCGTTAAATTTTAGAATTTGCTACTTTTTTTGTTTTTCAAATGGTACATTTTAAATACCCCCAAAAAACATTATATAAATCAAAGCAGCACTTAAAATTTAGATTCCGTATGTTAAATAACAATAGTAGTAGTTGATTTTGGGTTTATTTTTATTTTTTTAATATTAATTTCCTAAATTTAAATAAATAAATTCAAATAATTTAAAAGTTAAATATTTTATCATAAACAAAATGTTGCTACATTATAAATGTTTTATTTCATTTTATTTTCTCTATTTTATTTTGCTATAATAATTTTTTATATTTTTACATAGATTATTATTATCCGTACTACATTACTCAATTACAAAAAAACACGCGCAAAAAAAAATGTGATATAGATAGTTTTCTATTTAGATAGCGGTCATTTTTAAACTATAAAATACAGATTACTAATTAAGTTTGAATATTTACAAAAAAAAAATAAATAAATAAAAATAAAAATAAAAAAATAAATAAATAAAAAGCACGCCGAAATTTATCTAAAACTTTAAAATTTTGAAATTAGGGTAAAAGTGTTAGAAAAAAATGGAATAAACTGTTTTTCTAACCAATTTATTAATGCCAGTTTTAATAACTTTATAAAATGCATTAAATATTTCAGATTATTATACGAAACAACATACTTTATAAACAAATATTTACACATAAAAGTACACTGAAATTTATTTAAATCTCTGATATTTGGAAAGTAGGGTATAAGTGATCAAAATTAAGTAAATACGCAGGATATTTTACCAGTTTATGAGCAAGCCATCATAATATTATAAATTTTGTTAAATATTTAAAATTACTAAATAAAACTACAAAATTTACGATCATTGTCTCTTCAAATATTTTATCTACTGCAATAAAAAAAGAGAAAATGCTAAATAATAATTAAAATTTACAATCTTCCATGTCAAAAAAATTAATAAAGTAGAAATTTGTGTTCCCGTAAATACTGAAATAAAAATTTTAAAATATTATGCGCAAGCTTTCATACAGACTAAACGTGATGAAGCAGGTAACACGACCCTTTCTTACGAAATAAACGAATTTAAATTTATATATTATTCATGTACCTCTGAAAATGTTAGAAAATTTTATATTTACTTATTTATCTCTACTACATTTTTAAACATAGGTTGTCCATTCTCAACGTTGGCGAATAACTAATCCCTAAACCGTTCGTCATAGACATATAGTTCCAGTTACAAAAATGATTTAAATGAGGTAAAGAAATACTTTAAAACAGATTTGGGGGAATAAAAATATTCATTAAGAAATTACGAAATTTAAATTTTTATACAATTTCCCGGTCATTTAAATTATATTTAGTATTTTTTTTTCTTATTACACTGACAATCAAGACGAAGAAAGTCCAGTTCATATAACACTAAAGTGGACAGAGTTATGAAACTTCAACAATGCATAACTGATACTGTTTTTGTGCATGTGAACACAAATGAGTTCGGCCTACTTTGAGGGATCACATGCAAAGTCTTTAAGTATTCGAAGGACTTAATTTATGTGTATCTGCGCTTTGAAAAAAATTTTACAAGTTTTATGATTGAATTAACTTTTAGATTGACTGAAATAATTGTATTTTGACTTATGTTTTATTTTGTAAGGATACGGAACTGTTTCTTTCCATGATTTTATTTAGAAATAAAAATGTGTTATTTTCAAAAGTTTTTATTCAACTTCAACGATTGTATGTATGCTTTTCAGTTCAAAATTTGTACTCGAACTTTAACTCCCTTTCAAATATCCGATCGAGATTAAATTTTACAAACTGATATAAATAGGAAGACAATCAAATATTTCGTTGCATTTTCGGTGATTACCATGCATCTATACTTATTTTACAGGATACCACAAAAATTTCTTGGCAGATTACCGCCAAGAAGATTAAGCAAAATTTTTAGATTAGACAACACATGACTGCTACGGTCGTTTTTTTTAACTATTATGTATTTTGTATCACTGAATCCAACAATTACGCTAATTTTTAACCATCGGGTCTGGATTTTTTGCAAATGATAAATTGTCAAAGTTAAAAAATATCAGAAATCAGACATTGTAAAATAAAGGAGATAGCTGTGCTTTTTAACGTTTTATAATTGATTTTTATGTATTTTTTGCACATAATCTGAAAAACGTCCTCCATTTTTAACCAATACGTTATTTATTTATTTATTTATTTTGCAATTTTGCAATTTTTAAATGTCAGTTAAAATGTAGCAAAAATCTGATACTTTAAAACATATGTAAAACTTTTTTATTTTATTTTATTTAACTCAATAGCTTATTTCATTTTTTTTTTTTTTTTTTTTTTTTTTTTTTGGCTTATACGAGGATTCTTACAGCTAAACAGCTGAAGGATCCGCTAAGATGGATGAAGAGGTTCAATTTTAACTTTGATCACGTTAACTTTGTAATTTGCAATTTGCGAAATATCTTGACGTTACCGTAAAATGGGGTGAATGGGAACAGCGGGGTGAATAGGAACGAAACTTCTCGGTGATACAAATAAATTCATTATAAATATATGTGATGATATTTTTAGTTGCCAATTTTTTTATAAGAAGGTAATAACATTAAGAGTTGGAAAATTCAGTTTT
The DNA here is from genome assembly GCA_964019185.1 of Maratus speculifer. Classification (NCBI taxonomy): domain Eukaryota; kingdom Metazoa; phylum Arthropoda; class Arachnida; order Araneae; family Salticidae; genus Maratus; species Maratus speculifer. Next base: position 290,609,967 of record OZ025293.1, read on the forward strand.
GACATGTTTGCACAACTACTGGGGTACATAAAAAACATCAAGAGGATCCTCAAAAACGTCATTTTTTCAAAGCCTTCAAACTTTGTATGTAACTTCAGTATTTTTCGTATTCTAAACCTAAGAGAGGGGATTTTTAATTAATGATAGACATGTAAACGATATTCTGTATTAAATTCTACTTATTTCTAAACTACATAATGAAAAAGTGAAAAATGGCTTGTAACATCAGATGTTTAAGATTTACGGGGTGAATCAGAACACGTTTTCTCTCGTGATTTATTTTTCTAAACAGTAATAGTTTCATGTAATATATGAAAACATATGTATGAATATGTATTGTAACAATATTTTGTTTGTTCTAATTACTTGAAGAGTTTAAATGTGCCAAGAAATTACTTGGTTAAAGAAAAATGTCAACGACTAATCCAACAGACATAGAACACACAATAAATGAATTTAAAAATAGCAAATTAGTTAGAAAAACTGCACAGAATTATTCTCTGACATCCACAACATTACACAAACATCTCAAAATGAAAAACCAATTAAAAAACGAGAGATGCAAACAGCACTAAGGTCTGGGGATGAAGGCGTTTTAGTAGATCGAATTAATATATGCAGCGATTGGGGCTGCTGAAAAGATTCACTTACCCAATGACTACTAGTAAAGGATAACACAGAACAGGGCTAAATTTGTATTAATTTCTACTTCTGCAATTCGAATATAACTTCTTAAAACAAATTTTAATTTATCTTGATTTAAAAATTGTTTTCTAATTTTTAAAAAGGGATATCTTTACTTGTATATAAAATAAAGGATTGGTTTCACAGTAACTACGTGTTTCTATTCCTCCCTTATCATTATTACCTGTTTTTACTAACCCTATTAATGTTTGAATCAGAATAAATATATATTATAGCATTTGTTCCGATTCACCCCTATCTGCGGGGTGAATCGGAACACCATTAAAAAAATAAATTATACATATATAAACAGTAAAAATGTTTCGTTTTTCCTTAAAAATTAAAGAACAAAACAATACCGAAGTTTCTAGTAGAAAAATAAAAAAATTAAAAAATCAGTTGTTGCTTTTATTTAACGTTAAAGTTGAAAAGTGTTCCGATTCACCTCATTTTACGGTATGGTTAAAAATTGATGTCATATTTTGATTCAGCGGTGAAATGTACATGAAAATCAACTATCAAAATTTAAGAACGTAACAATCATATCTATTTTACAGTATCAAATTTCGCTATTTTTATTTATTTTAAAATTTGCGATTTGCAAAAAATCTGTACGTGTCCATATCTCCACCCTCTTTCTTCCAGTTCATCTCTGACCTCGTGCCCTCACGAACACATGTCTCCTTCAGCTGATGACGAGCTGTATTGGTTTAGCTCGAAACGCGTCTTGTTTTGATATTTCATCTTATGGTGATTTTTTACAAAGTCTATTATAATTTTTACATATGAATCAATTATAAAAAAATAAAAAACATGACCTAACTCATCTTTTGCAGGCTACTATAATCTAACAACATTTTATAATATGCATCATTCTATAAAGAATTGAGTCTGTCACAATTTTCATCATTTTATTTAACAAATGTTCTGTTTTTTTCCCTTATATGTTTATTAAAAATTGTACATTTTGCATTAATATTTTGGAATGATTAAATATTTCAAATTTATGTTGCAATATGAATTATAATTTCAACCATTTTTTCACTGTATTTCTGACGAAATTATATTTCTATTAAATTTGTGAATAACCCTTAATTTGCAGCAAAAAATATGCTCCAACTGTAAAGAGATATTACTCGGTCAATTTAAATGGTAGAATTACGGGATTTTTTGTCGTACTTCACAGTGGAACAAGAAAATTTTAGCAAATACAACTTATAGAAACGAGAAATCGTATAAAAAAATAAATTTCCGTTTTTTTAGGTAGCTTTCATTACAAAAAGTAAAAAGCTACCTATTGCAGCCGTCCGGAGGAAAGCACTTCCGGAAAATTTTGGTATATTTTCACCGATCATGACCCCCAGACCCCAAAACCACCCTCCGCTCAAATGTTGACATACACATATATAAATATATATATCTGATTTTTGTCATGCGATAACTAACGTATTTATGAACCGATTTGAATGAAACTTGGTATGTAAATAGTACATACAAATGTCTCGACCGAGTTCGTTGGTCAGCATCATCCGCCATTTTGTTTCAAAATGGCGGCCATTTTAAATTTTTTTAAAATTTAAAATTTAAAATTAAATGCGAAAAAATTAAAAGGTGAAAAATATTTTTCTTTTACGCGTTAGAACTTAAAACAAAGATTCCAGAACACTTTTTATTTTGTCTATATCTTAAAAAATGATTGAGTTATAGCACTTTGAATTTTTCTTATGGCTGACATTTTGAAACGATCTGATTTTTGTCACGTGATAACACGCGTATTTATGAACCGATTTCAATGAAACTTGGTATGTACATAGTAAATACAACTGTCTCGACCAAGTTCGTTGGCCAGCATCATCCGCCATTTTGTTTCAAAATGGTGGCCATTTTAAATTTTTCAAAAATTTTAAAATTTAAAATTAAATGCAAAAAAATCAAAATTTGAAAAATATTTTTCTTTTACGTGTTAGAACTTAAAACAACGATTCCAGAACACTTTTTATTTTGTCTATATCTTACAAAATGATTGAATTATAGCACTTTGAATTTTTCTTATGTCTGACATTTTGAAACGATCCGATTTTTGTCACGTGATAACACGCGTATTTATGAACCGATTTCAATGAAACTTGGGATGTACATAGTACATACAAATGTCTCGACCGAGTTCGTTGGCCAGCATCATCCACCATTTTGTTTCAAAATGGTGGCCATTTTAATTTTTTTTAATTTAAAATTTAAAATTAAATGCGAAAATATTAAAAATTGAAAAATATTTTTTTTTACCTGTTAGAACTTAAAACAACGATTCCAGAACACGTTTTATTTTGTCTATATATTAAAAAATGACTGAGTTATAGCACTTTGAATTTTGCTTATGGCTGACATTTTGAAACGGTCTGATCTGAACGATCCACGATGTTGCTTTTAAATGACATACACTTTATGATATCGTGGAAGTTGGTGGCTCTCTAAATCGCTTAAAATAAAACCAGGTTGAATAAAAGATGACTACTTTCTAAAAATTCCTATTAATAATCAGTCTTGACAAAAACTAGTTTCAATATTATAAAATCACTAATTTTATAAGATTATTTCCACTAATTTGAGCTTAGTATTTTTGAACAATGTAACTTACCTTAAAATAAATAAATAAATATATAAGTATATGAAAGCTACCTCTTTCTCCCGCATTGCCGGAAGGACTTTTTTCTATGTTTTTATTGACTCAAATAGCTTTTAAAATATTTCTTTACCTCATTTAAAAAAATTTTGTACTGGAACTATGTGAATATGCCTAAAGGTTTAGGAATTAACATTGACCACCATTGAGAGCTCTGTATAACGTCGGTTTCCATAGAACACTTTTAAACTTTACGTATCCATGACACATTTGTCCATACCTTTATAGCCCCCGGTATGCTGTTTATTTCAGCTATTTATGCTGTTTATTTTTCATCGCGAATACGGGAAAGCGCTGCATATGACAAGCTCAAATGTCGTAATTACTTAGAAAGAATTTCACAGCTAATCCTTTGAAGAAAAATCAAATATGTTCAAAAAATGTTTTTTCTCTTATGGCAATGCCTCTCTAGAGGGCAATTTTAAGAATACCGACAAATCAAACACATTCTATTAAAGCTGCAACTCTCTTCTAATAGATGATGTGATTGGTTTTCAAAAATATGAATTTTAACCCTTTCAAATACACCAGCGAGCGCAGATCACTTCGCGCCCTACTTAAATGGTATTTTCCTATACTAAAAGTAGCTAAAAGTCCATATTTTAGCACAAACTTTTTAGAGAATCTCATTAAACTAGATCAATATCACAGAAATATTTTTCGAAACTTTCGAATGGGTAAATATATTTTTTACAAAATAAGATGTGTAAATTTAGTCGAAATCAGTCAAAACCTGAGTCTTTTTACACGGTTTTGGTCGCTTTCTGCTCAAAATTTCACTACTAAATAATTTTTTTCATGAAACTTTAAAGAGCTCGGATACAATTATATATATATAGCATAGTTACCACCATCTTCCGTTTTTTTGGCCCGGAAATATTTAATAGGAATGTTTACCTTGGTTAATTGGCAGAATATGGCGATTTGAAATGTTAAAATTTACAATAAAATTTTTCCGGGCCAAAAAAACGGGAGAGTTGGCAGCTAGGATATAGTGTATACACTACATGGCCATTGATGACCGTCCACTTGCGATTTTAGACATTTTGTTAAATATCTAGAAAAACACATGAGAAGAAAAATACATGAAAATACAAAGTCGCAAAATCACAACTTGAAAATTATAAAAATAATCGTCCATTGAATAAGTTGAAAATCCGTTATTCTCAAAATGAAGCAAAAATAAGAGGGGTTGTATCCATATATTCATTGATTAGTGTCAATATATAATACACAATATGGGACGTACTACTACATTTGGATAAAATCCCTCATTTTTTTTCTTCATTTTGGTAACAACGGATTTTGTGCTTATTCTATAGTCGATTACATTTAGAATTTTCAAGCTATGATTTTGAGACTTTCACAAAAGTTGCTCTATATATTTAGCTAACACAATATGCAAATGAAATTTTGATATCGTTGACGCACGCGCAGTGAAAAATTATTTAGTGAACCTACTCATGTATCATACAATTTTTATTATTTTAAAATTTTGATTACAGCGTATTATGTGCAATATTATTTGTCATACTTTCAGAAAAGAATGTTACTATATATTAAGAGCTCTGTAAATTATAAGCAAAAAACTTTAAGCAAAATTTGGGATCATTTTTATAAAAACCTTAATTACTCTGCGAGTATGCATGCTATTTGCATAAAAATGAACGCAGTTTATTATAATAAGCCACTTAATCATAATCTACAGTTTGAGCGCTTTTGCTACATTAATTTTGACAGGGTTATCGAAAAGATATTCATTCTTTTTTAATTTGTTGACGGTCCCCTATGGAGTTTCGGGAAAATATCTTCACGGAAATGTATGACTTGTACTATTATATTTATGCACTAAGAGTTTCGGGATAATTCGTCATGTATTTTTCTAGATATTTAACAAAATATGTAAATTCGCAAATGGACGGTCATTAATGGCCTTGTAGTGTATAATGCACATAAATATAACTTAATAAAATTTCACAGAATTCGGAAAAGATTTTTTCCTTTTGTTATACTAACTAAACGATGCGAAAACAAGAAAAATAAACAGAATGGAAAACATTTCTTTTCATCTAGTCATCAATATTTTTTCACGAACTTCTATTATGAAATGCACAACCATCATATTTATAACCGTTGAAAACGTTGAAGAATTTGAAAAATATATTTTTTTATTAGTGATATATACCAAGTGATAAAAGTTTCCTTGCGAACCCTTTTACCATTTAATATCAATATTTTTTCCCGGCTACAAAAACACGTTTTTAATTAGTAAAATTTCTGAAATAAAAGCCTGAATTTTTAACTGCAATATGTTTTTATTATCGATATTTGTAAGTGTTTGTATGCTTCAAAGGTGGCGGCTCTAAAGTCTGAAAAATTAGAAACCATGTTTTCTGCTAGTTTCTTTTTCTTTTTTTCTTGGCTTTTATACAGAACGCCCAAGTTTTAACAGATGGCCCTTAAAATTCTATAAAAAATAAATAGATCTTGCTATTGAAATTATTCCTCCAAGAGCAGTGTAAATTTCTTTATTACGTGTCTTTATTTTGGTTGAAGATATCAACGATAGATGGTACTGCACTTTCTCAAACTGTAATAAGGCTCAAAATGACCTTGTATATTAAAATTTCAAACCATGTTTTTGCTTTTTAACACTTAAGTTCGTTGAAAAAAAAAACAGCTTTTATATTATCAATTTATAGATTTCATTATCTTAGGGTTCGTACGGGACCTGAAATTTTAAGACAAGAAAATTATTCGGTACCAGTATATTCTTATGGAAATTTTCTCCTTAAATAAGACAAAATTTCGCACGTTTGAACTAAATTTACTTTTTTATAAAAGTATACTGGTATTTCACCTGGAAAATAACGATGCCCGTACGAACCATGTATCTGTCATTTAAGTTTAAATAACCAAGGCTGCCAGTTTGGTCTATAGTTTTATTTAGAAATATCGAGTCCACAGCAGAAATTAGGAATAGTATTTTGTGCTTTATTCAATGAGAAACACTTAATAATTACTTAAAGTAAAACTTCTTTAAAAATTTCCAGTGTAAATTTGAAATTTTGGAATAAAAATGGAGGCCAAAGTAGCAACTCTGTTGGCAACATCGACTCAACAGATGCGCACGTTTTAAATTAAGGCCCATATTTATTTAGATTAGCATTGCGATCTCGATAAATATTTTTCACTTTAATTTTGTAATTTTTCTGGTTTAAACATTTTTTTCCCTAGATACAAAAGGACAATCTAGCGATTGATCGAGGTGGTCCCAGAGCTTGGCCATTAAAATTGCCGGATCTCTCTCGTGCTTGGACTTTTTCCTGTGGAGCTATAGGAAAAGCCTAATCCACAAGTACCCCACTGAAACCGATATGGATCGCCAGGTCACCAGGATTGACGTTGTTGCCAGCGATATTCGGGAAATGCCTGGTGTCTTCGCAAATGGGGTTCAGTCACTATCCCGAAGATGGGAAGTGTGTATTACAGCTAGCGGAAGATCTTTTGCGAAAATCCTTTGATCATGTACATTAATTACATTCCTATTAATAAAATGCTTCCTAAAGTATTACCTCTCATTCTTGTGTTAATTCATTAACTGCGACAGTGAAATACTATATTTTAACTTCTCCACGCTTGCGTTACGACCATACATTTCATGACGAAATTTGCTCATATACCTGCGTTCTATCACCCCGTAAAATTTAGCCTCTTTTTTTTTTTAATTAGATACATCGTGTGCGTTAATTTAAGTATACTACCACTTTGAGGCATTAAGCGCCATTTTTCGTGAAAATCTCGAACTAAAAAAAAAAGTGTAACAAAGCATTCCTTACATTCGAAACATTAAACATCTGCAATAGTAACTTCAATAGATATTACCACCAAATTATTCTCGAAATTTTAAAGCCTATCAATTTTAAGATATCCATTATCCGATGTGCTTCGTTTTTCAAATCAATAGAGAAAGCCGCTTTTGTGAAGTGGAATTCGTTTTATAACATTTAAAAGAAAGAGTTCATTCCTCACCTACATGTTTGCACAATTGCCGAATTTTACATGACAAAAGTTTTAAAGTTTTTTTGAATTGCTTTAAAATTATAAATTCTCTGCTTTACCATTTTTAAAAAACAAGTTTGATGTCATTATTTATAAAATTAGCTATGATTTATGTGATTAAAAATTTCAGATAAATATGACGTAAAATCATTACTCAGCTAAACTCAGAATGCTAAAACCTTGACAGAGGCATATGCTCTTGATATTATTTAGTCATCTAACGAAGATACATGCTGTAATAAATTTATTGTCATTGTCTGTCAAGGTGACACTGCAATTAAAGCATGACAAATGCTTTGCTTTTACATGCATGAATAATAATATTGTCTTTTGCTTTAAGAGAAAATTTTCAAAATATGATTCTCGTAGCAAATATTGCTCATGAGGAAAGACATTAAACGATAATTCAGTTTTCAAAAATACACATTTTTGTCATCTCCGAATATAATGTTAAGTAACCGGCAAAACAAAGTATATACAAATAACCAGTAGGCACTGCAGATAGGATGACATTCGAGGCAATAACGTCAGGTTTATTGCGACGATGTGGCGATTAGGTGGTTACCCGCAGCTTTTTTTGACATCAAATCTGTTCGGCATCATTGCCTGTTTGCTGGGGCACGGCCAAACTCGATTCTTAATCGAGTTTGGCCATGGCTGGGGCAACCTAGTAAGTAGGAGTCTGGTCACCGGTTAGAAAGAAAGAATAACAACATGTCGTAGCATATAATGAATTATGAAAAACGCACTTCAAAAAAACAATTCTAATCGTAAAATAAAATGCGGTAAAAAAGAATATACAAGGAAGTACTTAATTAAAACACATAAGAAATAATGAATGCACGTTTAACAATATTTACATTATAAAGCAAAAACATGTCTATGAATATATTTGACGTCACATTTACGATGGCAACATCTAACCATTCTTTCTCTTTTATTGCATTCTTTCTTTATTTCTTTATTTCTTTATTTCTTTCTTTGTTTATTTTTACTTCTAAACATAACATAATTTTTACACACCCAATCGAAAAAATAAATGTTTTCAAATGCAATTTGTTATGCAACTGCATCTCAATTTACTGATCTTTCATGGTTATAAAAAAAAAGTTTTCAAGCAAGAATTTCTTTTATTTATCTCTATGTGCAGAATTAATGTGCAGAATCTTATTCGTTCAGAAATGGGAGGGGGGGGGGGTTACTAAAGATTAATCTACTTGCACGTAAAATATACATTCAGTTATATATATAGTTTAGCATTTATTAGGCTAATACTTTTCCTATAATGAAATTTAAACTTCAAAAATAAATAAATAAACCATAAAATACGGTAAAAAAAAACACAAATTTAACAGAGGTATAGTCAAACTATGTATTATTAAAATTATTAGAAATTAAAAATCTGTTGTAAGTGACAAAATCTTTAGGGATTTCTTTGGCTATTTATTCCTGGCATGCGGGAAATAAAAATATCATTTTTGATAAATTTTAAAGCTTAATTTAAATACATTGCTGATATTTTCATATAGAAATGCTTTTAGTTGTTGTTAGTGAGTAATCCAAAATATATATAGACATTAAACTTAAAAAATCTAACAGAATTTTCAATTTTAAAAAATGTTTTTCGTCTATATAACTCGCGAAGCCCAGGATGAATTCCTATATATTAGCCTTTGGTAATAAAACAAAATATTTCATGTATGGTCCGACACATAAAATTAAAAAAAAAAATCACACTTTTATTTATTTATTTTTGTTTTCTTAAAAACATTCACTTGAGTTTTTGACCGACGTTTTATATTCTAGCAGGAAAACTGAAGAAATACAAATAGACAGTCAGTTTTTCACATAAAGATGGAAAAAGAATTATCCTTTCAGGAGATTAAATCAAATATTAAACACGGTCAAAGATGAAAATTAAATTTTAAAATTTTGAAACGGAATATATAAATAAATATAATTTCAAGAATAAATATCTCTAAATAAAAAAGGATAACATTTTGTCCCCCCGTAAAAATCTCTCTGTCATAAATGCCTTTCACGTTTTTCTTATTTAAAGCAAAAGAAGAGAGATTCACTCAGTTGGAAATATGCGAAATGTCGTTGTTTATATTATAAAATAATACATTTTACATAATACATCTTTTCCGTGTTTCAGAGAATAGTATCAAAAATATTTCGAATTCTATATTTTTATAAAAGAGATAAAAGGCTCCACTGGGATATTTTAAAAGCCAAATTCAACAAGTTTACATGTCGGCCAATAGCTGCGGAAAAAAGGCAAAATTGATGCAAATATAAATAGTCTGCAAAACTAGAAAATATGTATGTATATGTGGGCTCTACAATGAGATATAAAGATTTCTTCAGGGAATAAAATAAAATAAACATTTTCTTGAGAATGTTATCTGTCAAGAATGTTTATATCTTTTACATTTACCTAGTTTATAGCAAAAGGAAAAATGTACATCCAGAAATATTTGAAATTTCACTGTTTATGTTAGAAAATAATGCATTATAAGAGATCTCTTTTTTTCAGAGTTTCAGAAGAAAAATATCACGAAAAATCTGATTTCTAAATACTTTAGTTATAAAAAAACGATGATAGTAAACAAAAATAAATTATCTACCAAATTCACAAAAATAGACAAATAAAAATAACGTAGAACAAAAGTGTGTTAGATATAGTAAAAAACACAAAAATATCGCCTTTTCTATTAAATTCGCATTTTAAAATGGAAGAACTATTATTTCTTTCTAAAAGCAAACAATGAATAATAATCACGCATACATTTAATTCAAAAGAATAACTTCAGAAAAATGCCTCACACATTAATCTAGGCCAAAGGAAATAAAATGTAATTTTTTTTTTTCATTTTTCGCCAAAATGTTACAAGATTTGTGGATGCAATAAAATACGAGTATAATAATTTCACATACATTTTCCTGCAAAGAATATCTTTAAAATGAAATATATTCGCTATAATAATATTATTTTGAAGAAACAAAATGTAACGTTATACTTAAATTTTCTTACAAAAAATTAGGACGGCAATTATTAAAAATATTTACATAAGGAAACAAAATCCAGAACAGTATTTCCTTTAAATTAATATAGAAAACAAAAAATAAATCAAAAATCCTTTTTTCTGTAGATGTTATTTATAATCAAAAGTATCTCCTCTTGTATAAAAATATTTTTCTTCAAAAAAAATTACATTTTGAATAAAAGTGCAACGACCCGAAGGCGAGGGATTTTTTTTATTCATTCACTTCAATTTGACAAAAAAAAAAAAAAAAAAAAAAAGAAAGAAAGAAAGAAAGAAAGAAAGAAAAAGAAAAAGAAAAGAAAGATAAAATAGCGAAATTTTTCGGCATACTACAAACATTCACTATATGGCCATTAGTGACTGGATACTTTTAATTTTAGACATTTCGTAGAATATTTAAAAATATATTTGTGAAAATTTTTTGGAACTTCAAGATTATGAAGATTATGCTTGACTTCATATGTATCAACGTCTATTTTATAAGGAGTACAATCAGGGGCCAACCAAAAATAAAAAATAAAAAATATATTCTGGATCACCCTGTACATTAAAATGCACAAAATGATCTATTGTTGCACAATACAAATATGTGCATACCGCACAACATGTCCAGTGAATTTTGCAAGAATATCACGTATATTCATGGAGATATAGTGAGTTTTTTGAATAATTCAAAACATTTTAGCAAATTTTTATCTTGTATCATGCAGGATTTTCAACCAAATTTAACGCCCTTTTTAGAAAAATTGGCAAAATGTAGTATAAACAACGTAGTGCGATTGGAATATAAATATATTAAATATTTTATAAAACATCAGTAGTTGTATGAAATCATTTTTTTCTGCGCATGCGCGAACGATAACGACGATCTTTTTACATAATTTAATAGTCAACTCTATGGAGCGACTCATAAAAACAATCCAGTCAAATATCGTGAAAATTAAGAAAGATAGCGGCGATAGAAATGAGCTTATTTTTCGTTCTCTCTAAAAGCAACTGAATGATAAGAGATTTTTCACAAATTGTCATTTTTATTTATTTTTTATTTTATTTTTCTTTTTTATTGGTGTTTCAATTCTTCTTCGATAATTACCAGACCGAACCTATTCAATGATAAAATGAAGTATCAAATCGAAGCATCTGTTCCAAATCTTCCCAATGATATTCATTAGACAATAAATTTTTCGTAAGATTCAAGTAATAAAAACTGACAATTTGTGGAAAATCCCTCATCATTCAGCCGCTTTTAGACAGAACTAAAAATAATATTATTCCTATTGTCAATATCTTTCTGAATGTTCACGATATTTGACTTAATTTTTTATGGGTTGCTCCATAGAGTTGAGTATTAAATTATGTAAAAATCTTATTGTCATCGTTCGCGCATGCGCAGATAAAAATTATTTCATATAACTACTCATTTTTCATAAAATATTTATAATAAATTTATATTCCAATAGCCTCTTATTATTTCCACTACATTTTGTCAATTTTCTGAAACTGGCGTTAAATTTGGTTGAAAACCATGGTTGATATAAATTTAAAACATGCCAGATTTTTTTTAATTAAAAAAATTGCTATATTTCCATGAATGTATGTGCTACTCTTACAAAACTTGAAGGACTTATATTGTACGATATCCACATATTTGTATTCTACAGCGATTGATCATTATGTGCATTTCAATGTGCACCTAAGTGAGGACCTATGTGGGTCATCCTAAGTATTTTTATTTTTATTTGATTTTTTATCGACCCCCTAATTTTTATCCTTATCAAATGGACGTTGATAAATGTTAGATCAAACATAATCTTTATAACATTGAAGTTCCAGAAGTTCCGGCAAGTATATTTTTAAAAATTCGACAAGATGTCTCAAATTGAAACTGTCCGGTCATCAATGGGCATATAGTGTATATCTTAGTATGATCTTTATCACGAGCAGAGACTATTTAAAACACTAAGGAATATTCACCCCAAATAAGGGTCTTAGTAAGATAGAGGAATTAAAGCAAGGCCCATTTATTTCATTCAAATTCGTTCATTGGTTCCACTACTTAAAAGTCAATATTTGAATGCAAACTTTATAGCCGATAGAAAATTTTTAAGTAACCTGTGCCATTGTAATAAAGTTGGTGATTAAACTAACATATTTCTAAACGTAGGTGAAAACACATGATACATATATTTATCCGGGGAATCACTAAAATTGTCTTGATTATTTCTAATTTTCTGGCAAGTGTAGCTCTTAAACTTGCATCTCATTCAAAAACTTTACCTTAAAATTATAATAATATTATTTTTTGTGAAAATGAATTATTTGCCAGATTTCTAAACTCAATATAAAGTTTTAAACTCTTGTATGCTTGTTTCAGAATTTAGTTTGAGAGAAAGACCTACCAGCCAAAAGTCCCTTGGGGTAGAAACTACGAATCATTGTTTTGCTCCTTGATCAGAATAATTTTATTTTTATGGAATCGCTTGTTTGTAGTGAAGCAAATCTAAGGGTGATTTACATTTAATTCTTTTTCAATTAAAACAAAAGAGCAAAAATTTATTTAAAGGGCGTTTCCATGCCATTTGTTGTTAATCCATTGCAGCACATGAAAGACTTGGGATTTAATAATAATTATTGATTCAGAAGTGCAATTTCCCCCCCCCCCCCAAGAACTCAATGATAATCCCCCTCCTCTTCTCCAGAATTGCAAAGATCCCTTTTGAAGAAAGTTGTCTGAATTCAACTTTGTTTGTAAACTTGTATGTCTGAGGTTTTAAATTTCCTTCTAGGTCTCTATTTCAGAATGTTTGTTTCTAAAATTTCTGTTATATTACACAGTGATTTGCGTAACGGTTACTAATTGTCCACTGCTTCATTTGCTAGTACGTGAGAAATTTTCTCGAAAGAAATATTGTCATATTTTAGTGAGTATTTCATTCGACTTCCTGTGTTCAAGAACCACGATTACCTATTAAACAGTGTGACGCCAAAATTATGCAAAATTTGAGAGGTGAGGCAGATTTAAAAAAATTTTTGTATTGAAAAATATTGGTGGATGGGACTCGCTGAGTCACAAACGCAAAAGAATGAAGACATGAAAAGAAAAAAAACTATTTTACTTACAATATTCGCGCTAAACTGCTTCTTTATAGATATTTTCACAATAAATGCTCAAAACTACGACCACTAACAGTAATACAAGTTCAGCAGCGTTGATGGAATGACAGAGAAACAGTTGCAAAAGTGCCTGGTACTTGTTGCACGAAAATTATTCCCAATACCCGCTTTTATATCCACAAATAATAGTTTTTAGAATGCATATGGACGGATATCATGTATATTTGCCATTTCCTACACCTGAGTATGGTGTACGTTGAAAATAACATCGTGTGTAAAAGTTTTGTCATCTGCGAATAGCAGTGAACTCGAAAATCCGTCTGCAACATACGCTAATGTAAGAACCGATGGCTGAATATTTCGCATAGAGTTTCATTATTCGTATGCAAAACTTTGATTCTCTTAAGTGTAAACATTCTCCGTTTAATACTAGCCTAAAATAGCCACTCGCTAATGTGAATCCTATGGGACAATTTTTATATCGTTAGCTTCTCAATAGCTTTATTTATTTATTTATTTGTATTGATTAGCTAACCTTGATCCTTAGAAAGGCCTTTTTTTTTGCTTGTGGAGTTTTTATTATTAGGATAATTTCACTTTCGCAACCAGTTCTGTGAATATTTCTAGCTACAAGCAGGCAGACCACACACACAAATGTCTTTCTTTAATTAATATAGATATCCAAATAAAATTTATAAAACGCATAACACAATTTAAGACGTTCGCTGCCGCTTACATGAAGATATGATGATAGTTAGTGCTGCACTGTAGAAGTGGGTTTTTCCCAGAAGCCGATTTACTTTTTATAACAAAGAATCAGTGAAAGTCTATCCCGCGCCAGCGCGTGACTGGCTATTGGACATCAACCCACATCACGCTCTGGCGCGTGAGTGGCCCCTTAAAGTTGGCGCCATATCACGCGCTTTCGCGTGAGTGGCAGCGAATGTGTTAAAACTAACTTTCACAAATTTCTGCCCGCAGACTGTAATATATTCCAATTCCTTTGGATAGCCATGCATATGACTAAAAATTTTAATATACATCATATAATGTAATAAAATTTAATTAAACTTCAAGTTGCATAACACAACTGGTAATGCCTTTCAACATAGATTGCTCATGGGAAAAAAGAAAAAAAAATATGTGGTCCTATAAAAAAAAAATGTTACTTTAACAATTTTCTATGGAGATAAAAATTATCATACGTCCCCAATACAGTTTAAAAAATTCCTTGTGTAACATAGCATCAATTAAGCGCGATTTAAGTAATATCTGAATATCGAAACTTTCGTAATAATATTATTTTGTGCTTCCCTGTAAATGTTCGATAAATAATATGCTCATTATTTCGTATTGGTAATCTGCTTTAGAGCATATTTGGCATGTAATCTTCATAATGTTTGAAGCAATGTAACAACATTAAATTATACTTCAGTCTAGGATCACCCACTAATCATCACGTATTTTAATCTTTATGAGCCTCCTTGCAAGTAAATAAAAATTTTACGCACTTCATCTTCAAGCGACCGTGCTATGGCAAACCTCGAAAATATATCTCAATTTCGTGACATTCCACGTATACTTGCAAAAATTACAGAAAGAAAAGTCAGACAGGCACAAAGATGAATAACTTTAAAAGCAAACCAATTTTATAAACATTTTCAACTGCATAAGAGAGGTTTAATAACCATGGTAGAAAGTGTTAACAACAGGCTGTATGATTAAAATAAGTTTAATACTACAGTTGCAGCAAAAAAAATCTTGACATTTTGACATTTTCAATTTTAGATGTTTTGTCAAATATCTAGAAATATACATGAGGAATGACTCTGAAACTCCAGATGTATAAACAAAATTGTACAGGTGATACATTTTCATGAAGATTTTTTTCCAAAATCCAATAGCGGACCATCAACAAATTGAAAAAAACGAATATCTTTTGAACAACCCTGTCAAAACTAATGTAGCAAAAGCGTTCAAACTGCAGATTATGATTAAGTGGCGTATGGTAATAAATTGTCTTCATTTTTATGCTGATAGCATGTATACTCGTAGAGAAATTAAGGTTTTTATAAAAACGGTCCCAAATTTTGCCAAGTTATTGCTTATAATTTGCAGATTTCTTAATAAAAAACAATGGTCTTTTCAGAAAATATGAGAAAGACCATTGTACATAATACCCTGTAATGAAAATTAAAAAATATTAATAATTGTATGAAAAATAAGCAGATTTACTAAATAAATTTTCACTGCGCATGCGTCAAGTCTACAAAAATTTCATTTCCATATTGTGTTAGCTAAATGTATAGAGCAACTTTTGTTAAAGTTTCAAAATCATAGATTGAAAATTCTGAAAATTATCGTCTAAAGAATAAGATTAAAATCCAATATTCCCAAAATGAAACAAAAAAATGAGGGGCTGTATCCATATTCCATTGATTAGTATTTAAACAGTATTTCACGTACTACTATATTTGGATACAGCTCCTCATCTTTTTGCTTCATTTTGGTAATAACAGATTTTGATCTTCTTCTATCGACGATAACTTTCAGAATTTTCAAGCTATGTTTTTGAAACTTTAACAAAAGTTGCTCTATATATTTAGCTAACACAATATGCAAATGAAATTTCAGTAGAGTTGACGCATGCGCAGAGAATATTTATTTAGTAAACCTGCTCATTTTTCATACAATTATTAATATTTTTTAATTTTTATTACAGGGTATTATGTATAATGTTGTTTCTCATATTTTCTGAAAGGAACATTGTTTTTTTATTAAGAACTCTACAAATTATAAGCAAAAAACTTGGCAAAATTTGGGGCCATTTTTATAAAAATCTTAATTTCTCTACGAGTATACCTGTTATTCGCATAGAAATGAACACAGTTTATTAGCATAAGCCACTTAATCATAATCTGAAGTTTGAACGTTTTTACTACATTAGTTTTAATAGAGTTGTTCAAAAGATATTCGTTCTTTTTCAATTTGTTGACGGTCCCCTAAGGATTTTGAAAAAAAAAATCTTTTCGAAAATATATGACCTATACTATTTTGTTTATACATCTGGAGTTTCGAAGTTATTCCTTATGTATATTTTTAGATATTTAACAAAACATCTAAAATCGCAAGTGTCAAGATTTTTTTTGCTGTGACTGTACATTGGAAGATAAATACTGTCTGCAAAAACTGTCAAGTTGAAAACTAGAAAATTCGATGAGTGTCAGATTTTATTTTTAATTTGACTTTACTTTTATCCACCAAGTCCATGAGTCAAAAGTGCTTCTAAAAATGTACCACTAAAATTACCTGTCCACGGTACTGATCAAGATATTACGTCATACGCCATTTTCACTTTTTATTTTTTAATCTAGTTCTATTAAATTCAGATATTTCATTCTAAGGGCTGCCACAGACGACTATTTTTTAATTCTAGTTGGTACCACTTTCTTTAAACAGAAATCCTTAACAAAAAATTTAGACAACATTTGCAAGAGAAATACATTTCAAGAATTTTATTAGAAAAATACTGGTACAAATAGTCGCATGCATTCTTTAAATACCGTAATTTCCGGCGTATAATCCGCGGATCAAGCAATTCTTTTTAGACTCAGAAAACTTATTTAGTGATTGAAGATAAATATTTAAGGCGATCAAATAAGTTAAATTACTTTTTAAAAAATTTCTGGGTTGAAAAATAATTGTTTGATCCGCGGATTATACTCAGGAAATTACAGTAATGAGAATTTTGTTAAACCTGGGGATGAACCTGTAGTCACTTTCATCCCCACCCTTCATACGTGAAACGGACCAAGATACCCTTTGATAGACTATCGTTTTTCGTATCGTTTAGTCGTTAACTATTACAATGTAATTAAAATACTCTTTAAAGCTATGGGGAGATGTTTTCAGTCTTCATCCGATCTAAATATGCTTAAACTGATGTATTGGGATTTATTGCTGTTAAAATTTATTTAAAACATTAATAGTAAGAAAAATGTTTATTTTTTTAATATTTTATTCATTAATAAATATTTATTTTATGTAGTTTTTCATGCTTAGAATGTAAATGATATGCTTTAAGAAGCTTTCATTTTCAAATATTAAAAGTATTAAACTTAAAACTTACTACAAATCAACATTAAAAAAATAAAGCAAAAACATACAAAAGTAAAATTTTAAAATTATATTAGTATTTACAGATATTCAAAAATAATTTCCTATTTATAATGAGTACTTACATGTTGAAATTAGATATCGCCGTTCCTTTTAATAGCTTTGAAAATGCGTTTTTGTTAAACTTTGAAGCCATTGTGCTTTTTCCGACACCTAAAGAGAAAAATAAATAAATAGATGTATATAGATAGATAGAAAGAAAGAAATAGATAGAAAAATAAATAGATATATAGATAAATAGATGTATCAAAAAATAGTTCGAATAATTGATAGATAAATGTATCGATAAATAGATAGATCAATCTATAGATAGATGTATATCGATAAAGAAATCTATACTAATAAACACAAATATTTGCATGTTTGGATATTTTTCTTCAGTTTTTAAACGATATCACTGCACGCTACACCATTTGTCAGGAAGCTACCCGCATATCTGAAATTACGAATCTTCAACGGGTGTTTTCCAATCTTTTAATTAGTTGTTCAATTAACCCTTTGCACTCCGTTGTTGCCGCTGTTGTGACATTGTAAAATAAGTTAAGCACTCTGTTCTCGCCACTGCGGCAACATAGTATGGTACATTGCAAACTTCATTGTCATTTCATACGGCTACACCATATTTCTTTGTAAGATTTGTTTTGGCACCGGTAATTTTTTTTTTTTTTTTTTTTTTTTTTTTTTTTTTTTTTTTAATGAGAACATTTTTGAAATTGTGCACTTGAAGAAGGAAACTTCTTTTAAAATAGTGATGCCGACGACTAAAATTAGAATAAAATTTGCAAAATGATGCGAAGTTGCTGGTAGCCTACAGTCAAAATGACGCTGAGTTGCTCGTAGCCCATACTCTAAACGACGCGGAGTGCAAAGGGTTAATTAATTAATTAATTAATTGAAACGTGTCACTTTTTTGCCTAGGCGCGCAGTAGTTGCATGTGCTTTACATTTAAAATTATTTCTGCTCATTTACTATTTGATATACACGTAATTAATGTTATATACACATAAAAGTAGGCATTTAATTAAAAAATATAAGTATAAAATACAAAGTTTACGCAACTTTTTACTGTTTATAAGTAAAAAATTATTGTTAATAGAGTTATTTATAAGTAATTAATGTTACTTTTACAGGACTCCCAAATGGTCCGCCAACTGAACACCAATAATTTCTTCGAAAATTTTTCTATTTGAATTTTTCTTGCGAATTGCCCATAAATCACCTTATGAGGTTTATTCTAGCGGGAATGGAGCAGAAGCCTACCATAAAATTATCTGTTAAAAAATATTGGTATTCAGTTCATGGATCATTTTTGACCCCTGTATTTGTAAGATTTTAATCATCTATATAAACCAATATATCTGTAAAATTGAATTGTAATATAGATTCTGAATTTTGAGTACTATTAATAGATTATCAAAATAATTTCTATTTAAAAAATGGCAACTATACGCGGAAGATTTTAAAAACAAAATGGCCTTCAAAACTTTAAGAAAAACTACTATGCTACAAAAATGACCTGTCAAATCTTTAAAAAGCTATATATCTAAATCAGTATACCTAAATTAAAACTAAAGGCTTAAAAAAACATATTTTAATTTTTTTTTTATTGTATTAAAAATAAAGTTATCTTATTCACCAATTCGTGAATCCACATAAGATATACATTTAATCAAAATTAAACATAATAACAAATAAAGACTTAACAATAAAGCACGCTTTCTTGCAAAGAAACCTCCTCTTCAACTCAAGCTATGACCGCCGAATATGACTCGTGTTCTTGAAACAGATTTGGATCGATGCACCAGTTAATCAGCTATTATAAAATATGTATATTTCAGTTTTAAAATAAAAATTTAATTCTTACATTTTTGGCTAGATATTTGCTTCAAATACTCTTCTGTGCGCCAAAAGATGGAGCAATATATAAAATCACAAAATGTGTCAAGAAGAGTCAGCTATTCTTTTCCCTTGATTGGGATATTTATTTATTTATTTGAGGGGGGGAAGGGGGAGGTATTGTTGTTATTGTTAAGAAAAAACTTACAAAAGAGTTGAATTTTTTCGATTTTATTCCTTTACGTCCTACTTGCGCATAGATGTCATGTCGCCCAACTTTTGAGTAACGTTATTTTTCTATGGTAATAATAGTTTTGTTTAATTGCAAATCTCTGCTATTAAACAAGTATTTTATTATGAAATAGTGTTGCTCTAAAATTGGCAGGTTAGTAGCTATGATTTAATGAATAAAATACAAAACTTAAAACGCATATTTTTTCTGACTGCAGTATAACTATATGCCATTTTAAAATTATACTAAAATGTTAGCTTTTGATGGATTTTTACAATAAAAATTGATTTCACGAAAATTAAATATTTTTGCAGATTATTTGAAATGTAATTAATATAACTCAGTTTGTTAAAATAAAACTCGCTTTTTATACAAAGGTAAGATAACAACAGATAGGTTGCTTTATGTATAATGTATATGTTTGTTTGTTGGTAGTGAATAGGAAAGTCTATCACTTATAGAAGTTTGCAATTTGGCTTTGAATTAACGAAGACCCTTCCCAATGCACCTGCGAATCATAATTACCGGTTTTGATAATTACCGGATACATTAATCAAAAACCCTTATCGAACACTAAAAGAAAGAGCTAAAATTTTCATCAATTCAACTTCGTCATGATTACAACAAGGGATATCCTAGGATAAATACTATATTTAAGCACTTAACGGACAAACGCAAAATGTGCTAAAATTTAAAATCGCGAATGTTCGGTGCTCGAAATAAATGATTTTAAAAGTAAGGATAATTCGAGAACAGCCGGTAACTTTTCAGCACCTATGGTACTTTTCATTAAAAAATATCTATGAATACTTACTATTTCAAAAAATATATCTTCTGAAAGTCTATTTTATGTTTTTGGATTTTTCTGCATTATAAAATCACAATCGTCGAAGCTCCGGTGGAGTTAAATAAATAAAAAAAAAAGCACATGCGATATCCAGATCCTTCGTCAGGATGATATTTTTAATTTAAAAATAATCATGAACTTTCATTGTTAAAAAAAATTCTCAAGGTCGTTTTCATCTTTTTTGCTTTTTCTGCAGCTTAAAATTACCACTCGCTTGGCCCGGATGGAAATACGAAAAAAGTATACCGACGGCTATAGAGTACTTTTCTTCTCTCAACAGTACAATTAATTAAAAAATATATGAATATTTACTATTCCAGAAAATATTTTTTCTGGAAATTTTTTTTGATATTTTCTGTTTTCTTTCTTTCTTTCTTTTTTGTGTGTGTACACGTGTGCATTTTAAAATTTTAATTTCCGGGGCCTGGATGGAGTTATAAAAAGAACAAAAAGTACACATGGAAAGCTGGTGCCATCTCCAGGATGGTATTTTTAATTTTTTTTTAAATGGACATTTAGTAATTCAAAAAATGTTTTCTGAAATTCACATTCACATATTCCCTTTTTCCTGCAATTTAAGACTGTCATTCCTGTTAACCGCATGAAAATAGAAAAAACCCATCCCAATGTTAGGTAGTATTCGTAGCGGATTCGCATTTTTCATTTAAATAAAATAGTATTTAATATTTCGGCTATTTCCGCAGAATGATATCTTTTGTTTATCATAAGATTATCTGCGGTAACTGGGCCATCATTTTAAAATGTGACTCTGGGGATTCTGGCAACTGAGCTTCCAGAATCGAATGTTGACTTGAACTTAAGTCTGATACTTAGGTCAGGGATGTAAGCACTGTGCCAATAATGACTGATTTTAACCTGTAAAATTTAATAGTATTCTTTGATTTATTAAATCTCAGAAATCGTATTATTGAATAAGGCGAGAAAAACTTTAAGAAATTAGTGGTATCAATCTGTCATTTAAGGCGCAGCGCTTGCATCCCTGATTTAGATTTCACACAAGCTGACGGAAATTTTCAAATTTTAATTTTAATATCTAAATACCAAAAAAAAAAAAAAAAAAAAAGAAAATAAACATATATTTCATCTTTTTTATTTTCATGGGTCAACCAGGCAGGTCACTGTTCCACACGCCTTTGTCCTTTTTAATACGGTGTATAAGGTCCTGTTTGAAAAAGTGTAAATAACTTTAAAAATCTTAAATCAGGCAGATAAAGTAAATTATACATCAACTCAACACCGTTGTAACTGAAACTTTTGCTGTCAATGTGTCTAAAAAAGTACCTAATGAGAAATTATTAGATTTACTTGTACAAAAATATAAAAATTAGCAACATATGTACTTTAGTATAGGTAGTAAGTATAAAAGTTACATGGGTATTTTAAGAAAAGATAAAATAAATCTGTGAATAAATGGGTACATAAGTACTAAAAGTCTAAAAGTATTTTTTATTAACTCAGTGAAAGTTCGACAATTCCAATGAAACTGTGGAGAAAGTAAACATGTTTTTATATCAAATACAACTATTTTTTATTGTTTTCGATAATATTCAATTAATGTCACTTTGCCTGAAACCTTTTAAATACCATTGCTGTCAATATTCTTCATTTTGATGCCCAGTAGATTAATTATATATATATATATATATGTATGTATATATATATTAGGTAGATTTCGTATGAAATACTACCTATTGCGGTCGCTCCTATGTTGGAATTTCTGAAAAATTTTCGCGGATCTACACGGATCATCTCCCCTAGACTCCAAAACTACCATCAGTTGAAAACTTTATATATATGTATATATGTATATATATTATATTATTTTTTTATGGACACGATAACTTCTAGAATTTTGCTGAAATCTTCCAAACTGATACATATTCTTATAAAAGAATAGGTCGTTTATGTAACTTTCTGCATTATGCATTAAATTTTGCTATCTTAAAATATTCTCAGAAATTTTACATCACATTGACTTTACTAATTTATAAACAATAGAAAATTATAAAAAAATACTAATAAATTATACTTCAATTTAAATATGTAAAATTTAAAAGGATGTTTTTGAGCAGACTTTCTTGCATGATTTGGTAAATCCAGTGGTTAAACTCTATATTTAAAAATGTTACTTATATAGTTAAAGCTCAGGGATCTTTTCACAAAATCAGTCTCAGAACTGCCAATCACACTTGTTTACAAATGATTTTGCCATCTATCCTTGCACTTGACCTTGATCAAAAACATCACGAGAAGTTTTTTTCTACACATTTAAAAAACTGTGAGAGCTATAATTATTTTTCAACTTTGAATGGTGAAAGAGAACGCTCTCAAAGGAAAATAATGGGAAAATACCGTTGAATTCAGATCTAGTTTCAACATTACTTGTTCCCCACAAATAAATAACTTACTTGTGTTGAATCAAACGATTTGAGTACTTATTTTAGTGAAGTAAAAATCCAGGTTATTCCAACTTTCTTGAAATTTTTGTGATAGGCGTTGACTTAATATCA
Source organism: Maratus speculifer (assembly GCA_964019185.1). Taxonomy (NCBI): domain Eukaryota; kingdom Metazoa; phylum Arthropoda; class Arachnida; order Araneae; family Salticidae; genus Maratus; species Maratus speculifer. The sequence continues at coordinate 290,633,180 of OZ025293.1, forward strand.
TTTTTGTCTAATAAATCTCACCATAAAAATGAATCGGTTTTCACCGTCAAAATCGTTTGCATAACCACTCCTAATCAACTATGAACGAGTCGAATACTGATTATAGCTGCACATTTGGGAAATGCCTATGTGCTTTTTTCAAAAATCCATTAGCTGTAATAGTCTATGTGTACTGTACTTCATTAACAGCAAAATGTGTTTCATAAAAAACCCATAAAAAACAGTAAAAATGTTTTAATAAACAGGCTACATGTTTTGGCTTGAACGAAGCCATTATCAAGACAAATTACAATCTACGTTTCATGATCTATAACTATAACTCAATGATTTGAAAAGCCACTATTCATGTTTCTCAAGCTCAGTTCTCAGATTAATCACTTTTTGTATTTTATTTTTATTTCCATACGCGTAACCATGGAGTGACTCAACCCGTAGTTTGGGTAAGTCAAATAAGGTAGTATCATTACAGATTTAATTTTTACAAATTACAATCACTGCGGTTTCTGTTATAATAAATGAGTAATATAGTTTGAAGTAAAAAATTGTTTCGTTTTCATTGAAATTTTCTTAAATAACATCTGCTTAGTATAATATTGTAAGGACAGTAGTTTTTCTATTATACATTATATCAGCTATATGTTTCTTTTCTCTAACAACTAAATTTTCAGCTAGCCTATCCAATATAATTATTCTTTGAATTTTCCGTTTTAGTAAATGAGATTCCACATATTCTTAAATAATTTACAAAATAAACTGTTTCAGGTACGTAGTCACTTTATTAAAAATTTTACTATTTTTATGATCTTTATTTAACGCATTAAGTAAAGACTTAACTGTATTATCTCTGGGTATTCGGATTTGTTATATCTCAGGCTAAACAATTTGGAGGAAAAACTTGCATGGTATAATGAATAAGTAGTATTACCTTGGTAACATTTTATTTCTTTTATTTTTTATTCATTTAATTATTTATTTATTTCCTCCATATTATTTTTCGGGGGCAAGCGTAGTATAAGGTTTTCTATTAGCTAATTCTTTTCTATCAGTTATTTTTTTTTTCAATCATTTACGGACATAATAAATTCTGAATGTGAAATTTTGCCATTTTCTATAAAAAGAATAAGATTTCAATAATTGGAATGTCCTATACTTGTTGTTAAAAAAAGTTAATCAATACATTTTTGCTTTAAATAATAAGGTACCCTGGGGTAATAACGCCAGGCGGGGTAATAACGCCAAGTGCTTATATTTTGCATAATTATGAAATAATCAGGTAAATGACACCCATGTGCTCTGCGCAGAAGGGTTTTGAGTCATATAAATCGCAAAAAACAGCTTCAAGTTAATTTGTTTCATTTTTAGGTCTTATTGTTTTTACAAACAACTAAAATTGACGCTTGATCTAAAATTTGCGAGATACGTTTTGTATATGTGAAGACTATCTTTTTATCCGGAAATACTTTGTTAATTACATAAATTTGTAGTGCATTTCATGGACTTTCAAAATGTTGTTGATGATTTTGGATATCTTCTCGAGATAATTTGTAATTTAAAATGTACTGCGCAATAACTATACCGGGGTAATAACGCCAATCCTTGGCATTAATACCCCGGTTGATTCCCAACAGTGGCCGAGCTACATCCTAAATACTGATTCAAATAAACACAGTTAAATCTGTGCAATGTTTCTCATATTCCTATTTAAACGGTCCTTTTTAAGCAAAAAGAAACTCACTGTCTGATATTCATTTGCCTCATCCCCCCTCCCCTCCCACACCACACCTTTATATTTCTTACACTTTCACAAAAATTGAACATTTTCGATATCTTAGAATGCAATTTGTCAATTTCTAAGTTTGTAGAGTTTGTATTTTTAGAATTGGGCTATCTACATGCAATTATTCCATCTTATTTCATAGTTTTGTTTGCATGGCGTTATTATCCATATAGGTGGGTAATAACGCCAAATAGCATGGGTCAAGAAAAAACGCCATTACATTTTATGAATACATATCTGTTAAATTATTTTATTTTATATAGATAGTCAATGAGTTGCTGTATCAGATCCTATATTTGTTTGAAAAATACAATCTAAAAATAAGCCGTGAAAATTGGTAGAACCTTAACCTGGCGTTATTACCCCAGGGTACCTTACTTATTTGAAGATTTACATTATACGATTTTTTATTCAAATTTGACATAGGTATTCCTATGTGTTTATTTATTTTTTATAGCAGCTTTCGAACCCACTGCATTCGGTCTTTCCATTTATCTAAAATAATTGATGACATTTCAAATTTTCAAAAAATGGATTTAAATGTATCAAAATACTTAATAAACCTATTTCAGTACATAATTACACAGCTTGTATCAAAATAATTAAACATAAACTATAATATAATATTCAGATTTCTAATACATAGGCACCACAGACTGTGCTTTTATTATATTAAAGATATTACGCTTTCTTTTGTGGAACTGCTTTAACTTACATCATTTCACCAATAGTGGTTCAGAAAATGTCGATTTAAAAATGAAACTTTACTTTTCAGGTTTATTATAAAAACCTATAGTGATTTTTAGAATTTGGAATGCAATATATTACCATATTGAAGACAATTATCATTACCAACAGGTTTTTGACCAGAAATTCATTTACTAAAAGAAGTTACACATATGCCATACACAATCTAAGTTATATGTTATTATAAAATATATTTGGTTGAAATTCATTGAATGAGTAGTTAGGTTCATTAAGTGGAAAAATTTGACCGAATTTCCAAAGTTAAATATATATAATTTGAAATTATCATTGATCTAATAATCTTAAAATATAATTTAAGGTTTTTTAAGAATTGTGATAAGTCAAAAGTAAATACCATAATAAACTATTCAGATTATAAAAACTAAAATGATTTTTAAAACACAAATTACGAGCATTTTATTAAAAAGTGGTTCAAACATTCCGATTTACCACTTCCTCCTTTCTTTTCATAAACCGGTTGTATTGTATCCGCTTTGCATTTCTTCAAATTCGTTAGCGACTGAAAAATAGTTAAATAAAACTCTTTCTCATATAATCATTTTTCATTTTGCAATTTTGAAACATATTTTGTCTAAACCAATGCTTTTTTTTCATGCCGTCATCTTGGCATATTTAAGGAACCTAACAACAATTAATAAGAAATTTAGATCATATAATGATAAAAAACAATGATTAATTTTCCATTATAAGCAAGATTAATTTTCAGAATCATGCTCTTTTTTCCAATTAAAATTCCATTTTTAACCGTGAAAACGCAAATGTTCCAAAGATGAAATAGGAGTTTTAAATAATGATGCAAATAAAAATATTTTTTTAGAAATTTGATATTTTTCAGGTATTTTCAACTACTTCTAATTAAATTTCCCAACACATTCATTGTGCATATAATTAAAAATTATTTATTTTAGTCATAGGAAATATATATATATATATATATATATATTGCTAATTATTGTTTGATGTAGTAACAAAAACAAATGTTGCGATTTTAGATCATTGGTGCTTTAGAAATAAAGGTTTCACAATAAAATACCTATTATATAATCAGCTGATCGCCAAGATTAACTGTTAAATGCATAGAAATAGGCACTCAAGTAATCCTTTTCTATTTTTCCTATAGTAGTATTTTTCTATTTCTATGATTTAAGGCACAGTGTAACTCAGGAGTAACACGGTCTTTTATTGTATTTTGACGCTTTCTATTGGATTTTGGGTGAAATATTTTCCGTTATTTGTGTGTGAAAACATGCATTTAAGATCGTGAAGACTATTTTGATTCTGATTTGTTATTACGAGGAGGGTATAACATCTTTTGTTAATACTGTGTGCAGTGTGCTCTACTGGTGGTTTTTCAATATTTTTATAATGTAGTAATTATAAATTCTACAAATTATTAAAATCATTATAAAAATTATTATATCGTTTATATCGTTCAGTAGTTGTTATTTTACAGTATAAACACTTAAAAGTAAGTTTATTATTTCAAATTGTCTTTTTTGAGAAATTTATGTTATATATAACTGAGGAGTGACATTGTGTCCAACAGAAGCATGAATAACTTTTTCACTATTTTTCTAGTAGATAATTAGCAAAAATAGGCTCAAGTAGTTTTTTCGACCAAAATTAAAAGAAAAAATCATTCATTAAAGGATTAACGATCAGAATATGCTAAAACATTTACCCAAAATAATTTATTTTACTTGGCAAGTAAATTATGCATTTGTTATGTTTTTTTTTTAGTAATATTTCTTTTTGTATAAATTATTTTAATATTCCAAATTTAAAAAGTACTCTTGTTAAGATATTTTTAATACGGCTTTTTTTTATAATGCTTTGTGTATCTCATATTTAAAATTAGTCTTCCTTTTTTTTTCTTAGTAGCGAAAACCCTGGACATTTTCTTTTTTTTTTTCTATTTATTTTATAATCGTTCTCGTTCTCACGAGAATAAAGGCATTGTTGTGTATGAAAGTGAAAGTTTCCCATCCCCTTATCTAGCGTAAATAACACCCGTTCGTACGAATGCTTTTACTGCCCTGGAATAATTGTACTATTTGACTAAAGTGGTCCTTTGTTAATTTTTTTCGAAGAAGAGTAGCTTCTGGCTTGTTTGTAAAGGGCATATATTCAGCCTTGTTAAAAATTGGCCCACACGCATAGTTTATTGCTTGCGTACGTGAGTGAATAGTACCCTAAAATTTTATAACCCATGACAAACGTTGACTGTCATTTGAGGCGGAGTAGTTTTTTCCCAGGCCCTTAAAATTTTTTTATGACTGATCTAAGATAAGAGTGCCTATTCACGGCTATCGGCAAGCACTGGTCTGCAAGCAGGTGCAAACTTCAGCTGTAAGGGATATTAGCGATGACCATATTTGGTCATGAGAGAGGGTGCCTGTGGCTTTGGCCAATGAGATAGACCCTGGTCGAAGAGAGAAAGGGGGAGGCAGTAGCCTTCCTAGTATTTTGGTGCCCCTTTTCTTTTTAGAGAAGTGTGATTTAGAGAAGTGTGGAATTCGGGTTTTAGAGATGATATAGTTCCCGGCTGGCAGTCTTACGAAGAGGAGGTAAAAAGAAGTAGTCCCGTCCTTCACTCCCTCCCCCATTTTTAATTTTCAATCGGGGTGAGGGAGGTTTACGGCAGAAAAATACAGAACTAGAGAAGAGTATGCAATTCGGTGGAGGGATGATATAGCTCCGTGCTAGCAGTCTTACGTGGAGGAGGTGTAAGAAGAATTCGTTTAAGATTCATCATTCTACATTTTGATTCTGCAGAAGAAGGTTCTGGCACCGAGATAGTTGGCGATGAAATTGTTGTCAACTCGTGTCTGTCAAGCTGTAGTGAATCTGTGCATTTTTTGATTGATGCAAATCAGTCGAAATTTCGAGAGCACCTTTTGATATGAGAAAACATTGGAGTGTCGCTCCTGTTGACTTGACATGGAATTCGTGCGTTTTTGTGCCTCATTTCTCGACGAACACCCCGAATGATTTTAAGAGAACGGATTTTTTCTCCCGGGATTTTTACCCTTCTTCGACCCCCTGTATGCGGAAGTTTGAGAAATAGTGGAAGTTTGAGAACAAGGAAGTTTGCGGAAGTTTGAGAATAAGTGACCTTCCCAAGAGGACTTCGTGCGTTTCACATGAAATAATGCACACGCATTAGCAGAATTCGAGAAGACGTGAAACTGCGGGTACTCCAGAGACACAGTAGAATGTATACAGAAATCATTAATCACTTGTACGCTTGGAACTGGAATTGAGTGCTAAGCCTGTGTCGCCTTTTTTTGAAAAGAGACTAGAATGGTAGTTTTAATGAACTGGGATGCGGTAATGTCGACTAATCTCAGGATCATCTAAAATATTGTGATAAAAAAAAAGATATATACTACTTGGAGCTTGAAGGTAAGCCACTCACAATATGTTGTTATAAGTTGTTATAAATAAGTGTAAATATTATCGGATGTTTTACATCCCTAAGAATCTTACTAATTTATAAATGCTCTTGCCCATTATTTAATGTACGCAATTTAACTACTGTCGACCTAATATTGAGTAGAAATAGTTATTAGTAAGTCTCATTTCAACATATGTGGTATTTTCATCGAAGTGAGAGTGATTATTATTTGATTAAATAAAAGAGATTTTTTTTTTATGTGAAAACAAGTTGTTTTTGATACATACTATTTCAACATGTCTTATACTCTCATTCTGTTTAGTAAAAGTTAAAAAAAAAAAAAAAAAAAAAAAAAAAGAGAGGAAGAGAATGTGTACTTCATATTGTTTTATTTAGAAATTAATGTTAGACTTGACTAGAGATGATGAATACATACCTTATTATTAGTTTTCTTTTCACTATTAAAATGTTGTGGTGAAGTTTAGTTTTTTTAGTGATCATTTAACTCATAGTTAAAGTCCTAGTTGCATTTAGTCTTGACTAAAATAGTTTTTTTTTATTTAAAGTTTTAAATTTTTAAATGCAGGATTGATTTGGTATAATTAAGTGATAATTTTTGAAATTGTAGAGATTCTTCTAAATGTTTATAAGAAAAGTAAATATTTCATTTGATTTCTTACTCATAAATTTAAAGTAATTTTATAGGGATTATATCCATCTCTACATAAACTAATTTACAAGACTATAATTTTTTAATACTAATCACTATACGAAATTGGCCAAAATATCATTGTTGATTTCTGGGGTGTTTATCTTTATTACTCCTAGTGTTTTAATTTATTCAAAATTATATCTTTCTTTGCCTTCTTGAAAATAAGAAGGATTTCAGGGTCTTTCTTCTCTCTTTTGTAATGTTAGATTGGATCTTGTATTTTTAAATTATCAGTATGAGTTTAATATCTCAGGAATCAACATTGATAAATGTTGGGTTCTACTGCAGATCTAGGTTTAGTACTTGAGACTGGGTCAGATTGAGAATCTTGCTGTGTTTTTTCTTATTTACTTGTATTCATTAAATTTTAAAGAATTTTAAATTTATTTGTGTTGGGTTCTTTTTATTTAACTTCTGCTACAGATCATTACATTAATTAATTGCAACTTCTGCTCAGCAAATTAAACATAGTTATTATGGATCAATAAATATTCTTCAGCTTTATTAAAGAATTAAAGTGAGAACCGGGTCAAATTTCCAATCACATGAATCCTGTTGTAGATTTAATTAAATAAATTAGATGCCCATATAAAAAAAAAAATAAATCAAGTTAAGATTACACCAGTTAACATTAAGAAATCACTAAAATAAATAAACTAAAAGACAAATTAAAACGATAAAAAGGATAAACACAAATATTATTTAAAATTCTTTAAAATTTAATGAATACAAGTAAATAAGAAAAAACACAGCAAGATTCTCAATCTGACCCAGTCTCAAGTACTAAACCTAGATCTGCAGTAGAACCCAACATTTATCAATGTTGATTCCTGAGATATTAAACTCATACTGATAATTTAAAAATACAAGATCCAATCTAACATTACAAAAGAGAGAAGAAAGACCCTGAAATCCTTCTTATTTTCAAGAAGGCAAAGAAAGATATAATTTTGAATAAATTAAAACACTAGGAGTAATAAAGATAAACACCCCAGAAATCAACAATGATATTTTGGCCAATTTCGTATAGTGATTAGTATTAAAAAATTATAGTCTTGTAAATTAGTTTATGTAGAGATGGATATAATCCCTATAAAATTACTTTAAATTTATGAGTAAGAAATCAAATGAAATATTTACTTTTCTTATAAACATTTAGAAGAATCTCTACAATTTCAAAAATTATCACTTAATTATACCAAATCAATCCTGCATTTAAAAATTTAAAACTTTAAATAAAAAAAAACTATTTTAGTCAAGACTAAATGCAACTAGGACTTTAACTATGAGTTAAATGATCACTAAAAAAACTAAACTTCACCACAACATTTTAATAGTGAAAAGAAAACTAATAATAAGGTATGTATTCATCATCTCTAGTCAAGTCTAACATTAATTTCTAAATAAAACAATATGAAGTACACATTCTCTTCCTCTCTTTTTTTTTTTTTTTTTTTTTTTTTTTTAACTTTTACTAAACAGAATGAGAGTATAAGACATGTTGAAATAGTATGTATCAAAAACAACTTGTTTTCACATAAAAAAAAAAATCTCTTTTATTTAATCAAATAATAATCACTCTCACTTCGATGAAAATACCACATATGTTGAAATGAGACTTACTAATAACTATTTCTACTCAATATTAGGTCGACAGTAGTTAAATTGCGTACATTAAATAATGGGCAAGAGCATTTATAAATTAGTAAGATTCTTAGGGATGTAAAACATCCGATAATATTTACACTTATTTATAACAACTTATAACAACATATTGTGAGTGGCTTACCTTCAAGCTCCAAGTAGTATATATCTTTTTTTTTTATCACAATATTTTAGATGATCCTGAGATTAGTCGACATTACCGCATCCCAGTTCATTAAAACTACCATTCTAGTCTCTTTTCAAAAAAAGGCGACACAGGCTTAGCACTCAATTCCAGTTCCAAGCGTACAAGTGATTAATGATTTCTGTATACATTCTACTGTGTCTCTGGAGTACCCGCAGTTTCACGTCTTCTCGAATTCTGCTAATGCGTGTGCATTATTTCATGTGAAACGCACGAAGTCCTCTTGGGAAGGTCACTTATTCTCAAACTTCCGCAAACTTCCTTGTTCTCAAACTTCCACTATTTCTCAAACTTCCGCATACAGGGGGTCGAAGAAGGGTAAAAATCCCGGGAGAAAAAATCCGTTCTCCTAAAATCATTCGGGGTGTTCGTCGAGAAATGAGGCACAAAAACGCACGAATTCCATGTCAAGTCAACAGGAGCGACACTCCAATGTTTTCTCATATCAAAAGGTGCTCTCGAAATTTCGACTGATTTGCATCAATCAAAAAATGCACAGATTCACTACAGCTTGACAGACACGAGTTGACAACAATTTCATCGCCAACTATCTCGGTGCCAGAACCTTCTTCTGCAGAATCAAAATGTAGAATGATGAATCTTAAACGAATTCTTCTTACACCTCCTCCACGTAAGACTGCTAGCACGGAGCTATATCATCCCTCCACCGAATTGCATACTCTTCTCTAGTTCTGTATTTTTCTGCCGTAAACCTCCCTCACCCCGATTGAAAATTAAAAATGGGGGAGGGAGTGAAGGACGGGACTACTTCTTTTTACCTCCTCTTCGTAAGACTGCCAGCCGGGAACTATATCATCTCTAAAACCCGAATTCCACACTTCTCTAAATCACACTTCTCTAAAAAGAAAAGGGGCACCAAAATACTAGGAAGGCTACTGCCTCCCCCTTTCTCTCTTCGACCAGGGTCTATCTCATTGGCCAAAGCCACAGGCACCCTCTCTCATGACCAAATATGGTCATCGCTAATATCCCTTACAGCTGAAGTTTGCACCTGCTTGCAGACCAGTGCTTGCCGATAGCCGTGAATAGGCACTCTTATCTTAGATCAGTCATAAAAAAATTTTAAGGGCCTGGGAAAAAACTACTCCGCCTCAAATGACAGTCAACGTTTGTCATGGGTTATAAAATTTTAGGGTACTATTCACTCACGTACGCAAGCAATAAACTATGCGTGTGGGCCAATTTTTAACAAGGCTGAATATATGCCCTTTACAAACAAGCCAGAAGCTACTCTTCTTCGAAAAAAATTAACAAAGGACCACTTTAGTCAAATAGTACAATTATTCCAGGGCAGTAAAAGCATTCGTACGAACGGGTGTTATTTACGCTAGATAAGGGGATGGGAAACTTTCACTTTCATACACAACAATGCCTTTATTCTCGTGAGAACGAGAACGATTATAAAATAAATAGAAAAAAAAAAAGAAAATGTCCAGGGTTTTCGCTACTAAGAAAAAAAAAGGAAGACTAATTTTAAATATGAGATACACAAAGCATTATAAAAAAAAGCCGTATTAAAAATATCTTAACAAGAGTACTTTTTAAATTTGGAATATTAAAATAATTTATACAAAAAGAAATATTACTAAAAAAAAACATAACACATTGAAGGCAAGGGCGTAAACTGTCATAAAGGAAATAAAAAGAAAGCTGCATCTTTATCTTTAGTTAAATGGAACTTTCAAATTTCGTTGAATCTCAGTTAGAAATATTTATACATTCTTAGAAGCTAAGTAAATTATGCATTGAAGGCAAGGGCGTAAAGTGTCATAAAGTAAATAGAAAGAAAACTGCATATTTATCTTTAGTTAAATGGAACTTTCGAATTTCGTTGAATCTCAGTTAGAAATATTTATACATTCTTAGAAGCTACAGTAGAATAGATTCTTTTAGTAGAATACACATATTATTTAATTGAACATATAATTTTAGTAGAATTCGTACTTTTTCTCTATTGTGATTTTGTAACATGTCAAAAAAATTTTTGAATATACGCTGTAAAAGAAAAAAAAAACTCTCAAATTCCCGCTCTATTTTTTTTTTTTTTTTTTTTTTTTTTTTTTGGCAACATGAAAATTTTAAATTCCTCGCTGAAGTGGCAAAACTGTACGCTTTTCATAAAGGGGTAGCTTTGGAATTTGTAAGTGGAAATATTTTGCAGTTTTTTGGTCTATTTTTTAAGTGGATACCACTTCGTTGATACTTAAGGTATGCATTGAATCATAACGAAAGATGCGTCCGTTCCTGTAATGCCAACTGCTATAATTCGCAACTGCTTTAGAACGATCAAAAAGAAATTTTACTAGATGGACAATAATTAATTGAAAAAATGTGATAGATTTGGTAAAATAGCACCACGATATAAGGAGTTATCTAAAAATCTGCAACCATTTGGTATCTATCAGGGAACTTGAGCAGTGAAGATGACGAATCAATTTTCCCATACTATGAATGGTATGCTTACAAAATATTCATCAAAGAAAAACTATTAGGTTCGGATTTCAAATATGAATGATGTTTTCATCAAATAGATATCTATACTCCATGTAGATATACAGGGGAAGAGAGGGAACCTTGTCTGCTGAGTAGCTGGCTTCAAAAGACGCAAGCGAATTGTTATCTAACACGTAAGATAATTCAAAGCATGTAACATACTTTGATAACTTTTTTCCTTCATACAATTTAAATCCGGAGCTTGAAAAGCGGAGAATGTGAACGAAAGGAAGACTTCCTATAAGTTGAACTGTTCTTTGTGAATTGAAATCTTGAAAGAAACTCGCTAAAGAAGACTGGGGAAATTAGGATTTTCGCTCTAATGGAACGATATGTCCACAGTTAGAACAATAATGCAGTAACCCGAATATTATCCAACTACTACACACATTAACCCGTTTGAACAATCAAACGAAATTCAAGTATAAATAAACTCAAAATTGATGTTATCCTGCCTCACATTATGAAGAAATAAGATTGAGGAATAGGAGATCCTCATTGTCTGGACAGAGAGTTATAGGACAAAATATGAGGAGTAAGAAATTATGGTGGAACCATTAAGATGGATTTCACAATCTGAAATGAATGAAATCAAAATACCGCTTGTGAAAATTCGTATAGACAAATTACGACTTATCTAATACAGATTAAAGAGCATCTGAGCATTCATTATGGATGTAGGCACGGGAAAAAACAAGAATATCTGATGGTCATTATATTGAACCTATATTTCAAGGGCGATGTGCACTTGGTCAAAATAACTACAAAAAAAACCCCAAAAAGATATGTTTTCAGTCAGACAAACATATTCACCAAACTTGTTTCCAAGCATGTGTCATGGACATATTAGAAACAAATATAACTGAAAAATTTTGTTTAAATTGCCCACTATCGAGTACTTTATTATATTTTTAATTTAAATTGTGTAATAACAAATATACAGAGTGTTTCATACAATATAGGCAAAATTCTAAGAGATGATATCACATCCAAACAAACAACTTTCACCGGAGAAAGCATGTTCGAAAATAAAAAACAAATGTGCTAGCGCATTTCGAAACTTGGTCCACTGTTACAAGTTATCAGGAGAAGAACGACACGAATATAACATGCAAATATAATATGGAGAAGAAGGACATGAATGCAAAATTTTGCCTCGATTAATGCATAGGAGCTGTTGATCCCAGCATATTTTTAAATTTATTTAGCTATTCTGGACATCCTTTATTCTACCTTGAACGATTTCGAGTTGTGTGCAATTGCATCCAATCATTGTTTTTAAAAGCCGATGGATTACTTTTAATGTTTCACAAACACACTTTTTTCAACAAAGTTTCATTTTAAAATCTATTTATTTTTCGAAATTATTTCTAGATATTCGTGGGTTTTTCGAAATATTTGTGAGTAAATTCTTGGCAAACTTCAACGAAGTTTCTACATATTAAACACAATTTTTCAGTCTTTGTTTGAGTTTTAAAAAAAATTTTCAATTTGATTTTTATGAATCTGTGCTGCTATATCATCATCAAGAAAGGATAATTTACAATGATACGTTTACTAACCTTTAAAAATGAAATAAATTAATGAGCTTATGTCCAAAATGTTCACTTTCGACTATGCTTGCATCCAAATTATAAAAACAAGGTAATAATTCATTATTATTATTATTATTATTATTATTATTATTATTATTATTATTATTATTATTACTATTATTATTTTACAAGACGTGTCACTTTCCCTTTCGAAGCTATTTAATTTTTCTTGATTTTTTTAGAAACTTTTAATTAGAAATTAGCTTCGTATTTTAATTAATTTTCGATACATTTTAAATACCTAACAAATACCACGCGTAATTTTATAATCAATGTCATAGTGAATCAAAGAGAACGGTAAAATAATGTATTCGTTTCAACATAAAACACATACACTATTAGGGGAAAAAAACATAAAACTTTTCTAAATTTTTAGATTAATATATGCTCCTAACTTTTTTAAGGATAACATTTGCATACCCTATCTCCTGGAAACGAAATTTTAAAATAAATTAGATTTGATCATATTTAAGACAGTATGTTTGCATCTTTTATGCCAGAGTGTTGTTGAATTAGTGTTTATCGCATCTCCTATGCCAAACTGTAAAAAATTTTCATCCAAAATCACAACCATTAATTAAAAAATTTAAACTTTTCTTTATTTAATTGCGGATCATTAATTTTAATGTATGTCAATATCTGTTATTAAATGTAATGAAGATTAATATTCTGAAATAATGGTATATATTTTTGAATAAAATCATTCTCCAATTTTAAAACGCTGCAATATTTACAATGCGAAGTGTACTTTCTGCATCAACTAAGAACTTAAATATACGAAAATGCCAAAGGTTTGGCGGGCCACAGAGAAGTTCCTAGCGGGTCAATTGTGGCAACTTGAAAAATATAGGAAAATTATAAAACTCTTTCTTATTGATTTAGTGTAATATTAGCCATTTTGAAATAATACTGAAGAAAATACTAGAAAATTCTTGAAATTACGAATCTTTCATAATATCTTTACATGACAGAGTTACTTAAATTTATAACTCAATTCCATTGCAGTGTAAACTTGCGTAAACTGTCATCGTGCGCAGACACTGTTGGCGTGCAAATGTACTTAGAGTCACACTTTATCAATGAAATTCGGGCGCAAAATCGTGCACTTCAGATACTCCAAAGTCCTTCGGAGTAAAACTAAAATTGATGTAGATCCAAAACATAACATTCACCTTGGAAAAAAACATAAGCATTTATGTATATTCGTTATTGTGTTACGAAGACATGAACGTTGTAATGAATTGGCAGGCTGGTTCTTTTATTTCTGTGATATTGTTTGGCATATGAAATAAAAATCCTCGAACTTGACAGCAAAGAAATCCTTACTTAAGAAAACAAAAATGGTTCTTATTCAAATGCTTTTGGATGTATTCTTGAACAAATGCAAGGTTAAAAAAATGAGCAAAAGGATCAATCCTTAATATACGTAACCTTATGTATAAGAAATGTCGCTTTTTCTTTATAATTAGTAATAAAAGAAAATTATAATTTAACTGAAGCTATTAGCTTTAGAATTTTTTTTTCTTAAATGAATATCTTTATATCATTAAGGAAACACAGGTTAAAAATGGAATTTCAATGTTTATATTAATTAAATAAAACTATGTAATATAGAAATTTCATTTTTATTTTGAATGGACAATTTCCTTTCTAAATATTTTAAATTTTTTTCTATGTTCTAAAGATATAATGAAGCTCGATGAATTTCGCATTTATTCTATTACTCCCAATCTTCTGGTTTTTGTTTTGTTCTGTTCAAGTTAACTGAAAACATAAATTTTACTAAACAAAAGAAAATAATGAGTTTCATAGATACAAGAATTTCATAAAATATTTAACAAAAAGATGGAATCTATGCTGGGATTTCTAGAATTTTTTATGTAACTGCTACCCAGATTCCAGACAAAATTTTAGTAAGATTACTGTAATTTTAATAGATTCGTTTATAAAGTTACATATTTTTGTAGCTTTACAAAAATTATTTTTGTAAATTTACATCTTTTCTTGTACAATGTACAGATAAAATGTTAGTAAACATACAGATTTCGGCAACTTTACACCTGTAGGATAACAGATTTTTTTTTTTTTTTTTTTTTTTTTTTTTTTTTTTTTTTTTTTTTTTTTTTTTTTTACAGTGTAGTCTTGTGAAATGAATTTAACCTTTTCATGCATTAATTATTAATAAAGGATGAAAAATATATTTTGCCCATAAATTAGGTTTTAATCAATTGTTAAGAAGAAACAATATGGATTCAATTAAAATGCTTCATTTATCATAAAATTACAAAAAGAACCTCATATGTGGCTTACCTGGAATGGAATACAATGGAATTTATTAATTATTGCATAATTATTAATAATTATTAAATATATTTCTTGGAAATATAAATTCTTGATACGTTAACACAAATTAGAAAATTTTTTTTTAAAAATCATTTTTGTTCAATTTGTTCATTTCTCCCCTTCCCTTAATACAGTCCGAAGTGCTAGTAGATTTGAATCACGGAAGATCATACTGTAAAATTCTAAAGCAAAATTCTATAAGTTTACTACACTATATGGCCACTGATTATTGGACACTTGCGATTTTAGACATTTTGCTAAATATCTAGAAAAATACATGAGGAATCATCTCGAAACTCTTAGCGTATAAATATAATAGTATAAGTCATACATCTCCGTCAAGATTTTTTCCCGAAACTCCATAGGGGATCGTCAACAAATTAAAAAAGAATGAAAATCTTTTGAATAATCCTGTCAAAACTAATGTAGCAAAAGCGCTTAAACTCTAGATTATGATTGAATGCTTTATTGTAATACGCCTTGTTCATTTTTATGCAAATAGCATGCATACTCGCAGAGTAATTAAGGTTTTTATAAAAATGGTCCCAAATTTTTCCAAGTTTTTTTCCTTATAATTTTCAGAGTTCTTAATATAAAATAATATTTTTTTCAGAAAATATGACGAACAACATTGCACACAGTATCCTGTAATCAGAATTAAAAAATAATGAAAATTGTATACAAAATGAGTTGGTTTACTAAATATGTTTTTACTGCGCATGCGTCAAAGATATCAAAATTTCATTTGCATATTATGTTAGCTAAATGTATAGAGCAACTTTTGTGAAAGTCAAAAAATCATAACTTGAAAATTCTGAAAATAATCGTCAGTTGAATAAGTTGAAAATCCGTTATTCTCAAAATGAAGCAGAAACAAGAGGGGTTGTATCCATATATTCATTGATTAGTGTCAATATAGAATACACAATACGGGATGTACTACTACATTTGGATAAAATCCCTCATTTTATTTCAAGTTATTTCTATGATAAATATTCGCATATAAAATATACTTTAAGTGAAGACATTTAAAAAATATTTTAATTAAAAAATAAAATGCAAAAAAAATTGATATTATTAAAAAAAATCTTATCGAATAAAAATAAAACATCCATGTTTTTTCTCTGACAATCTACGTTATATATTTAAAATTCACATTTTTATACTATATTAATACTAAACGTAAAGAAAAAAAAAACAGCTGCAGTTTCATTAAAGATGAAAACTTTCCGAGATTAACTGCAAAATTAAATCCTTTTTAACGAAATACACCAAACCACACCCATATGAAATCAACGCTTCTCTTTTAAAGCAAACTCTTCATGAGAAATCGTGGCTCTGTGGATGAGTGTTGGCCTTGTAATCCTGGGGTCCTCAGTTCGATCCCCACCTCTTCCGCGTTGATTTTTTTCAAGTGACGGATATTTTTCCTCTTTTGACGGAGAAAAAAATAAACGGAAAATCGTCAATGTACAGACAATGTCTGGCTGCTGCCAGTACTTTTTCTGTGAAAAGACGGAAGTTTTTTTGAGAGTGTATATAAACCAGTGGTGCCAAACTGTAGCCCGCCGATTTTACTAAAATCTTGTTATAATCATTGCCTTTTCTAATCTTCGAATCTTTGCGATTCAAAGTCGACTATTTGTTTAAAGAAATTAATGGTGTCCGGTGGGCCACGATTTGACACGTCTGAGATAAAGAAAGCAAAAAATCTCAAACTTTCGAGTTTCGCCGATTACTTAGGCTCGAAGAAGACGAAGGAATATCAATTTCATCAAGGGCTAATTTCACCAAAATTTCAAGCACGTTAATTTGAATATATTATTATTATTATTATTCTTTCTATTAAGGAGACAATTTATTGCAGTTATTCGACCACCTTATTTAAGTTTAAAAAAAACAATGCAAAATTAATTTTCCTAACAATCTAATTAGGCATTTACCTTGAAATTTTAAATTTCTGAATTAACCTAATATTTTGTGTCGCGTTATATTGTGTGCCCCTAGTTATCATTGATTTATAGCTAGTTCTTAAACCATATTAATTTTAGAGGTATAGTTTCAATTTCAAAGACGTTCTAAATATTGTTGTTACGAAAATCCATTTAAGTCATTGGGATTCCTAGTTCATTTTATGTAACGGCAACAGAAAAAAAACTCATTGTAACAGAATCGGTTGCATGAATTTTTGCTGTTACCGTTACATAAAAAGTTTTAGAAATCCCAATTTCCTAAAAAAAATTAATAACTTTTGATTTTTTTTTTTTTTTTTTTAAATACAGAGTAAGATGATTTGGAGCTTTCCGGCAGTAAAAGTTGTGAGATACTGTTTCACTGTCCGAAAGGTCCAAAATAATTCAAAGTATCATCACTCGTTACGTTTTTCTTTCTTTTTTCTATAGAATATAATTTTCATAGTTTTACTTTTCTTCCGAACCACCGCGGGAGGGGCCAAATTTCATCTGAGACACCTACCTTCGACCCGAATATCAGACTCTCTACAGGAATAAGATTTTTTTTTTCAAAAATTGATAGTGAACTCATTTAAAATCAAAATTACACAAATTAAAGACCCTGAAAAGCGGGAAGAGGCGATGAAGCTAACCGAACGACCTCAGCTACGTCTCGCTTATTATTAGTCTAATAATAAGCGGATCGTATTAGTCTTATAATATACACCCTTATTATTATCGTTGCTTTTCCAAAAGTTAAGTCATCAACTTGAGCTATCAATTTATTTTCAATACTTCCATTTTTCAGACCATGCAGAAATTGTTTAAATAAGTTTTCATTTAAAAGATCTCTTAAAAATAAAAAATAACATATATATATATATATATATATATATATATATATATATATATATATATATATATATATATATATATATATATATTATCTAACAGTAAAATCTTCTACAGATTCATATTCTTTTCGAATACATTTTCTAAATTTAACATACTCAATAAATTTGTTAAGGGCGGGGCTTTAGTTTTTAAGCAGAATGTCAATCATTTCACAGTAAAAGTAACTTTAAAGAATTTTTTACGGTCTAGGATCCATTAATTATATAAGAATGCAAAATGCGTAACTTTTTTTAAAAAATGACAGTTTTTAGCTTAATGTTTTCATGTGATAAATATTTCCCATTTTTTTTAATTGGAAGTACACTTGCTAGATTAATGGTGTGTAATTATCTTTTGGCCAACGATAAAAAGGAATACGCTGTATATCGAGATATTGTACAGAAAAATCACTTTGACACAGGACAATTCGGATAAAACAAGACTATTCACAATTCTGAACCGGATTATTAAAACGTTATTATCATTATGAGATTTGATGTTATGTACTGTATATTGAATAAATTAAAATTTTGTATTTCACTATTTTTCTATTGAATCTTCAATACTTATTTGTCTTTATCAAAGTTATTGTGCAGTTTATTATGAAAGGAATACAAAATTATGAATGTATTAATGAAATAAATTTACTACTCTTTATATATGCATGTAAATTGGTGCAATAATTTATTTTGCTACAAAATTTTATTCTTATCTTATAATTTTGTGAGTTAAATTTAATAGCAATTCCAACTGAATAATAGCGAATTATACTATATTATTCCTAATGGCATTCTGAAATTAATTAATAATTAATATTATTATTCAAGTGTGAACTTAAATTTTTTTTCAATCCGTCGTCATATTCAAATAGACTCATTCAATCGACAAACATATTCAAGCATATGTTAATACGTCATCGATACAATTATTAATATTACCATGAAATTTAAGTTAATTTCATTCAAATTCAAAGAGGCTATGCCTCTTAAATTTTAATTGCATTGCCTTAAGTTTTTTAATGTAAACCTAAATAAATATATTCAACAAATCGATAATTTAAAAAAAAATTGCAGTATTAGTTCCCAATTTTGTAAACCATATTTAAGAGAATATTTCATTCTTTAAAAACTTAAAATGCACAATAATAATAATTATTATTATTTTGAAAAGTCAAATTTTAACACATAATAAACGAAAACTTGACATAACCAGTACGTTTTACGCTAAAGAGAGAGAGAAAAAAAAGGAAATTTAATTATGAATAGCTTCAGAATTGAGATATCATTCGTTGGATATTTTTTAGAAGTGTTAGATTAGGTCATAAAGGTTTTTTTTTTTTAGATTAAATATATAAACATAAAAGAACATGTATAACGATATGTAATAATATATAATGATAATCTATAATATAATTTAAATATATAATAAGGTAATATAATAGATGTAAATGATTAAAATCCTATTTTTTGATCATACGTTTGCAGAATGATTCCTTTTTAGGTAGATTTTGTACATAATGCTATATATTGCGGTCGCTCCCATGTTGGAATTTCTGAGAAAATTTTGCAGACCAACGCAGGTCATGACCCCTAGACCCCAAAACTACTACCAGTAAAAAAAGTTTATAAATGGATATATATCACTTTTGTATAGGCATGATAACATCTATAATTCTGCTCCAATATCCTCCAAACTAATACATAAAATCGAGTGGTATAAAATCTCGATCAAGTTCGTTAATAGGCAAAATCCGATGAAGGAGGTAGAAACAGGGAGAATTTTTGTGAAAACCAAGAAAACCATATAAATTCTTAATTAAAATAGATATTGAATCAATTTACAGTTAATATTACTTCTAAAACATGGGTTAAGTTTAAGCATGCCAGATTTTTGATAAAATTAGAAATGGACTCAAGGGACGAAAAAAATAGGGTTTTGGGGGGGAAAAATTCAAAACTTTGTCAATTCTCAAAACATCAAATCAAAAAAAAAAAAAATTTATTATTTTTCTCAAAATTATCTAAAACTTTTGTACTTACAAGTTTCTGATAGAACTAACACTTACCGGTTAAAAAAAAAAAAAAAAAAAAAAAAAAAAAAAAAAAAAAAATTAACTTAATTAATTAATTAAATTGGGGGGGGGGGAGGGTGGAAACATAAAATACCCACAAATTCGTCAATTCTTAAACCATCAAATTTAATTAAATTTATTTTATATCTTCTCAATAATATCTACAACTTTTATTTTGATAAGTTATTCATAGGACGAATTCTTATAGCATAAATAAATTAAACAAAAATAGGAGTTGAAGAAAAACCTCAAATCCAAACTGCTTATATTCTGATTCATTTTTAAATTCATTTTTGACTTTAAACACATTCAAATGGCAGGTCTTCTTATTTATAAACTATATAATTTGACGTATTGGCCAGTTTTTTTTAAATATATATATATATATATATATATATATAAAGGCAGAATATGTTTTTAAAAAGGCTGCCAAAATGGGTATTTTGAACAGAATTTCCCGAAACAATCGTGATTGAAAAATTGAGGAAATATTCAAATAACAAATTGCTTTTTTCTGACTCATTTTTAAATCCATTTTTGCTCTCAAACGCATCCAATTGACTGGTTCTCTTATTTTGGAACTATATAATGTGACATATTAGCTAGTTTTTTTTAATAAAAGCAGAATACATTTCAAAAAGGCTGCCAAAATGGTTATTTTGAACAGAATTTCCCGTAACAACCGTGATTGAGAAATTGAGAAAGTCTTCAAATAACAAATTGCGTTTTTCCTGATGTATAAAATCCATTTTTGCTCTCAAATGCATTCAATTGACGTGTTCTGTTATTTATAAACTGTTTAATGTGCTGTATTAGTTGATTTTTTGATAAAGGCGGAATATATTTCAAAAAAAGCTGTCAAGGTGAACACTTCGCACAAAATTTCCCGAATTGATCATGATTGAAGAATTGTGGATATATTCAAATAAAAAAATGATTATTTTATGAGTCATTTTTAAATTAAATTTTGCTCTGAAACGCATTCAATGGACAGTTTTTTCTTATTTTGAAACTAATGTACCGTATTGGTCAAATTTTTAATAAAGTCAGAATATATTTCAAAATATGCTGTCAAACTAGGCATTTGAGACGAATTTCACTTAAGATGATTCTTTTAAAACCGGTTCTTACAGAAAAATGAAATTAAAAAATTTTCAAAAGCGGCCAAATAAAGTTGTTAAACTGGGTTTATCTCTAATCCTATTTTATTTTTTGTTGTTGAAATGAGCATTCTTTGAAATCTACCTCCACCTATAGGCCAAGCCGACAGGAATATTTTTTATTTTAAAAATACATATAAATATTTGTAAAGTCACATGCCATACAAGTGACACACCATAATTAATTAAATGTAAAAGAAGTGACCATGCTTTAAAGTAATATTTATTTTGCTATTATTATTTATTTATTTATTATTATTATTATCTTGATTAAAATAATATTTTTTTTTAAATGCACATACACTTTTAAAGTAATATACATTTTAAGTGACATATCATTCTGTATGGTTCTCTTCAAATTACACATTAAGGCAGGAATGATTTCTCTTATATTAATTGAAAATAAAATATCTGTAAAAATTCAATTTTATAAACATACTTTCGTAAAACGATATTATTTTAATTTTAATAATACATTATAAGTTTATTAACTTTAAAACGAAGCCATTTTAAAAATTGAAATATTAAAGGTCTATAAAAGATATAACGTAAAATATTCTATAAAATTTGTACAATGGCAGTAACATATAAAAAATTAAAATGTTAATTTACGAATTTGCTTTTGTAAAATAACTTTTTTGTATTCACATAAATTCACCCGTATTCACATACGGGTGAACTATTTTAAGTGATACACCACTATTTATATTGTTTTAAACTATTACACCAAGTATAAAATGAATTGCCGAAATTAAATTAAAATAAAATAAATTTAAAACGGATTCAACTTTATCAATGTATTTTTGAAAAATTATATTTTTTAACTTTCAAAAGGAATATAACTTTATTAATATTAAAAATAAAATACATAAAAAACTACACTTACCTTTGGGACCAACGAGACATACTTTTGCTAACATCTTGTTCTGATCTTCTATCAGAAATTTGATAAATATTCCTTATAATGCTAAAGATCTTTTTATTTAGAAAAAGCTTTAATATTACAACTTTAAGATGCTTCCAACTTAAGAACGTTTAGAAACTGAATACAATTTAATAGAAAAAATGTTTGTTTATTTTCTCCCTCTACTAAAAAAAAATATTTTTATTCTCTAACACCGACATAAAAAACATGCTGTCACGCATATGCTCTATTCGCAGCTCTGTCTCAAAGAATTATTAAATTAAACCGAAAATACAACTTTTGAAGAAAGATCATGTGGAAAAAGAGAAAACCGCGTCCAGTAGTGAAACTGACGTCACGCATTCCATCCAATGGCAGGTGAGTGACGATAACATGGGAGCGGGAAGATGCTTATTTATTGTTAGCAACTTTTCTTGATGCTAAATCTTAAGCAGTATTCCATTGTCAAGAATCATGCACTAAATGCAACTTCATTTCAAGGTATCAAAAGTGTGATGTCATGGCAATGAAAGTGCGAAAGGAGAGAAATAAAATTCTCATCAGTAGCTTAGACGTTATTTCCACTATTCGTATTTAATTAATTTCCTTTCTATTGGAAAATGCCGTAATTTACGTTGAGTCAATGAATTTCATTTCCTGTTGGTCTTTTAATGTAGTTTTAGTTTTCTTTTTAAAGAAAAAAGTCTTTAAAATATTTTTTCTAGCGCAATGGTATTTCACAGAACTGGTAAAATATAACAATAAATTATACTTGATTGGCATATGACGATGCTTTAACCCTTTCCGGCGCAGACAAATTCTGTTCGTAAAATGAGAAATTGTTGATTGACACCGGAATTTGCAAAAGACTTTTTTAGAAATTAAGAATTTCCTGATTTAAGCTGTCTTTGTAAAAGTAAAATTTTACTAAAATATTATTGGTGTCAGTCGTAAGTTTGGAATTAAAATTAGGTGTTGCCGGAGTGGTAACACTGCGCCGGAAAGGGTTAAATAGCAATATTATGCTAGGACTTTTAAATAAAATTATTTTTTGGAGAGTATTGTGTAATGCTAGCCTATAAATTTCGCTTTTCTTAATTTTATTTCGAATGAAAATTATCTTAATTTACCTTCAGCTATAAATTTCAGTTTGTATTGATGCATCAATGTAAAGACGGAATCACATAAAAAAGGGAAAAAATACGTTATAGAATACTTCCGAACTTAAGAGGTGTAAATGTAGTTTATTTTTTTCTCAGGTGTTATTATACTTGCATAGATCAGCACATTTTCCACAGAATTCCGTCATAGGCAGGTTTTTTTCAATGGTTTTATCGCATTTAATTTTTCTGCCTTTGAATATATTATTCTTCAAAAAAAATGAAGTTTAAAGTTTTTTTTATATATATATAAAGAAAATTTCAAAATCTGTGCGTTTTTCGTAAATGTTTTGAGTGATCGAAATTTTACTTATTTTATGCGTATTAGACCAGTCAATACGGGTTTCGTAGAGACCGGGATTGAAAATTTCATCCCGTGCAGACCTAAGAATAAGGAAGCAGTCCCGTTATGGTATCAAAAAATACGTTACGATCAGCCAGGCGAGACTTCAGAAAAAAGTAACGTCCGGGTCCTGACCCGGCCTGGGAGCAGAATACAGACATTATTAACAGCCTCTTCGGAATGATAAAAAGCCTGAAGTTGTGTGAGCTAAAATTATGAAAAAGCACTTAATCTGCATGTTAGAAAAAGCATTGTTTTAAATAACTGACGGACGCTTAAACTGTACAGAAGGGAGCTAGAAAAGGCAAAAGTAAACAAAATTAAAAGTTTAAGCTACAGAAGTGAGTTACTTTTCACTTTCAATTTTTTTAAAAACACTTAAATATTTTATTAGTAGCCGAACTGTGTTAAATTTGTTTTCTGCATGATGACTCCCCTCCCCCCACACTCCTCACCACCATCACCATTTCTCGTCTTTAAATTATTAACATCAAAAATCGTTTAATAAAGAATGTACAAACTTGGAACTTTTTTATTTGTCTTTTTTGATTATTTTACATTATTTTGGTTTCAGCACATTTGAAAAAATATTTACTTTTGAAAATATGATTTAAAAAAATATTTTACATCATTTTTTATATCGATATTTGTAATAGTTTTAAAACTAATATTGAAAAAAAAAACTGGAACAGAACTAAAATTTATCAGAACGATTTTAAACTATCCCATTTAAAACAATACTAATCATTTGAAATTTTTATAAATTTTAGGATGTGAATTTGTTACCATATTATACGACTTATCATAAAAAAAAAGAAAAAAAATCAAAATTCTAACTCAAAACATTTTTTTTTTTTTTTTTTGCATGTTTTCTAGAACTATTAAACATTGTTTCTTGAACTGTGCACATTTCAGTTTCCCTTCAGTTTTCCTATCTAATCCCTTAAAACCTCATAAATTATTTAGATGGCTATAACTCTGCGAGTTTTGCAGATATGAATATGCAATTTTTTGTGTCTAACTCAGTACTGGATAAAGAAAGTTTTTATAATTGGAAATTTTATCCTACACGGGCCGTATAAATATTTAATTTTCCTATTTTTTAAAATAGACCCCCGATGGAGTTGCAACTTATTAAAAATTTCAACTTTTTTAATGAAACTATGCAATTGGAAATAAGTGCTTAGGGACAATATCTAAAGAGATAGCCTATTGTTTCGGTATTTATGACTCAACCTGTATAGTTTGTTTACAAAAGCTTATTATTCTTTTTGCAACGATTTTTTTTTTTAAATAATACAGTTAATAATTTTTATGTTTATTGTGCGGAGCCTTGTGAGCATGAATAATACTCGCTCTAAACAATTTATTCTTTCTCACCAAATAACTCCCTTTAAGTCTTACTCTGGCATTGAAAGTCAAATGTCTTTATTGGGACTGATGAAGAAAGACAATGTTTTTCGAAAGGCCTTGTGCATTTCTTAATTGTGTGGTATTATTATTCATTAGTTTGTGTAAATATAAATTTATGAATTTATTTTTAAATTTTAAATTTCAGTTTTAAGTTATTAAAACACATTAATGTTTCTCTATTCGATGCATTTATTGCTTTTCAATATCAGAGGTTAGAAAGTCTCGGGTAATGCTTTTTATTCAATATTTGTAGAGGTAGTACTAAGAATATTGATTTTTCAAATCGTCATTAAATCTTCTGTTCGCCATAGCTAAGTAAAATATGACGAATGCACACAAACACTTTCTCCAGGGAACTGTTTTAATTTTTATAATCCCAGAGAGCAACTATACAGGTTGCTAAAGAAAAAATTGGTTTGTCGAAATTTTAAGCAACAATTGAAACTATAGACCTATAACAGACGTAAATTTTCCATGTGGGTGAAAAAAGTCCGGGCCGGGATTCAGGGATGTGTTGGCTGAAGCCGCCATTTGAGCCATCTGAGTTTGATCGGTAAATAAATAATTGATTTACCGGTTGAATAATCGTGTTATAAATTAATTTAATGTAATTTCGTATGCAGCGTTTTTTGCAGTTCCATATATTGACCTTCGATTTATTTTGTTGAACTGACCCATAGTATCAGACCAGATTATGTGATAGTTAAGGTTACTTGGGTGAAATAGTCCTCCAGTGTTCGTGTCCGGGATGGCTCAGTTGGAAAAGCATTGGCGGCTTCAGCCAACATATTCCTGGTTCGAATATTGGCCCGGACTTTTTTCACCTACATGGAAAATTTACATCTGTTATAATTGATTTGCCGATTGAATAATCGTGCTATAAATTTATCTAATATAGACCTATAATTAAAATTTGAGAGTATTCACATAATTTCTCATTCATAAACTTGGAAAACATGTGGAGAAAATTCAGCATTTTGCTAGTGATAAAAAAAAATTCGGAAAGAAAAAACATATGGGACTTATTTAAAATCGCATTTTGCACTACAAGTGTCAACGGGACCTATTGTTTCTTTTACATATTTTTTATTTATAATCTTAGCCATTGGATATTTATTTAATATGATTTAAATGTGTATGTTAGTTGTTATTCACAATTCTTTTGCTGATAACAAATATACTTTTAATCCATTGAATCCCATTAATAACATATATTGTAGCTACATTAAAATTTATTAAAACAAGGAGCAAAATTTTTGAAATTTTGAAACAATAGGGATTGAGCAATGTGGCATTCAACTGATTAAAATTTTTAAACTATATACTGTGTTTAATTCATTGCCAGTTTAAAGTAAAATTTTGTTAAAACCTAATAAGTAATAATTGGCATTTTACACATATCGTGTTGTACTTTAAGGTTAAAGGGAAAATAATGAGATTATTATTACGGGTTAGTAAGATAGAAAAAGAAAGAGACTAAAAGTTACACCTGTTATCTTATCATCTATTTTCATCAGTAATGAACGAGATGAAAGAAAACTTAAAATGTTATAAAAAACTGCATAAAATATGATACGGTGTAGAATGAGATAATGGGGTGTAGACATGAAGTTGTAAAATTTCAAAAAGATGTTGCGTACAATGATGCTGTATGTCACCCTATTAGCTAAGATAATGCACGCAAGAAGATAGTTAAACATGAAAATTAAGTAACCATTCAATAATTTTAACACCTGTAAGACAAGGCATTTTTTAATATTAGGAAATAAGAATCGAATTTGCAGGCTCACACTTTTGAAAAACCTGAAAATTTTATTGAGAAATATACGAATTAGAATAAGATATTATATACAAACAAAAAGAACGTATGTGGAAATAAAAATCAATCCAGAACAAAATCTGAAATGCATTCAAAATTTCATAAATGCGTTGGGAATGCATTCATACTGCCCACTATTAAACCCTTGGAAAAGAGCGACCGGTATACGTGCCACTTGAAGCGCTCAGAATCCTTGTTTATTCCGATCAATAAAATTTTACTGTAAAATATGCTTGATTTAATTAGAGCATTTTCTCGATTCAATAAGGACGAATATAATATAAATTATATATGTTTTTATATGTTTTTATAAATAGGTGTCAAATGATTAGAAATTTCGTAAAAAGCTCCCATTGCGAAGGGGTTAACTCCTTGAAGGGCGGTGGGATAAAATATATCCCACTTAATTTTAATTGATAAATGCCACATTGACACCAGAATTTTGAAATGAAAATTTTAATTTTATCAAGTGCTTAAGAAAAGCATTTATCTATTTTGAAATTAATTTGTTTTTAAATTCTGGCGTCCTTCAATCATTTCAGCATTTAATGAATAGAAGTGCCCCTCAAAGGGTTAATGAAAAAATAAATTTTTCAAAGTTAGCTATTTTAGAAGACAAAAGAATTATTTTTATAGAATATCGATGCTATTGAATACCATGAATATACTGAGATATTTTTAAACATTTTTTCAACTCTGAAAAGTTGATGCAATTGATACCTTTTTTTATCATCTATATAAAGGGCAATGTAATGGCCTTTTTGGCAATGTAATTTAGTTAATTAAGTTTAAAATGCATAATTCCATTGAAGCAAAATTTTGCCTAAGAATTTAACATTGTGCATTTATTTTTGATTACTCTTATTTTTCACTACTTTTATTACTTTAGTCATGTTTCTTTCATGTACAACTGCTGATTTTTTTTACTCTTACTTTGTGTAATATATACTTTTGAATCAAACATTTGAATTTTTATAATTTTGTTCATTGCGTTATATTGTTATATATATGTGCTTCTAAGATTCTGATAGCAAATTCAGAGGGTGAAGTCTCCGGCTTATTGGACACCGGTATTTTAATACAGAAAATGCTTTATTATTAAATATGAACATTTTAGCGATTTAAGAGAACAACATTTTCTGTAAAATAACAATGGTGTGCCAAAAGCCGGAGACTTAGCAAGTCTGCAAGTTGATTATTTATATTTTCTTTGTTATCATTTATTAACATAAAGTGTAGCATTAGTTTTCCTTTCAGCATATAAACGTTATGGATTTAGAGATTTAGTGTTTAATAAGGTTCTCATTATTACGGACTACACTTTACATTACCGTGAATTAACAATATATGCACTGTATATAACTATTTACAAAGATATATATTTTTTAATAACAATCTAGTTTTAATATATATAATCCCATGTATTTTTTTACGATATACAGGGTGTTTATAAAGTTCCAGACACATTTTGATGTTTAATAACTCATAAAATAATGAAGGTATAAACAAACTTATGGCATTTATTGATGAAATAACTCATATATTTTCCTTTTCAGGTTTGAATATCTTTACTTTTGTAAATATCGTCTGCGCGTGTGGTTAATTTCAGATAATTTCATTTTCCAGTCTAAATATCTGTACTTTTCTAGATATCGTCTGCTTATTAATTGCATTTTTCTCTCTTTTGTTTTTGGCAACTATTGCAATGTTATGTTTACTTTTGATGTGTTTGTTCTATGTTACTTTTGTATGTGATGTTTTATTCGAGCGGATATTAAGAAGAATGCATACACCACAAGAGAAAGCTCGGATTTTATGGTGATTTATAGAAACAAAACCATAGTGCAAGCACAGAGAAATTGCAGAAGAATTTACCAAAAAGATCCTCCATCCAAAAGCAGCATCTTGCGGTGGAAAAAGAATTTTCTAGAAACTGGGAGTATCGTAGATAAGAAACGTTCCGGACGTCCCTGCACAAGCGATTTTGATGTTGAGCGTGTCAGAGACACATTTTTACACAATCCTAGAAGATCTGTGAGATCAACGGCAAGATAATTGGATATGCCAATTTCGACGGTGTACAATGTTATTAAGAAAACATTAAGACTGCATGCATACAAAGTTCAAATTGTTCAAGCTTCGAACCGGACGATAGACCAAGGAGGATAGCCTTTGCAACAGACATGCTACACTGTAAAAAAAAAAAAAAAAAAAAAAAAAAAAAAAAAAAATATCTGTAAAGGTACTACACTTTATCTAGGAATTGGGATTCCAAGAACTTTTCCTGTAACGGTAACAACAAAAACTCAAGTTTTAGAATCGGTTACAGATTTTTCGTGTTATCGTTACATGAAAAGTTCTTGGAATCCCAGTTTCCTAGAAAATGTTTAGTACCTTTACAGATTTTTTTTTTTACAGTGTAAGGAAAATAGAAGATGATGCTGATTTTCTGAAGCGCATAATGTTCTCCGACGAAGCAACCTTTCATGTTTCTGGCATTGTTAATCGCCATAATGTGCGCATATGGGGATCTGAAAACCCCCATGAATACCGTGAGGCAAAAAGGGAATCCCCAAAGATTAATGTGTGGGGTGGACTAATGCACGACCGAGTCATTGGGCCTTTCTTTTTTACAGAAAAGATGGTCTCATCAGTCGTATACTTAGACATGTTGGAAAACTTCGTATTTCCAAAACTAGAAGAGCTTCAACCACATGTCTTTTTGCAATAAGATGGTGCACCACCTCATTGGGGTACCATCGTTCGTACTTCTTTGAATGACCATTTTCCAGGAAGATTGATTGGGCGAAGAGGTCCAATTCATTGGCCACCCAGATCACCTGATATAACGCCGCTGGACTTTTTCCTTTGGGGATTTGTAAAGGACAATGTTTACAGGAGAAGAATGTCGAACATTGATGACTTAAAAGCCAGAATTACAACCGCAATAGCCTCTGTGGATGCCGACATGCTTGCCGCTACCTGACGTGAAATTGACTATCGCCTTGATATTCTCCGTACGACGAAGGGGCACATATGAAAGTTCATTGACAAGGGCCGTGAAACGTTTTGAATCTATCTAACCATTTATGTTATTAATTTTAATCTATCTTTATTATTTTATGAGTTATTAAACATCAAAATGGGTCCGGGACTTTATAAACACCCTGTATTACGTACATGCTATGTAATACGCTGGTTTTGTTTTTAGTTTTTTTTCATTGATTTCATTTTATTTTATTTTGTAAATTACCTTTTCGTCTTTCTTTCCCAGAAAAAAAGTTTAATATTTTTTAATTTTATTTTATTATTAATTACATTAATAATTTTAAATTTAGTAACTTAAAATGTAAGATAAACAGGTAAAAGATAAATTACAGTTTATAGCTACTAAAATATGTAATGATAAACTGAACATATAATAAGATTATGTATTGAACTTATTTCCAACTAAAACTTTACAATTCGGGGATGGGGAATACATCATTTTACTCGCATTGGCTAGTGTATTTTCTATTTCAATTACTATTTCAATTACTACTTTATAACAATAAAATCTATTTTCACTACTTTCCTATAACGATTAAAAGAATTTCATGCTTTCCGCTAACTAATTCTGAATTCAATCCCCTAAATAATTCAATCCCCCCACTGGGTCATTTTCAATTTGAATACATAATTTAAAAATATACATTTGTTTGATTTTAGTTGCTTACATCTTTTTTTATTTTTCATTTGATTTTATGCCATCAAAGACAATTTTAAGCGTCATTCTGCAACAAAATTTGAATAATTTAATTAAAACTTTGACCATTTTTTATAAATTGTACTAGAATATTTTTTCTGAAGTGGCAGTAACAGAAATAAAGCATAATATTTCGCATTTAAATTCACTCATGAAACAGAAATAGTTTATATTCCCTACACTGTAAAAGAAAAAATCTATAAAGTTACTAAATGTGTAAAGTTAAAGTTACTTTTCTCAGAAACTGCGATTCCTAGAACTTTTTATGTAACGGTAAGAGCAAAAATTCCTGTAACCGATTCTGTTGCATGAGTTGTAGTTGTTAGCGTTACTTAAGAAGTTCTAAGAATCTAAGTTTCCTAGAAAAAGCTTAGTAATTTTACAGATTTTTTTTTTTTACAGTGCACGTGAAGAAATAAGAAATTGAACACACTTATCTCTGCAACAAATTAAGAGAATGTAGAACGCGTCATGGGTTTTAAATTTTAAAGAAATCGCTAGTTGTCCAAATCTATAACCTCACTGTAAAAGGTATTCATTTTTCTACAAAAAAGAACACACCATGTTATAATTGATATAACTCCATGTTATAACTCACACTCAATGTCTAGTTATTTTTGTCAAAGCAAGGATATTTCAAAAACAAAGTGAAATAATAAGATGGAAAGAAACATATCCTTGCAGTAGAATCTTGCAGAAATCAAAACTGGGATGTTAACACTGAAACATACCTGGTAACTTGTAATAAGTTCTTGTAACGATCATATTACGCAACGCTTATTAAAATATTTATTAATATGTCTTATTATTTCTGAAAGAAGAAGAAAGTCATGAAATAGCCTTAACCTTTTCAAGGGCTGTGTTTACATGTCAAAGACATTTAATTTTAATTCCAAACTATAAACGGCAACCACAATTTTTATTATAATTTTTCTATCATAATATACGTGAAGACAAGCTTTTAATTATTTTTAAATAATTTTTTCCGTAAATTCGGGAGTCATTCAATGATTTCAACATTTTAGCAGTCTGAGTATTTTTTCCTGAAAAGATTGATGTGCAAGTAGGATTGTGATGGTTATTAATATATTAAACGTAAACAAAAAACTAAAAGAAGTTCTGATTTCGATAATGGTTTATACTAAAGAACTTTTCACAGTTTTCTACTTATATGCAAAATCCAACTCTTTCACTGTTAAAAAAAAACTGTTAAGTTACTAAACTTTTTCGAGGAAACTGTGATTCCTAGAACATTTTATGTAACGGTATCGGCAAAATTTCATGTAAAAAAGTCGATTACATGAAATTTTGTCTTTACTGTTACAGGAAAAGTTCTAGGTATCTCAGTTTCCTAGAAAAAGTTTAGTAACTTTACAGTTTTTTTACAGAGTTCTGCACGTTATTGTCTTCCTATAATTTTTATAAAAAGATAAACAAAGACATAACTGATGAAGAAAAAAATATATATAAGGAGCCCAGAAGCCAAGAGGTATAAGTGACAAAATTGAAAAAAATGAGTTAAGTGCACAGACTATCTGGAAATAAGTCTGTTTATTTGTAGGTAAGAAGTTATGAGTGATTTTTTAATTATATACTGCATTTTCGGGGTCAGTTACTTAACCTCTTTCCCAAAACTGTGAAACGCGTGGCGGCCAAAGGGTATAAGTGCAAAATTGTATCCGTTAACGTCTATAGCAGAAGCTTGACCAACGACATACAAAGCCATTTGCTTTTTTATACATTAAATAAATGTATTTTAACTGTTAACATGTAAGAAAATCATGCTGTAAATGTTGATTATGAAACACTTTCCAACACTCTCTAAAATCTTTAAAAATCTTTGCTATTTAGGGTAATAGTGATACTGTCCATAGCCAAATATGTATTCTAATAAATTTGAACAGCCCTATGTTTTATCTATGTTTTATGTCGATCGATATATACTGCATAATGGGGAAATTTAGTTTAGCAAGACAACGCATAGCAGTTTGAAATTTCTGTTTCAGCAGTTTTTACTAATAGATGGAAACACACTTGTATACTTTTGTTTATCTTGTAGTTTACCTTGAACCTTTATTAGACATCAGTATTTAGCTAAAATTTAGTTCAAACTAAAACACACTTAAGACTACTGAAATCACATTTCCAGAAATTATCATACATAGATGACCATGTATAAAATTTTGTGCGTGACCCTGTATATCATTTTATCTATATTTTACAAGAATTTCTTAGTAAACTGAATGCAGGTCAGCATAGAAATATGTGACTTATTTAAAAGCAATCTTTAAGTAAATTACGCTCATATTCAGTAACCTTTACGAAATCTTTTGTATAGTCCAGTACATGAACTATAGCATACATATTTATATGCATAAATTTAGTGAAACTTAAAAGCGCAAATCATAATTAAAAAAGTATTTTGTCCATCCATCAATAATATGCAGTACTTAGGATAGAATATACTATTTGAAATCTTTTTTGTGTCCCTGTAAATACTGAGTACTTCGTATTTTGTGCGAAATAACTTATATTAAGCCTCTGCAATGTATATCAATTTTATTATACATGAAAATTGTGATATAATTAAAATATGTTGCAAAAAATTCCTTCTTTATCATTAGGTAATGTAAATCTTTTGTGCTGCCTTCTAAATAAAAAATAATTCTTTTCACCTCATGTTTTACAGAATGTTTATTTTAAAGCAATTCGTAAATTCATATAAATTTTAATATGTTTGACAGGTTGTAACAGCTTTAAAATTCATTTGAAACGATTTTTCCCATATCCCGTAATTTAACGGAAAACTTTTGATTGTTTCTGTAAATAAACTAATCGTGCTAGAAACTTCATTTGCAATAAGTTCATGTTAAGGTAAACGTGAATAATTCCCAAAAAATTCTGGGCAATCCGAATATATTTACGAGAGTTAAGGCACGGACAGACAAACTAAAATGAGATTCAACTTTCAACTTTATTGAAAAGTGTTAAAAAATATAAAATTTCTATGTTTCAAAATTTACAATAAAATTTTAAAACTTATATTAGAACAAAAAATTTTCCTTTCATTCATTTATATCAACATCGTTCATATTTTTTTCGTAAATTCATTTTTTATTTCATAATTTTTCCGTTTTTAGAATTTATATTAAAACAAAATTTTGTCCTTTCATTTATTTGTATCAACATTGTTCTTAATTTTTTCATAAATACAATTTTTTTCATAATTTTTCATTTCTTGTGCTCATTCGGCACTTGTACTCTTTAGCTTCCAAGCACTTTTCATTACTGCTTGGAAGCCAAGGGGTACAAGTGCCGAATGATGATAAACATTGCTTAATTATAAATAGAAAGAAAAATTGTATTCCACTTTTTTTTTAAACAGTTATTGAAATAAGAGTTCAAAAATCATTAAGATATTAGCAAAAGTTTCATATCGCATTTCATTGAATTACAATTAATGTTTAACTTTGAACTCAATTTACTCGAAATCTAAATTTTGTCACTTGTACCCCTTGGCTTCTGAGCTCCTCATATATAAATGCCTTCTAAGAAACATGAGTTATGTTGCATAGGATGATTGACAGTAAGATGCCACCATCATATTCCCCTAAATATTTATAAAATTTAAATATAGAAAAAGGAGCAAAACCGCAAAATTTGATCACGAACCGTCTATTCATCTTACTAGAAATCGACATATTTAAATTGTGAAGGTCGGGTACACAGACTGAGTGTCATTTGTACCGGTAGGGTGGTTATGTAGATGAAATGAAGACATAATTCTAGATATAAGTTAAAAACCACAGTTTATTTAAACTGCTAGGACTCAGGGAAAGTGGAGCGTCAGTTCACTAATTTCAATAACTATTCACAATACCAAGAGATTAAGTTGAAAATATACTCACAATCCTCGTCGTAGTCTCAGTCGGGGCACTACAAGCCAACTTCTCGTTCAGACTCAGCCACACGCTAGATTAAAACTTTATAAGACAGCCCGTGGCTGTAAACACTTTTTATTATAAAAAATACTCAACGTAATTAAACTATCTTTTACCACCGGCACTTTTCCTGGATAGCTCCGCTGGCGATAAACTAAGTCGGCAAACACTGCTGGCTATCTCACTCTAAAACTCCTAGCTAATTCACTGGAGGCTAATAATAACTCACTACAGCGCAATCCCATTCACCTGGCTGACTTTGGCCGCCTTCTCGCCTTCTCCTCACCACCGCACACTTCTCCTCACTACTGCACACCTCACTACCGCACACCACTTTCTCCTCAACACCGCACCCAAAGCTTTTATATGCTGCAAACTGAAGTCGATACTATAAATTTGCATATTACTCCTAACCGCGAACAAATTGTAGAACCGAGGGCGACACACACGCTCTAGAAAGTTAAAGTAAAATAAATGATAGAGGTCGCTTTCACGCTACACATGTTAAAACATTGACGTCACGCTCTCACTAAAACGCTAGAGTGCCTTTTATGACAAAGGACACTCCCTAACAAAATCACATCGTTTATGTCATGCATGAAAGGTATTAAAATACAGTACATCTTAAAGTTCAAAATTTAAATTAAGTTCCCAGATTTCTTTTCTGATTTTTTCTAAATTTAAAATCTAAGGCTTAGCTCTAAACCTGCTCCTTGGAAATTGATTTTTTAGTTGCTCAATTATTACTTTCTTTTATTAAATTCTACCATTCTTTAAAGTGAAAATGTATTAAGTAATCGTAATTCTCCTTGTTTTGTAGCCAAATATGCAAAGTAGCTGTCTGAATGTTTCTGCATAGACTGGCCCATGTATCAATCAAAGGATTCTAAGCCCACTTGCTGGGTAAAAATTCGAAATACAAGAATATAAACGGGCAACACAAGCTGGAGAATCTTTCTGTTAAATTAATTTATTGAAAACCTTGCGGACTTTCGGTGTACCAGACCGGACTTATAAGGAGAGTGTGTAATTAAAATGATTATAAAAGTCGGGTTCAGCCTCTGTGTATTAGCAATAAACTGAAGAGGGTACATTTAATGCTACTGAAGCTAGTATGATTTAAGTTCTCGTGCTGTTAATGTTGTTTTTCTATTCGTATTATACTGCACCAAGTGTAACTTAATTAATAATTTTTTAATAGATTTTATATTTAATATCCATTCAATTTGGTAAGCTAAACTTAAAATTTTTCTACATATTAATTCTGTCGCAAAATAGCAAATATAGAAGAAAAAAGAATAATTAATCTACTTTATATCAAGTCTGATGTATGCGCTTTAAAATACATTGAAAACAAAAAAATCAACATACTCTTCCTAGTGAGTAGGTAGAATTTGTTTTCAATTAATTTTATATCCAACAGTAAAAAATTGGCAACTGATCTTTAAACTACACTGTAAAAATATCTGTAAAACTACTAACATTTTTCTAGGAAACTTGGATTTCTAAAACTTTTTGTGTAACAGCAATATCAGAAATTCATATAACAGATGCACTTTTGAACCATAAATCAAAAAATCTGTTAGGTTGCTAAGAATTTTTTAGGAAACTGGGGCGCCCATAATGTTTCATGTAACTGCAAACCGGGTTACAAAAAAAATTTTAGTAAGATTATTGTAATTTTACTAGATTCTTTTGTAAATCTACTGATTTCTGTAGCTTTACAAAAATTAGTTTTTTAGTTTTACACTT
The DNA here is from genome assembly GCA_964019185.1 of Maratus speculifer. Lineage (NCBI taxonomy): Eukaryota > Metazoa > Arthropoda > Arachnida > Araneae > Salticidae > Maratus > Maratus speculifer. The sequence goes on from OZ025293.1 coordinate 290,669,289, forward strand.
TTTCTGTACGGTGTACAGATAAAATTTTATTGAATATACAGTTTTCTCTAACTTTACATTTATATAATTACACATTTTTTCTTTACAGTGTATATAAAACAATAGTAAAGCTGTTTGAAATTCTAAATGCATTTATCGATAAGACGGATTTGATCCTAGATGTACCAAATTATTTATCATTTTAGTAAGATTAATTTAGATTCAAATAAATGGTGCTAATATTTTTTTTTCTTCTGCGGCTTATATTTTAAAATTATAATACTATAGTGTATGTGTGTATATATATATATGTGTGTGTGTGTGTTACGGTTAGTTTGATTAATCGGTTGTTATTAATAATAACCAGTATTATTAATAATTATCAAATATTATTCAAATGAGCCGGGTAATACGATTAATTTGTGATAATTATTCAGAGTAACCGGTTATTATTAATAATTACAAGTCACTTTCGATCAGTTTAATAAATTCAAAGCAATTTAGCTTCAGATTTTCATTATGAATGCGTTTATTTATTCCGTGTTAGCGCCTCACTATTGTGTAAACGTATAACAACATTTGTGATCGCACAAGTTTGTTTTAGCCTTTTCGAAACAACTTGGCGATATCAGTTAATTGTTTATTTTAGATGTAGGAGGTCGTAACTTTCGGGATGCTCACCAATATCTATTTTTCGCCAGTTTCAATTGTTTTATGCGCCACATGGTATCAATATGTTATCTTTATTCCGAGTTCAAAATTTATATAGTTAAGAATGTTCAAAACAAAACTGAGGAAATTGAAGAGTCCAACACCAAGAAATTGCAAAAGTAATTGTAACTCAAGTTGCTGCAAATTTAAAAGAAATTACCATTTGTAACTCCAAATGCCAAAATATATAATTTGTTGGAAAATTAATGATATTTTATTTATAATGTAATTTATTTGCAATTTGTTGTGTTTTATTAAACGATTTCAAAAAGGACGAGGTTATCAATTCGAACTGTATGTATTTTTTGTTTATGCATAACTTTCGCAAATATGAACTGATTTTGATAATTCTTTTTTTTTTAAATAAATATATATAGGACAGTTGCACCATAAAATTTAACTAATAATAACACATTCCTCAGTGGTGCACAAAACAGGAATTTTAATATACATTTGTACAATTAAAATAAAATAAAACTTTCAACATTTCGCGCCGTCTTCTGCGGGCGTCTTCAGGAAAATATGATAATGGAAGGACTACGTTTGCATCTTGATCGAGAGATAATATTTCTATTAAATTAAAAACTAAATGAATTAAAATTTTAAAAAATGTTGCCATTTACACGTGAGTAAAAATTTAAATATTGCAAGGAAATAAAAATTTTAAGATTTTATGATGTTGTTAACATTTTCAATTTTAATAGGAATATTTACCGACAGCTGCATGGTGCGCCGATGGGGTGACCAGTATCCGGTTTGTTTGCTGAATTCGCGTTAAGACCACTTAGAACAAAAAAATTTTAATACGTTTAATTTAAAACCTGAATGTTGGTCCCGTTATGTTGATGATGTTTTCATCTTATGGAACCACAATATGGCTGATTTATATATTTTTCTACAAGATGTCAATAAATTAAGCAATAGTATTAATTTCACCCTTGAAGTCGAAGAAAACGCCACCCTTCCATTTTTAGATGTTCAAATTAATAGATGCAATTCAAGTTTAAAATTTTCAGTTTATAGAAAACCAATAAAAGAAAATACAGTTATCCCATTTTCAGCCAACATGCCTTTCGAATACAAAATATCTGCTTTCAGGTCATTTATTAAAAGAGCTTTTATGATTTGTTCAGATGACACATTAAATAAAGAAATTGATTTTATACAGAAAATAGCTTTTGACCATAGTTTTCCAGCAAAATTTGTAAATAAAATAGTTCAACAGTACAATACTCCTCCCACATCTGGCCAACGACAGGATAAACTTATGGTTTACAGAAAATTTCATTATATCCCTTACATATTTGAAAAAGTAAAAAAGATCGCACAAAAATATAACATAAAACTTGTCGCCATTCCTCCTCCATATCTCATTGACCTCGTTACAGATAAGATCGACAAAATTCCAATAGATCAAAAATCTGGTATTTATGAAATCCCCATCACTTTATCTAATAATCTTAAAAAAGTCTACATCGGCATGACTACGCGGAAACTTTTAATTAGAATTAAAGAGCATCGCAGAGACATAAAACAATATAAACAGAATACTGCCCTTTCTCGATTCTACTTGGCGAACAAGGGTTGCCATATTAATTTTGAGGAAGCCAAAATCATAGTTCCATTACCCAGTTTAAGGTAAAATAAGAGAATCCATCGAAATCATAGCACGAGAAAATAAACCATGTAATGATAATTTATCCTACAATATACCAAAAATATGGCATAACATCATAAAATCTTAAAATTTTTATTTCCTTGCAATATTTTAATTTTTACTCACGTGTAAATGGCAACATTTTTAAAATTTTAATTCATTTAGTTTTTAATTTAATAGAAATATTATCTATCGATCAAGATGCAAACGTAGTCCTTCCATTATCATATTTTCCTGAAGACGCCCGCAGAAGACGGCGCGAAACGTTGAAAGTTTTATTTTATTTTAATTGTACAAATTTATATTAAAATTCCTGTTTTGTGCACCACTGAGCAATGTGTTATTACTAATTCTTTTTTTATTTGAAAGCGTAAAATACTCGTGTGATCCATTTTCAAATTCATCAAAATCTGACAATAAGAACTATTTTAAAATAAATTCTTTAAAATTCAAATTCTTTTTCAAACAGTTGTCCAATTAGAGGCGTTTATTTTTCATGTTGTTACTTTTACGATGTAACATGAAGTTGCGAAATTTTGACTGGACTATATTTACATAGATTTTGTGCTATTAACGAAACTAGGTTGACCAATGAAAAATTTTACTTATTTAAAGCAGCGAAAATTTCGCAAAAATGGAGGTTTCTAATTGGTCAATCTGGTTTCTCTAACCGCTCGAAAAGAAAAAAATAAATCTTAAATAAGTTCCTTCGTGTATCACAGCGCAAGTGCCTATGTAAGACGGTGTCTGTTGGGCTGAAGGCACAAAGTGTACTCACATGTCAGTGCACAATACCTTGTATTGCTATATGTAGCGACACTGTCTTAATATTCAGATTCAGTTATCGAGTTAGACATCAGAATGACTTCAGATTTTGTTCAAGTTGTTGTTCCCCGATAAGAAAGTGGCGTCATACTGAAATATTTGATTGATTGAAACGAATCTTGACAAAACAGATTTGTTTTTTCGTCATCACGAAACATCTTTCGCTTCGTTTTTAACTCCTTAACTGCCGAAGCTTTAAGAAAAGAAGCTTCAAGTTTTTGCTAAAAAAATTGCCACCACAAATTTTGGAAAATAATCTTTCCTTTATTTAATAGTAAAAGTTTATTTCTGTTAATAACGAAAAAATTTTAACTCAAAAAAAGTAGTTGCTCGATAGTTATTTTCAGAAATATGCATTTATTTGAGCGAGACGCATATATACGCCCGGGGCAGTTAAGGGGTTAACTAACTTCAAAAAAAGAGGTTGTTATCAATTCGACCATATATATTTTAGGGTGCTGTTCACGCATAATGTTTGAAATATGCACTGATTTTGATAATTTTTGATTTGAAAATGTAAGACACCTGTGTAGTCCCATTTCAATTTTGTCAAAATCCGAGTATCAGAACAAATTAGTTTTTATAAAAACTTTAAAATTCAAGTACAATTGCAAACAATCGCGAATTAAAAGTATTTTTTATGCTGTTACGAGCCAGGATCCAAATTAATTTTTCGCTGTTAGCGAAATGAGATTGGTCAATTAGAAACCTGCATGTTTGCGAACTTTTTGCTGTTTACTTGAAACAGTAAATGTTCGCAAAAATAAAAGATTATGATTGGTGAATCTCATTTCGCTAAATAGGGAAAAAAATATATGGATCTTAGCCACACTGTTAAAAATTTTAGACTTTAGATTGTTTCATTCTGACTGCAACTTCTCTAACTATATTTGCTATCACTTAAAATTAATTTAATAGAAGTCTAAATTTAAAAATTTCTACAAGTATGCATTTTAAAGCTGAATTACAGTAAAGAGCCGAAAGTAAGCCTCCTTTCAAATGTAAGCCCCTCTCTCATATAGGTAAATTTTTCCTTTTTTGAAAAAGTACCATTTATAAGTCCCCTTTCAATTTTTATTTTATGACGTTTTCAATCTGTTTGTTGTTTCAGAAAATTCCCTAAGTTTTTGTTTTTATATCTTTGAAATGAATATATCAAATGAGTGAATCAAATGAAATGAATATGCAATTTATTTTTATCTAATCTCTTTACACTTTATTGTAGTATCAGAATTGCGTACTTCGCCTTGTGTGCTGCCAGATCTTTAGTAAGAATGTTCCTTTTGAAGGATACTATTAATTTTTTTCCTATTTTAATTCACTAAGATTTAACAGATATTTATGTTAAGTTTAGGTTTTGAATTTTTGGTTCCTATTTTTTTCAGATATAATTTAATTATTTCAAGTAAATTTGTTTCATTAATTTGATCTTCCTCAATTCCTCTCCTTTTCACAAAAATTCCAATTATAAGCCTCTTTAAAATCATCAGAATTTCTTGTCTGCTAAAGGGGAGATTGCTTTAGGTACTTTACGATATTTATTATTCTATTTTTTCAGTGTTTAAAACTTTTATATAATTAATTCAATAATTATAAAGTTAATTATCTTTAATTTTTTAAGCCTTGGCGTCATATTAATAGGACACGCCTTTTTTGTCTTTTGACAATTATTTTTATTATTAGCCTCATATACCGGGTGATCCAGAAGTTTCGGGAGTTTTGAAAAGTTAATAATTAGGAAACTATGTATAATACAAAGGTTCTGTTTCCAGATATATGTTCAGAAACATGTGGGATTTTTGTTTAGAATGAATTTTTTTAAATATATATAGTTACCATTTTTAGCAACAGGTGGCGCTGTTGTATAAGACTGAATGTACCTATACCATGCGTTATATAGACACATGAGTTCATTGCGAAACTTCTTTTCTATGATTGTGATGAGATTTCGTTTTAAGGGTGGTTTATGTTCAAACATTTTTTGTAAGGTAAATGAAATTGCATTGTAAGGGAAATTTGATACAAAATTTCATGAGCAACTGCAGTGTTTAGACATTGTCTAGACTATGTTTAGACACATCTTTGCATGTCGCGTTGTTTTCATATCGTACAATACGTCAAGTTAAAGCTGCAAAAGAATCGATGACCATTGCAAATGTGAAATGCTATGGTAAGCAAGGTTTGAGAAAAAGGCTCATTGGAAGATCGTAATAGAAACAAGAGATCCCAAATGTCTGTTACAATCGTAAATTAGGTAGGACTCTATGCCAATACTCTGTAGAAATCACCAGTTCATGATGAGTGCAGTAAACTTGTGCTATCACGATGAACTGAAATTTCTTTCCGCTCTGAAGATACTGTGCACGCTGTTTTGCATCGGCTCACGGCGGTACTTATAAGCCATGAGCGTCATGATTAAACTTTGTAACTCTTGGATACTAATTCGTTCTTTTAAATGAGCTGTATCATACTATAAAAACAATACTATCAATTTTAGCGCCACCTGCTGTGAAAAAGTGCAACTAACATAATATGTTTTTTTCATCGAAAAAACAAATCCCACAAGTTTCTCAGCATTTCTGTGAAAACCGCATACTTCTATTGTTTATGGTTTTCTAATTATTAGCATTTCAAAAGTCCCGGGACTTCTGGATCACCCGGTATTTATGATATTACATATTCTGTTAAAGGACGTATTTATTACTAAGATCATTTAATCATATTGACCGAACTTCATTGATAATTATTAGTAATAACTGGTAAATATGATTAATATGCAATATTTATCAACGTTAACAAAAAACGCGCGTATTAATAATAATAACCAGTTATTATTAATAATTACCTAATTTATCAAACTAACAGTAACATATGTATGTATAATATAGGTTAGCTTTTGAACGCATTTTTAATCCAGAAAAACGAAACAAATTATTTTGCTGAAACACTCCTGTGTAGAGCATTTGGCTCCTTTTATGTACATGAGATGAAATATAAATGCATGACTTATGACATTTTTAAATGGAAAGCAGAATACAAAAATATTTTGCAAGTGAAAATAAAAATTGTCCCAATTCTATAAAACTGAGTTAGAACTTTTAATCAAAATACTTTATGTAGAATATGATCAATATACAGCTGCAGGTTAGAGTGAAATAAGCAAAAAATCCATTTTAATTTTCAAAAATGACTTACTGAAAAAATAGTGCCCAAATTAGGTCATAAAAAAAACAACGATACAAGTCAGTAGATCAAGAACATATAATTACTTCCCTGAGAATCATTTTAAATATGAGTAAACACAACAATGTGGGAAGCTAAAACCAGGGAGTAATGGAACAAGGAAATTAAGCTCCATTGGAAAAGAAATTTGTTCGGCAAAATTCTAGAATACACTGAAATATGTAGGCCAAGTCAAAAGTCTAAAATTCAATATAAAATCAAAAAATGGAATGCGGTAGTATCGTTTAGATTAATTGCTTTTTAAAATGATTCTCATAATGAAATGTTTTCTTTAAACAAATAAGAAATTTTTTCCTCCACTGGAAAAGAAATTTGTTCGACAAAATACTAGAATACACTGAAATATGTAGGACAAGTCAAAGGTCTAAAAAATTCAATATAAAATCAAAAAATGGAATGCGGTAGTATCGTTTAGATTAATTTCTTTTTAAAATGCTTCTCATAATGAAATGTTTTTTTTTTTTTTTTTTTTTTTTTTTTTTTTAACCAAATAAGAAATTTATTTTCTTCAGAGATGATGGCCACATTTAAAAACTATAATAAAAACAAGACCATTACAAAGCAAGAACAATGCAAGCAGTTATACAGCATTTGTTTTGTGAACATCTAAAACAGAGTGTTTATTTTGCATTATCTACTAGAATTTTTTAATGCTTTTGTATCTAATCCATTCTCTTTCGCAATATATTCTGCCAAATACATGGACTGGAATTGAGTACTATTAACGTGTAGTTTAAGTTACAAAGGGAACATAAACCTTTGCTGCACGAATTTTTCCATATTTATGAAATAAAATTGAAATCTATATATCGGTCTAATAATAGAAAAATTAGTAAAAAAACAAGAAATACAAAATTGATAAGAAAAAACGAAAATTTTATCTTTAATTTTGTTAAACCTGTAATTATAACTATATATTTATCATAGTATCTACTAATCATACCAGGTATTAAAATTTTAATATATTCTATAAACATACAGTATTAGCCCTGGATGCTTTAATAAATTTATTTATACTCTTCAATCATAATAATAGCATTCTGTATAATCTGCATTCCGTGATCATTTTTAAACTTTTAAATATTCCATACGATGTAAGTGTTTTAACGAAATAGTAATTAAGATTATTGTTTTTAATAAAAGTTATACGGAATGCTATTTTTTTATTGAAGTGGATAAATAATTTTATTAAAGCATCCAGTGTTGTACTGTATATTTATAGACTATATTAAAATAAATTAAAGGTTTTAAAAAAAGCATGGAGAAAAAATCCCATTTTTAAAACTATTATGATACCTGGTATGATTGGTAGATATACAGGGTGAGTCATAAATATCATAAATATCGCTATCTTCTCAAATATTGCCCCTAGACCCATACTTTCAACTGCAAAAATTCATTAAAAAAGGTGAAATTTCTGATAAGATAAGTTGCAACTCCATGGGGGGGGGGTCTATTTGAAAATATACGAAAATAAAATTTTTATACGGCCCCCGTAGGGCAAAATTCCCATTTAGGAAATTATTCCTTATTCATTCCTAAATTGAACAAAACAAATTTCATCTCCGTATCTAAAAATCCCACAGAGATATTAAATCCCCAAATCCTCAAAAAATCCTGACTTACACCACTTTTCCCTGCCTCTAAACTGTGATTTCTTGACTCAATTTCAACGCTTGTTAGGGAACATTCACAAATTGCAATTTAATAAAAATCCGTTTAAGATAGCGCTTTTTCTTTGGACATAAAGTAGCAGCGCATAGTTTTTACGCTAAATTGGTATACCAGACGTCTGCCCGGGTCAAAATATCTAGGTCAGGTCCCAAACCGACCCATAGGGGGAAAAGTTCGGCGTGGCCTGAAAAAATGTCAACATCATAACCCGGACCGGTCTTTAAAATAGTTTAAATCATAGCCCAGTTCAGTCGCAAATTTCTAAAAAAAAATTTTTAATTCGGCGTGGGAAAAAAATGTTTCATATGGAAGAGTTCTGACCAATAAATTCTTTTATAGCTTTTCGTTTTTTATAGTTATACTTTTTATTATTAAAGAAGCGCCAAAGACTGTAATATATTTATTTTATCAATGAATCTCTATTTATATGTAAATGTTTCACTTATATTTTAATATCGTTAATCCATATCCCATGCATTGGAGACTCTGAAAAATGTTATACACTAAAACTTTTTAAGACGGAATCACATAGGAAAGAAAAAATACGTTATAGACAGATGCTCTCCCTAGAAGATGTAATTGAAGCTTATTTTCTTTTCAGGTACTATTGCATTTATTTTACATGGATCAACATATTTTCCGTTTAAGACAGAATTCCGTCATAGGCAGATTTTTTTAAACTGGTTTTATTGTATTTAATTTTTTTAGCCTTTGAATAATTTATTTTAAAATAATGAATTTTAAAAGGTTTTTTTCTTTTTTTTTGTATAATAAAGAATTTAAAATCTATATGTTTTTCGCAAAAAATTCGATTGAGCCGAATTTTATTTATTTTATGCACGTATTAAGTCAGTCAGAGACAGTGATTTTAATACTGGTTTTGTCGAGACCGGTTTTCAAAATTTCATCCAGAGTGCACCTAAGTTGAAGGAAGTATTTCCCTCCTTTATGAAAAGTACGCTAGGCCCGGACTGGCGGGTCTTCAGAAAAAAGTAACATCTCGGTCCTGGCCCTACCTGGGCCCAGAATACAGATTTTTTAACATTCTCTGGAGGACGATAAAAAGCCTGAATTTGTCAGAGGTAAATTTAAAAAGAAAAAAAAGACTTATTCTGCATCTTAGAAAAAGCATGATTTAAAATAACTGACGGACATTTAAACAATACACTTCGTTTTTCTGCATAATGAATTTTTTATCCTCTATTTCTTGTCTTTAAATTATTAAATGTTAAGAATTTTTAAAAGAAAAAAGAACTTGAAACACGTCATTTTTGATTTTTTTACGTTAGTTTTGTTTCGCCAAATTTGAAAAAATGTTTACTTTTGAAAAAATGTTTGCTTTTTAAAATATGATTTTTTAAAAGTTATATTATTTTTTCAATAAACATTTTTAATAGTTTTAAAATTAATATAAAAACCCTGGAACAAAACTAAAATCAGATTTTCATCTTTAATTAAATGGAAAGAAATTGAATTCCGATAAATAATATTACGAGTTATAACGATTTTTGATTGTCCCATTTAAACCAGTACTAACCACATGAAACTTTTATAAATTGTATGAGAAATTTTAGAATGTGATTTTCTTAGCATATTATATGGCTAACCATCACAAAAAAAGAAAAAAATCAAAATTCTAACTCAAGAAATAGATTTTTTACGCGTTTCCTAGAACTGTAAAGTAACATTGTTTTTTGAATTGCGCGCATTTCAATTTGTGTCTAACCCCTTAAAACCTGATGAATTTTTTAAACGGCTATAACTTTGCGAATTTTGGAAATATTAAGATGCAACTTTTTGTGTCTTATTCAGGACTGAATAAGGAAAATTTTCCTAATTGGAATTTTTGTCCTACGGGGGCCGTATAAAAATTTAATTTTCATAACTTTTCAACTAGACCCCCCCCCCCATGGAGTCGCAATTTATCTTATCAAAAATTTCACATTTTTTTATGAATTTTTACAATTGGAAGTATGGGTCTAAGGGCAATATTTAAGGAGATAGCCTATCGTTTCGATATTTATGACTCACCCTGTATAAATATATAGTTTAAAAAATATATTTTCAAATCCTTAGTTAAAATTTGATATTTTATGGTGTGTGCAATATGTACGCAATTAGTTTTTAAACATTTTATTGCTATATTCTGCAACTAAACGAGATTAATTTAATTAATTTTATCTGCTTAAGAGTCATTCCATATAAGAATCACCCAGAATCAGCGGGGGGGAGAAAGGGGCTGTGATTAAAAGTTAAATAGATTCAGGGGATTTTTTTTTCAGTAAGACGACCATTAAAAGGGCATAATTCTCGTATATAAGAGCTGTAAGACCATTTGTTTTTATTTGGTGAGGTGCTCTCTTAAAAAGTCAGCCACAAAATAGATCAAGTTGAGCTGAAATCCACTCATCTCAATGTTGAAAGGCAGCTTCTCAAAAAAGAGTTGAAATAACTCGAGTTTAAACTAATTTAAATGAAGTTGTGCTATTTAAATAACCAATTTAGATCAAGAAGATTTAATCGTTTGAAAAACAACTCTTTTATGATCGAAAAAATTACAGCTCTTTCATGAGAAGCCAAATCAGCTCTTTCGTTTTAAGAGTGTGTCAAAAGGTCAGTGCCCCACATGAAATATTGAAATTTTATGTTTTGCATAGTATTTTTCATAGTCTGCTTTGAAGTTATCCCACGAAACAAATTACACGGTTGTATTATATAAGATTATCCTTTGCTATTCAAGAATAAAAATTATGGTATATGTGTAATGCAGTGAGCTAGATGACTTCAAATATTGAACTTCTTTCGAAATTCCACTATGGTTTTGACACATGTAGATCTTTGCATTACAATCATCGCATCATTTTTAACTGTTGTATGCTTCCGTATATGGAATGAAACACAGAAAAGTAGGCCTGACCATAGGCAGACTTTAATGCATTCCAAAATTTTATGCCAAATAAAAAAAAGAAAAAAACTTTTTTTTTTTTTGCCTATTTTAAATGACGTACACCAGGCATGCATTAAAGTCAGAACCGTGTGAAATAACAATAGAAATGGAGAGTAACTATTCACCTTTCAAAATCACCAATCAGAATCATGGGCACTAAAGTAGTTTTCATGAGATAATGGAAATCACATTGTAATATAATTTGGAAATATGCTTCCCAGACCATAGTCTGGGAAGCATATCACTGTCAAGAATAAAAACACTTCACAATTACTTTTAAAAAGCATATATTTTTTTATTCAAACATCAGTTGTATTATTTATATTGCACAATAATAAATATTTTAAAAGTATTTTTGCTATAGGCAGTTTTATGTGTTACTAAAGCTTTCTCAGATGTTTTGAAAGTGACTTTATTCTTAAGTAAAGGTCGTAATGAATTACTGTTCCCATACGGTAAAGATGAAGCCTATGAGAAATGTATGATTTATAAGACCCAAATCATATCAAAAGTACCAGAACCAATGCCATTAGGCAGATTTGTGGAACTGATATTGGTTGACTTTATTCAAAATATGTTTACACAGACTGAAAAATTAAAGCTTTAATAATATATGAAACTGCCTATAGCAAAAAAATTTTTTAAATATTTATTTTTATTCAATAAATTATACAACTGATGCTATAATAAATAATATATGCATTTCAGGAATAATTGTCAAGTGTTTTTATTCTTGGCAGTGGTGAATGTTATGGCTGTGGGGAGAAAAATTCCTAATTTTATTACAATGCGATTTCCATTACTCCATGAAAACTACCTTAGTTCCCATGATTCTGTTGGTGATTTCGAAAGGTGAATAATTATTCTACATTTGTATTATTATTTTATAGGCTTCTGACTTTAATACATGTCTAGTATACCTACCTTAAAATAGACATAAATACGTTTTTCTGGAAATTTAGCATACAATTTTGAAATGCATTAAAGTCTGCCCATAGTGGGGCCTACTTTTCTCTGTTTTATTTCACCAAAGGAAAGCATAGAGCAGTTAAAAATGTTGCGATGATTTTAATGCAAAGAGCTACATGTGTCAAAACTATAGTGAAATTTCGAAAGAAATTTAATTTTTGAAGCCATCTAGCTCACTACATTGCACATATCCCACAATTTTTATTCCTCAATGTGTGCAAAAGAAATTATTTGTATTTAAAAGACTTTTTAACAGTGCGCCAAAGTAGCAAAAATACAGTTTTCAGAAAAGCAGATTCACAGTTTAAAAGAAAACGAAAGAAAAATGTGCCAAGCATTTGTGAAAAGGGATCTTAGAATACGGATACAAAATTTCTTCATTCAATAATGTGAAAGAAGTTATCAAAGTATGCAATCCTGTATGTGGTTTACTGATTTATAACTATACTACACACTATGCTAAAATTTAGTTTACTTAAAAAATGCAATATTGCAATTGAAAAGTAATCTTCAGTAATTTTCACCAATTGAAATGTAAACGATGCCTTTGTACAGCTCTGTATAATATGTGTTCAGCGTTTATACACATCATATATTAAACTAAACTTCAGTTTCATAAATAAAAAGGCTTTACTCAACTAACACACAACCAGTAATTACCATCGAAAAACAGCAATGTACCCAGTTTTTTACATTATCTGTATATGGATTTATTGATATTCTACTAACAACTCTTAGTATACCAAATAAATTTCAGCTCGAACGCAAACACAATTAAAAATTCTCTTTCTCCAGTTCACGACCATAAAGAATAATGCTTATGTATTGTTTTGTGACGTTTTGTATACCATTTATAGAATATATATGTACCATAAAACATGAAAAAAACTAGGTAGAAATACATACAACATTTGAAAACACGCTTATAGCAATTATCGCTCAGGAAAAGTAATGTAACTAAATTCTCTTATGCATCCTTGTAAATGAACGGTGTGTGCTATGTACATCGTACAATCCTCCTGTAGTGTACCCTAGTATTGTATATACTAAATTTCTTTAAGTGTGAGTTTGTGTTAACATCTTTAAAGTTAACTGCAAGCGATTTGTCCACGTAGTGCATTATGCGTCGGGATTATTTTGTGTAACACTAAAACGCTCTTTTGTGTAAAACAACTACTATATGTAATAGAAAAATTCTTCTCACTTCATATTCTGCAGAAAGCATGTCTTAATGCACTTTAGAAATGCACATTAATTTTATTATGTTTGTAACATTGTTAGAATATACTGTGAATTATTTTTCTACTTAGACAATAATGTAATACAATTTCTTTAAATGTTCTGTGAAAAAGCTTTTTTTACCCTATAAACAAATTATAAATACTAAACACTTCATTTTCAATAGTGGACATTTTATAGTAAAACTTTATCAGTTTTCATCAATAACATTTATCAATTACTCGAAAATCTGAGTATATTTATAAGAGTTAGAGCTCGGGCATAGAGCAGACAGGCATCCAAACATTTTTCAAATATGTTGGAAAGTGTTAAAAATCTGTTTGAATCTGTGTTAAAGCACGCATGTCGATTTCGCTCTTTCTAATTAGAATATTTTCATGACGTTAGTTTTGTTCTATTTATAATTATATAAATTTATAAAAAATATAAAAAAATGCAAATGGAGGCTTGTGAAAGTTTAAAATCCTTAACTCTCTAAAATTTAATTGATTGTTATGTGCCTTGTTTTTATATATATATATATATATATATATATATATATATATATATATATACAGCGCGTGTAAAAACTATAAAGACAGCAAAAAATATTATTCTTTTTATAAATTTCAAAACAACTGAAACTTTTTTCCTTATATTATGTATCATCAAGCTGAAATAGTAGTAAGAAAATCAACAAAATTTGACCGTGTGTATTTTATTATAAAAATAAAGTTATTGTACAAAAAAAAAAACACTATTTTTGCCTGTGTAAAAACTATAAGAACAGTAAAATAAATTCAATATAGTAACCGAAGAAACAAATATTTAGTGCATTATGCACACGCCTATGAGTTTAATGATTGCAAATATTTCATCACTCTTCTAAATCATTAATTTTTGACACAGTTCTGGATTGTTTTTGTACAATTCTTCTTCAGTTAAAATTCTGAGTTCTGATGCTGAAAAAAATATCTTCCATTTATACAGGGTGATTCATAAAAGATGGGCAGAACTTTAAGGAGATTTAGTACACTTAAAGACAAATAATATTAAATAGGAGACTAAGGGTCCCAGACGTATTCCCAAGGAGATAGGGGGCATTAAAGTTTAGGGTCCGAAATTTCAAATGATTATAAAAAATGGAAAAATTGGTCGATTCGTTTTCGGTTTTTGCAAAAAAATTTCTTTATGCCAGTATTTTCTTGAAATAAAATTTTAAAGTTCAATTTCAAAAAATGCCGATAGGGGGCGCTTTAGACTTTGGAGTAACAAACAACTATTTTTTAACGTTATTTTTTGTATTTCTTTAAATGATTTCGAAAGCTTAGACTTAAACTTAAATTTTGATCTAAAAATCTGAGTCCTAACGAGTAGTTAAGTAGCGTAAACTGAAATTTGAAATTTGAAACCCTTCTCCCCCCAGAACAAAAATCAGTTATTCCCGATCTTTGTGTCGTAGATTAGGCTCTAACTACTGCCGCGTTTTGCTAAAATTATTCTTTATGTCAGTATTTTCTTGAAAATAAATTTTAAAGAAAAGTTTCAAAAAATTCCGATAGAGGGCGCTTTAGACTTTGGAGTAACGAACAACTATTTTATACCGTTATTTTTTGTGTCTCATTAAATGCTTTCTAAAGCTTAGACTTAAATTTTCAGCCCAAAATCTGAATCGTTAGACGTGGTTAAGTTTCTGGGGAGAGGGGTTTGAAATTTCTTCTCCTGAGCACAGTTCAGTTTACCATGTCCACACATTGTGTGCTGTGATACGAGGTAAAAAGACACAAATTAGGGTTATGTTACCAAAGCATATTTATTAACATGTAATTACAATAAATGTTCAAAATTGTGACCACCAGAGGTTATGCACGCAGAACAACGGCGAAGAATGGAACGGCGAACATTCGCGAAAACATCAGGCTTTTCGAGCACTTCCCCTACAGCGGCGGAAAGTCTGGCGACCAGTTCCTCGGGGGATTCAATGGGTGTCTCATACATAAGAGCCTTCAATTGTCCCCAAAAAAAGAAATCGAGGGGTGAAAGATCTGGCGAGCGAGCAGGCCAAGCAACAGGACTACCTCGACCAATCCATCTGTTCGGAAATGTGATGTCCAGATAGTTGCGGACGTCTCGTACGTAATGGGCTGGCGCTCCATCGTGCTGGAACCACATGACCCGCCGGATGCGTGGAGGAACAACGTTTAACAGGTCTGGCAGCACATGTTGCAGAAATGTGAGGTATGTTTTACCGTTGAGGCGTTCAGGAAGAAGGTACGGTCCGATTAGGTGGTCTCCGAGGATTCCTGCCCAAACATTGATGGAAAAGCGTCTCTGATGAGCATGTGGATACGTAGCATGTGGATTGACATCCGCCCATACATGTGCATTGTATGTGTTAAATGTACCTTCACGTGTGAAGGTACATTCATCGGTGAAAAGCACAGTTCGTCCAAAATGTGGATTTAGCGCGTTCTGCTGCAGAAACCAGCGGGCGAATTCAATACGATTTGGATAATCCCCTGGAGACAGTTTCTGGACTCGTTGCTCATGAAACGGGAGCAAATGTTCATCCTTCAGTACCCTCCAAGTCATGGACTGTGAGGTATCTACCTGCCTAGCCACTGTTCGTGTACTTGTACTTGGCTGCGCCGCTACTACATCCAGAATGGCTTCTGCAACAACTACTGATTCGTCCTTTTTTGCACGACCTGCATTCGACCGGGAAGCGAGAAATGATCCCGTCTCACACAACTGTCTGTGCAAGCGCTCGAAAGTTTTGCGGTTAGGCAACCGCCTGTTGGGAAATCGCTTTCCGTACATTCGTTGTGCCTCTGCACCATTTCCATCTGCCGCTCCGTAAATAAAATGCATCTCAGCCTTTTCCTTATTCGTGAAGGGCACCATCTTCCGATTCATTACTACAGCGACTTACACTTGACTCACCGTTTAGTGGTTTTTATGCCTGAATCGTGTCGAAATTTTGCATACGTGTTCTTCTTCGTCCCCATTTGACATTTGCATACTTTCTGTCTCCTTCTTCACCCGGTGACTAGCGTCAGGAATGGAGCTTTAACGTTTGCATGAGCGACGTTTCCAACTGTGCCAGTGCCTTTATGAGTGAATTCCGACTATGCAGTCCTTGACGAAAGTTGTATTTTTGCCTCGTATCACAGCACAGAATCGTTGGGCATGGTTAAGTAGTGCAAACTGAACTATGTTCAGAAGTTGAAATTTGAACCCCCTCCCCTCGCTACTGAACCACGCTCAGCGATTCAGATTTTGAGCTGAAAATTTAAGTTTAAGTCTAAGCTTTAGAAAGCATTTAATGAGACACAAAAAATAACGGTATAAAATAGTTGTTCGTTACTCCAAAGTCTAAAGCGCCCTCTATCGGAATTTTTTGAAACTTTTCTTTAAAATGTATTTTCAAGAAAATACTGACATAAAGAATAATTTTAGCAAAACGCGGCAGTAGTTAGAGCCTAATCTACGACATAAAGATCGGGAATAACTGATTTTTGTTCTGGGGGGAGAAGGGTTTCAAATTTCAAATTTCAGTTTACGCTACTTAACTACTCGTTAGGACTCAGATTTTTAGATCAAAATTTAAGTTTAAGTCTAAGCTTTCGAAATCATTTAAAGAAATACAAAAAATAACGTTAAAAAATAGTTGTTTGTTACTCCAAAGTCTAAAGCGCCCCCTATCGGCATTTTTTGAAATTGAACTTTAAAATTTTATTTCAAGAAAATACTGGCATAAAGAAAATTTTTTGCAAAAACCGCAAACGAATCGACCAATTTTCCATTTTTTATAATCATTTGAAATTTCGGACCCTAAACTTTAATGCCCCCTATCTCCTTGGGAATACGTCTGGGACCCTTAGTCTCCTATTTAATATTATTTGTCTTTAAGTGTACTATAACCCCTTAAAGTTCTGCCCATCTTTTATGAATCACCCTGTATAAACTTGTCTTCTAGATCTCCCATAAGTTGTCGATAGGATTAAAATCATGATTTCTGAGTGGTCATTGCACAAGTTCGATATTTTTCTCATAGAACTAAATTTTAATCTCACGACTTGTATGGATAGTCATTATCTCCCTGTTATATGCGTTTTTTCCTGTTAGAAGTGTTGCAACTAAAGAAAGATGGTCAAAAAGAGCTTGTATATGTGACTTTGAATTAAATTTTTCTGAAAGAATATATAAGTGACACCATGTCCTTGAGCGAAAAGCATTTCTATGTTGCAATGAATCCGCCACCTAACTGATGTTCAATAAAATATCTTTTCTTATCTTAAATCAATTTAATTAATGATAAATAAATATCTTTGAAAATATAATCATTCTTGCAAGTGTAATGCTTTTATGTTTTAAACATAAAAGCATGATACTTGCAGGCATGATTATTCAAATGATTTGTATTGGAACATTTTTTCTATTTTCTAATAAATTAATTAAATCGTGAGTTATAAGTGATCATTGTCTCAGTTAATTTGGTCCAAAAAAGGATTGACAGATTTTTTTCTGATTTTTAATGAGAAAAACAGTTCGATTACATGGTTTCTTACTAAAAAGGTCAGCCAACTTTTTACGATTGTAAACAAAAATGAATTTAAAATGTGTCAAATAGTTGATAGTTTGGATAACAGTCTTAATTGAAATCGACAGTATTTTGTCAGTATAATCGATCTCAGATAGTTTTATTTTCACTTAATTTTATTAGCCTTTCCTGTATCAATAAAAACACGTAGCAAGCAGTGTATCGTAATATTTCAGCAATTTTAAATCTGTTTTTAATAACTGGTTTTAATTTCTATTTATCCCTGCAAGCATTTTGGACAATTAGAAATTAAAGACTGACTATTGTGTTTAGATCAAGAACATAAAGCAGTCAAAGAATGAATTAGATCTTAATGGCTTTCATGCATATTAAAATGACATATAAAATATGAATTAAATCATCTTCCTCTTAAAATTTCTTCTACTTTATTGTTATAAAATATGCATATTGTAATAATTTAACTTTCACCAAAAGTAAACACATAATCATATGTATGTCACTATCAATAACAAATGAAATTTTATTAATAAATGCAAATACATCTCTTAACTCTTTCGTGCATAAATTACTTTTCATTATTATTTATTATTATTCATTATTTTTTTGTGGTAAATGAGAACCCATTATAAATATTTTATTATTGTGCTGCATGTTAGCTATTATCTGTTCACAAGTCAAATGTGCTTAAATTTAATTTATTTTTTTTCTTTAAAAGGCAATATCTATTTGTACTCATATGAGGCCCGTGTGAATAAATGGGTGACATTATACAGGGTTCGTATTCATAAAGGGATTCGGGGGAATTTGTGTTTTTTAGTACCAGAAATTTTGCAAAGTACTGGTTGCTATATCTAAAGATAAAATTTATTTTCATTAAATAAAGCAAATATTACTTTACGAGAATTCTGATAAAAGGTGCATGAAAATCCTTGAAGCGTATGAACTCTGTTATAGCAGAACTTCCTCGAAAGTGCCATTTAGAAAACAGGCGATATTTTCGCTAGAAACAACACAGAAAAACATTTAAAATCTTAAAATATATAATACAGATAAACCAAGTATCGTTGCACCGCGCAGGCTTGTTTATCATAAAAACACCTCTTACGTCATGCTTTAACTTTTGTTTTTCTAAGTACATATTTCACTGATAATTGTGCGTTGTGTTTATATATATGACAGAAAACATAGTACTTTTTTCATCCTCTTCTTCTTCGTGTTATGCGAATGAAATTTTTTTATAAAAACTGGTGTGCAAAAGTTAAGTAACAAGGTTAATAACTTGAAAACTAATTATTTAAAATTAGTTATATTTTCGCAGATCATGCAGCATAATAAAAAGCACTACCTACAAATGTATAAAAAAATACCCAGTAAAAAATTAAATAATAAAGGGTAACGCAAAAGTAAGATCTTAAGGAATGTCACAAACTATTTCCCGGGTAAAACACACCCAATGGCGTCGATTCATGATAAGAATAACTATTATCATAATAGATCATCTATCATAAATATCATTTGCTCTCGCATAGGAAGAAGACACGCTCGGAAATCTCTCAAGAAGTGTCGGTTAGGAAATATATACGTTTCCCTAGCATTTCCAACACATGTTTAAACCTGGAATGAAAGAATCACTCTTATCCCTTATTTCCGACAATGGAAAAGGGAGTCAATATGATTCATTTTTCCATTTCAAATTTAAAGAGATTTAAGTCGGGTTCCCACAATGAACATTCCATACGATGCCGTTTTTTGTGCTTGCAAACAAGTCGCCACAGATCAATGGCAGTACATCAGCTGTTTACAGGCAACTAAATGAAGAGGAGCTGTAAGCAAAAAAAGATATTTGTCTTGCATTCCATTGAAGACTTTTCACAGAAGAATCACTTAAACTGGACTCGAGATCACCTTAACCGGACACAAAAACAATGAAGCACCATGCTCGTTATTAATGAATCCCGGTTTAGCATATACAGACAGATCACCCACAATTACAGATGTGAGGTATCCAATATACAGGGCTTCCTCAGGTGATTATTTTAAAATTCTAACTGGCATCACTTCTTCAAAACAGAAATCTCTAAAAGATATTTCGGAAACATATGCAAGAGAAATATGTTTGTAAATTTATATTGAAAAAACATTGGTGTTATACAGAATATAAAAATATTTGTCTTTCGCAGCCCTGAATATAAGTCGAGAAATATTAGTGAATTGCAAGCATACAGAAGTGGTGGTTTGGATAATATTGCTGACAGCGCTGATTTTACATCTCCTTTCGTAATAGTATGGCTTCAGTGTGAGATATGACAACAAAGTAGAAATGGTACTGGGTTTGCTCATTTCTTCCAACCATGAGTCCGGATTCTGTTTATAATGGATGATTACTACCGAGTTCACCGGCATAACAATATTAGCCAATATTTAGAATCTGAAACGCACCTTTGTCTGGAATGGTTAAAATAATCACCCGCCTTGAATTCGGTTGAATATGTATGTGACATGCTAAAGAGGCATTTATATTCATTCCCTGACCCTCTTTCTAATCTTTCATGTTAAGTATGAGTTTTTCACAAAAAGGTTACATATGATCTTATTCATGGCATGAATAAACGCTGTCGGCCGTGTGTTTCTAGCAGACATTACCACATTCCGTATTCACAAAGCTTAACCATTGAACTTTTCGTCGTCAAAAATTTTATTTTTGCGTTAACCTGAATTATTTAATTGAGAGCAAAATTTTAAAACTCGCCTTATCCAGGAAAGAAAATTTTGAAAGGCAAAGTTTTGTTCTCAAATTCCTACTACACAGGGTGAGGTTTGAAAGTAAACCAAGATTTTACAACACCATAAATACTCGATAAAACTAGTTTTCTTGCAAATTGTAGTGCTTGTCAGGTGGAAGTTTACTTACAGAATAGATGCATGCAGGGCTTGATTAATGTACGGGCCTCCGGGGCCTCGGCACTGGGCTCACCAATTTCAGGGGCCCACAAAATATGTGGCTATTTTTTTCCTTAATCAAATGCTTTTCAATTAATATTGTTTGACAAAATATGAAACGTGAAATTTAAATATTCTGAATGACTCAATGCAATTTAGTATTTTGAAAAATTGATAAGTACTGTGAAACCTCGATTATATGTTCTTGGAATTTGCGTTTTCTCGGATGTAAGGTTTCACACAATTAAAGTTTTTCCACTGTTTGAATTTTATATTTTGGTCCCTGACGCAAAAACAAAGTTTTACTGCAATAAAAAAACCTCCATATTTAATTTTTCCGTAAAAGTCCTTTTCAATTTGAGAGTACCTAAAATTTTCAAAACTTGCCGTATCCAGAAAATCAAATTTGGGGAAAATGCCAAAAACTTCATACTGTGTGTATTGGTTTCAATACAAATGAAGATTTTACAATGTCAGAATTATAGTTTTAAAATGATTACTAGACTGTTAGGGAAAACACAATTTTTATGATTTTGGATAAGGCGAGTTTGAAAAAGACATCCTCATTTATTCTGCAACATCAACATTCTGATCATAGATGTTTGTGAAATATAAAAATGCTTATTTGAGAACGAGGATAATAATTCATTTTCTTGATTATTCTTGTAAGGGTGTTTTATTTATTTTTAATTTTTTATTTATTTATTTATTTATTTATTGTAAACTTGAAACTTTTACCCAAACAACTTTGTAAACTCATCAAATAAACCTACTTTTTTCCTGAAAGCGTCGCCAGGAATGGGAAGATAGGGGGCCCAACTTCAGCTTGATCGAGCTCTGCATGCATGAAGAAAACTCGGTATTTTTATGCATTAGACGAGATTTTAAACTCACGTCCTCAATTATTTATTGATCCTTTTCTTTGTGCTTTTATAAACTAGTATCCTTTTGTGTGTGTATGTGTTATACTCCATCATCTGTAAACGCATTACAAATTTCAAAGAAATAATTTTCAAGTTATCTTTTTCACTTCCTTGGTTAACTTTTGGCAAGAGTGTAAATCTAGTGCAGTGAAGTGAAATGCTCTAAATCAGAAAATAAAAAATAAAAAATACATCATTTACCGGTATATTTTATTTCTGATTATTTATACAAAAATTTCCTTACAAGTACCAAATGAGACATAAGTAGGGAAGGTTTAACAGATGTTACTAAAAAGTACAATGTGCTATAAATACAGGGTGGTCATAAAAAAAACTTTGCCGGTATATGGAGCTCTGACGGCCAGTCCGTTCTACCGATCGAGGTGAAATTTCACATATAGCTATTTATAGGTATGAGCTCGAGATTCTCTGAACGGCAACAAAATCGCGCTCACGGTTGCGGTTATAGTTACAGAAACTCGAAATTTTCCAATGGCAACACCCATTTTTTTCATCGCAAAATGATCAGCGCATGCGAAAACCCTAAAGAGCGTTGGAACCGTACGTGTATAACCAGAAACGGGCATGTTATGCACGCACAAAAAACTGTTCTGCGAACCCCCCCCCCCTATAAAAACAACGATTGGCACGCAAGGAGTAAGTTCGCATATGACACAGAGTCTTTTTATCCGTTTTCTACGCTGACTATCTGGCAAACGACGTTCCGTGATTAGTATGTCTCTGTCATATTAAAATTTTCTGCGTGCGCCTTGGTCGTGTTTTTTGGGGCCGTTCATAGAGCTGATTTTGTGCAAGCATAACGCGTCCGTTTATTGCAATAACCATACCATTCCAGCGCTCTTTAGGGTTTTCGCATGCGCTGATCATTTTGCGATGAAAAAAAATGGGTGTTGCGATTGGAAATTTTCGAGTTTCTGTAACTATAACCGTAACCGTGAGCGCCATTTTGTTGTCGTTTAGAGAATCTCGAGCTCATACCTCTGAATAGCTATACCTGAAATTTCACCTCGATCGGCTGAACGGACTGGCCGCTAGAGCTCCATATATCGGCAAAGTTTTTTTATGACCACCCTGTATTTTATTAACGTTATCAACATAAATAATTTAATTAATAGATAACAAATTGCACCAATCCATTAAGTTTAATTTCTAAAAGGTGTACAGTAAAATTTTAAAAACAGTAAAAATTTGTTTTTTCGATTGTTTACATGTTTCAACTCTACCTGAGTCATTTTCAAAACAAATAAATAGAAATGTTCTAAAATTGTGTGATCTGTGAAACGTTATCATTCAATGTAGTAATTATTTGATCCGTCTGCTCTTGTGGTAAACCGCACACCTTCGGAAGTAATTTTTTGAAATTTTTGAAATTTTCTCTCGTTATCCATTTTTTTATAATGAAATTTACTTTAAAACGTTAAAAA
Organism: Maratus speculifer; assembly: GCA_964019185.1. Lineage (NCBI taxonomy): Eukaryota > Metazoa > Arthropoda > Arachnida > Araneae > Salticidae > Maratus > Maratus speculifer. The sequence goes on from OZ025293.1 coordinate 290,692,384, forward strand.
ATATATATAAATTTTAGCAATTACCCGGAAATATTTTTTTAAAGAAAAATAGTCAAAATTATGTTAAAAATTCAAAATCCAACAAAACATGATAACTCAAAATTAAAACAATGTATTGGCATTTTGTAAACTGCATAATAAACAGAATAACTTTCTCTAGGCCTTAAATTACACATATTATAATCGCAACTCTATTTCACATGATATGGCAGTTAAAGTATTAATGCAGTGAAAAATTCGTAAAATTTGTCTCAAGTTTGTCATTCATACCAGAATAAATATAAAACTATTTAATATATTATCATGAGTGCAGTCTGTTCCCTCTAAAGACATTTGTAAAAGAAGAACAGAAAAATTTGAGGCATTTCATGCATAATTTTTTGTTTTAGGCTGTTTTGCATACAGAAAAAAATCTGAAAAACTTCATTTTGAGAAAAAGCTAAAAATAACTTTAAAACACAATCCAAAAGCTGTAATAGATGTAATTTTAAACTTCTGTAACTCGGGTTCAACTTTAGATACAGACAAAATTTAAGCAGATTTTGATAGCTAAAAGGTTCCATTTTAATATTATTGCAAAAATGAAAAATGGATATTTTGATCGAAAATTACGTTTTAAAAATATTCGGATACCTTATTACCACTTATTAGAACAGACGGATCAACTAATTACTATATTTACATGACTAGCAGGCAATTTAACCCTTAATCTACCGGTGGTACTTATACGTACCATTAAAATTACTTATAGTACAATTCTTTTAATACGCCAATTCATTTCAATACTGTTTAGAATGAATTACAGATACGTTACTATTATTTTGTTCCAAAAGTATTATTGGTTACACAAAACAAAAATATTTTTCAAATTTGTTTAGCTTTTGTATTTTTTCAGCTTTCTTGGAGCTGAGGGAGAGGGATGGGGATTTTTCAATTCGGAAATATTTCTATATTTATATTATGAGAACATCATATTTGTACATTTTATAATTCTATAAAGTCCTAAGAAAACAATTTAAAATAAAAGATTTGAGTGGCTTTATAAGTATTGCACAAAATCCCTGTAATTTCAAATTTAATTAAACCTTCAAAAATTTATTAAATGATTATGTAAATCGTTTAATTTAGTTTAAACAATTTACGTAAAATAAAATGTAGAATTTTCATGAATTCGTAATTCGATAGATAAAAGGTTAAAATGGTCCAAGACACAAAAATCTTCAAATTTTCTAAAAAACTTTTATTGCATTAAAAATTCTCTGATTTCTTAATGCTTAAAATAGAGTTTAAATCATGTTTCTGTCTTAATTAAAAAAGAATATATAAATTCTTTCGTTTTGGATTGTTTTAAAAATCTAGCTTTCAAACAATGGTTATCATGAAAATGACTTCTTGTGAAAATGCGTTTTTCTTCATGATGTGTTTTTTTTTTCACAATTTCTTGTATTTAAACAAATATAAGTCAAATGCCTTTAAAGATAAATGCTTCAAACCTGGAACGTGTACTTTTCAATTATATTACTTTAGTTTTGATTCAGCAAATTTAAAAAAAAAATGTTTACTTTTGAGAATTTGATTTTTTTTCTCATTTTTTCTTTAAATAGTTTTAAGTTTTGAAAAAAATAATATTTTAAAAAATGCTGAATTAAAATTAAAATTTATGTATTTAAATAAAAAAATGAAATTCTAAATAATATTTCGATGTATAACGATTTTAAATTTCTCCATTTATTAACAATTTTTTATTTTTTTAATTAAAAAAAATTATAACACATTTTATCATGCAATTTCGTTTACGAATGAAACAATTAATCATCACAAAAGAAATATTCAAAATTTTAATTCAATAAATAAAAATTATTTTAAAATGTATCCTGGACTCCCTTAAGTTTAAAAAAATAATGATAGGTAGCTTATATTAAATATAATAGAAAAACTACAACCCTATCAAAATTATATCAAGAAGAAACCATCCAAATAAATTTCAATGAAAGTGAGATAATTTCTCTGTAGTCTATATTATCTATCCATTGTAAGAGAAACCACAGAGATAATAACAAGCAAAATTTCAATATGAACGATGCATCATTTAACTTACCAAAATTATGGCTCAAGTTATTTAATGTTTACGAAAATAAGCATCCAAGTTAAATAAAAATTAATAATGTGCATAATATGAAAGAATACGTGAAAAATTAAATGGTTTCATAGATAGTGCAATTTTAGAATATTTTTATTTATTTGTTTTGAAAATGAGTCGGGTGGAGTCGAAACATGTAAACACTCGAATAAACCTATTTTTACTGTTAATTTACACATTTCATATATTATACTTAATATTATTCTAAAATGCTTGAGTATATACATCATGATTATTCTTGATGCTAAAATGATGTGTAACTAAGGGTTAAAAAATTCATTTTAAAATTAGGCTGAATTTTTCTCTTTTTATTAAGGAAAGAGAGAGAATGTTTGACCCATTTTGTACTAAGATGCTCGTAACTTTTAAATATAATAGCAATTCAGTCTCCCTCATTAAACTAGCTTATTATATATTCCAGCTTTTTAAAAGGCAAAATTGTAAAAAAGTAATAAGAGATTTTTTTAAATAACTCTCTAAACCATAACTCTTCCTATTATGGAGTTAATTAAATGCATTTGCGGCAGAAATTTTATTTAATGAAATGTAACATGCTTCTGTACAGTATTTATTCAATTTCTTTATTCAAATCTGGTACGAATAATCTTTATTTCACATGGCCACTACTACCGTTACTGATCATCAATTTGTTAGTATCACACATTCATATTTTGATAAAACAAGGAAAATTTCCATAACTTGAGAAGTCAAATGTCATTTTTAAAAGTATTTTTTCTGAACCACTGTTGGTGAATGTATGTGTTAGCTCCAGAAAACCCTCACAAGTAATATATTTAGCATAAGCTGTGATACATTTATATTATGCGAACAAAATGCATATTTAAAATTTCTGTAGTTTCGTTCTGAATAATTTGTTTCAAAATGGAAGTTTTTTGCTTCTATTTATACTAAGCATCATTTATAATTGATATTTTTGCGAAAATATCAATAGTTTGAATCGAAATAATGTATTAAACTTCATATTTTAAAAATATACAGATTATGCTATTAATTCCTGAAATAACTTAATAATTACTTTGGTATATTTTAATGCAAGTAATTAAATGTATTCAACTACACTCAGGAAAATGATAGATTTGATTGAAGTCAAAGATGCCGTACATATTATTCTGAATAAGGTACAAAAATACATGACATATGCACTCGCAGTGTTCCTATACTTTTTGGCCTTTTCTACCGGTGTTTTAAAAGAAAAATAACATTCGTAGATTCATTTAGCATCTAAAATATAAATGTACCAGAAATTTCATTTTTCATAATAATGGTAACAAAAGCAGAAAATTTTAGGAATATTGCGAGCCCGGATTTTATTTTTTACATAATTAAATAAAGTACACTTTAAAGAAAAAAAATATCTTTACTTTCTTCATTTTTTAGGATTCTGTACTTCATAAGTAAAAACGGAACCATTATAAGATTACTCCTGTGTCTGTCTGTCACAGCCATTTTATTCCTGAACTATGAATCGTGGAAAACTCAAATTGAAAGAAGTAATTAAGACTATTGACCAACATATTTATAGATAATTAAAGATTCACAAAACATTTAGGAAAATTATAGAGGGACTAATTAAGGTATTTAAAAAAAAGTCTTTTCTTTGTATACCATGTAGGGTAACGTGTGAAAGCTTTCTTAACGCTGAACTAAAAAAAAATACATTTCTTTTCATTTTAGGTATTATATTTTTAGAGATATTGCAGAAAATGTAGAGAAAAACATATCCCCTCCCCCATCTATTTCTGACTGCTGAAAACTAAAATTCTGAAAAAGTTAGAGATAGTAAACTTTAATTTAAATTTTCTTGGAAAAATATAGCGATTAACCTTATGTCACATAGTTTTTAAAAAAAGCGCATTTTTCCGGTACACACAAATTTCGATTTGTGAGCATTCAGCAAAGCTGTTGAGAATTTTTACAGTTACCGATTGTAGCAGAAGTATAAAAACATTGTTGATGATGATTTTCGAAAAAAATCGAGATAGTAACCCTTAAAGACATACACGGTTTGAAAATACATAATGAAAAGGGCGGAGTACTCTATATACCATCAGATTTTAAAACTTTAATAACATCTTTTTATGATATATTCGTGTAATGTAATGTTCAATAGCAGTATAAAAGCAATAAATGTCAAATCGTTAAAAACAGACTTTAATTAAAATTAATCAATTAAGTACTATAGGATTCGCAATTTATTTGCATTGAATGGATCTCTCATGTCTTTAAAATTTAATTAAAAACTTATCTGGGGAAACACAATGCCAAGTTCAAACTTTGAACAAGTGTTTTGTTATAGATACACTGTAAAAAGAAAAGTTTATTACTACGCTGAATTTAGTTTTATGAAATGGCAAATGAAATTTAAATATGCATAAATTGTATTGTCAGTACAGAATTAAGTTCATCAAAAAAAAAAGTATTGGGATAAGATATAAAAAAAAAGAGCAGAATATATTTTACTTTTGCAGAATATATATAATCGATATTATTTAGGTTATTCATTACGATTAAATACGATTTTTAATCGATATTATTTAGCTTTTATAGTTCATCCATTCATACTTTTCCAGTATATACAGCTATAACCAACACTAAGTTGTATGGTTTTTTACAAAGTCTTATTATTCTTTTAGCAAAGATTTTTTGTAATAATACAATTAAGGGGTTTTGTACCATTTAAACTCATCGAAAATCAACAAAAACATTGAAAGTTTGAGTTAGTGTATCTTCATTAATTTTTGATAAATAAAGATGAAATTGGAATTATTGATTAAATAGAATGTGCTTTTTAACATAATACAACTAGAATTTGACTTTTCTTTTGCAGAATTGGTGTATTGGAGAAATTAAAATAGTTCCTTTTTTAACCCCGTAAATCATTGCGCGCATGATATCTTGAGAACGTATGTATGGATTGCTATTAAATTTGATATATATAATAAGCATATGTGTATTTTCAAAATGACTTAACCTTAGTTCAAAATTATTTCATTAACTATGTAAAAAAATAACCAAAATTTTGCTCTTTTTAGTGAATAAAAATAGTCATAACTAAGAATATTGTCAGCGTAAATACTTAAAAGTAGATAATTTCAAAAACACAAATTTCCTCATCATGTACACCTTGTAACAATTCACAGATACGTTGACAAGATATCGTGTGCACAATGCCTTACAAAGATAAAGAAAAGAACTGTATTATTTCATCAATACACAAATTCTGTAATAAACTAATCAAATTCTAATGGTAGCATATTATAAAGCAAAATCTATTTAAACAATGTTGAAATTTTCATGTTTATCCATAAATAAGTTTTGAAGATAGACTAATTTAAACTTTTGATTTTTTCGGTAAATTTCATCGCGTTTCAATGGTACAATATCCTTTATAATTCATATATTTAATGTACGGAACCGTGTAATATTTGCACTTGATAATTTACTACTAGCACAGGAGGTCAGGAATAACAAAAAAAATTACATTTTTATTTTAGGGGAGAAGGGATTCAACATCTATTTTATTTTTATTTTTGTTTTTATTGTCGCTGCAAATGTTGGAAAAGTAAGTTAATAGAAAAGGTATAATATTTTCTTTGGCTTTTGTTTATTAGCAAGAAAGCCCTTTTTATAAGGAAATAAAGTCCATGGGTTAAATTTTCCGTAAGATCAAATACACCCAGTTTCTATTATGTTTATGTGAAGAGTGGGATTCTGACGAGGCAAATAAAATGCATCAATTTGTAATGATACTATAAATAAAATGTTTAATTAGATATTTAAAATAAATAAATATTACATCAAAAATATCCTTTCACTTTAAGAATACTTATCTTCTTTTCTGATATGTTTGTAGCGACTTACGATAAAATTTTTAGTGACTCACTACCTTATAAAGTTTGTAAAACTGCAAAGAGCAATAACTTTGGAGCTTTAGAGAGGCATTAAAAAATTGCACGAATACATCGATGGCTATATGAAACATCACACCATGAAGAATAAAAGGTATGCGTATTCTATAGGCCTCTCGGAACTTCAAGTAATGAACCAGAGTGATCTTAACAGAAATTCAATGCTTTTTCTTGACAAAATCAAGTTACAGTAATACAAATATGAAATCGCTGGTGCATGAGAAGCAGACAGATAGATTTGAATAGCTGTCTCGTCACACCATCAAAGGAAAGAACAGACATCTTGTGCGATTTACGATATAAGAATTGTCGTGCAACATCAAAAGCCTAAGCGCATGAGCTAGGGTGCATTGCACAACAACCTCATTATTGCAATTTCAGTCGACTCTACATCACATGCGTATGTACATGGGCAAATAAATAGCACAAAATTGTCTTTTTAGAGGAACATTTATCTATCTATAACAACAGATGGCCGTATTTGAGTTTCGTGTCTCCGCGGTGACAGTCTGTCTGACGCTTACATTATACAGCAGTGAATCAGGCAGCCTGTTGCCAAAGTGTGACAAGAATCAAATACGACCATCATGAGGAAAAGAACAGGTTCATTAAGAACATACTGTTGTGCTATTCATTTGTCCAAGTGAACGTATAAGTGTAAGAATCCAAAAGGATAGAATTCACTTAAGTCTATATTTCTCAGTACAACCCACAAATCACACGTCACAGCAGGACGCGGGAAGAAAGAAAGATTCTAATTTTCATGTTTCTAAGTTCAGTAGTTTGGACTGTACGTTGATTATCAGACAGCCAGGACAAACTGTTTTATATATGTATAGATTACGATAGTTTGGACTCTACGTTGATTATCAGTCAGTCAGGACAAACTGTTTTATATATGTATAGATTACGATAGATACCTCCAATGCTCTTCAACACCTTTGCGGAATGTAAACAATTTGAATTTCTGTGTAACGGTAAAGTGTGCTTTCCTCAAAAACTATTAGACAAAAAATAATCGCTATAGTTTTTCTGCGAGGTTTGAATTATCATGTACTATCTATAATTTTTTCATAATTTTAATTTCAATTTTTTCAGAAAATGATGGGGTGGAGGAACATATTTGTCAATTGCATTTTCATCGATATTTTTGAGATTATAATACCTAAAAATTAAAAGAATGCATTTTTGAGTTCTGCGTTATGATAACTTTCACACGATGTAAAAAAAAAAAATCTCAAGTAACTTAATTAGCACCCCTAAATTATTCCTAAATATATTTGTGGATGTTTAATAATCTGTAAATATGTGGATCAATAGTCTTAATTACTTCCCCTAATTTCAGCTTTCCACATTCCATAGTTTACAAGAAAAACGGCTGTGACAAGCAGAGAGACATAGAAGAGCCCTCATAATGGTTTTGTCTTTTTTTTAAATCCATAACCCAAGATTGAATTACAAAGATGTAGAGCCTCATTATTTAGTATGATAAGACACCTTGTACAACTCGTACCAGACCTAGGTATCAGACCTAAAACAGAAGGCATAAAACCCGTATTTGTTTGTTAGCAATTTCCTACGCTGTGACGTGGCGAAACAATCTTAGAAAGAAAAAAATAATTATCACAAGATATTTTTATTTTTGATGTTCAAATGTTCAAACTTCTCTCACTTAACTACAATGCACAACTATACCCTTGTTTGATCTTCACACAGAAAATGTTGTAGCATAGAGAGTGACACATTGGCACGAGCATCTGTAATGCGTCGTTGGAATTCTTGCAATGTAGGTGGAGGGGTCACATACAGCTGCTGTTTCAGTTATCTCCATAAAAAAAAGTCCATTGAGCCAGATTATTTGAATGTGGAGGCCACTCTACGAAACCACCATACTGAATTAGTTGTCTCACGATTTCTTCCACCAGATACTTCTTCACTGATGCTGTCTTGTGCGCTGGTTCGCTGTTTCATGATGAAGGCGCGTTTTTCGTTCGAAAAACAATCTTGTCTCTTTTCGTTTAATTTTCATGTCGTCACAGTTTGGGATATCACGAACAAATAAATGCCCGTTTAAAGAGGCCTGTTTTTAGCATTCATGTTCGCTACGTGTCTTTTCGAGCTAAATTGAAGATGCTCTACAACTTTGTAATTACCTTTTTCCCCATATATCTTACCGTCTTCGGGATAGGAACACTAACTCCACTGTTTTGCACAAGGTGGCGCTGTATGTGGTCTTATCTAGTAACCATAGCCACTTTACTATACCTAGGTACTACTTTTATGACTGTAGATACAGCCGTTTGGCCTCTTAAGAGAGTGGGAACGGACTTTAGTGGATCCCCACTTTGTGTTATACATAAACTAACACTATTTTCATTATTTGCTACATTTATACATACATAAGTTATTTCATCGGTCTATAATATTCACATTCCACACAACGAAACTCAAATTACAAAATCGCCAATTTCCTATCATAGCGGTGTACACATGATGTTAAAAATTATTTTCTCCTATATCTCTCCTAAATTTTAAAACATGCTTGAAAAAATAAATAACTTTTGTTTTATAGCTTTTGTGAGTTTTATAATAGTGCTTGCTAAACATTATTATAAAATATAGTACATTCAATGGTGTAATTATTCATCCCTTTTAGAATTACAAAGATACATACAGAGCCTAACAGAAGATGTAATTAAAGATCATTGTAAAAATTTTACAAGGAAAGATCTATCTTTTTTTTAGTTTTTTTTCCATTTCAACTTTCTTCAAAGATGATCTACTTAAAGGAAATGAAAATCTTCTTTTAACCATTTTCTTTTCTGATGAAGCTGTGTATTCAATAAAGTTCGAAGTAATTGATCTTTTTGCTGCATAGCTACGGTAGCAGTCGTAGAGACGCATCAAATGTTTAGCTAAATATATTAGTACATTCAATAAACCTGCAAAATCAAGACACATTTAATAAAGAATATAAAAATATACAAGCAATAAATTCATGGTGTCCAAAAAGAGAAGCAATCTAAAAAGAACTTAATTATAATAAATGTAGGGATGAACAAAATGACATGTCTAAAAGACAGGTCGTAAATTTTGTATACAGTAATGTTAAATATAATAAAAATTTTATCCATTCCATTACTACAATCTGTAAAAGTTCTCAAGCTGGATTCAAAGTCTAAAAATTTTTTTGATGTGCGTTTTTTTTAAACTAAACAGACAGAAGAGAGAAAATTAAATTGTTCTGACGCCAGTTTTACACATCAGTTTAAATATTTTTTTTTCTAGTTATCAAATGCAGAGCCCTCTATTTTATAAAAATAAAACTACACTTGTGTCCAAAATTAAGGTCCCAAACATAAAATCTGTGAAAACTGATGAATTAATCACTGTGTCTCCACGAAATTTGGCTCAGAGGTAAATTACAATGGGAGAAATAATATAGAAACATAGCAATATTGAAAAGATTTTAATTACGAATTAAGAAATTGGGTACTTCAAAAAAAATGTTAAATCATGAATCAGGATAAAATATTTATCTCGGAAAATATCTGTTTAGTATTGAGTGTGACCCCCTTTCTATACAAGCCTTACTACAAGTTTTCACACTGTTTATGAAGATGTCAATAAATATTTGTGGCAACAAAGCCCATTTTTTTTAAAAGCCTGATTTTCACTCTTTGCGAGTCCTGAGATGGGGATTTTGTTGCGTAATGATTCTTCCTAGACCCTTCTAAACGTGTTCAATAGGATTGAGGTCCGTAGACTTCGAGGACCAATTCATACGGCGAATATCCTCTTCTTCAAGAATATTATCAACAATGCGAGCTTTGTGTGGCTTCGTATTATCATCCATAAACATGAAATCCGAACCTACAGCACCTTGAATAGCCTCACACAGGCTACAAAGACTGCATTTCTAACGCTCGGTGTCCTGTTGTGTGTATCTCTTCCACTGCATCCAATAGATCGTCCCGGTTGTTGTGGAGCCGAAGACACCAGTATTGGACACAACAGGAATGAGGGCTTTGTCTTTTCAGTTGTGAGTCGAGATTCACCACGCCGAGTGGCTCTTGTCAAATCTTCATCTGGAGAGAATATGGAGCTCCCTGTCATTCCCCTGCGTAAAAGAAATCGACAGGTTAGTGACAAAGGAATCCTTGTGGGGCGGCAAAATGTTGGGAAGACGTACACCACTGCACATATTCGATGCGGGTATTGGCAATCCGCGTTACTATAAGGATGAAGTCCTTGAAGCCTATCTGATGCTATTCCGGGGTGCTGTAGTCCCGGCTTCATGTTTATGGACGATAATGCGAAGCCATACAGAGTTCACATTGTTGATTGTTTTCTGGAAGAAGAGAGTATTCTCCGTATGGGTTGGCCCTCGAGATTTCCGAACCTTAGTGCTTTTGAACATGTTTGGAATGGTCTAAGACGAGCCATTGCACTGGGTAAACTTCCTCACAGCACCCGTCAGGAGTTTAAAACCGCGCTTTTAAAAGAATAGGATTTGTTGCCACAATTATTTATTGATATCTTCATAAACAGTATGAGAGCTCATTTTAAGGCGTGTATAGCAGTGCGCAGTGGTTATACTTCACAGTAGATATACTTTTCCCGAGATAAATACTTTATATATGATTCATGATTTAACACTTTTTTATATATCCTGTTTCTTAATTCACAATTAAAATCTTTTCCACATTGTTATGTTGCTATATCCTTTCTACCAATGTAATTAACTGTACCAAGTTTTGTGGCAACATTGTCATTAGTTCATCATTTTTCACAGATTTTACGTTTGTGACCTTAATTTTGGATATGAGTGTAGTTTTTTTACATTTACTGCATAAAAAATTTGTGAATTTAATTATAAGCGTTAGTTATTTCATTTTTGCATTTAGTATAACTAAGCAGTTATTGAATTTTGAAATTTCGGTAATTTTTTAGAACACCCTGTATAAGCTAACACATTAGACTGGTCTTTTTCCAATTAAATATGGAATGGAAAAAAAGGGAAAAGAAATGTTTGTGGGTAGATTCTTTACTGATAAGGAAAAGTGTTTGCATTCCAAGCACTCCTATCATGTTAACTATACTGGTGAAATGTACAAGCTTGTTGAAAAAAAGTAACAAGAATCCTAGAGTGGACTTTTGTACTGAATTTGATAAATGCACTTTTACTGTAATAAGGAAGAGTTTGAACTCGAATTGCTAATAATGCGTATTTTTTAGACGTTTTGCAACTTGATTTTAAATAATGTTGTTATAACTAGAATAATTGCTCCTGTCACAGGTCTCGTTGTTTATCACTTAGTTCGCTGGAGGGAGTTTCTACTGAAATTGCCATGTAAAAGGACCACCGAGAAAACTGAACATAATTACTATTCAAAATCATTGTATATGCTGTAAAAGTATGCGTGCAAGCAAATATTCCAGTGCTGCTAACTATTTTATAGGAAATTCTATCAGGTGTTTGGGGTACATTGAAATTTCTCTGTAGACTTACTTGGTGACTTACTCTTAGATTACGTGGTAGCTGCTTACAAGACCGTGGGAGTAGAAACAGGAAGTCGATGCTAATCAGGTGTCTCTAATTCAAATGCACTTCAGCAAATTAGGTATTCTGAACAATATTATTAAATTTTTATTTCTTTTTATAATTTTCATGTATAAAATATGAACTACAAAATTAATATTCGAAAAAATTATAAGTTTTAACCCGTAAATATTTTAACAGACATCAATTTCTTGAGGATTCTAATGTGAAAATATAAATTTTCAACTCATTCTGCCAAATACATTTTTTAAAAAACGGTAAAAACTGAGAAAACAAACGATACAGCAGTTTAAGGAATAATATATTTATTGATAAAATGCTTAATTTCATCAAAATATTTAATAAATGTAACATCGGACTCAATTACCTTATTGTAAATTTGAAATGTTTCATTCGGTGTTTCTCTAACACTGATGTTACTAGCTATTAAAAGTACTTATTAAATTTCTATTAAATTTCTATTAAATCTGCACTTTGCCGTAATGGATTTTACAGTGCGTCTCAATATTATATGCACAGACGATTTTTGAAATAACAGTTCAAAAAATGAAGCCCTAATAACGAAAAATTAATAAACATATGAATCATCACAAATTTATTACAATAAAGAGATGCATTATACGTTTTATAGAATTAAAAAAAAATAAAACTTAAAATAGGTTGTCTCAAAAATGCATGGGCTTTTCGAGTATTTTGCGTTTAAATTCAGATTCATATATTAATACTGGAAGTTTCAGTATTTGTTGATTTTTCAATGTAGAGTCGTGACCTTCAGTGTTTTTTTAATATAGGATATATTATCCAAACAAATTGAATGTTTCTTTTTTTTTTCTCTTTGAAAAATCTGGCAAGTAAAATGTATTGGATGTTCTTTGTAGTTGACTAAATGTTCAATACATTTATTAAAATTTGCATGAACAATATCTGAACAAAAACAGTGTTATTTATGTTTTATGATATCCTTTAGCAAACTTATTCAAATATTTTAATTTTTGTTTAATTTACTTCAATTTTTATTTATACTTATTTAATTAAATAAAATTCGGTATTAAAGAAATAAATAGTTTTAGTTTATTAATTGTTAATATCATGCACAACGCTGCGTTCATACACATATATTCTATAAAGGATTTCAAATGATCATGAATTTTTGAATATACAGTGGAACTGATAAATGAATATTTGAGAATAATGTCTCATATATACAAAATATTAAATACTGAAAATGGGAATCTTTATGTTGAAAATTTCGAAAAATTTTGTTCGCATAATGCAAAAATAACGCTTAAATAAGTTTTATACAGCAGAAATTCACCTGAACGTTGAAATATTTTTTTCTATCTTTATTCTACTATTTATGTAAAATAATTTACGTTTCATCAAACCTTTATATTGCCTGTTAGATGATGGTCAAATGAAAATATTATAAGGTGCTTCTAGAAATCAGATTCCAGATATCAGGTTAAAAAGATAGAATTATTATTTTTCAGTAGAAAAACAATGAAATGCTTTTTCTGTTTCTTTTAAACTTTGATATATGGCTTCTATATAAATGTCCTTAAAAGCGTTTCATTTTGTAAAAATATAACTGAAATAAAGATAAATATTTTTAAACCGTTTTTACTTGTAATCTAAAAGATGCTTCAAAGATTAAAGGAACCGCCCTTTCCAAATTCTTTTTTTTTTTTTGGCATCGTAGGTTATAAAATGAATTATAAACAAAACACCGAGTCATTGTCCCTGTCCTTAATTGTATCAAACAACTCTGGCTTACTTTTGATATCAGAATTGTAACTAAATGGCACAAATACTCCTGGTTTTTTTTATACTAAATATAAATATTTACTACTTTTGTTCATAAATATATCACTTAAATTTAAAAAGAAAACGAAAAAAAAAGGGAAAAATATAGAAACTTTTGTTTAGAATACATATGTTATAATGTATTTATTAAACGAAACCTGTAATCCATGGCAGCAGTTTTTCTATGGTAGGCAAGGATGTATCCAGTGAGTGAGATCAGCAGGATTTGATCCCAATCCAAAATTTCTGTCAAAATGACTGTAAATATGACATTTAAGTCAAGACATTCAAAATTCAAAAATTAAACTTCTACCTTTTTATTGTTTGATTCCAAACTCACATTACGAAAAAAAAAATGATAATTTCTAGAAAATATTTACAATTTATATGAAATTTCCGGAATGGGACTCACTAAAAGCAGAATATCAACGTTGCCAAATAAAACAGCTAAAAAAGAATTTCAACGCTGCCAGGTAAAATACCTAAAATATCCTAACACAAATCTTTCAACTTGTTTAACATGTTTGATAAATAAATTATTTATCAAGGTATAAGAGATTCTTGTCAAGTGACTGCAGGTTTTTCTCCTTTCCCAGCTCGATTCGGAAAATTCGATTCAACAGACTAACTTTGACAGTATTTTCTCAAAAATGTATTGCCTTCATCAAAAAATTTATAATGCTATTCGATTCTGAATAAGATCACCTGTCAATCTCATACATTCCAAAAAAGAAATGAATTCAGACAGCAGCTCCTTTGGATTTAAGAAAATCCTTACTAATATTATAAATCGGAAAGTGAGTTTGTTTGTTTGTTTGTTTGTTCCGCTTTCACGCCGTAACTACTGAACCGATTGCTTTGAAATTTTGCAGACGTAAAGTTAGAAGTCCGGATTAAATAATAGGGTACTTCTTATCCCGGAAAAAATTGATATTCCCGAGGGAAAACAAAAATATAGTTTGCTTGATGGATGGATTGGAGATGGCGCCGTGTGTCGTTTAAAAAAAGATAAAATATTGTAAACGAATATAAACATGTAAATTTAGAAGCTAAATGATACGATAATGAATCCCCAAAAATGAGGAATTCCCGAGGAATGACGTACAATTTGTTTTATCGTCTAAACTGTTTTTTACATCTACTTATATATTGCAAACGAATATGAACATGCAAATTTAGAAGCTAAATGATACGATAATGAATCCTCGAAAATGAGGAATTCCCGAGGGATGACGTACTATTTGTTTTATCGTCTAAAATGTTTTTTTACATCTACTTATCCTGAAATAGCTATAAGTCAACGAATTACTAATTGGTATAAGTATTAGTTACTTTATTTAGTTCTTGAGGTATGCGATAGATGGCGCTGGGTGTTTTTAAAACGTGGTAACGATGTGCAGTAGCTGTATAATAGTTAGGTTAGGTTAGTTTAGTGCTTTTTTTCTAGGTAGATATCTAAAGTAGTTATTGTTTTTTCGATAGGTAATTACGTCGCTTTGTTCGTCGTTTAGATTGTCATAGTTTAGTTTGGGATTTTAGTTTAGTTTAGGTTTATAGTTTACTCATATTTTCACAATGCCTCGCAAACGTAAATCTAATTTGTCGAGCACCTCATCTAATGCTCGGGTAATGAAAATTGCCCGATCTCAAGAAACGTCTCTCCATGCTGAATTAAGAAGGCGCGAACAAGCAGAGCGTCAGGCTGCTTCGAGAGCTGCTTTTGAGCTACCATCTCAGCGCCGGCAAACACTTGAGGAGCAAGCCGCTCGCCAAGCTTCTTTGAGGGCTTCTGAGAATGATATTCGTACTCAAGTCCGTTTATCGCAACAGGCTCAACGTCAGCATGGTCAGCTCTATGTAGCGTGTTCCCGGGTTTCCAGTGCCCAAAATCTGCATGTTTTTGCTTCACAAGGGAAAACATATAATATAGTGTACCATTCAGTTTTGGCTTAACAACTAATCGTATCCAGCGTTACATCGCGCTTCTTACATTTTTCCGTGGAAATGAGAAGTTTTCTTATAGTTGTGCTTTATACCGCAATATAACCGAATTCCACGCGGGCGAAGCCGCGGGCGGAAAGCTAGTCCTTAATAAATGGCAAAAAATATTCTCACAATCTACTTTTTTATTATACAGCTGCAAAAATTATCATGTTTTTAGTCCTGCCTTTTTTTAAATTCTAAACTACATTCATTTTTTAATGAATCCTAACTTGAATGTTGAAACGTGTAAGACTAAGTAATTATTAATGTTGCTATTGTGTATTTTCTGTCTTGCGAACACATCGTAATTTTAAAATATATTTAAAATTAGTCCATAACTATGGATGCAATATTCTTTAAAATAATCCTAATTGTATGTTAAGAAAAATCTGAACTGTTTGTAGAAATTAAGTCAGGCCGGATCGGGCCTGATTTAATTGATTCTTCTACGTGCCGCGCCTGATCTGTGTTTACTGATTTTTGTACGGACTGGGGCGTGAACTGTGAAACTGTAAAGTACCAGGTTGGGCTCGGGTCGTACTTTTAATTTTCACATCGGACCGGGCCAAGATTTTTATAGATTCGTTTGGGCCAAGCCGTGCCTAGGCCGAGAAAACCCGCTCCATGCAGAACTCTATACCCGTTTACTTGAGTTATATTGTCAAACAAGTGTAATATAACGAGGGCATTACGAAATTAAGAAGAATAATATACATAGAAATAGAAAAATAGAAAAATCTGCCTAAAAAATTTGAGGCAGCAGGCCTATCAATAACTGATAGCAGTAACTTCTTCATGCAGGTAAGATTATTCTGGGTTTGCTACTTTATAATCATATTGTATGACAGAAAGATATTTTTCAGTAGGTTTTCTTTAGGTTTCTTGATAAAAGGGCCTCTGTTTTCCAGGTTACGGCAAATTGGTCTTACATACTTATGTAGAGACTAGCATCAGGTATTTCACAGATCTTTTGCTGCAATCTTTACATATGCACCTCGTGGGACTGCGTACTGCATATGAAAACATCCATTTATAGAATATACATTTCTCATACATCATATTTCTTGTTAAATGGGCAAAGATTGCAGGCTATAGTGTAATTGCCGCTGACTTGCTATTAAGTAATTTTAAACCTTTTGTTATATGCCGGCCAGGGCAGTTCAATTTTAACTTCTTCTGTCATAATATAAAAAAAATCTATAAATATATCAATTCTAAACGAAGAAACATGACGTTAAAGCATGGAGATCTAATGCGGAGTAAGTAGACAAGAATTTCAAGAAAGGAAATTACTTTTTTTAATGATCCATCAAATGTTTTTTTAAGTGTCAGCAGAAAAATCTATGACGCCATACAATATATTAATAAACACTGCAGCTGAGATTTGACACTAATATTAGCAAATTGTTCCGCAGAAAACACTTTTCACAAATGAGGAAAGTTACGATTATGAGATTTATGGAATTGAGAATCTTTTTTAATCATTACTTTTTGAAGTAGCATCATTGCTCACTACTGACTGTTGATTTTTTATATCGCGCTTCTGCTACATTGCATTTTTCAAAATGTTGCATTACACAACAAGCTACTAAGAAAAGTACGAACTACATTTGTTTCGCGACTTGCCTGCCCTATATCTGACCATTTTTCACAGCAATATTACTACCCACATTACTACCGTGGAACCTATGGAAAGATAAATCAAAATTCTAATATATTTATGACTGTTAAATTGTAAATTAAATAGTTAATAAATAAATATTTATACTTTACTAAATAAAACACTTCAATCAGAAAATTTACCTTTTCCTGTGAGAGCTGAAATTTCAAAATATTTCGCACCCATTTTTTCTGCATATTTATTTGCAAAAAACTGAGATACTTGTCGATATCCTGCATCAGATTTATTTCCGATTATGAGTAAAATACATTCATCATTCGCATTATTCTTGACACCTATAAAAATTTAAATACATGTTTTCAATACTTTTTCACAAATAAGCTAGTTACAAGCAAAATTAGTAAGAAAAAAATTGAAATAAGTTGGTCTGGTGTAATAACGCCAGGCGGGGTAATAACGCCAAGTGCTAATATTATGCATAATTATGAAATAATCTGGTAAATGACACCCATGTGCTCTGCGCAGAAGGGTTTTGAGTCATATAAATCGCAAAAAACAGCTTCAAGTTAATTTGTTTCATTTTTAGGTCTTATTGTTTTTACAAGCAACTAAAATTAACGCTTGGTCTAAAATTTGCGAGATACGTTTTGTGATGTGAAGACTATTTTTTTTATCCGGAAATACTTTGTTAATTACATAAATTTGTAATACATTTCATGGACTTTCAAAATGTTGTTGAAGATTTTAATTATCTTCTCGAGATAATTTTTAATTTAAAATGTACAGCGCAATAACTATAACGGGGTAATAACGCCAATCCTTGGCATTAATACCCCGGTTGATTCCCTACAGTGGCCGAGCTACATCCTAAATACTGATTCAAATAAACACAGTTAAAACTGTGCAATGTTTCTAATAATTCTATATAAACCTTCCTTTTTAAGCAAAAAGAAGCTCACGGTCTGAAATTCTTTTGCCTTATCCTCCCCCCCCCCCCCCACTCCCCACACCACACCTTTATTTTTCTTACACTTTCACAAAAAATTGAACATTTTCAATAGCTTAGAATGCAATTTATCAATTTCCAAGTTTGTAGAGTTTGTATTTTTAGAATTGGGCAATCTACATGCAATTATTCCATCTTATTTCATAGTTTTGTTTGCATGGCGTTATTACCCATATAGGTGGGTAATAACGCCAAATAGCATTGGTCAAGAAATCACGCCATTACATTTTATGAATACATATCTGTTAAATTATTTTTTTTATATAGATAGTCAATGAGTTGCTGTATCAAATGCAAATCATATATTTGTTTGAAAAATACGAACTAAAACTGAGCCGTGAAAATTGGTAGAAATTTAACGTGGCGTTATTACCCCAGGGCACCTTACAATGTGCGTCTACAATATTCGATGAATGGTTCGATATTTAAACAACATCTCAGGATAGGAACGTGAGTGACATGTCCATTGAGAGACATGTAAATAAACGATTCTTTGTCGAAATCAATATGTATAAGGAAAGTTGTCCACTGGGACCGATCGAACGGTGTCAGTGTGACATATCGTATCTAATACAATAGAACAATACATCAAATTGAGTAAAACGAAAACGGGAATCCATTCAATTGTCTAACGGAGGAGGTATTTTAAGCATTCAATATATATATATATAATGTAATAATAATACAAAAATAATAATAACAGTATAATTTATATAATTTTACTGCTCCACTTGAAGTACTACAGCTTCAAACGAAAAAACTATAATCATCGTTTTTCATACTTGGAATAATATTTGAAGATAGTAAAGCATTCTTTAATTTTCTACAAAATGAATTTTACTGATGGGTAGCAAATAAACAAAGTTTTCTTTCATAAGTGTGTAGTATTTTCTTCAAAAAAAAATTGAAGGGTTATCAATAAATAATTTTGAAATTTTCAATATTTTTTTAGGATTTAGTTCGCAGGTATGTGGTACCTATTGGCAATTCTATTTCTGTAGCCTAATTTATGATAATCTACTCCAGTATGTAACAATTATATTAGAAGATAGAACAACATTTTTAGTTAAGAGTCCATTGCTAGTAAAGGATGTTTTTCAACTGATTTTCGTATGTTTGTGACTTCTTTTCTCAAAATAAAGTTAGATCCCTCAGTTCTCGATTCCAATTTATTGCAAAGTTGGAAACTTCACTATAAATTGAAATTTTCATTAATTTAGAAAACCGAAGCCAGTAGAAACATTTGATTTTAAAAAATTCGTAATTTGATTAAAAACATGTATTTTTCCTTCTCAAATCAAAAACATTTTCATTTTTAAACAGAATTTTTTTAATTAGAAAAAATATATTTCAATTGTTTGCAATAAAAATCAAAGAAAGTTTTGTATGTCAATAAACACAGAAAGTAAATATTGAATCAGAATTTCAACCAAAATTTTTCTTGTTTACACATCAGTTATCTAATAATAACCAGAAAAATGCTGTTCAAATACTTATTCCCCAAATGCAGGTTTTTCCATTTTAGGCATAAAACATGTTTTTCTATAAGTTGATTTGTAAGTAAGGTGCATTTATTTTGCAAGAATATATTCATTAATTACAAAATTACAAGAAAAATATGCCTCGTTCAAATACTTTTTTCCGAGCAGTATTTTCAGAATTCTGCATATTTTTCGTAATATTTATCCATTTCTGCAATACAGGGCCATCCAACGCGGCCAACCATGGCGCCCTTTAAGGATTTTCATGGCGCCCTTTCAAAAAATTCTTATTACTAGGAATTTTTTAAATAAAAAAATCAATTTTTGAAAGATGCTTCTTTAAAATAATTAGTCTTCCACATGATTTCTTACTAAAGGTGGAATTAAATTTTCAGCTCCTTTCTTTAAAAAAATATTTTGATAGGCTTCTTTATTTAATATGTAATGATATATTTATTATGATTTATGTTTTTTTCCAGCAATTATTTTCACGTCGAATTCTGCATAATAGGGTCATTATGGGTCATTGTCCGGTGTTTGTTCATCTTATAAGATATCAGTACATTGTTACTCACTACCATTGTTGCCTCTATGGCGTCCTTTTTATTTAGAAAATCAGAATTTATGCTAGAAATTACGAGTAGTGGTTTGAACATTATTTAATAGACCGGATGATGGCTGCAAAAATCTTCACTTCGTTGAATTTATGTCTGAAATTATAGAATGTGTTTAAACCCGATTCGCATATTGAAATGCAATTGCTCTACCTTATTATGTATTGGTGGATCTACCTACTAATCCGATTTTAATATCTGACTGATAAGTTTATCATTGTGTTTTCCAATTCTTAGTCCTCCATACTTTCATACCTTTAGGTGAAGAAAAACACGATGATAAACTCACTGATTAACTACTAAAAGGCGTTCTGCACATGCTTTTTATCAAGATATGACTTGGCTGACTACAAGCATTTTAATATGCTAATTGAGTTCTGTTTAATCCTGAAATCTCAGCCGTTAGTTTCCACTCGATCTGCGGTTGCCTCCCAGTCTACAATGACAAAATTTTAGCATTATTTCAAGTAAAACAAAATCAGCATTTCTGAAAAAAAGGGGGGCAAACTGGCAACCCTCCTTACAGTTAGGTAATATTGTTCTATATTTACAGACAAGTGAATAATGGCGCCCTTCACTGTTTGACACTAGATGAGATGCGCCCGCAATTACTGAAAGGTTGGACAGCCCTGCTGCAATAGATTTTTTTTTAATAATAGTCAAAATTGATTACAAAATAGAATTCAATCAAATTTATTTTGATCTATAATAAGCACATTCTAAATAGATTTCGTAAGTAATACTACCTATTTCGTAAGTAATTCTCCCCTATGTTAAAATTTCTTTTTAAAAAATGCAGATATAGACCTAACATGATCCCTATAACCCAAAATCATCCCCATTTAAAAACATTATCTAATCGATGTATGTATATATATACATATGTGTGTGTGTGTGTGTAATATCTGAGCGTATTAATGATGAATGCTGTCGATAAAATGTAAAATTCTTCTCTAAATCACACCACTTAGTAAGATAATTCCATCAAGAACACCCGCAGATTTAGAAATCGTGTGGCACCGGGCTGTAAAGCAACAAATAAATATCTTTTCACATGCTTTTTACTTAAATTACACAGAAGAGGGGAATATTTTTAATCATATTTATTCATATTCTACATCACAGATAAACAATTCCACTCACGGCGTAAGACACAGCATTATAAGTAAAAGATGTTATTACCATAGAACTTCACCAGATAAATTCTTCTGACCAGCTGACAAGAGTTTATTAGCACAAGAAAAAACGAAGAAATATCATTCCGAAGAAAATGTAACGAAGATTTATCAAAGTCTGCGTTAGAATACAGGATTTTATGACTAATTTCTTAGTTGCCAATTAATTATTTAGAAAAAGTTATTTTAACCAATACGGAATTTTACCCAGCAAGAAAGAAAAAGAGTTCTCTGAGACCATCGGAAGATTATATGATGCAATCCGGCTTCTAGCGTCCCTTAGAAGGGAATTGTGGGTATCGAATGATGATTTTTTAGAACATAAATACAAAAAATATCATGCAATAGATAAAAGAAGAAGTTTAAGTAATGGTATTTTAAGAAAAGAATTGTTTTGGCAGATTTTTTTTAAGAATAAAATAAAGTAAAGAAAACTTTGATTAAAAGTATAGAATTAAAATAAGTCTGTTAAGATATTATAAAGAGAAAGAGGGGGAATTAAATATTATAAGAATTTGGAAATAATTAATTTAGAATTAAGGCGAAAAAAAATTATTATTACACACACATATATATTTATATATATACATATATATCACTCTTTTCTCGACACATTAACTTCTATAATTCTGCACGAATCTCTTTCAAACCAATGCATAAAATCAAGGGGTAGAAACTCTCCATCAAGTTTGTCAATGGGCAAAATCAGACCAAGGGGATAGAAATAAGTAGTAAGTTTGTGAAAACCGAAAAAAAACCCCATAACTTTTTATACATATTAAATTAGTTTAAAGTTATTATCACTTCTAGATAAAGGACCAAAAATTAACGTATCACAGATTTTTGATAAAATTTAAAATGAGCTCAAGGGCCGAAAATAATAGGGGTTTGGGGAGAAAATAATTCTAAATTTGTCTATTCTCCCGATATCAAATTCACTTAAATTTGTTATAAATCTTCTTAATACTATCTACAACTTTTGTACCGACAAGATTTTGATAGAACCAACTCTCAATGCAAAAGAAAAATAAAAAATAAAAAATCGCATATTCTCTGAAAAAAGACTGCGATTTTTGATTAATTCCATGAATTGAAATATAGTACAGCATTATACAGTTCTGCACTGGCGACTTTTTTTTATCCTATCCGTACCACTTTTTCAAGAAAAATTACATTGTTTTCTACTTTCTTTTTCATTTTTAAGCAAGAATTTTAGGAGAAATATACTACAAAAAATATTTCTGTAAGTAGAAGTACAAATAAAACATAAAAATGATAAAAAAATAAAAATAGTTGCCATTGGCAGCCCTGTATAGATTGAATAGCGTATTTACGGTGACAGAAAAAAGCTTTCATTAAAATTCAAATCTTAATCATAAAATGCTAAGATACTTTTGTTGATCAAACATTTGTAAAATGTAAATTCGGTTAAAAATAAAACACTTTGGATTGATTTAATGGATTCAAAGTTGAGCGCAGCCTACAACACTGCACAACATTATTAGCTTACTATTATTTTAACACAATAAAACTGATTGGTATATTAATCATACAAAAGTTATCTGAGTGAGGAATTCCCGCCGGCTGTCTCCCAGTTAGCTTAAACGGTAAAGCATTGGCCCTGTAAGCCAAGTATCTGTGTTCGATTCCCGGCCTGGGCAATTTTTCGCTCAGTTGGAAATATTCATTTCGTATATTATCTTAGACAGGATATTCAGTCTCAACGGTGTTCAATGGCTAATTTCTTAGCCATTAATGATAGACATGTTATTCAAGACACAAAAATATTTTACACGAGGTAAGAAATTATTTTAAAAGTCATTTTGGTCAATAAAAACATTTCTGAAAAAATTACGAAATTTAAATTTTTATATAATCCCCCGGTCCGATAAGTAATATTTAGGAAAAATTTCCTATAACTAATAAATAAGATTTTAAAAAATCCCTTTCATATAACACTAAAATTGTCTGAGTTATGAAATTTTGAATTACATGACTTATGACAATTTTCTGCATCTGGACACAGATGAGTTGGGCCATGCTTCGAGGGATTGTACATAGTCCTTAAAGTATTCGAAAGATTTATTATGCGCATACATTTCTGCACTGCAGCCGAAGGGAGCCACTTCAAGCAAGTTTTAAGGTAACTTTAATTTTTATTAAATTTTAGATTGGATAATCAATCATTTTAAAATGTGTATCTTTTTTATAAAGAATTGAAACTGTTGCTTTTTATCCTTTCATTTAACAAAAATTCTGTTATTTTTTAACTTATATCTGTTGTACAAGTTGTATATTTTCTTTAATGTATCGAAATAAAAACAGATTTTTAATTTATACTGTAATGTTAATTATATTCTCACCTGTTATTTTCTTTTATAAGTGACGATTACTTATATTTCTTGTAAGTTTGTGAATGGTACCCATTTCGAAGCAAAAAATATGCTTTAAATTTAAACAATTTTTAGTTGGTCATTTTTAACCGTAGAAGAATAGTACTTTTTTGTCGTACTTCTTAGTGTAAAAGACATTTTTATTAAATATAACTTGCAGAGCCGGAGGCAGTATAAAAATTTAAATTCCATGCCTTTTTAAGTGTAATTTCAAACATTTCGTGTTTCAGAATCTCTTTCAAAATAACCCCTTTACCTCATTTAAAACATTTTTGTAATTGGAACTATATGCATATCCCTAACGGTTTAGGAATTAGCCATTGGATAGTCTCGAAAGTGGATGTCCTGTATAAAAGCTTTCTAACAAAGGCGCAGTCAATGTGGGGGTTCGAATGCTCTGGATACAAGTAATTTCGTAGTTTTTGACGCTCTCTTTAATTACTGAAAACTCTGTCTTTAGATAAGGCGAAATATATTACTTTAAAATAGTGTTATCCAGAGCATCGTATACCTGTCACTATTTTCTGAATTTTCAATCGAATGTTGACGAAATTATTACCTATGAATGCATTAAAAGTGACAGTAACCCATTATTCATATTTTTTGTCTTAGTTTGACATTTCTTCTAATAAAAAAATGAAAAGAATGTGTCTACGTTTATATGAAACGAGAAAAAATAATATCATGGGCAAATAAAAAGAATAGACAGCATGTTAGGAGACATTTCTCGAACATGTAAGAAACATCCAATTTATGTAACCAATTGAATGCCTTTTTAATTCGCGCCTTGACTTTTACAACATCTCTTTGTTTGCATTGCAGCCTTGACCATGCATTCTTTACGGTAGTAAAAGTCTGTTTTTTTGTAAGGACAATGCTGAATAGTGAACGTGCGTAATAACTTATTGCATTTTTTTTTATTATTGATATCTTTTTATGATTCACTGGTTTTTATTTCTCTGAAAGATTGGAATTCAAATAAACACATCTGCAAGCTATTCCATAAACTTGAGTTCATATGTATTGATTTTTTAATTAAATATTTTATTAATTTTTTTTTCAAAAGAACAAGCTAAAATTATACATTAGATATCTGTGTATAAAAAAATCCTCCAAAAGTATATAGGGGGCGGCAGGGTAAAACCGGATAGTTATTAATTGAATCGTTTAACCAGAATTTCGAACAGAATTTATGAAAACTTTGTATAAATACTCTACACATATCCTTGTACAATAATATCATTGTAAATATACGGTGTTTTATCCCATTTATTTTTAATTAATGCTCGTCTAGAAAAAGTCAAATCACATTGCCAGAGAGGTAAGATCGCAAAGACGTCTTAATCTTACAGGAAATGAAAGAGCTTTGGCTTTGAAAAAAAAAAATGCTTTGCAAATCTAACTGATAATTGAACTAACGATATTCCAATTGTAAGTCTAATAATTTAATATTTAAAAACAAAGATATATTAACTGCATTATAATTTGTGAACTGACAGAAAAAGCTCAGTTCTCTTTCCAGCTTTATAAAAATCGTAATCACTCTTATCCATATAGTTTTAACGAACGATTTTTCTAACGTTCGCTTATGCATATAGTTTTGATTACCATTCCTTCAAATATTGTTTAAGAGATTTTCTTTTCAAGCATTGCATATCGAAATCCGTTTTTAAGAAAACCATTCTTACCCCAAGAGAATGCGTATCGGAAAGCAAGTCATAAAAATAAACAAGTAAATGTTAACAATTGTTTCATTGTGGAAATTAAATCCTCATTAAAATACTAATCATAACAATATAACAAGTTTCAGTAAATTCAAATACTTTCATGTTAAAGTATTTAAAATCTAGCAAAAATTAAAACAGTAAATTGATACTAACTTTGCGACTCAAAAGCTACGTAAAGATAATATGAAGATACCGCGATAGCAAATTCTTCTTTTAACTTGAGCTACGTATTTGAACCATTATCCGCGAGAGAACAACTGAAATTGAGCTGTCCAGTATCACCTGACTGCACTTACGTGAATTACATATATAGAAATCCGAAGTGCGTATCTGTTTGAAGCCGAGACATCGCCGAGACTGTTGAACTCAGAGGAACGAAAGTTTTTCGGAGTGTGATGAATAGCAAATAAAACCTTTGTGCAAAAATGTTTAAAGATAAAAAAACCAACGATTAGAAATGCACATATAATGCATGAAAAGGTAGCAAACAGCCGTTTCGAATCTACTATCGAGATTCTTCATCAGTATAAGACTCAGCGAGTTAGAAAAAGCAAAGTTGAGCAAAGAGACAGAGAAACGCAGGCTTATATACCCATTATGGGAACGATCCCGCCAAAAGAAAAGCAACCAATGAGTAAAAAGCAGCATGAGCAACTGGGTGGACAAGTAGAGACATCCACCGGAGAACGGACAAAGAAGCAAAAAAATGCATTAAATTAAAGACTTTGATAAAATTTGTATTATACCATTTCCGGGCACGACAAGGTCTTTTTTGCTAGGTCACATATTTGATAAATTTTTATTAGTGGATAATTTTTTGGGTCATTATGGGCCAAGCCAATTTTCTAGAAAACGATTCAAATGATTTTTTTTTAAATTTTGTATTAGTTTTAAAGATCGAGAAAACCATTGGATTACATCGCATGATCCACAAAATTCGATTAGTGGGTCATTTTGGGTCCGGCTCTTGCTAATCATATCTAAAAAATTATTCAGAACGATTTTGAAAAGAATTTGTATTATGATGTTTTTGTTCAAGAAATGATCACTGGACTAGATCATATATCCATTACATTTTAAGGGTCAATTATTTTATGAGAAATTAATGGGCCAATTTAGGGTCACTCTGGGTCAAGTTAATTTTATTTAAAAAACGGTTCTAACTAAATTCTGTATTTTTTCGTTTTTGGGCTCAAGAAGACCAGTGGGCTACGTTGCATGTTCATGAACATTCTATCAGTAGGTCTTTTTGGGTCACAATGAGTCAGAGTCAAGATAATTGTATCTAAAAAAGGTCTAAAACGATTTTGACAAAATTTTGCATGTTGTTTCATGACATAAGATATTATACCGAAAAGGTCATTGGGCTGAGTTACATGTTCGTGGAATTTCAATTAATGGGTCTTTTTTTGAGGGGGGGGGGGGGGGATCCGGTTAAAGCTAATTGTATTTAAAAAAGGCTCAAACGATATTGAGAAAATTTTATGTCACATCATTTTCTGGTAGGAAGATCACTGGGCTGATCACATGTTCATGAAATTTTGATTTGTCGTTCAGATTTGTTCACTTCGGATCAAACAATTTTTTTCTATGACGGATCTAATGAATTTGATTAATTTTTTTATTCTATCGTATTTGAACTCCGGAAGACTATTGGTTAATGTGGCATATTCCAGAAATTTCGATTAGTGGGTCTCTTTGGGTCACTATGCGTCCGGGTCAAGATAATTATACTTAAATATTGGTTCTAATGATTTTGAATAAATTCTATATTATGTCGTTTTCGGGCTCAAGAAGAACATTGGGTTAGATCGCATGTTAAAAAATATTCGATTGGTGGGTCATTTTGCGTCACAATGAGACTGGGTCGAGCTAATCATTATATATATAAATCTTCTGTGCGCGTGTTTGTCACTGAACTCCTCCTAAACGAATGGACCGATTTTAATGAAATTTTGTGTGTGTGTTCCGGTGGATTCGAGAATGGTTTAGATTCACATTTCATCGAAATTTATTCAGTACTGTTTTAGTAATTAGGCAAAAACTAATAGTTAGTGATTTTTCACTAATTAAAGGGTGTTGAATAAGTTCGCTGAATAGAGTACGGACGGAATGGCCAAGCGGTCTAAGGCACCAAATTTAAACTTTGGTTTTTGAAGAAAGAGATCATGTGTTCGAACCCCACTCCTGACATTCGTGCATGATTTGCAATAATTTTTTCCTGTATTATCATTTTAATTAACCGACTTCATAAAATCGTTACCTTTTAACTAAAAAGAGAAACATAAACTTTTCTATCAAAAATTGAACCGACTTCAAAAACTACTGCAAAGTGAAAAATAATTTCCTTACATAATTGTAATAAGAAATTAAATTAAGAGTGTAGTGTTTATCGTGCGTATTATTATATTTATGTACATTTATTTGATTTTCTGGTGTCGGTGCAAGGACAACGTCTGTCGGGTCCGCTAGTTTTATCTAAAAAATGATTAACGTCTTTGATTAAATTTCATATTTCATCGTTTTTAGACTCAAGAGGAGCACTAGGGTGAAGTCGCATACCGTTACATAAAAAATTCTAGGAATCACAGTTTCCTGGAAAATGTTTAGTAACTTAATAAATTTTTTTACAGTGCACAAACACGCAAGATTTCCTTGCACCATAATGTAAGATTTTAAAACTGCTAAACAAAATGTTAATTTTATAACATAAATGTGATTGCTGTGCTTGTATCTTATAAAAAAATGGGTACTAGATACTATGATATAATATTATATATGTATAATATTACTTTCTAGAATTGGTATACTTTTTCAAAGTCCAATGAATTCGCATCATTCATGCCCACGACTCTGTGAATGAGAATACAAACAAGCTTTGATACACGGTTCAAGCTAAAATATGCACAAGACACTTTTTTAACTCTGGATAATATATATTAAAAATCCATCTCGGATCGGCCTACAAACAAGGTAGATTTCGCTGTTACGTACTAGTTTCATGAACAAAAACTAAATCAAGATTAGAGATAAACCAAATTTAGCAATTTTATCTGGCCGATTTTGACGAGTTTTCAATTTAACTTTTCTGTGAGCGTTTTATCAGAATAATGTCAATTCGATAATTTTTTTTCAACCCCTATTTTTTCATTCCTTGAGAATATTTTTAGTAATATCACCCATTATCGGAGTTCATCACATCAAAAACTTGCTGCTACAAAAGTTGTAAATAATATTAAGAAGATTTATATAATAAATCTAAAGAGTGTAATAATTGTTTCATTAAATGAAATCGCACTATTTTTTTAAATTCTGCCATTGTTTTTATAGAGACGCATACCCGTTTAATAATGCAACCCTAGATACAACATTGCTCAGGGCTGTTAAAAATTTTCCTCGCGCAAGTTATACTTTTTATCGCCTTAATGGAGGATTAAAATAGATGTGATTTTTTTTCTCTTCTACAACACTCCTTCTTTTTATTTATTTATTTATTTATTTTATACTTGTCAATAAAAAATTTGTAGATAATATAAAAAAATTACATTAAATGTAAAAGAATTTGATATCTTGTGAAATGACGAAATTATGAGTTTTTTCTTCTTCAACATCCTTTCCCCCTTCTTTTTCGTTTTTATTTATTTATTTTGATTTATTTTTTATGGTAAGAGTTGATCCTATAAAAATTTGTTATTATAAAAGTTGTAGATAATATTAAGAAGATTTATAATACATATAAAGAGATTTGATACTTCTCGTATGACGAAGTTATGAGATTTTTCTGCTTAAAACTTATTTTTTCGCTCTTTAAGGCCATTTTTAAATGTATCAAAAATCTGTCATGCATAATTTTTTTGCCTTTTTTCTGGAAGTAATAGTAACTTTAAACTGATTCAATTTGTATCACAATTAATAAGTTATGGGGTTTTGTCTGTTTTCACAAAAACTCTTTCCCCATTTCCACTTTCTTTATCCGATTTTGCCATTTAACGATCCTCATCGAAATTTTCTCCTCCTTTATTTTATGTATCAGTTTAAAGAGATTTCTACAGAATTGTGGAAGTGACCGATTAAAAATTATATAGATAGATAGATAAAGTTTTAAACTCGGCGATGGTTTTGGAATCTAGTGGTGACAAGCGGCATAGATATAAAAAAAAATTCAGAAATTGCAACGTGTGGGAGATTTTAATAGATAATATTTCTTATGAAATCTACATACATTCCAGTGTAACACTCTGGCATACGAATGCAATGCTAATGGGTCATTATCAGAAAATGAAGGCGATATCAATTTGTGTTCATTTTATTGCGAAATTCAAAGGAAAGGAGTAAGAAACAAACGTCTTAGATACTACATTTCTATGTGAAAAAAATGTAAAAAGTAAAATCTTTTTAAGCACTTCCACAGACAAAATTTTAAATTACAATAACATAGAAATTTGCATACATTCAGACATTTTTCTGAATTAACACAGTTATTTGTGTTTTATAAGTGAAATAAATTATACACTTCATTTCGTAAGCTAAATACAAATAAGAGCAAGTGCAATAGAAAATTTTGCAAAAAGTATGAAATTTTAGAAATTTACATATATGCATGCGTAAATTTGCTTAATTTACACATTTATTTTCCGAGTGCATGGACTAGCTTTCGCAATGTATATTTTACAGGACCCTAAAAAAGTTGTGGCTATGTTTTAGCTTACAACCCGTATGCTTATGCGCATTTTCGTTTACAGATGCATGAGTTTGAATGATGCGCATTAATTGACATTAACATTTCGTTTGACAGGCATTTTTTTAATGTGCTGAAATTGGCGTAGCTTTCGGAATGTTTATTCTTCAAGGTCTAAAAAATCCTATGTAAATGTCAACTTTTATCACGTATTTAAATAATTGAGCCAAAAATGATATATTTTGCAACTTTTTGGAGCACTTGGCAATATTTAAAGAAAAACTGAATTTTCAGATATTGTACTTTTCAGACCTAATATTTTTCATATCTGTTATATTTTAAGTAATATTTTAAAAAAATATTCAACTGTAAAACCGATTCAAAATAAGTAAAAAAAAAAAAATCAATTTATAAAGATTTCAATAATTAAATTTCTTCTTTAGCTCTTTGTCTTAATAAGTTAAATAAGATTGTTTCTGATCTAGAAAATTTTCTACACTGTTTAAACAGATGGAACATAAAGATCAATTTATGGTTTTCCTTTTTAGGAAACGGTATTAAATGTAGAACCATTGCGGCAAAGCCACTTGTAAATGAAATTGAATGCAAAACAAACACACCTGGCCAGATGTTTGGCAGCAATAATTAGAATCTTGTAGATCAGCAAGGACAAATTCCTATGACTTTATATAAAGACTAGTAGCAAAACTCTTGTGGGACAATATTAATTATACTGACTATGTCTTAATCAATATTGATTATATCTTGAACATAAAATAAAATAAATGGGATAAAATATTGCACCAACATTGGTGAAAGTACTTACACTTTATTAATAATGCCCCAATATGGGCAAGAAATATTTAGTCATTTCATTATGAATATTTCCAAATCAATAGAACTAACATTTCTACAATGTTTCAAAGTAAATATGAACAATTTAAAATCAATATTTTTGTAGTATTGATACTTAATGACAAATATTTCAAATCTCAAGTATTTAACTAGTATTGATAATTAATCGAATTATTGTCCATGAATGTAACTTTACAAAATATTAGGCACAAATATAACGAATGTAACCAATATCAAGTTGCTGTTAGAAAAGTTTACAACTTATAAAAATTTAAAAAATGGAATGTTCATTATACACGGAATTTTTCCGACAGCTATATGAAACTACAAATGCCTTCAGTAAGCCACTAAACACAAAAATATACAGAGTGTCTCATCAAGACCGCTCAAATTCTGCACAGCTTTCTCGCTTGGAGTAAACTAGAACTGTCCAAAAAAACTGTACCTCTATGATCTATAGTTTTAGAGAAAAATCGGACGTGGATTGAATATAGGGTCTGGTTTAATAGTTGTCACGATCCGCCAGATCTGACAGATTTGGTTACCTGCGGGGCCTATGGAGCACTTCTTATGGAGCCATCTGAAATAATTTTTTTATAAAGACCCAGTTACTACAGAGGAAGATTTACTAACTCGTGTTCATGTTGCATGTACTTTTGTGGACTATACGTTGCTGCAATGTGAGTCAGCCATTTGTGAGTGGGCGCATGCATGCCTCGATATGGAAATTTTGAGCATTTTACTAGGTAAACATTGATGTTCATGTTTCAATGACGATTTTTTTTTTATTTCACCTGATATGACGTCATATTTTTTAATTTGAATTTTCCTCAAAAATTATGAGTCGTATAGGTATAGTCCTCTGGGCATTTTTTTAATGTACTCCTAACGTAGTAATCTCGCTATGCAAAGTTTGGGTCTTGATGGACACTCTATATATCCCAATGTAAGTCTACGAGTATAGAAGTGATGCATAAAAAAGTGGAATAATTTCACTTTTTACCGTAGTTTGTATAGTATGAGCCATACAGTAGGGATATACGATGTTAATAAATATTTTAACCCTTTCCGGCGTAGACAAATTTTGTTATTAAAATGAGAAATTATCGACTGACACCGGAATTTACAAACGACTTTTTAAGAAATTAAGAACTCCTTAATTTAAGCTTTTATTTTTAAAAGCAAAGTTTTATTAAAATATTATTAGTGCCAATTGCAAGTTTGGAATTAAAATTAAGTGTGTTCAGATCAGTAACAGTGCGCCGGAAAGGGTTAAAGCAAAATGTCTAATGAGAGAAAAATGAACATTTCCGAAACCTTAATATATTGTATTTTAATAAAGGATTGAATATATAACTGAATGAACGGACTAATTTAGGTTTGGAAGGAGGGGAGATTTCCATTCAGGATTTCTAAAGAAATGTTTCCCAAGTTCCCGGTTTTCTTTTCCGTTAAAAGAACGAGATGATAATATTTATACTCGAGAGATTAGTATTTTTCGTTTACTCTCTTTCCAAAAATAGGTGCGCATTATATACGAGTAAATGCGGTGCGTAAAATTTTCAAATTTAAAGAGCATACTGTCAATCCAAGGTTGAAGTGCTTGTAGGGATTTCTCTGATGTTAAGTCAAAAATACACAATGCTGCTTTAGCTCCTTTATAATAGATAGGCCCCTAAAAATAAAATGATATTTCGATTTCTTAAATTTGAATATTTTATAAGTTTCACATAAAACATTTAAAACAATTCTAAAGCATCAAGAAGCTTTACACATTTCTTACCATGCACTTCAGATTGTCTTCTCCAGATATATCAAAGATTTCTAGAAGAACAGATTTCTCACCAACTAATCTAGTAAAAAAATGAGAAAAGTAAAACTTAGATAATTATAAACATAGAATTCGTAAGACAGCTAAAAGCTAGAATAATAATAGTTTTCTGGAAATTCCTGATAATCATAAAAGTGGTTTAAGACCATCATGTACCTAATCGAATGAAAGAAATTTACATGTGTTTTGTTATTCGCATAAATGAGCCTTGGAGAAAGTAGGATTTCCCAAATAAATATATTTCTTTAATAATATTTTTTGAGACACTATTAAACAGTTTTATGAAGGAAAATTATTTAACTAAAAACGTACAATTCTTGTTGTAAAATCTGAAATCTTTTTTGAAAAAGTTAAATGCATTTTTAAAATCCATTTTTCCTACATTTTCCAATTTTTGAAAACTTTCTTTTGCATGATTTTTTACAAGTATGATGCATAAAATTAGGGCTCGGATTTTCAAAAAAATGATTAGCTTAAGAGAATATAAATAAAACGGCATGCATAATGTAAAAAAATACATAAACTACTATGCTCATGATCATAATATTATTTACTATAAATTTATGCAGACGATGTTTTTTCTTTACTTTAAATTCACTCTCTGTAATCTATAGTGAAACGGTGATCTATTAGATAATCATTTTCTGGGTGAATTTTTCTACAAGTCTATTTTTGACTATCATTTTTAAAAATGCAACAGCAATATGTTCCAAGATTTCTGGAAAATACCTCAACACAAGGCACGAATTTGCCACGCACCGTTTAAAAATGTTTACCATCTCAATAAATATCTTTCTTTTGCATGAATATCATACAGAAATTATTGCTGGACTCTACATGTCTATTCCCGATTTTACAATGTTCGGTCCAATAACAGTTTATTCCTCCATATCTTTTACCAATAGCTAACTCCTAAACAGTTAATTTTAGAGGTAGATTTCTAATTTCAAATATACGTCAAATGTACCATATGAAAATCCACTTAAGTAAAAAAACTTACATTTTAAAAAGTTGTGAAATTTAATTCTTATATAGCCCTTGGATCTCCAAACATATAGTTAGAATAAGTTTTTCCATGTCCTAATAAATAGAATAACAAAATCCCTTTCTCTTATGACGATAAAATACCTAGTTATTAGACTTTGAATTTTATGAATTTTCAACGTTTTCTGTTACTAAAAACACGTTTTCAACTTCGTTTGAAATAATTTCTTGTACTTAATGAGGCGTTTTTCACTACCACTTTGACTGATCATTTAGCTATAAAATTCCATCGTGATGATTTTAATCCTTGAGCGCAACAGTTATTTTGTATAGTCGTAAAACACTTTAAAAAAGATGTATCCGCAACAAAATCTGTCTCGAATCACAGTACAAAAATCCGACTGTTATCAGCAGATTAGTAATAACATCTACTAATTAATTAATGCTAATATTAATTTTAAAATTTACATATTTTTAATTGTTATTTTAAAAAACAAGTACTGTAAAATCAAAACACTGTACTAAAAACTAGTGCCGCAAAGGAATTTTCCCCTTGTTATTAATATAAACTTTAAAACATACATATAATTACTTAAAAGGTGTTAGAAAGAAAAAAAGATGTTATAAAGTGTTCAAAAGAACTCAGGGTTATATTAACTAAAATTTTTATATGTTAGTAACACCCTTTAAGTAATTATATGTGTGTTTTAAAGTTTATGCAAGTACTATAACCAAAACAATTTAAATAGATTTCTATAAGCTTCAAATATACAAATCCAAAACTACATCTCATTTCACCAAGTATTTTTTGAGTTATGTTTGAAAAACTATTCGTTTTGCAATCTGTTTTGCATCGGTTAAAAATGAATTTAATATTCGAAGTTCCAACTTTACATCTGAATAATTCCTAAACTACTCGACTGAATTCACGTTTGGCATCCAAAGGTAAAATTTACCGAAGAGTCCAAATTATGATGCCGAAATTTGATGAAAGTTTTTTACAATTTCAGTATGAAGATAACTCCCGAAGCACAAATTAAGTATAATATTAATTAATAGACATTATTGTCCAGGACAGTATCTAAGAGCTTCTTTCAGAAGGGCATTAAAGAGCTCAAAAATTCATTTTGATTCTCTTGGGCACATATGAGATTCAATTAATGCAGCTCTATTCTCATAAATATTTTTTAAATTGGTTAAAAAAAACTAATTTGATAATTAATATTTTTTATTGGTAATTGTACTTAAATTTCTTAATTATTAATAGCGTTTTTATTTTAGTCAAATATGACAAAGTATTTTAGCTTTTCTGAAATTCCTGATTTTTTTTTACTCTGGCCTGGGATGACTTTTGATTCCAGAAAAATAAATTATTTAATTATTTAAGGGGGGAGGGGGAACTAGCCTCCTTATCCACCCCAAATGACGCCTCTTGCTGTTATTATTATTAGGTTGGTATCAGTTACATGTTTATACGCTGATAGCATTTTTATATGATGATCACATTTTATTTCCACGGCGATATATTGACAAAATGAACTAGAACAGCAATAGGGGATAGTTTGATTCAAGTCATATAAACATTTAAACCAAAATATGTACATATTTTTTTAATTACATGTAGCATATTTTTGTTGAGCAAAAGTTTTATTTCCTTTATTAAACTTTCTAATTTGAAACATGTTTATTTGTCCCGTTTTTAGGTGCGTTCGTAATTATGTAAATACGTAGCACCTATTGTTGTCGCTCAGTCCGTCCGTCTGTCTGTCCGTCTGTCTGTCTGTCCGTCTGTCTGTCTGTCTGTCTGTCCGCATATAACAACGCAAAAACTACCCAACCGAATCGTTTGAAATTTAAAATACATAATTATTACATAATTTTGTCGAGTCATTTTAAATTTTACGAAAATCGGATGCATAGATCAATTACAGGGGCAATCAAAAGTATTCCATTACATTATGGTCAATGGGGAAAAAAGTTTCAAATGCATTTTAATCGTTTGAAATTTAAAATACATAATTATTACATAATTTTGTCGAGTTATTTCAAATTTTATGAAAATCGGATGCATAGATCAATTACAGGGGCAATCAAAAGTATTCCATTACATTACGGTCAATGGGGAAAAAAGTTTCAAATGCATTTTAATCGTTTGAAATTTAAAATACATAATTATTACATAATTTTATCGAGTTACTTCAAATTTTTTGAAAATCGGATGCATAGATCAATTATAGGGACGATCAAAAGTATTCCGTAACATTACGGTCAATGGGGAAAAATGTTTCAAATGCACTTTAATGGTGTTACACTCATTCGAAATTAATAAAATTTAAATGCAACTATAAAGTACATATTATAATATATATTTTAGATAACTTGTGGTGCACAGAACATTTGTTATTGATTTACAAAGCCACAGAAAAATATTCCATTACAAAATGGTATAGGGAGAACATCGTTTGATGAGCGTTTTAATTGTAATTCACTATTTGCAATTTTATGAGATTGATATATGAGAGTAATATTTTTAAAACTTCGTTATCGTACGAACGCACCTCATTTGCTACGCTTCACGTGCAATTTCCAACTTGTTAAGCATTAGGATCGCAAAAACATGTCTAACCCATTACTGCGCATTCTGATCATAAAAGCATACCACGAAATCTGTCTTGTTATTCTGCAAGAAAAGCTTAATGTAGTCATACTTTAGTACTTGAGTGATTCAGTCAGAAATGATCTCATATTTTTTCTTAATCCTGAAATACATAGTGCATGTTTGCACTATGTATTTCAGGATGCATGGATGCATGTACAGGATGCATGTTTGCATCCCTTAAAATTAAATTCTAGGCAACCACTATATTTATGTAGAAGTATTAATCCTGAAAAATTGCTAAAAATATGCTACTAAATAAAGTTTAAAAAATCTATTTTAAAATTTCTGGAGCCAATTCCTTAATGTAAAAATAAAAAACACGATTCCAAAAGAATAATTCATGCATTTAAGGGTTACATTTTACAAAATAAAAATGTATATAAAACAATGTAGGGTAACATCCCCAGTAATTGGCAGGCTCCAGTGATTGGCACATCCTACAAAAGTGTCCTAAAATAAGATTTATATCCAGTCTTTTAAAAATGCAAGACCATATAACAGTTATATGCTCATTAACTTTACAGATTATAGCTTTGATTTATGCTACTAAATCACAATAGTGCCTAGGAAAGAGAAACAATTATGGCTTGTATCAAATTAGCCATTTTTGTTGCAAATGCTTCCTCTCTGGCTTAAGAAAGGCATGCATTTCAATTTATTGTTATCTGATTTTTAGTATAATTTAAAATTTAATTGACAACAGTTTTGTTTAGTTGAAAAGGGTTACTTAAATTGTGTAAAAGTCAAAGTGCCAATTACTGGTGATTACAGCAACTTTTATAAATATATTTTTTATAAAAATACTTTTTCAAATATTTTTGCTTTAAGTGGGCAAAGTAGATGCACAGATATGCACTCTTTGATTTAAAAATATTTGCAAGTAAATATTTTATTTCTTGGTAATGAAAATAGAAGTAAGTTTAACACTAGAACTACCGGTGTTTCATATATACCTAGTTTTACCGCATCCGTCAAATTGACGGATTTTTGATCATGGCTTCCATTAGAACTTTTGACTTAGTTAATGTAAATAAAAATATATAATTTAATAAAAACATCATTTAATATGATAATTCAATTATTATTACTAAAAATTTAATTAAAAAACCAGTTTCTATCTGCATTTATAGTTCATTTGCTATGCATGAAATAACTATGAGGGACATATTTTATATATTATCTTAGATTAACACTTGCAACGAACATATTAAACTTAGTTAATGTAAATAAAAGAATATATTTTAACAAAAGCAATATTTAATATAATAATATATTAATGATAAATATAAAGAAACTAATCAAAAACAGTTTCTATTTGTATTTACAGTATATCATATTTGATATACACAGAATAATTATAAGGCAGATATTTTACAAGTGTCTCTTATCTTAGATGAACACTGACCACAAAGCTATTTGACTTAGTTAATGTAAGTAATATATATATATAATTTCACAAAAATAACATTTCATGTATTAATTCATTAATTATTAATTAAAAAAACAGTTTCTATTTGCATTTATATTATAGCATATTTGATATGAATGAAATAATTATGAGGCACATATTTTACAAGTATATGTTATCTTAGATGAACACTTTACCACAAACATATTTGTTGCATACATTGCAAGTATAAATCGCTTTGTTGTGTTGCATAATCGAATTTGGCAAGATTTGTGATCATAAGGAATATTTTGTGAATTTTCTAGAACACAATCCATTGATTTTCGTTCTTGTCTTTGGGAGGAGGCTTCTTTTCTGCAGCACCTATATTCACTGGAGAGTTCTTCGGATAATTGAAATAAAAATTGCTTTCTAGTTATATTTTTATCACACGTCTCTTTATATAAAATGCTCGCATTGATTGCTGCCAAGTCCAAAATATTATAAAATACGTGCAAAGGCCATCTATGTGGCCCTGCTTTTACGCTATATTTGCGGGCCATTTGGTCAACTACGTCTACTTCAAACTTAGTCTCATTGTAAAATGACACAGTTGCAGGAATTTGTTTTCGATTAGAAGCAATTTTTACAGATTTATGTTTCGAGCTAAGAAGTAGTACTTTTTTACAAAGCTTACTTTTGTAAGCTGTTAAAACAATATCATTTGATTTGTAGAATTTTGTAGAGAAAAGGGCTGTGTTACCTTTTCTAACTTTAGCTATTTTCGGCAATTCTCTTTTATTTGCTCGTATAGTTCCAACAAGACTTGTTTTTTGGCCAGCAACTTCTTTAGCTTCTTTGCGAGCTGCATACTTGTAAAAAAGTTATCCGTTGTTATATTCCTTCCACAATTTACGTAGTTTTTTACAAGATTCAAAACTACAAATTCATTCAAAGGTACACCTGATGGTCTAAGTTCGTCTTTGCCTAAATAGGGAAAGCCATTTATAAGACATTTACTTCGCACGTCTACAGCTGACCAAAATTTAATTCCGAATTTGTCTGTTTTTTGGGCATACATTGCAGAAATCTGCATCTTGCCTTTGTGGGAAACAATCGTTCATCTACGCTCCTATTCTGATCTGGTTTTTAACAAGGTTGGCTGTTATCAATAAAGGACTTCCAAATTTCGGAAGCTAATCCAAATTTGTCAGTTCGTAAGCGAACACATCTCTCACTTTTTTTGCAAAAACGAATGAATCTCATAATTTCTAAAAATCTATTTCTACTCATGGTTTCGCGAAAGAAAGAAGGTCCCCATTTTTCTGACCACAAATAGGATAATTTCAAATTTCTCGCTTCATAGGCTCCTCGAGCATACGAAATAGATACAAACGCATACAATTCTTCAATAGTAATTTTCCAATCGTCCTTCTGTAAAACATTTCTGGCCTCAAGCTCAGTTCAAGTTTTTATGTGCTTCATCATTCGATTATCAATTATAAGTCTAAATGCACTGCTAACATTGCCAAGCATAATGTTTCGTTTCGCATAACCAGTTGGGCCTGAAGTATCCTTGAATATAGTGTGTGATGGGTGTCTACCAACACAACCATTCCCTATTTCTTCCCATTCAGTACCGTCGAGAGCAATTTTTTTTTTTCCTGTTTGGCTGTCCGATTCATTATCTGAACTTATTCGCAATCGCTTTCTGCGTTTGTGGCTCTTTTGGGTAATTTCACCTCCACTCCCTGAATCTTCACTTTCATATTCTTCTTCTTCACTTTCTTCAGTATCTCGTACTTCAATTTCATCTCCAGAATTTTCAGAGTCATTATTATTACTTGAATTAGTGTCCGAGCAGTCTTCATTTATACTAGTGAGTTCTTTGTATTCTCCGAATAATTTTTTTCTTCCTCGAAATCGTTTCATTTTTGACTA
Source organism: Maratus speculifer (assembly GCA_964019185.1). NCBI lineage: Eukaryota > Metazoa > Arthropoda > Arachnida > Araneae > Salticidae > Maratus > Maratus speculifer. The sequence goes on from OZ025293.1 coordinate 290,732,154, forward strand.
GAATTTACAAAAAAAAATGTTACTTTTTCATAAAAATATATTCATACTTTTTTCCGACATTAGATTTTACACAGATTACACTATTTACAGACAGCACTTTTCACTAAGAACGTTATCACATTAGAACTACAATTGATAATGATCGCGTCCTAATTACATTTACCAGTTACTTATACGTTTGATATGAAACCTGGAGCAGAATGCGCATTACCAAAAAGGGCTAGTCCATGTGGAAAATGGGGAAGTCCGCACCACTTCGGGATGAGTTTAATAATTGCCAAAGCCGTGAATTTGACGGGTCTTGGTATAAATAGGTATAGGTCATACTGATTACAGAAATTAAAATGGGTGAGAGGAAATTGAATAGGAATATTTAAATATTCTTATGTTTCCTTAAAAGTCGTATCATAAAATTTTGGAACTCACCATAAATTATATCAAATTTTTAAGCATGAAATTTGAAAACCGTCAAAATGACGGTCTTGGTCGTTCTAGTGTTAAAGACAAATCCTTAATGTGCCAATTACTGGGGATATTACCCTACTTAGATTCATACTTATTAAAATAGTCACTAATTTGCAATATTTTAGTTATGGCAGTAGTTTTTACTTCTATAGTCGTTGTTGAGGTATTATACTAAAAATGTATCTCTGATTTTTTTTTCATTATTTTTCCTGTGTAATAAACCTGAGAATCATATGTAATTTTTTCGAAACAAAATAAAAAGTCATGATTTTAAGGGTTAAGTTACGTTCGACATTTTTAAATATAGCTATCAGGGGAAAAAAAATATTTTATCGGGATAAATCCGTAGGATTATAATGAGCATGAAAAAATTAATCTTATATTTACTGCAATGTTCATAAAAAAATATCAATAGCATATGAAAACTTGAAAACTTACATATCAACGCTTGCAAATGTTGTGCCAGCCTTAAGTTGAGATGAAACTGTAGGACCATCTAACCTCTTTGCAAATGAAGTTTTTCCAGCACCTTAAATATTCGGTAAATATTATTTATAACAACAATGTAATCTTTTATATACAGGGTGGTCATAAAAAAAACTTTGCCGATATATGGAGCTCTAGCGGCCAATCCGACAACCGATCGAGGTGAAATTTCAGATATAGCTATTCAGAGATATGAGCTCGAGATTCTGTGAACGGTAACAAAATGGCGCTCACGGTTACGGTTATAGTTACAGAAACTCGAAAATTTCCAATGGCAACACCCATTTTTTTTCATCGCAAAATGCTCAGCGCATGCGAAAACCCTGAAGAGCGTTGGAACCGTACGTGTATCGCAAAAAACGGACATGTTATGCACGCACAAAAAACCGTTCTGCGAATCCTCCCCCCCCCCCCATAAAAAAAACTCGATTGGGGCGCAAGGAGGAAATTTGCATATGACACACAGTCAGTACACTAATCTCCGATTACAATACAGGTCGGAGAAATTAAAACTTTTATTTTGATTACACATTTTCCACATGGGTGCCATCACCATTAATTGCCTGTGATGACACCCATGTGGAAAATGTGCAATCAAAATAAAAGTTTTAGTTTCTTCTATCTGTATTGTAATCAGAGATTAGTGTACTGACTCTGTGTCATATGCAAATTTCCTCCTTGCACCCCAATCGAGTTTTTTTTATGGGTGGGGGGGGGGGGAGGATTCGCAGAACGGTTTTTTGTGCGTGCATAACATGTCCGTTTCTTGCGATACACGTACGGTTCCAACACTCTTTATGGTTTTCGCATGCTCTGAGCATTTTGCGATGAAAAAAAAGGGGTGTTACCATTGGAAATTTTCGAGTTTCTGTAACTATAACCGTAACCGTGAGCGCCACTTTGTTGTCGTTCCCAAAATCTCGAGCTCATACCTCTGAATAACTATATCTGAAATTTCATTTCGATCGGTTGAGCGGACTGGCCGCTAGAGCTCCGTATATCGGCAAAGTTTTTTTATGACCACCCTGTATTTTGAAGCTGACAATTCTCATATAGATTTATGTTGGAAGCAATTTAAGCATTTAAAATAAAAATAAGTCTTGTTTTATGTAAATAAAAAAATTCAGTTTGTAAACTCCAAAAAACTATTTGTAAAAAAAAAAAAAAAAAAAAAAAAAAAAACTTTTTTTTTTTTTTTAAGGAAAATATAAAATGTGATATATTACACTTATATGAAATATGCCCCCTATTGTCGTCGTTCAATAACTAAACCATTAATTTTAGAGTTATAGTTGCAATTGCAAAAATGTTTTAGGTTATATGTTCTCCATCATACTAAAAATTATTTACATCAAGATAGTTGTTTTTGTAAATGTTACAAAATTTAAATTATTGTACGATCACGGAGCCCTTCCTACACATTACATTTAATTCTACATGCCTAATAAGTAAAATAAAAAAGCTTCTTACTTGTACGACGAAAAACTTTTGTCGTAAAAGTATGAGATTTTTCCACCTTTTGTTAAACATGGGAGTGTTTAGAGTTTTAGGTAAATTTCGTAAAAAATACTTCCTATTACAATCTCCACTATGTTAGAATTTCTAAAAATCTTTTGGAGGTCTATGCCGATCATGACCCTTACAATTCAAAAAGATTGTTTCCCAGACATTGTATCTTTCAATTGTTTTGGTTATTCCTCTATATTATAAGGTGCTAAATTTTGTCTTTTATACATATTGCTGACAAAGTTCAACGTAATAACATATATTTCCTATGAATTAGCATGCACAGCATTTCTGAAGAATCTGTATGATATTTATAGTTTTAAGGTTTTTGCATTTCTGTTTATCCTATTTTTATTTATTTATTTATTTATTATTTTCCTACTTTATTTTTAGATTTGTGGTTTCAATTTTATGATATATATATACAGGGTGATTCCAAATTTTTTTTACAATAAAAGAGGGGTGATAGTACACATCAAGACAAACAATATTAAATAGGAGACCAAGGGTCCAAAACGTTTTCCAAAGGAGATAGCCGCCATTAAAGTTTAGGGACCAAAATTTCAAATAAACATAAAAAACGGAAAAATCGGTCGATTGATTTGCGATTTTCACTAAAATTATTCTTTATGTCGGCATTTTCTTGAAATTAAATTATAAAGATAAATTTCAAAAAATGCCGATAGAGGGCGCTTTAGACTTTGGAGTAACGAACAACTATTTTTTGCCGGTATTTTTTGCATCTCATTAAATGTTTTCGTAAGCTTAGACTAAAACTTAAATTTTGAGCTCAAAATCTGAAAGTGGGAGTGATTAAGTAGCACAAGCTGAATTGTGTTCAGAGGGTTCAAATTTCAAAAGATTTTTAAAAAAACGGAAAAATTGGTTCATTGATTTGCGGTTTTCACTAAAACTATTCTTTATGTCGGTATTTTCATAAAAATAAATTATAAAGATAAATTTCAAAAAATGTCGATAGAGGGCGCTTTAGACTTTGGAGTAACGAACAGCTATTTTTTGGCGTTATTTTTTTTTATCTTATTAAATGTTTTCGGAAGCTTAGATTTAAACTTAAATTTTGAGCTCAAAATCTGAATAGTAGGGAGTAGTTAAGTAGCACAAATTGAACTGTGTTTAAGAGAAGGGGGGGGGGGTTCAAATTTAAAATAATTATAGAAAATGGAAAAATTTGTCGATTAGTTTGCGGTTTAAAATAAAACTACTCTTTAAGTCAGCATTTTCTTGAAAATAAATTTTAAAGATAAATTTAAAAAAATTCCATTAGAGGGCGCCTTAATCTTCAGAGTAACCAACAATCAATTTTAACCATTATTTTTTTGTTCTAATTAAATGCTTGCAAAAACTTATTAAATGTTTTCGGAAGCTTAGATTTAAACTTAAAGTTTGAGCTTAAAATCTGAATAATTAGGAGTAGTTAAGTAGCGCAAGTTGAAGTGTCTTCAGGAGTTGAAATTTAACCCTCCCCCTCCTCGAAGAGAATTCAATTTTTCGCTACTTAAACACTCCCAACGATTCAGAATTTGAGCCTAAAGTTTAAGTTTATGCATTTGAAAGCATTTATTGAGATTAAAAATATAACAGTTAAAAATAGTTGTACGCTACTCCAAAGTCTAAGGCGCCTTCTATCGGCATTTTGTGAAAATTATCTTTAAAATTTATTTTCAAGAAAATGCTCATTCGAAAATTAGTTTTAGCGAAAACCGCAAACGAATCGACCAATTTTTCCGTTTTTTATAATCATTTGAAATTTGAACCCCCTGAACACAGTTCAGTTTGTCTACTTAACCACGCCCAACTATTCAGATTTTGAGCTCAAAATTTAAGTTTAAGTCTAAGCTTACGAAAGCATTTAATAAGATGCAAAAAATAACGCTAAAAAAGAGTTGTTTGTTGCTTCAAAGCTTAAAGCGCCCTCTATCGGCATTTTTTGAAAATTATCTTTATAATTTTTTTTAAGAAAACACCGACATAAAGAATAATTTTAGTGAAAACCGCAAATCAATCGACCGATTTTTCCATTTTTTATGTTTATATGAAATTTTGGTCCTTAAACTTTAATGGCGGCTATCTCCTTCTTGATGTGTACTATCACCCCTCTTTTATTCTAAAAAAAATTTAGAATCATCCTGTATATATATATATATATATATATATATATATCATAAATCTTATTATATTTTATATGTATATATAAAAAAATTGATAATAAAATAATAATGATTATAGATATAGATATAGATATAAATCGCTGTTTCATGGACACGATAACTTCCATAATTATGCAAAAAGTCTTCCAAACTGATACAGAAAATCTAGGTCAAGTTCGTTAATGGAAAAAATCGAAACAAGGGAGTGGAAATAGGAAGAGGTATTGTGAAAACAGAATAACTTCTTAATTATGATACATCAAATCAGTTTAAAGTTATTGCTTGCAGGAAAATGGGTAAAAATTTATGTATCACAGATTTTTGATATTAAAAATGGATTTAAATTACGAAAAAAATAGAATTTTAAGACGAAAAAAATTAACTTCGTCAGTTCATAAGATATAAAATCCATTTAAATGTATTACAAATTGTCTTAAACTTATCTATAACATTTATACTAACAAGTTTTTGATAGGACTAACTCTTACAGCACAAAGAAATAAAAAACGAAAAAAGGGAATGGTGAAAGAGAAAAATATTCTTAACATCGTCAATTCATAAGATATCAAATTTGTTTAGGTTTGTTATAAAACTTCTTAATATTATCTGAAATTTTTATATTAAAAACTTTTTGATAAGACCAATTATTACCGCAAAAAATAAAGGCTGTAAAAATTTTTCGTATTTACATGATTCTGATAAAATTAAAAACTTGTCAAAATTGGCCAGAAAAAAATTGTTAAAGGGGATTTATCTCTAATCTTGATTTAGTTTTAGTTGGTAAAATTAGTACTTAAATTCAAAATTTACCAGCGCCTGTAGCCAAGTGGTTACTAGCTACAATGTGTTTTATTTTGGGCCAAATCATGTTCTAAATACACCAGTTGGCTGGGAACCCAGTGGGGGTAATTTACGGGAAAATTGTGAAAATGAGTCAGATAGTCAAAAATCGTTAAGTAATAGTCAAATAACTATTTTCATTTCCTGCTACCTTGCTTAAATATAATTAAATATTTTTTAAGGTTAGTTTTCCATAATGATATCTACAACCATGTTAGCGTCAAATGTGATAAATATGGACAAAATATGATTTCAACTGTATGCAAGTTGCAACAATGATAACAGCAATGAAAATATTTTCGCTGATTTGTTTATGTTACAATTGATACCTTCTTTTCAATTTTTACTAGGCTCAGCGATAACATCTAACTGTAAATAAGTCTGTCATAATCGTTTTATTTTTTACGTTCCGCTAAATATTACCATAATTAAGTAATGTTCAGTATTAGCAATATTTCTGAAGATATTAGTGAACTCAAAGCTCATTTTTGTACCAAACAGTTGCGAGGAATGCATTATATATCATTAAATGATTTCCGCTCACAAAACCTATGTTAGTATAAAATATTTAATTTCACTCCATAGTATATCAGTTTATCGTGGACTCAGTTACAGAAATTTCGCCGAATTGGCTATGGTGAATCAAACAGTCAAACTGGCATCTGAGATTGTTTCCATTCTCTGTTACCTCCGTTAAACACAATTAAATGTTTTTTTTTTTTATAAAAACCAATATTTTCTAATCGCATTTTTACGTTAACAGAACTTTCCCCCATGGTACTATAACAAAGCAACATAAAACGGTATGTTGTATACTAAAATCTAACCGGAAAAATAATCAAACCAATAATGCAAGTCTTATCAAAACGGTTCGTTAGAATCTAACACAAATTCTAATCTTTTCTAACCGTGTTCATTTATTATAGAACTTTATCTCATAACAGTATAATTAATAAATTTAGAACAATGTTTATGTACCAAAACCATTCATGAAAATTAAAAAAAAATACTAACAGTACAAGTTCCATTAAAATCTGTTTTAGAGAACCTAATAAAACGGTATCTTTCATAACCAAGGTTCATATGATTATTGAACCCATAGTTTTATATTTACAACTAATAAATGTAGAATGATGTGTCACATACTAAAGCCATTCCTGAAAAAATATCGAGCAAACATTGAAAGTCCCATCAAAATACGTTAAAAAAACTTAATAAAAAGGTTAATTTTTTAAAATCGCTTCACCTGACTATGGAACTATCCCCATCGCTTTACAACTAAACAATGTAGAACAATCTGTTATATAATAAAACCATTCCTTGGAAAATTTTCTATCTTACGGTGCAACTCCCATCAAAATCCGAAAAGCAATTTTACAAGCATTTCTTTTTTTTTTTTTTTTACAAAGCAGTTTCAATTGTATATTAAAATAAAATACAATTAAAATTAATTAAATTTGTAAAAAAAAAAAAAAAAAAAAAAAAAAAAAAAAAAACATGCACTTTCGTTTCAGTCACATGCCAGAAGTTAATAGCTTAAATAATCGTTAAAAATTTAATTTATTACAGAAAACCTTTCCAATTTCGTTAATTTCAGTGTTATTTCGATTACATAAATGCATGTTACATGTCAAATTTCGCGTTTTATTCTATATTTTTACTTTCTTCTATCTTTACAAGAAGAAAGTATTGGATTCATGAAAATTTTCGACTTCCGGTTTTCGACGGATTTACACGTTTTAGAAGGTCCTGAACACGTTTTGACTATTTTTAGAAAATGTCTGTCTGTGAGTCTGTGTGTCTGTCTGTGAGTCTGTCTGTCTGTATGTGACAAAAAATTTGTGGGCGCTCTATCTCAAGAACTAATGCTCGAAATTTAATAAAATTTTATATTCAGTTAGACCTTGATATGAATTAGTGCCTATTGGTTTTTGGTGAAAATTGGCTTACAGGTGGCGCTGCTATACTACGTTTTTCATGATTTTCAAGATTGCTATATCTCAAGAACTAATGAACAGAATTACACCAAACTTCAGATTCTGTTACCCCTTGATATACATAGACGCTGATTAAGTTTTGGTGTAAATTGGCCAGCAGGTGGCGCTGCTATGCCACGTTTTTCATGATTTTTATGACAGCTATATCTCAAGAGCTAATGCACAGAATTTCACCAAACTTCAGATTCCGCGATACCTTGAGATACATAGTTGCTGATAAGGTTTTGGTGTGGAATTCCCTATAGGTGGCGCTGCTATGCTACATTTTGCACGATTTTTGCGATAGCTATATATCAAGAACTAATGCAGAGAACTTCATCAAATTTTAGTTTCTTTTACACTAGAATATATAACATAATTAGACGCTGATTACATTTTGGTATTAACCTTACAACAGGTGGTGCAGCTATGCTGCATTTTGCACGATTTTTCCGATAGCTATATCTTAACAACCAACGCACAGAATTTCATCAAACTTCAGATTTTGTTACAAAATGACATATAACATAATTATACGATGATTACGTTTTGTTATAAATCCTTCAACTGATGGTGCTGCTGTGCTATATTTTACACGTTTTTTTAAAACTAGATATATCTCAAGAACTAATGCACAGAATTTCATCAAACTTCAGATTCTTTTACACCATAACATAATTAGACGCTTTTTTACATTTTGGCATAAATTGTCCAAAATATGGTGTTGCTGTGCTACGTTTTGCAAATTTTTTGTTATAATTATATCTGAAGAACAAATGGACGAAATTCCATCAAATTTCAGATTCTGTTAGGTCTTGACATCAATAGATGCTTATTAGGTTTTAGTATAAATTACCCACCAAGAGGCACTACTAAGCTCATTTTCTCAGAATATTAATTACATTTTACGTTTTAGGCTTTTCGGATACCAGAATCTCATTAGGCTAGCTCAAATGTTCGAGGAAATTCGATAATAAGTAATTTTAAAGTCACCACGTTTTTGTTTTTTTTTTAATTATATATATATATATATATATATATATATATCATGTATTTATGAGATAGAAGAAAGTTTCGGGATTGACACATCCAACTAGTTCTTTCCGTGAAGTTTTAATTTCTATATAGACCATTAGCCGAAGAAAAATTTAGAACTAATTACATTTGTTTAAATGCAAATGGGTCTTAATCTTTCGTAATCAGGTTATATGCGATGAAGATAAGCAGTTTAAAAGATCATGCTCGGAAATTATTTTGGAAACCATAAATTATCGGTAAATTAAGATTAAAAAATTTTGCATATTACTTTTAGTACATTATTTTCTCTAAACTGCGCGATGTTTAAAAATTAATAAAGTTGCCAAAAAAATAAAAAAAATACTTACTTAACTCGTTGCCACAGTCAGTATGATGTCAGCGTTATGCGCGGACATGCTTTTGCTTTATAATATAGATTATTGTATTGAATGTCCATACACCTTTAAATCCATATTCATGAAAAGCAGAATTACGTATATTTATTTGCATATCGTAAATAACTTGAAACTCCGCACTTAAATCTTCTCAATATACTTTCTAGTCACAAGCAGCAAACGTTATAAAATAATAATAATAAATAACAATAAATATTATTATTCCGTATTACTTTGAGGGTCAATCCATTTCAAGTGGTCCAGCACTGGTCGCACGACTATTTTTAAAAAATCTGAAATTTTTTGTACAACAACCCTAACATGATGGCAGTTCAAAATGACCGTTATTTTAATTTTACTATTTTTTGTTTGTGCATGCCGGCCATCTTTGTTTCATCATGTGCAGCGATTTTCTCAGATACTAGGATACACAAAATTGTAAATATCTCGTCTTTTATTTTCTCAATTGAAATGGGGTTTGCAGCATTTTGTTCAGAATAAAATAGGCTAAATATACAGTGGTAGAAAATTTTTTAAAAATAAGTTTTTACAGGTGAAAATTTAGCACAAAATTGAAGATTTTTTTCCAAAATCTATCCGTTTGCACATGCAAGGGAAACTGTCAACCTTACAGAATTTTTTCAACAAATAGTCAAAAGTGCGTGTACTTATACACCAAGTCCCAGATCTGGGAGTTGATTTGTCTTTGCGAAAAAAATTCCGAAAATCGTCAAAAATTTCAAAAATCGCAATTTTTAGGTTTTAATATCTCTCGTGGGGGACGAGATAAAAATCTGAAATTCTGGCCTTTGATAATATTGTGTAGTAGTGTTATGTACAAAATATTTCAAGGAGATTTAACTACAAGCTGAGATATGACACGGATAATATGTGAAAACAATACTGCCAAACTATTGTAACCTAGTATGTAATTGTTCAACAAGACTGTCAACCTTACACAATTTTTTCTACAAATAGGTCAAAAGTGCGTGTATTCATACACCAAGTCCCAGATCTGGGAGCTGATTTCTCTTTGCGAAAAAAATTCCGAAATTCGTCGAAAATTTCAAAAATCGCACTTTTTAGGCTTCGATATATCTGGTGGAGCACGAGATAAAAATCTGAAATTCTGGCCTTTGATAGTATTGTGTAGTAGTGTTATGTACAAAAAATTTCAAGAAGGAGATTTGACTAGAAGCTGAGATATGTCATGGACAATATGTGAAAACAATACTGCCAAACTATTGTAACCTACTATGTAATTGTTCATACCTCCAAAATTTTACATTAATTATTTATGGTACAAAGTTAAATGTTAATTACAAATATCTTCTTCAAATGCTTCTGTGTTATTTAAACTATTCGGAATGTATGCTAAGCCAATACACTATTTGTCCAGATGAACAAACCTACTAGAAATGCTATTGCAACAATTTTACTCGGAACACATTTCAGGAAAAGTAAATTACAGACAATGGGTTGCAACTGATCAAGTTGACATGGTTTCAGTTATTAAACCTAGAGAATTTCATTCAAGTTAAAAAGGGATGACAGGACTTGGGTGGCTTCAAATAAAATTTAGAGAAAGAACAGCCTATTGGACTGACAACTGTAACTGGTCGAACTCATAACATCTCTCGTAAATAGTGTTAAGCTCTTTGTTGAGCATATATAGTATCTTTGTAAATTAAATGTTTATTATTTAACTGTTTTCAACAAACGATATTTTCTGCGTAAATAGAGACTAATCTCATTTCTCCTAATGTACTCGTAATAGCATTTCTTAACATTTTTTTAATCACCGTATCTCAGCATATAGTCAAATCTCCTTCTTGAAATTTTTTGTGCATAACACTACCATAAAATACTACCATAAGCCAGAATTCCAGATTTTTATCACGCGCCACACAAGAGATATCAAACTTCAATGTGAGGAAATAGCTGCACACGATGAAACAAAGATGGCCACCATGCTCAAACGAAAAATATTAAATATAAAAGAATAGTCTTTTTGAACTTCCCTCATATAAGGGTTGTTGTACAAAAAAAATTCAGATTTTTTAAAAACGGTCAATCAACCAAAATATTTTCGGGACCATTGAAATGGACGAATAGCATTTCCAGTATGTTTTGTTCATCTGGACAAATAGTGCATTGGCTTAGCATACAATCTCAATTATTTAAATCACGATTTAAACAGAACTTGAAGATAACTTTGTAACTTTGTATCATCAACCATTAGTTTAATATTTTGTAGGTATGAACAAACACATAGCAGGTTACAATAGTTAAAAAGTATTGTTTTTACTTATTCATCATGCCATATCTCAGCTTGTAGTCAAATCTCCTTCTTGAAATTTTGTACATAACACTACTACACAATACTATCGAAGGCCAGAATTTCAGATTTTTATAAGAGAGCTCCACCACACTGTAAAAAAAAAGGTCGATCTACTAAAAAAACTTTAGTGATCCTTGTAATTACTAAAAAATTTTAGTAATCTTAGTCGGTTACTAGAAAATCTATAAGAATCACTAGAAAAAGGTTAGCAACGAATAGAGTTAATAGTTTTATATTTTTAATAGCTCTTACTAAAACTCAGTTGGTGTGGCCTTGATAGCATTGTGGTTATAGTAACGGACTTCAGGCTAAAAGGTCCCGGGTTCGAAACTTGCCACCGCCAAATACACCCCGAATGTCTGTAGTGTCTCGTTAATAAAGGAATTATGAAAATCCGGTCGGAGCAGTAAGGAATGTTTAGTGCTGCCATCTATTGCGGTTTTGCCGAAAATCTTCCGCTTCAGAAGTTTGGATGCAGCTCGAAGGAAGCTCCTCCGCTTTGGTTGCACGTAATGGTTATTAAAAGTAATTTTGGAGCTATTACTAAAATTTGCTTTGTGGCTCATACTAAAAATTTTTAAGTTAGTTATACAAAAAATTCTTTTGTTCAGTTTACAAAAGAAATGCTTGTTTCACTTGCAAAAAAAAAGTTTGTAATGGTTACTAAAAAATTCTGTGGACTACAAATTTACTAAGAAATTTTTAGTAACCTCTTGAATTTTTTTTTACAGTGCAGAGATATCAAAGCCTAAAAAGTGCGGTTTTTGAAATTTTCGGCGAATTTCGGAATTTTTTTCGCAAAGAGAAATCAGTTCCCAGATCTGGGACTTGGTGTATGAGTCCACGCACTTTTGACCTATTTGTAGAAAAAATTGTGTAAGGTTGACAGTCTTGTTGAACAATTACAAAGTGGGTTACAATAGTTTGGCAGAATTGTTTTCACATACTGTCCATGTCATATCTCAGCTTGTAGTCAAATCTCCTTCTTGAAATTTTTTGTACATAACACTACTACACAATACTATCAAAAGCCAGAATTTCAGATTTTTATCTTGTGCCCCACCAGAGATATCAAAGCCTAAAAAGTGAGATTTTTGAAATTTTTGACGATTTTTGGAATTTTTTTCTCAAAGGGAAATTGACTCCCAGATCTGGGACTTGGTGTGTGCGTACACGCACTTTTGGCCTATTTGTAGAAAAAATTGTGTAAGGTTGACAGTTTTCCTTACATGAAAAATTTCCTCTTGCAAACGGATAGATTTTGGAAAAAAATCTTAAATTTTGTGCTAAAATTTCACTTGTAAAAATTTATTTTTCAAAATTATTCTACAACCATACATTTAGCCTATTTTATTCTGAACAAAATGCTGCAAACCCCATTTCAATTGGTAAAATAAAAGACGAGATATTTACAATTTTGTGTATCCTAGTATCTGAGAAAATCGGTGAACACGATGAAACAAAGATGGCCGCCATGCACAAACAAAAAATAGTAAAATTAAAATAACGGTCATTTTGAACTTCCGTCATGTTAGGGTTGTTGTACAAAAAATTTCAGATTTTTTTTAAATGGTCGAGCGTCCAGAAAAATATTTTCTGGACTACTTGAAATGAATTGAACAAGTAATATATTTTTTATTTTATCTTCTCAGCGCATAATACATTTGGTAATTTTTTTCCCTTATCAAAAATAAATAAATAAATAAATATCCAAATTAAAAGATTGAATTGGAAATTTGTTAATAAAAAAAGAAAAATTAAATTATTCAGAGTAAATACTGAAATGAAAAAATCAACTTGTTTTAAAATATATATGATTATTTTACGATCATTTTCTAAGCTTAAGGCTGCTCGTCACTTATTTTCCGAATTCCCCTCTGTAAAGTCTATGGGCATTTGATGCACTCTTATATTTAAAATAGCCCCTCAGGAAATTAATATTTTTAATTTCGTTTTTGGTGATCTCTTCTTAAAGGATGTCACCTTTCATTTAGTTTTTTAAATATTTCTAAAATCTATGCTTAATTTTGTATGAAGTGTTGAAATTTTACCTCCAGTTCATCCGTTTTTAACACATAAAATATTAAATTAAGAATAGATTTTAGAGATATTTTAAAAACTAAAGAAAAAGTTGGAAATTGAAAGTAAAGAAAGCGTAGCAAATGTGGTGCGTTCGTACTTCAACGAAATTTTAAAACATTCAGATGTTGCTGTTATAGTATACAGTACTTTGGATACAGTATAGTGGTCGAAATCTTTTGTGTGTTCCTGTAAATACTATCTGCTTTTTATTATGCAGGAAGTAACTTGTATTAAACCGCAGCAACGTATATAAATTTCATAAAGTATGAAATAGTTTAATATAATTAAAACGCGTCTCAAACAATGTTTCCCCGTACACCATAATACAGTGTTATACTTTTGAGTAGCCCTGTAAAATAATAATAAATATTCTTTGTATTATAAATTGTACAGAATGTATATTATGGTATCTACTTCATAGATTCATGCCAATTCTATTATATTCGAAAGAGTGAAACATCATTAAAATGTACTTGAAACTAATTTTTCCTATTGACTGTAATGTGATGGAATACTTTTGATTGTCCTTGTAATTAAACTATACATCCTATTTTTATAAAATAATTGATTCGACAAAATTATGCAACAGTTATATATTTTAAATCTCAAATGATTTGGTTAGATAGATTTTGCTCTATTATATGTGGACAGACGGACGGACGGAAGACTGAACGATGACTATAACTTGATGTAATACTGTGCAACTTATATCAATTTCATAAAATATTAAACAGCTTAATACAATTAAAATTATTACCAAACAATGTCTCAGTATATAATTATGCAATGGAATACTTTTGTTTGGCCTATTAAATCAATAAAAAATATTCTTTGCATCATAGACTGTACAGAATGTATATTATAGTATATACTTCATAGAAGCATATTAACTTTATTACGTTCGAAAGAGTGTAAGACTATTAAAATGCACTTGAAACTTTTTCCCCATTGACCGTAATGTATCGGCATCCTTTTGATTGTCCCTGTAGTTGAACTATGCACCCGATTTTCATAAAATTTGAAATGATCCGACAAAATTATCTGATAATTATATATTTTAAATTGCAAACGATTCGGTTGGGTAGTTTTTGAGTTGTTATATGCGGACGGACGGACAGACAGACAGACGGACGGACTGAACGACAACTATAAGTGCTACATATTTGCATAATTACGAATGCACCTAAAAAGTGACATCCTTTAAAAACAGAACACCGAAAGAAGAAGTTAAAAATGTTAATTTCCTGAAGAGATATTTTAAATACAAGAATGCACCAAAAGCCCATACACTTAACATTACGGAGGGAAAATCGGAAAGTGAGTGGTCAGCAGCCTTAAGCTGAGAAATTGTTTTTAAAAAGGACTCTGTGCCTACAAAATAAAAAAAAATAAAAAATCAACATTTTTTAATTTATTTTTTTGTTTTATTAAATGTATGCTAAAATTTAAATAATTTAATAAAAAAAATAAATTTCAGAATTATCCAAGAAATTTTTAAAATATTAAATTGTTGCTACAAAATTTAAACGGTACTCATATTCTTTTTTCTTAAAAAGAAAAAAAAATCAACATTTTTTAATTTATTTTTTTGTTTTATTAAATGTATGCTAAAATTTAAATAATTTAATAAAAAAAAATAAATTTCAGAATTATCCAAGAAATTTTTAAAATATTAAATTGTTGCTACAAAATTCAAACGGTACTCATATTCTTTTTTCTTAAATTTTTGCTCTAATTTTAATGTGTTGTGAATAAATTAAAGGAACGATTTTCGTTTACTGACATTGGTTTTCAAGGAAAAATAATTAACTACAAATGCTCAAAAATATTTTTAAAAAAAATCACTGATACATATTTTAATTTTGTTATAAAACAGATTTTAATATAGTGCTGATCCGATTTTTCAATCTCTTACATGTGATGCAATGAGTTAGTTCAAATTAAAATTTTCCCACATACTTTCCTAAACATTTGGGAAGCTTTAACCCTTTACTGGAAGATTTTTGTGAAAATAATTTTTTGGAATCTAAATATCGGCCTAATAATAATAATAATAATAATAATAATAATAATAATAATAATAATAATAATAATAATAATAATAATAATAATAATAATAATAATAATAAATCAGCTAAGTAAAGCATGGCAAATAAATGTTGGCATAAATATACCAAGAAATGACATATAATACATAAAAATTAACTTATTATTTAAGCTCTTCAAAATTTAAGAATTTTACCTAGAAAATTCGTTTTTCTTCAATAAAAAATAAATTTACCTCTTGAAATTTTGAATTTTTTTCAATGGATAATTTCAATATCTGAGATTACAAAATCCCACATATCGTGACTTTTCTGTGTGATCAAGATACCTTAATATATAGGATGCCCCTTCTTATCACTGATCGAAGACTTAATTTTACAGATATAATTCAAATTGCAAGTTTTTTTTTTCTTTTTTTTTATAACAAAATTTAAAAGTTACAAAATTACAAGTTGAGATAATTGCAATCAGTTGACACGTATTTCTAAATGCATGCATAATCTCATTCATTAAAAGAATGTCCTAAAATGTACTCGTCATGCACAAAAACAATACCCCTCCCCGAAGTAATTCTGCCATAAATAATCATATAAAATTATGCGCGTAGCAATCAATTGGTAACAACATATACCATCAAATACTATATATGTATTAGGAATCTGAAGACATCTATATATTAAAAATTGCGCCTCTTTTTCTTTTTCTCCAAATGTTAGCACCGAACTTTTGAATCTTTATTTGAGTTTTTTACATCAGCACAGCCTTGAAATGTAGATAGTTCATACGTTTTTTTCTTCTATCTTTAAAAATTTATAAAGTTATTGTTAGAGATTTATACATAATATACTTGAAATTAATTAATTAAGAACTTAATCAGGAAACTACTAGGTTCATTCAATTAGTAACTGAGAAAATTGTATAAAAAATCTACATATAAAATAAAATGACTTTGTATGAGTTTCATAAAAAAATGTGTTCGAATCTTAAAAAATCCGTAGACAGTGTTGAAGTTCATTCGTGTATCTCATAGATTGTCTCATACATTAGATTTATCTATCTCATAAATAGGAAACCATTAAACTGAATGATTTCGGGAAATGATATAAACTAAAATTTAACACGTGGGATTAATATTAAGTCTTTTCTCTCTTCCAGTTCAGTGGAAAAAAAAACTTTTTTTTTTGAGTTAATTTCATCAAAGGAAGTAAAATATAGAGTCGAAAGTGGATATTACTTTTTCAAAGAAAAAATTGCCACTATTTTTAATAATTTAAAAATTTAGACTGTCCGAACCCTAATTCATGCATAACATTTAATAGCAGACGTTTTTACCATTCTGTTGATATTATCCCAATATATTAGCGACATTATTATTATTATTATTATTTTTTTTTTTTTTTTTTTTTTTTTTTTGACAGCTGTACCTTATTTTACACCTGCTAAAAAATATACAGAAAACTGTGCAATCATTAGAACGTTTTTACAAAAAGTGGTTACATAATCGTAATTTATATCTATTCTGACCAATGAGAACACTTTATACTGTGGTCAAGTAACCTTTTTTACAAAAACGGCTGTTCGACTGAATAATTTGTAGAAGACTTTTAATAATGTATGTAGACTATTTTAACATTAATACGTATGAAAATCGATAGTTTCGTTAAATTTCAGAGCTTTTGAAGTATTGGGTCTTTGTAAACTCTCTCATATTTATTTTTATTTAAATTATTTCTTGAAAGAACATGATTTTTTATTTTAGTAACTACGCGCGTGCGCGTATGTGTATGTGTGCGGATAAAATAATCTTACCTTGGGGTCCTACAAGACATACTTTAGCTCTCATACTTGTACACTGCGCATTCTATAATTCCAAGAGAGTAACTGGTGTTACAATTAGCATTCTTCTCATGTACTTAAAATCTGCTACGAAATTTTCCCATAAGCAAAATACAGCTGATGGACAGCCTGTCAAGGAAACAGGGAAAGTAATCTACTAAAGAAACCACAGTGAATCTCGGAGCAGTTGTCTAGAAACAGCTGTTTCTACATATAGTTACAATAAGACATACATCAAAGATGTTTGAATTGAAATAAAAGCTGTAGTTTAATAAATATAAAAAGGCACAGATAATCGTTTAAATTTATAGACTTACAGATGTAAGTTTCTATTTTAGGTTCATGTAAAATAGAGTGAAATACACATTCATAAGTTCGGAACTTAAATTACGTTATCAAATTTTTATTTCTAGAATCTCACAAAATACGAAAATTGCAGTCCGCACAACAAAATTCCTATTAAATGTTATATAATGCAATTTATTTTTATTTACATTCTAATTAAAAGTATTCTGAAAAGTATTTAAAAGAGACATCAAATTTCTATAACACAAATAAAGCAACTAAGGTATGTGCCTACCTTCGGAGCACTTTTTACATATGCCAAGAATATGCGCACACCTATGCCAAGAAATGCCATAAAATTACATAAAAATTAACATATTATTTAAGATCTTCAAAATTTAATAATTTTACGTGGAAAAATCTTTATTAATTTAATAAAAAATAAATTTACCTCTTGAAATTATTATTTTTTTTTTTTCAATGGATAGTTTCAATATCTCAGATTACAAAATCTCACATTTCGTGACCCTTCTGTGTGATCACGGTATCTTAATATACAAGGTGTCCCTTCTTATCACTGATCGAAGATGTTAATTTTACAGATATAGTTCAAATTGCAGAAGAGTTTTTTATGTTCTTTATCAGCGGTCGTCCATTAATTATATTGCATTTTAAGATAATAGAGGTCGACAAAATCTGATACATAGTAACAGTTGGATAAATGGCATTAATATGTAATCACACAATGTAATGCCACATACGAAATATAGAAAAAGTTAGGTAGGCATTATTTTGAAGCAGTTAAAGTTCATTAAAAATTACGTGCATATTTTATTCAGGTAGACGTTCGTAAATATTTTTTTAAATAATCTATATATGTCAACAGTTTGGAGTAAAAGCAAATAAGACCTTAAGGGTTTTATAATATTTGTTTTAGTAGGTAACAGATCACACATAATCTTTTTTTCATAAAATTAGCTCAAATTAACAATTGAAGAAACTAGGGCGTCTCAATAGAAAGGGATATCACTCGAGTGTGACAGCCTGTGACGTATGGGAAAGGGGATAAAAAAACTCCACAAAATTTGCGTGATGTAATTAATAGATGGCCCTTCATATTAAAATTTATTTACGTGAAAACAATTATGTTTTTAATTTACAAAATTTTAATTTTTATACGGCTCCTGGATCCTATAAATTATATTTAGAATGACTTTCTGTATACTCTAATAAATAAAATATTAAAAATTCCATTCTGCTAAGAACAAAACTTACCAAATTATTATACTATGAGTGTTTTAAATTTTTGGCATTATCTGGCACTAAAAATTCATAAAATTCCAACTATCTTAACTTAATAAGTTTTGGTCTTATAAGAATGGAATTTTCACTACTTGCTTGCAAGAGCAGGGAAATACAATAACAAATTCTTTCTAACAAGTTTTTATACAAGTACATAAAAAAAATAACTTAAATCCAAACACTTTGAAAAGATTTAAATTTAGCAAATAATAATGATAAAAAAATACTTTTTTGATTTAAATAACTTTTCATATGATGAAGAACAACATTTCAGTCCTTTTTTAAATCTGAACTGAACTCTTACAAAACAAAAGTTTTGATTTAGTTATTGGACAACAATAAAAAGGGATACACCCTGTATATTAAATTGTTATGCAATTTCATAAGGAATATACTAGACTAGGAGTGGCTAAACAAACAGTCACCTCATAGAATTTTATGATTTAAAAATTGTTTAGTATATTAAAATGAAATTGGTTTGCCGAGCCATATCTGGGTGAAAACCACTTTTAGACTCGATTTTAGAGGTTGACTGGTATGTTTGCCATTGTGCTTTCCTACGCCGAAAGACGTGAAAACATGGAGGACAGAGAACAAGAAAACACAATGGTAATCTTACTGTACTACCACTAAAATCATGTCTGCAGGTGTTTTCAACCAAAGTACGAATTGGCAGACTAGCTGTATTTTAATATGCTAATCGAGTTTTAAGTCATCCCAAAATTTTAGCCGCAGTTTGATGAGGTGATAATTTGTGCAGCCACTGCGGCCATCAGATTTACTTATTTTAATGATTACATTGGATTTCTGTATGTTCTTAAAAATACATATAATAAAATGTTTTATTTATAATAGACCATAAGCATATTTTACCCATTCTTGATTAATAATAAGAAGAATGCAATTTTATGATAATATAACAGATAATTTAAATTCATTGATTTAAGATAAGATTTTTAGAACTCGTAAAATTTGAAAGTAGGGACATAAATTAAATAATAAATAATAAAATTTTAATTAAAATGAAATAGGGTTCAGAAATAGTAAAAAATTACGTATCGGGAATACAATTTTCATTGAAAGATATGTGATACAAAAAATTGTTAGATTTACTTAGTTTCAACATGACAAACAGCTTTAAAAGGCTATTTTTCATTTTTTTTTTTTTTTAACTAGAATATTTGAAGTATAATGCTAATGAATTAGCACTACAGTTTATGATAATGCACTCGGAAAATTTCTATTATGAAATGAAGGTGAAATATCGCGTCAGCGTTATTCACAATCATGCTTATATGCTTTTGCTTTAAAATACAGAGTATTTTTGTATATATATAAAGTTATCATAAATCATCACGATAGATTTTTCATATTTTAACTTTA
Organism: Maratus speculifer; assembly: GCA_964019185.1. Classification (NCBI taxonomy): domain Eukaryota; kingdom Metazoa; phylum Arthropoda; class Arachnida; order Araneae; family Salticidae; genus Maratus; species Maratus speculifer. The sequence goes on from OZ025293.1 coordinate 290,752,282, forward strand.
CTTTTTATATTTTACTATGGTATTAAAAGAACTTCATTTTAAAAAATCTATAAGATTTTCTTTAAGAACATTAAGATTTGCTAAATAACAGTAAATTAAAACCTAAATTATATTGAAGCAATTAAAGCATCTTTGAGAAAAGAAGTGAAAATGGTGGTCCCATTTGGGGGGGAGGCAAAAATTAATGCTTATTTACCAATCTTGTTTTCGATATGAATGCTTGTGGCTATATGTAAATTAGAGTACAGAAGGTCATACCTAATAATGAATAACTCCTTTCTGTTAATTGACGTTACAGAGGGATTCTAAAATCTGAAAGTCGTTGAAAAAATAAACAAAATTTTAATTCGTTTTCTGCTGATTCAGTTATATTTAGTAAATAGTTAGATAAAACATTTAACGACGTTTAGATTATATGCCATTATTATCTAATACAATTAAATCCATTAACTTAGAAAGCTACGATATTTCATAAAGATTTACCCAGCATCCGCTCTTGAGTCACATATCTTTAACAAAAAGTAGCATTTAAAAACCGTATAAAGGGAATCAACGTTTCCGCAAAAAGTTTCATGTTGATTGTCTTCTACGAAAAGCATAATCGCAATATGGATTCCTGTTCATTTCTTTAAAACACATCCTGCACTACTGATCAGATATCAGCAGTTTGTAACATACTTGTTTATCCAGTAAATGTATGACATAGCACCAACTTTCCGATAATCTTCTCTTTCCAAAGTCAAATAAATCTTTACAAAGTCAAATAAAGATATTTTGAACCAGAATTTTTATATGTGTAACATATATAACAGGGTGTCAACGATTTTAATCAGTTGATTTTAATCGTAATTTAAATCATGATTTAAATTAACGGATTTTTAAAAAAGAATCATTGATTAAAACCATAAATTTTCTAAATGCTTAAAATAACATAAAATGTATTAAAATCTAAGACAAACATATATTGGAAAGTTTCTACAGGTATTGTGACTTTTGAATGCACAAAAAAGGCTTAAATAATTGTTTCTAAGCTTAATCCTTGAGTATTGTAAAAAAATTAAGTATACAGTAGGTTTGGTAAAAGCATATTTTTTATCTAACAAATAAAAAAGGTATTTCATTTAAAATTGATATTTAAATCTAATATAATATACAATGTCATAATTTCCCTTTAGTAATCCAATCATTCATTATTTTATATAAAAAAGAGACATAGTACGTATAATAAATTTCTGCAAGTAAAAGAGTAAAATAGCTACATCTTGTTTTCTCATTCTACTTTTGCAAAAATACTTTTATACCAAATACTGCAGCTAAAGAAGAATGAAAGATTGACATTGGCTGAACCTCTATTGCAAAAGGATGGATAAGAGAAAAAGAATTACTTTTATAAAATGTTAAATATAGCAAGAGCTTCTTCAGTAAAGTTGAATAAATGCTTCTTTTTTTTTATTTTTTTTTTTTTTAAATCATTCACCAAATGAAAATTGTTTGGGTCTAAAGCAGTGGCAAAACTGTTTGAAACACTGAATGCTGAGAATCCCTACTGAGTGCTAATGATCTTGTTGATTATTATTGTTTTGGGGATTGCAGATATAACTGGCTATTCCCTATATTTACTCTGAATATGATTGGGTTAACACATTTTTTGAATTTTGAGGTATTAACATATGCATACATGTGTGTAAGTTTAGATTTAGGCGATTAACAGCACAAATGCAAAATGAGCCTTCAAACAATATTTACCAGTTTTATTATTTGTTCTACTAACTAATGGAATTCCTTAGTTGCAGTTTTTATTAATTCTGTAGTTACTAGCTGTTTTCTATAAGCGATTTTTTTTTAGGGTGCTACAACCTGTCCCTTTTGAAATAGGCAAAAAATAGTGAAATTTATTACAATAGATAAAAATCTAATGTTAAAAAAAGAAAGAAAAACAAACTTCCAAACTCCACAGTATTTTTTAATTTATGTGCCGAAAACCCTGCAAAAATAAGAGAAATTTATTTCTTTAGAGAAAAAAAAACTAACATGCAATTTAATTGAATTTTTCCAATTGTAATTCATAAAATTATTAAAATTAATGACATTTTATTTATCATACTAAGAAACTATATATTCTTTTTCTTTTATATATTACTAAACACATTACTAATGTATTTCCTCACTAAATAGTGTCCTTTTAAGGAACTACCATTCTCCCTATTTCTTTCTAGAATGAATACTAAATTATTAATTATCAATTTAGTAATTAAAGCATAAAAACATATATTATGTTCCTAATTACAAAATTGTTTAATAATAATTAACTTTAAGTAGTGTTAACAATTAAATATTAAATGCAGTTAATAATAATTTTAATAAATGTAAATATAACTAGTATTTAACATAGTTTTGCATAATTATTATAATATTGTTGTATGCTACTAATGAAACTGCTAATTTGCAATTTTTATAATTTATGTAATTGCTAACTAATAATTATAATTCTATTAATTAAAGTGTAAAAATTAGGCTAATTACCAATTGGCGATTTAATTGTTTTGGTAACCTAAACCTCTTGATAATTATTCAGTATTTAAACATTGAGGGAAAAAATCTAATTTGAATTTTAAAAAAAAAAATCTTATTTAAATTTTTAAAATCTGGTTTAAATTTTTAAAAAATCTGATTTTTTTGTACCTTTTTTAAATTATCATGATTTTTTTTTACACCTTAATATATAATTTATCTTGTTTCTAAGCTATACTTATTTCATAAAATATACATAGCAGTCGGTGAATGGGTTCAAGGACATTGTAAGGAGTCTCGGGGTGTGTGATCAAATATAGCCGCGCAAGGCCTCACCCCAAAGATTGGTTGGTTGTGTGTATGATAGCCAATTATCAACATGAGGGATATAGGCCCTAAGAGGGGGGGTATCCTCTATGGGGGGGGTCTTTCTAAAGAAATCGAACCCGTATTTACACAAGGAAATCCAAGGTTCGAAGAAAACGCAGAAAACTCCGAACTATTAGGCCGACGGGCGCGATTGGATTCAAACCCAGCACCTCCCATTCACCAGTTTGAGAGCAGAAATTCTCGGCCACAGATGGGGCTCTTGCCATAAAGAAGACATGATGTCCGGAAAAAAAATATTATTATTATTATTTAATACCAGTATATCTAAATATCTATTATTCGTTAGTTTGTGAGTTATTAATTTCACGATAAAGTTTATACATTTAAATGGGTTACATTTATAAAATGTAAAAGGACATAAGTAAAATCTTAAGCATAAGGTGCGAGTTGAATTTTTGGGCGTTTTAAATGCTGCAAGCTTCAAAAATGTATAAAAAATATTTATTTTTATTCATTGGCTAGCCGTATTTCCTGTTTTTTTTACAATTGCTGCAGATTAATCAAGTCACTTAGCTAACCACGCTAAATTTGTGTCTGTTTCATAACTTTTTCATTAAGGGTGTATTTCGATTCAAACTGCTTGGTTTCCGATTTATTTTTGAATTCACTTTTGCTCTCAAACACATGAAACTCGCAGATTCTCTTATTTAGAAAGTGCATAGGTGCCGTAAAGGTCAATTCTTTGATAAGTGTACAAAATATTGCAGAAAAAGCAATCAAAAACGGAAATTTGAACTGATTTTGCCGAAGTGGGAGATAAGGGAGCGAAAAAAAGGGTCTTCCAGAGAAGTTAATTGCTTATAAATCAAATTCTAATGAATCGAGCGTAAAAAGACTTTACTCGGCACCTCATACGTCCCTTCAAGAATCCCCTCAGCAAATTCCATGATTCTACTTTTAAAAATGTGTCTGAAATTGTATCGGAAAATTTCGAGCTGCTGAAGGTGGAAAAGCGTTTTTTCGAATACACCCTTAAGTCTCAATATTTTTATTCATCTAAATTTGAGTCTTAGGTATTGTTATCGATGCAAATATACAGAGTTTAATACATTTTTATAAAGTGATAAATTAATAAAATTAAACTTTTGGCTAGTAGAATTATAAGAAAATTTACTACTCTTGATATAGCGTTATTGCGAAATTTTTTTAAATCATTTTTTGCATATTTTCCAGAAAATTGCTCACTTTTTGATGCGCAGGTTTTTGCAATCGCGTATACTTTACCTGCACAATTTTCCACTGTATATTTACGGCTAATAAAAACACCCTTGTTTAATATATTATAATTTACACTCACAGTATAATAACAAAATCACAATATCTTTAGGGTTCATTTTTTCACGTAAAATTACAGTCCCAATATTTTTTATACATCTAAATTTGGATCGTAGGTATTGTTATTGATGCACATATACAGAGTTTAATGCATTTTTATAAAATGATTTCTCTAGTATTTAACAGAATCTCGATTTTCAGCTCCCTCTTAATTTACATAAGACAAGACAAATGCATTGGTAGATGGTCTATTATTTCCTAGAAAATATTTTTTGATAATGTATGATCAATTCCTAATTTCAATATTTGCTTTACATTTTATAAAACGAAGAAGCAACATCATATGCATTATTTTTTCTTAAATTTATCTGTCCTTGATCATCTCCTTTCATCTTTAACCTGAGTTTATTGCAGCAGTAAAAATATCATGCATTTCGTTCTCCGTTCTTTTGAAATAAGCATTTCATAATGTATACATAATGAAAGATTCAAGAATTTCCAGATAAAAGTGGAGCTTTCCATTGCTGAACTTCGACATTAAAGTTGTAACAATGAGATAATGGTCGGTTGAGTAAAGTCTGTCGTACTATATTTTATTGGAGGCAAAGACAAGAAAATACATTCATTTACCTTATGATTTATGGATTAACCCATTTTAGGCCAAGCACAGAAATTTTATAAAATGTAGCATTATTTTTATTGAAATATGCTTAAATTACATACATTAAGACACAAAAAAAGATTCGTGCATGAAAAATAATATTTTATATAAGAAATAATATTTTATATAATAATATAAAATATTATTTCTTATAATGAATAATATGAATATGAATAATATTTTTATGACTTTTGTTTTATTCTTATTTCATATACAGAATTTGCAACTTTAATCTATTTTAAAAACATATAATTCATTTCAATTGGAATAATAATATATTTTTAAAAAGTCGAATTTGTCAAAGGCGTTTCAAATTAAAACTAGCGTATTTTGAAAAATTTTTAAGAGAAAGTGTTTACTCCAATTGAATTACTAATATTTTATGGATGTCTTCAAAAGCCTTAAGAAATAGAAGAAAAATAAAATTCTTGAAAAAAATGTGTCAGAGTGTTTAAAAAAAATATTTATCGAAATGTTTCGTATACGAACCTTTGGCCGAAAATGGGTTAAAGTACAAAGCTGAAATTTTATTTATATTATGCGTTAGATTTTAGTAAGAAAAGGAAAAAAAATCATCATAAATTATTATTAAAACTTTTGCATTCTACCTATCAATAATTTTGAAATATTGCTAAACAAAAAGAAATATGCTTTCAATTTATCATAATCTAAATTTTCCGTAACTGTATTGAATATTTAGTATTGAGAACACAAATGATCGAATCGCAGAACAAATTTATTGATTATCTGTTGTTGATCACCTTAGAAACAATATAGTTTCATTGAAATTAGAATCTGAGCCACACATTAAATAATTGTAATTACATAACTCAAGGTAAGTTCTGAATGCATTTAAACAGCTTGAAAGGAAACTTCAAAATCCTTTTCGATTCGAAAAAAAAGATATAAGCATTTCCTGAATTTCGAAAGAATTACAAGCTTATAACATTTGAAACTTGCCTATAGGATCAAATAAAACACTTTATCGTGTCAACGTTTACTTTTTATTTTTTCCAACGCAATTAAAAGATCCATATGACGTCGCGAATCAATTCATTTATCTGTTCACACTGTAACTTTTGTAGGGATATTTGAATTGACACGAAATTGGTGTACGAGGGTCAGCTATAAAAGTTCCGGTCCCGACAAAGAAAACAACATAAAAAAATTTTTAATTATTTCTTAACATAACTTTCAAAAAGACTAATAAATTTATCATTTCGGTGTTCGATTTTAATTTAACCATCTCAATTACGCGATTCGTCGAGCTCTTCAAAACAGTTGTTTACGACATCAATAAACCCTCGTTGCCCTGAAATCTTCGTCCACCAAGGAATTTTTTCAGGTTATGTAATAGTGGTAGTCAATGAATGTTAAATCTGGTGAATAAGGTATTAGTTCAAGCAATTCTAACCTTAATTTGTAGATTTTTCCCATTGTGATGACTGACCGATGTACTGGAGCATTATCATGGGGAAACAATTTTTTTTTTTTTTTTTCGCCAAATGAGTTCATTTTTTTCTTTACCTCGTCGCTCAAATATTGCAGTAAATTTGCGTACTACTCTCACCAGTGGTATTTTTACGCTTTTCCAAGTAATCAATAAGAGCAATTTTCTTCGCCTTCCAAAAAACACTCGACATCACCTTGTTAGCTGACAATGTTGACATCGCCTTATTTGGAGCCGATTTATCCGATATAATCCTCTGTTTTGATGGTAATTTGCTACCAGTAGTGTAGAGTTTTATCCATACTTAGAAACCGTCGCAAAAATTATATGGGATTTTCAAGGTAGAATTCCAAATTTTTACTTGAAACGGTTTTCCGATGCAGCGTTTGGTCAGGTGTCAACAAACGCAGCATCCACCTTACACAGACCTTCTGGAAGCCCAAAATATTAGTTTAAATATTACATGTGCTTCTTTTGATATGTTTACAGTCCCTGCTATCTCGAACAAGTTTGAACTGCCGTCTTTCATCGCTATTTTATAAGTTTTCTCATCAATTTCAGGAATCGGCACTTCCACAGGACATTCAGAGCGGGGCTCATCACTTGTGTTTGTCTGCCCCATTTTTAACTCTGAAACCTACATTTTAGACATTGAATATGATGGGGTAGAGTCATTCAGTGTACTTTTCATTTCTTTGAGAATTAAATCTTCAGATGGAAGTTTTAGATTACCACCCTTTTTTTTTCGAATCTTCCATTTTCGTGAAAAATCTAAAATAGCCTTCAGATTTAAATGCTGGCAATCAAACAGAAACCAAGCTACTGATTTGAAACTGTGGTTATAAACTAGTCTATGCAGTGCTAGAATATAAATGTAATAGTGGCGCCATTTCTGTGCCGGGCCCGGGACTTTTCATCCGACCCTCATATGTTACTGCAGTTTACTTTAGCATGCTCTTTAAATAAAAGACAGCAGAGGATAGCAATTTCAAGGTCAAGACATTCGAAGCAAGTGATTAAGGCTATTGTGAAATTCCCTCTTCAACACCGCGAAACTTTCCGATTCATTTTTTAAACGTAAAAGGCACAAAATTGGCTGAGCTGGATTTTGAAGATCGTTGAAATCTAATAGCATTTTCCATTTTTTATACATAAATTACTTATTGAGTATTCACTTATTGCTATTCTTGTCAAGTGAGAAGTTTTTCCCCTTCTTGGCAGGCTGCATCAAGAATTCGGTTCAGAACGCCCACTTTGACAGCATTTCCTGAAAGATCGTCTGTCTTTATCAAATAATGGAAAATGCCATTCAATTACATAGTTTCTGAATGAGATTAGGTGGAATTTTCAAGCGTTTCCGAACTAAAATTATTTCAGAAATAAATATGTCAGAAAGTGGCTTCTTTGGATTTGAGAACGACCTTAAACAATTATTGTGCATAGCTAAACTACTCAGTGCCCATGGATGCGTTATTGCAATTTACAATACATTTATACCAATCCAGAAAAGGCATAATAGTTCGTATGATCTTCAAGGTTTAATGAAAAGTAAAGAAAACATGAAATTCAGTGTTGCCCATTTAATCCCTTTATTTATTCAAAATACTTAAAGTTTCTGTTGGTAACACTGATCTTAATATAGCCCCAACCATAAATTGTGTTTGAAATGACCAAATTTTTAACAAAATTTTGTTGAACCAACAAATGTGGTTAATTTAATCACAATTTGGTCGTTTTAACCAAAATATTTGGATGGAGCTATATAAACCAAAATTCAGTTGTTTCAACAAAACATTTTTTCCATGTATGATGGCTGATTATCTGCACGAGAAATACAAGCTCTAAAAGTAGCACTTTCCATGGAGAGGTCTTTCTAAGGGAACCTAATTCGTATTTACTCAAAGTTTCCCAAGATTCAAAGAAAACTACAGGAAACTCCAAATGGTTATGCCAACAGGCAAGATTGGGTTTGAAACCAGCACACCCTTCACCCATCTACCACATTCAAACTGACAACAGTGAAGTACAATTACCTGCAAGAAAGAAAGAATATACATTTTAATCACCAAATTGTTTCAGAAAAGCTGAAGTAGTCACACTCTTTTTTTCAAAACACCTGTGTTCAAAATAATAATAATTTTATGGGGTCATCTTGATAATCAAATTTTACCAAACTGCAAAATTTTAATATGAACACCAAATTTTGACCCATAATTCATTTTTTTAAATTTATTTTGAAAATATATTATTTTAATCACTTTCTGAAGGAATCAAATTTGTATGTCTTGTTTGCTGAAAACAGCAACAGGATTTACTAAGGGTATATGTGGCTCTGTGGTAAATGTGGGGGCGTATACTGTTTATAGCGGTTGGGTATGTTTTTTTTTGTGAATTTCAGGTTTGTTTTTTCCAGTATTGTTCTAAATTTGTTTCTCCAATTGAAGAAAGCCTCTTGAATTTCTTTTTTGCTATTTTTTCTGATTTGTTACTAGTACTAGTTATTGTTGTAAGTTGCTTAGTGCTAGTTAACTGTTTCATTTTGCCATTATGGCGAATATACAGGGTGTCCAGCAAATAACACCCTGATTTCAAAATTAAATTTCTTAAAAACAAAGATCAATAGAATTATGCAGTAAACAGTTTGTTTATCAGGTAAGCTGTAAAAATCTTATACAAAAGTTTCGAACGGTAAATATTTTGAAACGATTGTGTTCTGATTGCAAAGAATGCTTTGATTTGATATTTTTCTTGCTTTAGATTGCTGCCAGAGAATGTGTTTTTCGGCCAAAGTGCCATATTTCATAGTTTTTTAAATTAAATTTCTGAAATTTCGAAATTCTAAAAATTTACGTTGAAAAATCTTTAAAATATTGCACTGTAAGATGAAAAATTATTTCTCTGCAGGCAATCTAAAACAAGAAAAATCTCAAATCAAAGCATTCTATGCAATCAAAACGCAATTTTTTCAAAATATTCACTGTTTGAAATTTCTGTATAAGATTTTTACAGCTTACCTAATGAAAAAACCGTTTAACGCATATTACTATCGATCTTTGTTTTTGAGAAATTTGATTTTGAAATCAGGGTGTTATTTGCTGGACACCCTGTAGTTATTAACATTGTGGAAGATAATACTTCTGAAATAGAGCCTGAAAACTTTGATATGGTGGAAATAAATGACAATAATGTGCAATTTTTAGATATAAACCCGAATGTGTCTCGCAATTCAGCTCCAGTAGACTCACTGATACAAATGGCTGCTCAAAATGGTGTAAGGAACTTTGACATTTTCATAAATAGCACAGAGTCTTTGAATTTACCTAAAAGGGATCCTAGCACAGTCCAAATAGAACTTAAAGAGAAAAGTGAATATTTCAAAAAGATTGATAATGTTAAATATACTCGTACATGTACTATCATAATTAGTACCAATGATGCAGAGTGTGCTGCTGACATTTCTAAAATGGATGTGTTTCTTGGAGTGAAACTATCTACTAGGATTATCTGGGACAATACATGTAACAAGTTTTTCCTGTTTAATATTCTGGTGGATATTCCTTTAGCTGATATTGGGGAAGAAATTTCAGTGGAAAATAACCTACAAATCCTTGAACTGCATAGATTTAAAAAACAAGGTAGCACAAATGAATTCTCTCCAGTATTAATAACTGCTGCAGCCTTCCACACATGGGTCCTTGTACAAATCAAGTAAAGTGTTCCAATCATGGCGTTGAACACAGAGCTGATTATAATCAATGTCCTTCACACCTCAAAGAGGCCAAACTGTTAAAATTTAAATGCAATAATTTCCTATCTTTTGTTTATGAGAGGAGAAAATTTCCCCAAAAATCAGAACCTAAAACTTATGCCAAATTTACTAGTAAACAAATCTTTGTATTTGACCAGCTTCAAAAAATAATCGAATCTCATATTAATACAATGCTCAAATTCATCCTTGATTATGTCACAAATCATTCAAACAAGGTAGTAGAAGCAATAGTCACTTTAAGTACGACTCTAATAAACTGTTTTGCTAAACTACGTGATATGTCCCCTGAAAGGAGGAAGAGGGTAAATCATGCCGTCAGCTTTCAGGTAAAAAAGACAGCCTTTCTAATACTACTTTTATCCTTTTTGTTTTCTGTTAGCTGCCAGCTGCAGTTTTTTTCCTCTGGGGAAGAGGATCTTTCCCGAGTTGCATCTTTATCTTTTTTATCCTCTCTTTACTTGTTGTTTCATGAGTTTACATATTTTAAGATGGAACTGTCGAAGCATCTTTAATAAACAAATCTGGCTCCCTCTCCCTCCTATTTCTGGTGCTAATGTCCTTGTGTTTCAGGAGACTTTTTTATACCTGATAAAATTCTTCACATTCCCAGATGGATTGTTTACCACCAGGACAGATGAGGTCGTTCTAGGGGTGGATTAGTTATTGCTGGTCATCCTCTCGTATTGTTTTCCTGAATTTTAATCTGGATTCAGAAATTTTGGGTGTCAAAGTTTTTCATGGTTCTCTCTCTATAAATATTATCAATGTCTATTTAAGCTCTGACAATGTAGTTAATGACTTATCTAAGAATGGGCAATTGCTTTCAGGCCCTTCACTTATTTTGGGAAACTAAACTTACGTCATCCTTTTTGGGGGCTCCTTTGGCTTCCCAGTCAATTGAGCATATTGTTGAGTGGCTCATGAATAGCCCCTATTATTTGTTAAACTCATGTTCTCCAACTTATTTGGCCCCTAGTGGTGCCTGTTCTCTAAAAGATCTTTTTTTATGTTCTGTAGGCCTTTATGTCCTCTCATCTCTTCAGGTTTCAAATGATTTCTTTGACAGCGATCATTTCCCAATCTCCATTTCTGTCGACATCGGTTCTCCTTTTCAGTCTTGCATTAACTATTTTAGGTGGCACTTTATTTGCCATGATTTCAATGCAGCTCTTCCTGCTTACCCTGATTTGGATTGTAATTCCTTAGTTACTACGGCGCACATGATCATGGAGAAACACAAATTCTCTTGCAGTCTCTCTCCAGCTACTCAAGAGGCTTTCTGGCCTGGTGGTCTGCCAGGTGTATAAGTTTACACAAGCAAAAAAAAAATTCTTATTGTGTAAGGCTCGTCATCTTGTTTCTATAGATTATTGGGTGAAATAAAAAAAAATATCAGCTAAACTTCGTCATGTAATTAGAAGCTTGAAGCATTATTTTAGGGATGCTCTCTGGAAAAATGCAAATGATGCTAACATTCTTTATAAAACATTTGAGAAGATCAGAACCGGGTCTTTCTCTCCCACAGATGCACATTTTTGGGTCTTCCATGATGACATTTTAATTCCCGATGCAAACATTCAATGTGAAATATTTGCTGATCATTTTAGCAAAGCTGCTGATCACAAGCCCCTTCTTTTAGTTTATAGAAAGGATGATAATGAGATGCCTATTTGCAATTTTCAGATGTTGGAGCTTAAGGAGGTTATTAGTTGAACCAAACCCACTTCTCCAGGGGAGGATAGAATCAGCACAGCATTTTTCAAGGGCCTAAATGACAACTCTTTGAATCACTTTCTCCAGTAGTGCAATATTTTGAGCTCTGGCAATGTTCTTTCTCCGTGGACATCTGCAATCATACTGATTATTCTCAAGCCAGGGAAACAGAAAACAGATGTTTCTTCATACCGCCCTATTGTTGTGACTTCTGCTGCATGTAAGATCTTCGAGAGAGTTACCGTATATACTCGCATATAAGTCGACCCCCTAACTTATGTTGTTAAAGATAAGGAAAAATTCAAACCCCACGTATAAGTCGACCCCTCCCCCCCACCTCTGAAGAAAAAAAATTAAATAAGTCTATATTTTTTCACATTTTTTTGTGTGAGAAAAATAATTTATACATACAAACAATAAACAGATTTTCTGCATAACAAATGCTGCCATTGAAAAATAAAAACTTATGTGAAACGCCATTGGCTGAAAAGTACTGAATCCATGTCGAATGCCATGAAATCAAACTTCGATCGACTGCCGTGAATAGCGAAATAATTGGTGATGTTACGATCACAGCTCAGGAACACGACAAAGTCGCGTATTTTGGAAATATCGGCATGCCATCAGCCAGAAATAATGGCACTCGAACATAATTGCTGTTGATTTGGAGAGGGTATAAACAACAATATGTCATGTTACCTATTTTAAACTTACTTTAACATTAACTTTAATCAATATTTTAAGTCAACATGACAATGGTTTTTCAACATTGGAAATCTGTTCTTTATATAAATCACACACTTTTTTTTTGTTTTTCTGCTTTCTGCAATCGGGTAGGGTAGATTAATTTTTTGACAAATAAACTAAAAGTAATCCAAAATTCAGAATCATTGAGTTTTGGAGGGCTCCGAATTTCGGATTTTGTACTATACAAACGCAATGGAGTGCTGCAGCACCGATTCGCTAGCAAACTATTTTTCAAAATTTTATTTATATATTATTTTTTTAGGTCACCAGTATAAGTCAATCTCCTTACTTTAAAGTTCTTAACTTATAAATGAGTATATACGGTATAGCGTACCGTATATGCCATTACATTTTGGAAAATAATATTCGGCAGTATCAACACCTTGGTTTTCAGCCCTTTTGCAACAGTTACACAATTCTAAATATGCTACATTATGACATAGTCCAAGCAAAGAAAGCAAAAAAAAAATATTTTGGGGATTTCTCTTGACCTGCAAGCAGCCTATGACTTGGTCTATGTGAATGGTCTGGTTTTGAAGTGCACTCAAATTGGCACTTCTGGTTTGGTTCTTAACTGGTTTCACCGGTTTTTACTTAATAAGATCAAAGTTTACTGGAGAGGTTATTCTTGATGTCCCACACCACTAGCAGAGGTGTCTTAGAAGGCATTGTTCTGAGACCAATGTTATTCACCATTTGTATGCATGACTTTTACGAAGCACTGGATGGTCTAGGTGTGAAATACCCGGTCTATGCTTTACTTACTGTTTTGATATCTTGCTGACAGCTTGCCATGGCAGACTCCAGGAAGCTCTCAGAATGGTTGCACAGATGTGCCATTACTGGAAACTTGCGATATGCCCTGACAAATGGTCCGATATATGCTATAAACCTATCTAGAAGAAAGGGTGAGTGTGATTTTGATTTCAGTATTAATAATGGATTGATTGCGTGGATGGCAGAAATACAATTTTTAGGTTTTTATGTGGTTAGGTTTTTATGCAGAGGTTTCCATAATCATGTTAATTACCTTTGACAGAAAGCATTAAAAAAAATCAATATTTATTCTGAAAGCACTTTCACAGACTCAATATGAAGCTCATTCCTTGCACCTTCTCATTTTAGTGAATTGCTCTATACAAAGCATGATTGAGTACGATTCCTCTATTTTAAATACTGCCAGTGAAACAATTTCCAAGAAGTTGGAAGTATTTTAAATCACTACCACCAGAACAGCTCTCGGATTACCCAAATAGGTTCGCAACATATTCCTTTGCAAGCGCGCAGGTATTCTCATACTCTATGACAGAATCGGTTCACTTGCTTTTGGGTTCATTACATTGTGCATTAAGAAATTAGTCTCCACTCTGGGATTTCTATGAGGGCAATCTTCAATTAGTTACAGACAGCATCCCCTGTATTGATATCTTTGAAGAGATGGTTGGACAGACAGATAAACTGATAGCCTTTCCGATACCTCTTCAGTACAATCATGATAAACTTCTATTCTCTCTAGTGGATTTACCATTTCAATGAAAAGATCTAGACAGCAACGTCATAACTTCTCTTTATAATGATTTCATCCAGCAGTTTTCATTTGTGATCTAATGTAGCCATTGATTCATCAAAATCTTCAAGTATTACTGCCATTGCAGGGTGCACATTAACCACTGAGTTCAGATACAGAATCCACCCAATAAATTCTATTTTCACCGCTGAAGCTCTTGCCATTGGTACTATTCTTGATGAACTTGGTCCATGGAATTGTGACAGCTTATTGGTCCTCAAGGTGCTTCAGACGGTTTCCATTAAACCCCCTATGGTTATCTTATAGCTTTTTCATAAATTCCACAGAGCAATTTTATGTACGCCAAAGATCTGGATTTGTTGGGTAACAGGCCACCAGGGTATTTTCTTAAGGAACAACCTGATCAAATTGTTAAAGAAGTGGCCGACTCTGATGTCATGTTGAACTGGATTTCACTAGAAGACTTTATTTGATATCAAAGACAGAGAACCTACACCGAGTTGAATCAGCAGAATCAGATAAGTAAGTACATCCTGTCCCATGGTGACATTCTTACAGTTAAACAAGCTTACACCTGATCTGCCAGTCATCGTGAAGATGTGTTGATCGCATGTCTTGTATGTAAAATGCTGATCACCCCAGCTCTTCTATTTTGTTTTGGCTCAGTGAATGATGGCAAATGCAGCAATTGTCTGGTGACTGACTTCTTGGAACATATTTTTTCTTGTGATAAGTATCGTATTGATCACATTTTATGCTGGGACATTTCTGTTTTGATCCAAAGTTGTTTCCATTCCTTTAAAGAGTTTTTGAAGTTCTGTCAATCTAAGGATTCTTGATCGACTATGCTTCAATTTTTAAAAAGCATCGATTGCTTTTAATTTTACTACTCTGAAATATAGCATTTGTGTTTTAGTCATTGGATGATTCAAGACAACAGCCCTGCCATTATAAGTTTCAGAGTATGTATGGGATGTTTTCTATCTTTTTTTTCCTTGATTCACATATTGGATCAGTTTGACCAGAATAAAGTTTTAGCTCCACAACATATTTTTTATAGCAATTTATCATACTTTATTAGAGAAAACTGCAGAGTGATTGTCTATTTTCTAAAAAGGTCGTATATAAAAAACTTTGTTCACTCATTTTATTTATCTTTAAAGATAATTGTCATAATTTTATGTATTTCCATCTGCATATTTATTATGTATTTAAGGTGAAATTTTCCAAAAACAATTGAATCCACCAGAATTTATATTCTATATTTAAAGTAAAACATTTGATTGGACATTGAAAATCGTCTACCTCTAGAAATGACATGGGAATTTTTATATGGCAAATGACCCCTGAAACAACTGATATAAACAGGGCTGGGGAATTACATCATTGTACTCGCCACTGGCGAGTAAATTTTCCTTCAGGGCGGGTGAAGTTTTAAGTTATTTTTTTAAACTTCAAACTGTAAAGATGCCAGAATCTTTATTTATTTATTTTTATTAGTTCCCTATATTTTGAAACTTTTGTAATATAAATATTATACTAAATTCTATGCTATAGTACTAATATTTTTTCTCTTGTATATATTTCTTATTTTTATCGAACAAAAATATGAAAATGCAATGTAGTAATAGTAATTAACTGTTTTTTCAGTTGTTTAAATTTTGTGTTAACTATTTTCAACTGTATATTGTATTTTGCTGGCTGGTAAAATAAATCCCTGGCTGGTGAAATTTTTCGAAAATTCCCCACCCCTGAGTATAAAGGTTACTAACTCGTTTGTTTCTACCACCAAAAATCTTGCCAGAATTCTCATGTGCAAATAAATACATTTTCCTTGAATATTAATAGTATTTTTCATGCATATGAACATACAATAGGCTAAATATTTTTTTTTCAATCCGTCAATTCCTTTTTAATGGAAAAATCTAAAAAAAAAATCAAATTTAAAGTGAGTTTTCTTTAAAATTCAGTAAGGAACTATTTCTTTGTGTAGACGTACAAATCTCTCAAGTAAAACCTCTATTGACAGGTTAGCTTTGCCAGGAGAATAGTCAGATGAAAGAGTATGCAAGATGCAGGTCCCAAATAGATTAAATTTTACAATCACATAATTTAGCAGCCATGGAATAATTTAAATTTCAGCATAGATTTGTCTATAAAAGATAATGCTATGCATGATCAACTATGCATGATCATTTGAATTCAGTTTTCTATAAGATAATTTCTTGTAGGTTTGAAAATAAAAAGGAATTTCTTTTATAAATATTGCATAATAAAATAAATAGAAAAGAGTGTAAATTTGTTTTAAGAAATAAGCAAAACATTTTCAAAAATTGTAGTTATTGCATAAAGCATGCTATTATATGACTTTTTTTTAATTAAATTTATTTTTTACAGTTTTATATTGTATTAAACTAATTTCAGAAAGTCAACTCATAAAATTCATTCATAATTTCTACTTAAAAATACAGTTGAAATATATTGTCAAATTTATCAAAACATATATAAAAATAAATTACTTTATTTCATAGCAAAATACATTTAAATAAAATTTAAATACATCATTTTTTTTTAGCATTTACTGGCAGAAATTAAAACATGGTTTCTTGGGGAAACTTCTGGGTCAAATAAAGATATTAAACAAGAAGGATCACCTAAAAAGAGAAGAAAACAGCAACAATTATATATCTAATTCAAGGACATAAATTATTTCCATTAACAAACATTAAACTAGTTAATTATTACAAATTAAATTATCTATGAAAGAAGATTTTACATAAATTTGTGAAAAATTTTGTATTGATGTTTTAAATAGAAGAAATTTTTAAAATAATAATGAAAATATAATTCCAGCATTGTAGCCTTCAGATAAGAATTAAAAAAATCAGAATGTTTCCAGAAAACCCTTTTCAAGATCTCAACTTAAGATATTACACCACATTTGATGGCCAATATTTTAAATAAAGTAAAAATAAGTACAATACTTATTGTTTCAAATCAATTAGTATCTACAAAAAATAACTTTTAAAAAGCAGGTAGAATTGGTCTTTAAAATGATATGATAACGATTTTCCAAGCTTTCTGATATATATTTAATTTAGTTTTCTTAAAGAAGTCAAGTGTCTACGTATGATATGTTGATATAAATCTTTGGCTCCTGTATCATGTGCATCATAATAAGTTTCTGGAAACTAAAATTTTAAAAAGTTATGCATAGTCGAGGATTTGGTAGCCTTATTGTTAAATTTAATGCAGCTTTATAAACACCTAAATACATATTTAAAATCTCATTTTTTAGATCGTTATTCAAACTAATATATTGCAATTTTTATGCAATTCTTGTAATAGAGCCATCAAGAACAAAATTTTTCATTTTTTTATATTTTGAGTAGTCAATTATGACTTATTTAGTATAGGGGAGAAAAGTTATTAGTACCATATCATACATAATCAAACCAATAGACCAGGAGGTAACAGCACACGCAATCACCTCATTGAGTTCACAACAGAAATTCCAGAATTATTTAAAACCTGATTCAGATATTAAAAAACAATTAGTCTGCCAAGTCATATCTTGATGGAAAACATCTCAAAAAGCAATTTTAGTAGTTGACTCGTAGGTTTACAATTGTGTTTTTCAGCTCCAAGTCTGCCATGTTTAAAAACTGCTAAAAGCAGGCCTAGGACTGCTGAGTCACTCTTGAAAAAGAGAGAAAAGAGACTAAATCACAAGAAAAAGACTAAAAGAGACTATAATGTAAAAAAAATTCTATAAAGAGACCAAAAACACTTTTTACTTAAACCCTTTGATGCATAGACAAACATTATAAGATTTAACACCATCTGCAGAACATATTTTCAATGCATTTCAGTCAGTTTTGAAAAAAATGCGTACTTCGTCACTTGGTTGGGGAAAACTACCTCAAGTGGAAACAAATCATCATGGGAAAAAATAAGGAAATTTACCAAATGATCTCAGAGGAAAACCACGAAATTCACCAAATGATTCTGCAGAAAAATCATGAAATTCACCAAATGATCACGGGGACAAAAACATGAAATTCATCAAATGTTCTTGTGGGAAATTTAGTGAAGTTCATAAAATTGTCTCATAAAACAAATCATGAAATTTGTCACATGAGCACAGGAAAAAAATTTCTGAAATTAGTCAAATGTTCTTGGGGTAAAAATTCCGAAATTTGTCAAATAGTCTCAAGAAAAAAATCGCGATATTAGTAAAATGGGTCTTGGAAAAAAAATAGCAAAATTCGTTAAATGGTCTTGTGTTAAATATCGTAACATTCAACAAATGATCTAAAAAAATACAACATTCGTCAAATGGGTCTTGGAAGGAGGGATGAATCACAGAATTTGAAGAGCGATCAGACAAATAGTCACTAATTTTGTTGAAGAATCACAGAAATAAATAGCAAAATTACTCAATTGATCGACAAAATAACAAATTTTGTAAAATAAAACTATAAAAAAATCAAAAATGATGTCAATGGGTTGCATTAAACTGTCATAAATTTCGACAATCAAGAACAAAATAGCGATTTTTGTCAAATTATCTCAGGAAAAAAATCACGAAATTCATCAAAGATCTCAGGAAGAAAAAAGTAAAATCAGGGGTAGTACTTGTGCAAAGTGATATTTCAAGACACTTTTTTCGATATTTCAAGACACATTTAATCGACATACAACTTTTTCATCCGCGACTGACGAAATAAGCGATTTTTCATCGCTACCGATTTTAATAATTTAATATGAAAATTGCGATTTTTTTTTTCGATCGCTTACACGATTACTCTTCCGTGATCGTTTGCCAAATTTGCGATGTTTTCGGCGATCGTTTACCGAAATTCGCAATTTTTTCCGCGATCTTTTGTCCTAATTCGCGATCATTTGCCGAAATTTGCAATTTTTTTCGTCAATTGTTTGGTCAAATTAACGGTTTTTTTGGCGATCGTTTGCCGAAATTCGCAATTTTTCCGTATTTATTTGCCAAAATTTTTGATTTTTCCCCCCCCGTGATCATTTATGAAAATTTTCTATATTTTACGCGACTGTTTGTCAAAATTAGCGATATTTTTCTGCAATCGGTTGTCGAAATTCGCGATTTTTTAGAAATCGTTTGCCAAAGTTTACGAATTTTTCCGAGATCGTTTAACATAACTCTGGAATTGATTTTGCAATCGTCTCACAAAACTGGCGATTAATTGCGGCCCCTTGTGCGACGAAATTTGCGATATTTTTCCCCACATCTGATTGACGTAATTATGCTTTTCTGTTACGAATTGACAAAATTCACGAATTATTTTTTTATTGATAAAATCGAATTTTTTTAGTCACTGAATGAAGAAAATTTATAACTTTTTCTGCAATCGATTGATGAATTTTACTGTTTTATTCTGCAAGCTGTTACCAATATTTTGAAGATTTTTTTGAGATTGTTTGAAAAAAAATCGGGATTTTATTTCAAGATTGTTGAATCAAACACTTTCGTGGGGTTTTTTTGCGATCATTTAGCGAAATTCGCGATTCTTTTTCACAATCAGTTCCAGAAATCGCGTTTTATTCTGCGATTTTTGGCGAAAATCGGGGTTTGATTTCAGGATCATTTGACGAAAATCGCTGCTTTACATCGCGATCATTTGACGAAGAACGCTGTTTGATTTTAATTTCAATAAGATCGCGGTTTTATTTATTTCAGGATCGTTTGACGAAAATCGCGGTTTTATTTCGGGATCCTTTGGCGAAAACTGCATTATTATTTCGCGATCGTTCGACGAAAGTCGACATTTGATTTCAGGATTATTTGATGAAAATCGCAGCTTTATTTATCGATCATTTGAAGAAGCTCGCTTGATTCTTGATTTAACGCTCTGGAGACTCAAACTGCCAGGACGGCTTTTCATTCAGGCAACCGAAACGGCCGGCCCACTGTCCGAGCAACTTTATTCCCCTTTTAGGAGGAGGGTGCTAATAATTCAACTCTCTATTTATTTAGTTGACATTTGGTTTTTCCTCTCCACTTCGAAAGAAAAAGCGCTTTTTAAGCGCGCAAACGTTCCCTACTTTACAGGGATTTTTCTTTCAGAGGAAACATTTTATTAGCTGATTCTTTTAAAGAATTAAAACTATTCATTATTCACTAATTTCTTAATTAGTTGAGCTGTTTAAAATGAATGTAATTCATGTATTTAAAATATTAAAAAATCAGTATGTACTATTAATGTAGTTCATAGATATTTATGCATTTTTATGCATAGTACGATATCAAAATATTAATGAAAAATTTCTATTTTATGAAATTTTCCATACGTCTTAACTAAATTTTAACTGAACGAGCTTTTTTAAATTTAAAATGGTCACGATATATAACGAAAATTACGCATTATATGTTTAAAAGTATTTTTTTAAACAAATAATAAGTTATACTTCATTATTTACTGTTTTTTGAATTATTTTTATATAATGTATGTATGTCGATGCATTTTTTAAAATTATTATTTCATCTATTTTGTGGGGGAGGGGAGAAGTTATTTTTAAAAAAAAAAATTTTTTAAAAATTAAATGCGCTATGATTTCCATGAATCCAAAAGTCAAATTCGAACAAAGAAATCAACTCCTAATGATATATTTCTCTCTCGCAAGCTTTTTTAGGGGGGGACAGGGGGACGGGAACTTAACAAATAAAAAATAATTAATAAAGAGTGTGGTTTTACGGGTGTATTCCGATCCAAACTGCTTTTTTCTGATTTATTTTTAAATTCGTTTTTGCTGTCATATGCACCAAACTTTCAAATTCTCTTATTAGAAACTACACAAAGTACCGTGATTGCCGAAATTTTGATAAATGTAGAAAATATTGAAAAAAAAAAGCTTTCAAAAACGGTGTTTTGGACCAAATTTTCCGAAGCGGGAGATCTGCGAACGGGAAAAAAGGGGGGGGGGGGTCACGCTGAGAAAATATTTGTTTATAAGTCAAATTCTAATGGATTGAGCGAAGAATGAAATCACTCGGCTTTTTATACGTATCTTCAGAAATTTCCCCCTAAGTTTGATTTTTTTACCTTTAAAAATGAGTCTGAAAATGTATCGGAAAATTTTGAGGTGTTGAAGGTAAAAAAAAAAAAAAAAAAATTCCGAATATATCCTCAATGGGTGGAATTTTGTGAAACAACCTAAGACCCCAATATTTACTTGGATTGAATCTTGATACATACAGATAAAAATATTTTTTTCAAAAAAGGGAAAATTTATCTATTACGATTTATGATATTTTAGGAAAATAAACGTCTTTTACTTTGAAACTATTATTTTTTATTAAGTATGTTTAAACATACGTATATTTTTTAAACATATATTTTTTAGCTCGGGATACCACACTATTCGTACATAAACAGAAACCTAAATTTGGTTTCAAAGCATGCACGATTTTAAATAAATGCCGTTAAGTGTTATAATTTTTTGTTCTTTTAATTACGTATTATATTATCTCTGACGGTAAACGGAAAAAAAGTGACCGGAAAAAAAGTTATCGGAAAAAAGTGACAAACTACAAAAGCAGAAAAAAGTGACACGGAAAAAAGTTACCGCAAAAAAGTGACAAGGAATTGATTTTGGGGATTTATTATTGATTTTGGGGATTCATTCGTAAAGTATGAAAGGGGGATCGGGGGGGGGGCTCATAGTTTAGGTAAATAGGTTTTTCATGCTGACTTAACTGTTTTGGTTCAGTTTTTCGATATACGTTCATACTTGCCTGATTAGTTTTGGGTAGGGACGATTACCCCCCCCCCCCCACATCCGTCCTCAATTAGATGAATGGGTTTTTATGCAGACTTATCCAACATGTGTCAAATTTGCATATAGGTTCTTTTCGATAAGACTTATTTATATTACTCCTAAATGCGAGATTTAGGAGTTTAATGGTTAAGTATAGAATTATCCGATTTGCTTCGAATTTTGGACATGGGTTCATTGTGATAAGACGTATCTCTGATTAGTTATGGGGTTCTTTTGCTTATTATAAGGGGGGACGAGCAATTATCTCCCCCCTCAAACTAGATAAATAGATTTTTATGCAAAATCATCTGATGCATTTCAATTTTTACCACGCTTTTATTAACTTCACCTGTATGTTTGTGAGTTTGTAACTCTCATTTTATGTATGTTCATCGATTACTCCGAAACCATGCAACCGATTAACTTGGTTTTGGTGTTAAATGAAAGACGATGCTCTCGAATTGGTACCACTTCAGTTTCATCGAAATTGGTTCAGTACTTTTTTAGTAATTAGGCAAAAACTAATAAAATTAGTGATTTTTCGCTAATTAAAAGTGTTGAATACGTTCACTGAATGGAGACAGCATGGCCGAGCTGTCTAAGGCGCCGGATTGAAGCTCTGTTTTTCGAAAGAGATTGTGGGTTCGAACCCCCACTTCTGACATTATTTACATCTATGAAAAATTTAAAAAAAAAATTTCCGTATTACAATTTTTATTTTTAACCGGCTTCAGAAAAGGAAGAGGAAGTTATCAATTCGACGCGTATGTATTTTTTTTCTATGTATGCTCACCAATTACTCTGAAACTATCCAACCGATTAATTTGGTTTTTGTATTAAATATAAATATAGTTTAAAAAACTAAAAACCACGCTTTTAAAAAGCAAACTAAAAAGTGAAAAATAAATATAGTTTAAAAAAAACTAAAAAACACGCTTTTTATTTATATCAAACTAAAAAGTGAAAAATAATTCGTACTATAAGTTGAAAACGAAAATAGATGAAAAATACTATATTACTATATAAAATCATTGTTATTATAGAAATCAATTAATAAGCAATAAATAAAATTATCGTGGAAAAAAAGCATGGGGTGCTTCTTAAGAACTGACAGATGGAGCACCCCACGCTTTTTTTTCCACGATAATTTTATTTATTGCTTATTAATCGATTTCTATAATAACAATGATTTTATAGTAATATAGTATTTTTCATCTATTTTCGTTTTCAACTTATAGTACGAATTATTTTTCACTTTTTAGTTTTATATACTTAAAAAGCGTGTTTTTTAGTTTTTTTAAACAATATTTTGAAATATAGGTTTTTTTCTGATAAGGAGAATTACGGAATAGTTTTAAGGATTTAATGGTTAAGTATAAAGGGGAGATGGGGGAAACCCCTCTTAAATTGAATAAATGGCTTTTTATGCAGAATTATCCAATTTGCTTCGAATTTCGGACATGGATTCATTATAATAAGACATATTTCTGACTAATCACGGGGTTCTTTTGCTAATTAAAAAAGGGGGCCGGTGGTTACTACCCCCGCCTTAAATTAGATTAAAAAAATTATGCACACTTATCCGATGTATTTCAATGTTTGGATATAGGATCTTTCTCATAAAGTGAATTCCTGAATAGTTTTAAGGGTTTAATGGCTATGTATAGAGGGGGAACGGGGGATAAACCCCCCTTAAATTAAATAAATGGCTTTTTAAACCGAATTATCCAATTTTCTTCAAATTTTGGATGTATATTCATTATAAGAAGGCGTATCTCTGATTAGTTGTGGGGTTCTTTTGCTAATTAAATAGGGGAAGTGGGCGATTTACCCCCCACTCTTTAAATAAGATAAATTGTATGGGGTTTTTTTTTTTTGGCACAACTATCCAACTATTTCAAATTTTGGATATAGTTTCTTCCTGATAAAGTGAATCCCTGAATAGTTTTAAGGGTTTAATGGCTAAGTATGGAGGGATGAACGGGGCATAGCCCACAATTAATCAGGGATTCGCCTTATCATAATGTACGCACATTCAAAATTGAATCAAATCAGATAATTCTGCATAAAAAGCCATTTATTAATTTAAGGGGGGGGGGGGGTATCCTCCGTTCAACCACTGTATACTTAGCCATTAAACCCTTAAAATTATTCTGGGATTCTTTTTTTGCGAAAGAACATACATCCAAAATATGAAATATATTGGATAAGTGAGCATAAAAAAACAATTTATCTAATTTAAGGGGGGGGGGGGAATAATCACCCGCACCAATTATTAATTGGCAAAATAACCCCATATGTGATCAGGGATGCGCTTTATCATAATGAATCTATAATCCAAAATTTGAAAATTCAATAATTCTGCGTAAAAAGTAATTTAATTTAAGGTGGGTTATATTCTATTCCCCTTCTATACTTACAACCCTTGGCAAAGAGTTTCTGATCATTGCATCAACACTACCACCTTTTGTAAGAAAAGATTATTTATTCTCACTGCATAAAAATGAAACGACTATTAGCGATAATACATTTGTGTTACATACAATGAACAACAATATGCAATAAAGAAAAATCACCATTCATCAATTTATAAACAGAAAAATTGTGATTGAAATTTAGGCACCAAAGAAAAAATTATCTGATCATGCTTTGATTTGGAAAAAAATAACCGATCACTGTAATTAAATATTTCGTAAATCCACCTTTATTTTGGATGACAGTCGAAATTGTTAGTGGACTGGACTCATTAAGATTTTTACACTCATTGGGAGCAACTTCACCTCAGCATTCCCTTATAGCTTTACGTAAGTTCTATGGCATATGTAATTCATCGAAAATCGTTTTTTCTTTTTAATATATATATTTCACATGTTTTCGATGGGATTAAGATCCGGACTATTTCGCGGTCACGTCATGGTTTGAATTGGTATATTACCTACATTTTGTAGAAATTTCTTCATTGATTTGGTACGTTGGGAAGCTAATTGTCATCTTGAAGTAAGAAGTCATTTTGATTTCCGATCTATTGATCGATGCTGGGAATAAAAAAATCCACTAAAATGTCAATGTAAACTTCAAAGCTTACTGTATGTAGGCCCCACCAGTGGCCGAGAGGTTCCGACCTCAAACTGGTAGACAGTAGGTGCTGGGTTCGAACTAAATCGCGACCGTCGGCCTAACCGTTCGAAGTTTTCCGTGGTTTTCTTCGAACCTTGCGTAAATACGGGTTAGGTTCCCTTAGAAAGACCCCCACGGAGGGCAACCCACCCCATAGGGCCTATATCCCATAGTGTAGATAATCGGCCGACAAAAATACACCAAAAATACACCTTACTGTACGTAACACAATACACAACTTGCCGACACCTTGTCATGTAATCAACTCCAAACTGCAAATGCAGGTGAAAATTTAGTCTTCGTATTGATACACTTATCATTGAACTTTTCACCAACTCTCCTCCAAACAAATGTTCCACAGTCATCACTTTTACCGATAGATATGTGAAATTCATTGCTAAAAATAACTTTATTTCATGTATCAAATGGCTAGTGCACATGTTTTTTACACCACTGCACACGCTCTTTTCTATGCTTCTTTATCATGTAAGATTTTGTTTTAATTTTACAAGATTTAAATCTTGCTACATTTAGATGATTACGTACTGCAGTCACATGCCTTTACGTTATACTTAGACCATTCGGAATCAAGTTGTTTTGAGGTTGCTCGCCGCTTTCTTTTCGATATTTTCACAAGTGTTCTTTTCCTTCCTAGATATTGACATTCGTGGTCGTCCACTTCGAGGTAAATTTTCCACGTTATTAGTGAACTGATATTTTTTCCAAATATCGCATACTGTACTTTGAGCACAATTTCATAAATCAGCCACTTTCCATTGTGAATTTACTTCTTCTAATAATTAAATCATGTGGATTTTTAAATCACGAGACAGGTTTTTCACACGAGTCATTTTCCAGCACTTCAGAGCTGCTTTTGATCTCGCAACTGAAAGATTTTTTCTTTTAAATACGACACATGTATCATACGCATGCGCAGGCACTCTAATCTATCTTCAATATGCAAATTTCAAACTTTTTTCCTCAGTGATCGATTACTATTTTCCAACTTCGATCTTGATCGGATATTTTTTTATCACGAGGAAACATTTTTGCCTGCATTATAATTATAAATTGTATGATTGCAATATTGAATTCACTTTATATTTTAACATTCTTTCTTTTATTTGGCATATTGCAAAACGGTCCTATGCTTTTGAATCGCGAAGTATACTCTTCGAAATACAAAACTCATAAACTTGATAACAGTGATCAGAAACTTTTTGCCAAGGGTTGTAGATATTAAATCCTTAAAACTATTCAGGGATCCACCTTATCAGAAAGAACCTATATTTAAAAGTTGAAATACATGGGAAAATTCTGCATAAAAACCTCTAGTTTAAGGGGGAGATAATTGCTCTTCCCCCCTTTATAATAAGCAGAAAAACCCCATAACTAATCAGAGGAGAGAGTCTTATTATAATGAACCTATGTCCAAAATTCTAAGCAAATCGGATAATTATGCATAAAAAGTTATTAATTTAATTTAAGAAAGGTTATCCCCATTCCCCCTCTATACTTAACCATGAAAACCCCTAAATCTCTTCAGGCATTATATAATATATATAAGCCTTGTCGAAAAGAACCTATATGCAAATTTGACGCGTGTTGATAATTCTGCATAAAAACCCATTCAACTAATTGAGAATGCATGGGGGGGGAGGGTAATCGCCTCTTCCCAAAACTAATCAGGCAAGCATCTTTTCAGTATGAACGTATATCCAAAAATTGAACTAAAACAGTTAATTCAGCCTGAAAAACCCATTTACCTAAATTATGAGCCCCCCCCCCCCCCCGATCCCCCTTTCATACTTAACCAATGAATCTCCAAAATCAATAATAAATCCCCAAAATCTATTCCTTGTCACTTTTTTTCCCAGTAACTTTTTTCCTTGTCACTTTTTTTCCAGTCACTTTTTTTCCTAGATTTATCTCTGACAGTATACATACATATACACTATATTGCCATTGATTATGGGACACTTGCGATTTTAGACATTTTACTAAATATCTAGAAAAATACATGAGGAATCATCTCGAAACTCTTAGTGTATAAATATAATAGTATTAGTCATACATCTCCGTGAAGATTTTTTCCCGAAACTCCAAAGGGGACCGTCAACAAATTAAAAAAGAATGAATATCTTTTGAATAACCCTGTCAAAACTAATGTAGCAAAAGCGCTCAAACTCTAGATTGTGATTGAATGCCTTATTATAATAAGCCTTGTTCATTTTTATGCAAATAGCATGCATACTCGCAGAGTAATTAAGGTTTTTATAAAAATGATCCCAAATTTTTCCAAGTTTTTTCCTTATAATTTTTAGAGTTCTTAATATAAAATATTATTTTTTTCAGAAAATATGACAAACAACATTGCACACAGTGCCCTGTAATCAGAATTAAAAAATAATGAAAATTGTATAAAAAATGAGTTGGTTTACTAAATAATTTTTTACTGTGCATTAGGGTGGAGCGAAAAAAAAATTTTTTTGAAAATCAAAAACGGGTAGGTGCCAAAAGTTGCCTTTATACTAGTACATCAACTGTGTGAAATTTTACCGCTGAAAAAAAATGGCTTGAGTCTGCGCTTTTGCTCCAAAAATCGAAATTTTGGGTAAAATTTGTCATTTTTTGACAATTTTTCAAAAAAATTAAAAAATTCCTACAGAGTTGGTTAGCATTTAAAAATGTTGCTTAGATGTTATATTTATCTGCTTAACATATTTAAACTATAAAACAATATCTGTAGTCTGTATAATTGGAGCAAATCTGACAACTTTTTGTGAAGAATCAGCGTTAACCTCTCTATTGGAGCATACAACGAAATGTTGTTTTGAATGCATTTCTTACCTAGTTGCTTTCAAAACTACTGTGTATATAACTCATAGAGGTGGTTGCATTATCCCACCCGTCAACCATCCAATCATCTAGGCCCAGTGTTTTATTTATGTATTGGATGTTATTTTTTCCCCGAAGACGAGTATAAGTTTTCTATATATCAAAGTAATTTATCTCTTCTTAATATTCACTGACTTTGGATGATTTGGATTATGCTAGTGTGACCTACTGCACGTATATTTTTATACCATGTATAACAGAAGAGAAGCTGAGCAATGTATTGGGTATGTCCTTAATTGAACCTATTCAGCAGTCTATTATCTTCATTAAAATTTCGTGCAATTAGAACATTATGATTGGAAGTTTTGTTATCACAGCATTCTTTCAATCAATTACATTTTATATGCAATGATTTGCCTAAAAATTGATTGTATGAATTTAATTTCTAGTATGTCATCATTTATTGAACCTATTGCATTGAATATATGCTGAGAAGCAAGCTGTTTAATATTATAACGATTGTCACAGAGGATTGTAAACAAAATTTGCAAAAACTACTTGTTGTAAAACAACAATATTTCTAAAGAAGTTTTAGTATGCTTTATGTCGTTTCCTGTGTTGTTCCGTAGTCTAGTAATTTCTAATAAGATTTTAGATCTATTATTTAGGTGTGTAGTACATTTGGTATAAAACATCCCGCGGTATAAACTTGGATTATACATTTTGTGAGTGAACATATAAACGCTGATTGACAATCTGTGCTTATAAAAAGCGGAAAATTTTATTAACTTTATGAGCTGTCTTTTGTGTGAGATGTTTTCTAAATTCTCTTTCCCCATTCTTTCTGAGAAATAGCTTTTCTTATGAATTAGCTTTGC
Source organism: Maratus speculifer (assembly GCA_964019185.1). Taxonomy (NCBI): domain Eukaryota; kingdom Metazoa; phylum Arthropoda; class Arachnida; order Araneae; family Salticidae; genus Maratus; species Maratus speculifer. The sequence continues at coordinate 290,780,950 of OZ025293.1, forward strand.
AATCTCCGACAGAAATTTCTAGTCTGTTCTGAGTATCTTTTTCTCAATTTGAGAAAATAATTTTTCAACATTATTCTCTATTTTATATAAAAAAAATTGCAATAGGAAGTGAATAGTACGCAGACAAAGATTTTCCTAATTGATCCGGTGAATCCATGTAGCTTAGAACGTTTTATATCGACTTCTCAAATAACTGACGCAGAGGAAATTCACTGGAGTTGAACTAGCGAATGATTCAATATTATACGCAATTCTAAGCTTACACCATGCAAAATGGTTCACAGTGACAAATAAAATTCTCCTAATTTTAAATGAGCACTTATAGTCGATTAGAATCCGTACATTCCCTCATAAAGTACTAAGCATTATAAGTTTATGCCCAGGACATTTCACCATCAAATGTTGTCCGCTCATAAAAAAAAGGATCTAAAAATTAATAGGAAATTACCTAGATACGAAAACATTTAGAAAACGGCATAAAACTAATGCAAAAGAAAAAGTTATTTACAACAGCGGTTGCTTTACACATGGAGAACAAATTTTCATTGCAATTCTCTCTGACGATCACCACCACATGAAGCAGCTTGCTTCTCAACATATAAAAAATGCAAAAGTAGAATAAATGATGGCATACTTATAGTTGAAATATCTGAAATCATCTTTGAAGCAAATCATTACGTAAAAAAAATACAATTGACTGAAAACATGTTGTTGTAACAGAACTTCCAATCACTATTCATCAACTGAATGTAAGTTAGATAAATATAATAGATGGCCGAATAGATCCCTTTAATAATATTCCCGTGCATTACTCTGCTTGTCATTTTTTGTATAAACTGTAAAAATATACATGAAGATAGTTACAGCAGCATGTGGATGGAAAGAACAGATAAACAAGGTGGAAGCATCGAAAACATGCCAAATTTTTATAAAGAAAATCACAAATCAATGTATAAATAAAACACTGTACTAAGATGATCGAATAGTTGGGCCGAGTGGTATAGGAAATATAGCCATCTCCACGACGCATATTCAAGGTAGTTTTGAAAACAAGAGCTGTATTAAAAACAATAATTCGTTGTATGACCCAATAGAGTGGTAATGCTGTTTTCTTACTAAAAGTTGTCTGTTTTGCTCCAGCTATAGGGAATAAATATATTGTTTTATAGTTTAAATATGTTAAGCAGATAAATATAAAGGTCTAAGCAACACTTTTAAATACTAACCAGCTCTGTAGGAATTTTTTAATTTTTTTGAAAAAATGTCAAAAAATGACAAATTTTACCCAAAATCTCGATTTTTGGAGCAAAAGCGCAGACTCAAGCCATTTTTTTTCAACGGTAAAATTTCACACAGTTGATGTACTAGTATAAAGGCAACTTTTGGCACCTACCCGTTTTTGATTTTCAAAAAAAATTTTTTTTCGCTCCACCCTACTGTGCATGCGTCAACGATATCAAAATTTCATTTGCATATTATGTTAGCTAAATGTATAGAGCAACTTTTGTGAAAGTCACAAAATCATAACTTGAAAATTCTCACAATAATCGTCAATTGAATAAGTCGAAAATCCGTTATTCTCAAAATGAAGCAAAAACAAGAGAAGTTGTATCCATATATTCATTGATTAGTGTCAATATAGAATACACAATATGGGATGTACTACTGCATTTGGATAAAATCCCTCATTTTTTTGCTTCATTTTGGAAACAACAGATTTTGTCCTTTTTCTATAGACGATTACTTTCAGAATTTTCAAGCTATGATTTTGAGACTTTTACAAAAGTTGCTCTATACATTTAGCTAACATAATATGCAAATGAAATTTTGATATCTTTGACGCATGCGCAGTAAAAAATTATATAGTAAACCTACTCATTTTTCATACAATTTTTATTATTTTTTAATTCTGATTACAGGGTACTGTGTGCAATGTTATTTGACATATTTTCTGAAAAAAATGTTATTTTATATTAAGAACTCTGAAAATTATAATGGAAAAACTTGGAAAAATTTGGGACCATTTTTATAAAAACCTTAATTACTCTGCAAGTATGCATGCTATTTGCATAAAAATGAACACATTGTATTACAATAAGGCATTCAATCATAATCTAGAGTTTGAGCGCTTTTGCTACATTAGTTTTGACAGGGTTATTCAAAAGATATTCATTTTTTTAATTTGTTGACGGTCCCCTATGGCGTTTCGGTAAAAAATCTTCACAGAGATGTATGACGTATACTATTATATTTATACACTAAGAGTTTCGAGATGATTCCTCATGTATTTTTCTAGATATTTATACTTCGTTTCACCTTAACTTGGCAGCACTGAATATGCTACAAGAGCCGAATTGCAGCCGTTGCCATAGAAACCAGGGTTTGCTTGAACAGCACAGGATCACTAACAGACAAGAGAAATCGCCATTTTGGCGGAAAGATATAATAATGAATGTGAAAAAATCGGCACCTTTCGAAGTTCTTATGAAATTAATTTTATTACATAATCATTTACTAAAATAACGAATATTATTTTTTTTCTTAGTTTTACCATTTTTTAAATTTATTTCAACATTATTTCATATTATATTGTTGATCCGTCTAACATGTGAAACATATTTAAAAATCTTGAAAAGTTAAAAAACATTACACAAATTCCGGAAAAAACTTTATTGAAAAGATAAATTTTTCTGAAATACGCTAAAAAAATTGAAACTGAATTCCATGCATTGTCATACTTTTGTAAAGAATTTTCTGCAGTGTTGAAGTCAGACACTTTTTCTCTGGGAGGTAACTTCAATGGCTCCGGGGGGGGATGCCCCCCTCGGGCCAACCCCTGAATTCAGACATTTTTCTCCGGGAGGGATTTCAGTGGCTCCGGGGGGACATTATTGAGTCTCGGGGGGGGGGGGGGTTGTACTTTTTGGGCATTGAAAACGCAAAATTTCAAATTTTCCGGGAGGGGGACATTTTATTGCTCCGGGAGAAAATGTCCCTCCCGGGCCACTACCTGAATTCAATACTGATTTTCTGTATGAACTTCTGAGTTTCGGTGTTTTTTTTTTTTTTTTTTTTTTTTTTTTTTTTTTTATCGCAGAGGAGAGAGGATAAATTTTACGTATTTAAGCTCAAAATTTAAAACCTAGTACCGCTTACAAATGTTAAAAAAAGCCTAAAAAAAAAAAAAAAAAAAATTCTATAAATCGCACTAAAAAAAATCAAGTAAAATAAAAGTAAAAACAGAATTTTAAGCGAATTTTATCGAAAAGAGGAAAGCATTAATTTTATTGAATTAAGCCAAATTCTCCGAAAATCTATTTAAAACAGAAAATTTATTTTTTATATCCAACCACTGGCAGATATCTGGAAAAAGTCAGGTTCCACGCCATCAGACAGTACCTCTCAATGTATCTAAAATTATAGATATTTGGGTATAAAAATGTCATGATTTTTAAAAATTTAAATTATTTTATAAATTTTTTTATCATCGTCCTCGCCCCTGCTTTAAAATACACAATTTCTCGAAAATAAATTGTTTCCAAAACAATTAAATCTCTAATAATAATATAAAATGTTTTTATGCTTTAATCTTTAATCCTAAAATTATAATTATTATTTAGAAATTTCAAAAATTATGTAAACTGAAAATTAGTAATTTCATTAGTTATTAATATCCAATAACATTATGTAAATGGAAGTTTTACAATAATTATCGAAAACTATATTAAACACAACAGATATTTACATTTATTAAAATATTTAAAAACTGCATTTAATTGCTAACACTGCTTAAAATTAAGGGACTCATGCTACTTCACTCATGCAAAAACACTCTAGTTTAATCCAATGGAAGATTTTTTTTAAATATCTCGTTTACATTTCAATATTTTATTTTTTTAGGTGCGTTCCTAATTATGCAAATATGTAGCACCTATAGTTGTCATTCAGTCCATCCGTCTGTCTGTCCGCATATAAAAACTCAAAAACTACCCAACCGAATCGTTTGAAATTTAAAATATATGACCATTAGATAATTTTTCGAGTCATTTCAAATTTTATGAAAATCGGATGAATAGTTCATATACAGGGACAATCAAAGGGATTCCGATACATTACGGTCGACGGGGAAAAAAGTTTCAAATGCATTTTAATGGTTTACACTCTTTCGAACATAATAAAAGTAATATACATCTATGAAGAACATACTATTATATACATTCCGTACAATCTGTGATCCGAAGAATATTTGTTACTGATTTAAAGGGCCACACAAAAGTATCCCATTACATAATTATATATCGAGACATTATTTCGTGCGCGTTTTAATTATATTAAACTATTTAACATTATGAAATTTATGTACATTGCTGAGGACTCCTACAAGTTATTTCCTGTGTAATAAATATCAGATAGTTTTTACAGGGACACACAAAAGATTGCGGCTACTATACTGTATCTGAATATTGTATACTATTACACCAAGATCTGATTTTTTTAGGTATTTCGTAATTATATAAATACGTAGCATGTATAGTCATCGTTCAGTTTGTCCGTCCATCTGTCTGTCCGCATGTAACAGATTAAAAACACCCAACCAAATCATTTGAAATTTAAAACATATGATTATTGCATAATTTTGTAAAGTCATTTCAACTTTTATGAAACTCTGATGTATAATTTAAATAAAGGCACATTCAAAAGTATTCCATTACATTATGGTCAATGGGAAAAAAAGTTTCAAATGCATTTTAATGATGTTACACTCTTTCAAATATAATAGAACTGATATGCTCTTATGAAGCATGAACTAAAATAAACATTATGTACAATCTGTGAAGCAAAATATATATTTTTTCAATTTACAAAAGTATTTCACTACATAATGGTATACAGAGAAACATTGTTTGAGGCTTGTTTTAATTGTATTAAACTATATCAAATTTTATGAAATTGATAAACGTTGCTGAGGTTTAACACTAGTTACTTCCTCTATATTTACAGGAGCACACAAAAGATTTTGACCGCTATACTGTATCCGAAGTACTGTATCTGAAAATGTACAAGATCTGAATATTTTAAAAACTTCATTATAGTACACCGTATTTGCTATGTTTCCCGAGAAATTTCCAGCTTGTTTTTCTTACATGGGATAGTTGATCTCGATCTTTACGAAGAACTTTTTTTTTACTTTTTAGATTTTGTCAGTAGGAATTTTTTTTTCGGGGGGGGGGGGGGGATTTTTCAATTTTCAGACTTCGGAAGTGTTTCGAAAGTTAAATCATCCAAGGGAAAAAAAAAAAACAATCCTAAAACAAATTTGAAAAGATAATAGGGGTCTTTGTGAAGCTTGACCTCCAGTGTAGAATTCATCAGATGGCCTGGGGGGCATTCCTCCCCAGAACAATGAGACCCTGATCCCTTCCCCCGAAAAATATGAGATTATGGGTTTTCAATGTCCAAAGATTGCAATATCCCCCCCCCTCCCCCGAAGTCGCAGAAAATCTTTCCGGAGAAAAGTATCTGAATTCAACAATGTCGACCTCAGCTATAAAATGCAAAGCTAATGATTTAAAAATACTGAAATGCAAATTAAATATTTTTTAAATTTTCTTTCATAAAAGTAATATTAGCGAGCAGGATTTTACATGAATGAAGATCTTAATAATTATTAAACAATTAATTCTCCAAGTAGGAATATAATATTAATTGCTATAGTTTTATGCTTTAGAACTTATCATAAAAGCAGATGACACGAGCGCTTAAAAAGCGCGCCTTTAATTTAACCTTGAAGATTGGTTCCTCGCCAAAGGAGAGTTTTTTTACGCCAAGCTTTTTACTTTATACGTACGCTTAAAATAGAAATTATTTTTGAAATAAATACTTTTAACAGAGAAATTACTTTAAATATGTGTTACAAAATCTCGAATTTATTAATTTATAAACATAACCATATAAATTTCTACGAATTTTCACCATAAGATATAAAAAATATCGGAGAACTATTTTCCACGGCGAAATGTTTCTGTTTCTACCTTTCACAGTGCTGCCAAGTTAAGGTGGAACAGAGTATAGTAAAATGTCTAAAATCGCAAGTGTCCCATAATCAATGGCAATATAGTGTATTTATATTGAACAAGATATTAACCAATTTAAAAAGTACGCTTCAGAATTTTCAACAGCATAAAACATTTAGAGCCAGAAAGATTACTTGAGATGTCGGGTTTTCCTGAGTACGATTTGACAATTTAATAAAACATTTGAGGAAGAAATCGTAAAAATAATAAGAAAAGAAATTTGTTGTCTGTGCTGTAACCATAAGGTGGAAAGTTATGTTTGTTTTAATTCAATTGCAGAATTATACGAATTTAGAATCAGTTTTTATCTTTTCTTCAATTTTTATTTTTTCTCCCTTCCCCTCTCCCACTTGGAAATAGTCGTATCCGTAGATCAGGAATGGTGTTATATGAGAAGTCAATGGTTGTATCTATAACTCAAAGTTCTTTTCACAATGCTGATAAATGCAATCTAATTACCTAAAACTCTCCCTGGCTCCATTCTTTCAAAGGGTATATGGGAAAGCACATGGAGCGATTCTTTTGCTTACCCTTCTCTTTATGAAAGAAAAGATGTGTTTGAAGTACGCGCCGATTGAAACACATAGGACATTTTGCAGACACCGTGACGCCTTTTTTATTCTCATGAAAATACTTTTGTTGTTAAAAAAGAAAGATATTTGCTTGCATGATTTCAAAACAATTTGCTGCATTATTGCCCAATATTCATCCTAAATTCGTAAATAATGCATTTCGTATCGTATAATTTGTTAATTTTTTTTTCTAAATCAAACAAATTTCAAACTATTGTAATATTTATATAATATTATACTACAATGTTCTACAATTTATTAAACTACATCCGTTCTTTGTCAGTCTGTCTTAAACTAAACGCAAATATAATAAACACCAATTCTATCACATATTTCTTTTTTGAAATTTACATCAGAAATGTACACTTTTGTTGGCAAGCGAAAAAAAAAGTACATCGGAAAAAAAGTGTCCCTATTTACAAATCACATGTCTGATAATAATAAACATGGTTGACTTTAGAATATAAACACTAGAATGGGATGATTTTTTGAAATTTGAACATTCTTGATTTGTTGATATTGAGAGGGAAGAGGCTTTAGAAGTTATCCTAAAACCTTTCATGCCTCAATGATAAAATGTTGTAAGTTACGGAGAATTAGAGCATAAACACGAAGTGTATTTTTAAAATTCAGTCTCTGTTGTTTTTCTGTATATGTGTGTGTGTGGGGGGGGGGGGGAGGGGACTTCAAACTCCGATTGTATCACGTTTTAGACGATAGTATTTTGTCAGGACGTTTTCCAATTATATAAGCATTTGATCGGATGAGTTTCTCTTAATTTGCCCCTCTCCCTCTGCCCTGGACGGGGGAGTACAAAATCTATGAATTACTTTCTTCAAAAAACTGTACAAGAGGACATTATCATTTTATATACCCCCCTAAATTTCATAAAAATTTTAATATATTATATTATATTATATTATATTATATTATATATTAAATTTATAAATAATATTAAAAAGATAAGTATAAAAATAAAATATATAAATAATATAATATAATATAATATATCAATGATATAAATGAAAAATTTTTTACTTCTTTAGTTTTTAATACTAAATATTGATAATATAATATAATATAATATAACATATATATTATATTATATTATATTATATTGCATTATTTATGTTTATTAGCTCCTTTGTTCTAGTGTGAGAGGAGATATTTACAAACTCTGAAACTATCATGGCTTTAGACGATATTTTTTCAAGATATTTTCTAGAATCTAGGGAAAAAAGTTGCTGGAAAAACAAGAGCACAAAAAAGTGACAAGGATTTGATAAATATTAAAGTTGTAGATATATAAGTATTAAAAACTAAAGAAGTAATAAATTTTTCATTTATATCATTGATATATCAGCAGTTCCGAAACAGGGGTACGCGTACTCTTGGGGATACGTAACGAGTCTTCTAGGGGTACATGGCAACAGTAAAGGTGGATAATGAAATATTATCATTTTTCAAATTAAATTATTGTTAATGAGAATAATTTTTAACAGGTAATTTTATTTATTTCTACAATTATTTTTATTAATTTTCTATCCGATAGTGAAATATTACCATTTTTAAAATCAATTCTCGTTAATAAAACTAAATTTTAATGTTTAATTTTGTGTATTTATGCATTTATTTTAATTGATTTACTATGAGTTAAAAAATGTTATCATTTTTTAAGCACATTTTTGTTAATGACTATAAATTTTAATATTTCGTTAAATTTATTTATAACTTTATTTATATTTATTTTATATTCAATTTACATTTATGTATTATTTATTTATTATAAATTATTTATTTTTTAAACATTCATTATTATTTTTATTATTGTTTGTAATTTTTTATTATGTTATATTAATATTAAATTATTACATATTATAGTGCATATTATATATTTTATAATATATAAATATACCATAAAATATACCATAATATTAATATATAATTTTATAGTGCATAAATTTTTATATATATAATTAAAATTATAAATAATACTAAAAAGATAAGTATAAAAAATAAAATATATAAATAATATAATATAATATAATATTTCCATTACATGACATCATTCCTTGTCACTATCTTTATTAAAACTTGTATATCAAAATAACACTTTTAAAATTATTTTGCAATTTTGTGAGAAATATTACAAAAGGAAATTCAGTTTTTATTAATTAATTATTTATTTATTTATTATTATTATTATTATTATTAATTTTGATTAATTTAGAAAGGGATAATCATCTTCTCAGAGTTAATGAGGATTTTTATCGACAGTCAATTTGCAATTTTTCCTTTCCCATATGCTAAGCGCTGGTAATATTTAAAGTAAATTGCACAGTATTATGTAAAAAGTGTTATTATCACTACAATGGCATTATTATTATTTTATCGATAAATGCATTTAAAAAAGATATTAATCTTCTAAAAATTTATTACACAAAATAAATGAAAAAATGAAAAAAGAAGTCACTTTTAGGTAATAAATTACAAATTTTCTATTCATTTTTCTTTTATTTCTTACTAAAAAATTCTAAAAAGAAATTAGAGCATTGAAAAATAAATAGTGTGTGACAGTTTATTGAAATTCTCTTTAGTATTATTGTTGCATAATATGAATTTTATTCAATAATTTTCATAAAAAAAACATTGAATTATTTTACTTATTACATAAAACAATAAAAAAATATAGATTGATTTTAAAATATAATATATATCATGCATCGGTCTAATATAGATTAAAATAAACCTTTTACAAATCTTTAATGCATATATTTGAAACAAAAGCTGTGAAAATCGCAATAGAATTTCCCCCGCATAATTGTAAAGGACAAACTTTGTACAAAATAATAAAAATTCCTATAGCTCAGTCAGTAAAGTGTTTTTCCATTGTCAAGTGGTCTCGGATTCAAATCCCTAAACAAATGGAAACAAAATTGTGTGAAATGTGTATGATACAGCAATTCAAATTTACTCGAAAAATTCAAATCATTTGTGACTCATTGGAGATTGAGCGATTCTCTAATTTTGAAAACTAACTTAAATTATTATCATTAAAAATAAATTTACATTGTTTTGCATATTTTTATTTTAACGATGCTAATTTACAGAGTCTATAAAAATTTTCCGAATAACTTCACTGTTTTTTTTTTTAATATGTTTAATTAAAGACTTAAAATAAAGGGTTATCCGTGGATTCTTTATAATTTACAGGGAAAAAAAAACACAGAGCAGCATGATAATGCAAATCTGCTGTGCATGAAAACGTAATAAAAAATTCAGAAAAATTAACTTTTTTTGGGACGGGGGACTAATTGTTCAATTCAAATAAAAATAATAATAAATAAAATTTAATTTTAAATAAAAAAGGGGAATCATGTAACATATTTCTTGTTAGTGGCTCTGCCTATATAACGTTTTCATTTTAGAGAGAAGGGGTAGTCTGGCGCATGATATCTCTAGAGTGAGGGGCACGTTTTGTCTTTTGATACTGATATAATTTTTTAATCTGATCAAAATTACCTCTTTTTATTTATAACATAGTCCTAGGTACAAAATAATATGTTATAATTTTTTAGTCGGTTATCTATTTTTATCGAAATTCAAAGTTATTAAAATCACAAAATTAATATAAAATTATTTAATTCTAAAATATGGAATGCCACAATATTCAATGTCTTCATATGTATATGCATACATAATTACGGTTCGAGAAACTGTGAAGTATATTTGATATGAAACTTGTGTTTAGTAGTAAATAAAAGGAGAAAAGAAAGAATGTTGTTCACTTGCTTTGTTGATTAGAATTTCTATGTACACCCTTACTCCTTCTCTTTTCGGTGCAAGCACAACGAAACTTCATTAGTGTTTAATGTAACAAAACACTATAATAAAATATTTTTAAATAGCAACTACTTCTTTTAAGTGTTATTTGATGTAAAGTGACATTTCCTTGACTTCTCTTCATTTTAATCAATAATGTGTGCGCAAAATAAATCTAACCAGTTTTGTATATCATTTTAAATAAAAGAAATAAATTCTAAAAAAAAAAAAAAAAAAAAAAAAAAAAACCACTTTGATGACTGTATCATTACCGGGGAGGGGGGGGGGGGGAGAAGAATTCCGGGGATGATGACATATGGTATGGAAAAGGATGAGGGGGGTCTAAAATAACCAAAAAGTTGATAACGTTGTATTTGCACAGACCCTTAATATAGTTTTACTTCTTTTTATGAAAGTAGTATTGAATTTGTCAAATAAATGCATTCTTAAAATAATCACTATACTAAGATTATACATTTCACAAATCCTTATGCAATCATGTTCTTAAAAAAGCATACAGTTTTATTAAATTAAATAATGCTGTTTTATTTATTTTTTAAAGCATTTTTAAAAGTATTAAAAACAAATTCAAGCTTTTTTGGTTCTATCAGTATTATTATAATATAAAAATATTCTTATACAAAAATAATAATTACATTTTATCATTAAACTTTTTCTCTTATTGTTTATCAAAACTACTATATTTTTTTTCTGTTGTTTGTCTTCTAATAATAAATTAGTCGTTCAAGTTAGCAACATAAAAACTTTTTTTAGAAAGCTTGACTAATTCACTTTTTTATCTAAAAGTAGGAATTGCACTGGAATTAAAATTTATGTTTGACCAGTTAATGTGACTACATTGTGCAAATAGTCTTCCATAAGAATAACAAAAGCCATCATTCAGTTATTAATTTTTTTATATATAAAAATCACTATTATTTATTTTTTGAATTATGAAGAAGTCTTAAATATTTAAGAGCATTAACAACGTTTAAAGAATGTGATTGCACATTTAAAATATAGAATTTCTCAAAATTAAAGAAAAACTATTTAACGTTTGAACGTAGTCCTCATTTTTAAGAAAATAAATAAATTAAATAAATTAAAGAATAAATTAAACAAATAAAAGAATCACAAGAAATCTTTCATTCATATGTAATAAAACATTAAATGTTTTTATCAAATTTATCTTTTAATTTACTTGTGTGCTATTGAGTGTCTGATAAAAATAGATGTTATTTTTTTACTTATGCTCTCCTTTATAAGGAGCATCGTCAAATAACTATTTTTTTCTTTGATAACAAAGAGTATTTTTTTCCCCTTTGCCTTCTTCCGGGTGAAAAAAATCATGTTGCATTTTCCCTCTCTACAGAGGCGGCCAACTTCTGATAAGAAAACCAACCCCTCTTGATCACGCGGGCAAAAAGAAATGGGGATGGAATTTTCTCAGCCGTTCGGCCATCTCGCTGGTATTTTGAGGCATAAGGAAAAATTGGACTCTGGTCTGCAGAGAGTTAAAGAGCATTTGGTAATGATCGTGATTCTACTTCGCGATCCTTTGACGAAGATCGCGATTTTATTTCTGCAAGATTTGGCTCAAATCGCGGTTTTATTTCGCGATCATTAGGCGAAAGTCTGGGTTTGATTTCAGGATCAATTGACGAAGATCGCTGTTTAACTTGGCGATCATTTGACGAAGATCGAGGTTTTATTTTAGGATCGTTTGACGAAAATCGCGGTTTTCTTTTGGGATCATTTGGCAAAAATTGCGTTTTTATTCCGCGATCGTTCGACGAAAATCGAGGTTTGATTTCAGGATCATTTGACGAAAATTGCTGCTTTATCTGACGATCATTTGTTGAAGATCGCGCTCCTTGATTTCGCGATCATTTGACAAAGACCGCGATTTGATTTTGCGATCCTTTGACGAAGATCACGATTTTATTTCTGGATGATTCGGCGAAAATTGCGGATTTATTTCGCGATCGTTTGGCGCAAATCGCGGTTTTGTTTCGCGATCATTGAAAATTAAAAGTTGATTTCAAGATTGCTTGATGGAAATCGGTGTTTTATTTAAAGATCTTTTGACGAAAATCGTTTTTTTTTAATTTCGCGATCTTTTGATGGAATTCACTGTTTTATTTCGCGATCATTTGAAGAACATGGTTTTTTCATTTCACTATCATTTGACGAAAATCGCGGTTTTATTTCGGTATCGTTCGACGAAAATCTCGTTTTCTTTCACGATCGTCTGACGAAAATCTCAATTTTATTTCGGGATCGTTAAGCAAAAATTGCGGTTTTATTTCGTGATCTTATGACGACAATCTCGGCTTGATTTTGTGATTGTTTGATGAAAATCCTCTTTTTCCCCCGTGATCCATTAATGAAAATTGCAATTTCGTCCATGATCATTGGATGAAAATCGCAGTTTCATCCATGATCATCTGATGAAAATCGCGGATTCTTAAAAATTAAACAAGTTGGAAATTGCACGTGAAGCGTAGCAAATGAGGTGCGTTCGTAAAATAACGAAGTTTTAAAAATATTCAGATTTTGCTGATATAGTAGAGCGTACTTTCGACACAGTATAGTAGTCGAAATCTTTGTGTTTCTGTAAATATGCAGGAAGTAATTTTTATTACACCTCAGCAACGTGCATCTTATTCATAAAATGTGAAATAGTTGAATATAATTAAAACACGCCCCAAACAATGTTTCCCTGTATAGCATTATGTAGTGGAATACTTTTGTGTGGCCCTGAAATTTAATAATAAATATTCTTTGCATCACAGATTGTACAGAATGTATATTTACGTATATATATATATATATACTTCATAGGTTCATGTTAATTTTATTATGATCTAATGAACCATTGAAATGCATTTGAAACTTTTTTCTCCATTGACCGTAATGTAATGGAATACTTTTGATTGTCCCTGTAAATGATCTATGCATCCGACTTTCATAACGTTTGAAATGACTCGACAAAATTACGTAATAATTATGTTTTAAATTTCAAACGATTAAAATGCATTTGAAACTTTTTTCCCCATTGACCGTAATGTAACGGAATCCTTTTGATTGTCCCTGTAATTGATCTATCCATCCGATTTTCATAAAATTTGAAATGACTCGACAAAATTATGTTATAATTATGTATTTTAAATTTCAAATGATTTGGTTGGGTAGTTTTTGCGTTGTTATATGCGGACAGACAGACAGACGGACGGACTGAGCAAAAACAATAGGTGCTACGTATTTTCATAATTACAAACGCACCTAAAAACATGGAAATCTGCCATTTGATGAAACATGGTTATCTGTACATAACGACCGACCGAAGAATTTTGAGATTTTCTCCTGCAACCCACCGACGAATTTCTCAATTGTTTTTCACCAGATCGACAGAAAAATTTCTCGTTATGTTTATGTTCTATGGACAATAGGCGAATTATTACGCGTTATTTTCCCCGCAAAAACGACAAAATCGTAACAATTTTTCCGCGACCGAAAGGTGTAATTTATGATTTTTCCCCGCGTGAATAATTATCAAATTTTGCGTTTTAAAATTGCCACAGATTGACCAAATTCACTTTTTTTTTTCTTTTCAATGTGTGACAGAAAATTTTTGCGATTCTTACCCGTGTACAATTAACTAATTTCGTAATCTTTCTTTCATGATAGAATGACGAAATTTACTATTTTTTTTTTTCCCCTGTAAATGAGAGTCAAATTTCTTGATTTTTTTTCTGTGACTAAGTTTCACGATAGTTTCCGCAGAAATTCGGGGTTTCATCCTATGACACAGATTGACATAATAAATTACTCTTTTGGCAGTTTTCAGACTAAAAAAAATTGATTTTTACCCGCAAACGATTAACAAATTTTGAGATTTTCCAGATTGATAAGTTTTTCGATATTTCTTTGCACCAAATTGATGAATTTCGTGATATTTTTTCCGCAATCAAATGATGAAAGTTACGATCCTTTTCCAGCGACAGAGGGGTAATTAGGAGCAATCAATGGGTAATGAAAATATACATATACAGGGTGTCCCAAAAGGTCGTTTACAAACTTAACATGCTGGTTTGTCATATCATGATGAACAATATTAAATAGGAAACTAAGGGTCCCAAACGTCTTCCAAAGGAGATATACGCCTTTAAAGTTTAGTGTCCAAAAATTCAAATGATTATAAAAAACAAAAAAGTTGGTCGATTCGTTTGCGGTTTTCACTAAAACTATTCTTTATGTCAGTATTTTCTTGAAAATAAATTATAAATTTCAAAAAATGTCGATAGAGGGCGCTTTAGACTTTGGAGTAACGATAAACTAGTTTTTACCATTATTTTTTGCATCTTATTAAATTTTTTTAGAAGCTTAGACATAAACTTAAATTTTGAGCTCAAAATCTAAATCGTTGGAAGTGGTTAAGTAGCGCAAACTGAATTGCAAGGGGAGGTTCAAATTTCAAATGATTATAAAAAACGGAAAAGTTGGTCAATTGATTTGCGATTTTCACTAAAATTATTCTTTATGTCAGTATTATCTTGAAAATAATTTATAAAGATAAAATTCAAAAAATGCCGATAGAGGGCGCTTTAGACTTTGCAGTAACGTACAACTATTTTTTTCCGTTATTTCTTGCATCTCATAATTTTTTTTAGAAGCTTAGACATAAACTTAAACTTTGAGATAAAAATCTGAATCGTTGGGAGTGGTTAAGTAGCGCAAACTGAACTGTGTTCAATGGGGGTGGGGAGGTTCAAATTTCAAATGATTATAAAAAACGGAAAAATTGGTCGATTTTTGCTAAAACTTTTCTTTATATCAATATTTTCTTGAAAATAAATTTTACAGACATCTTTCAAAAAATTCCATCAGAGGGCGCCCTAAACTTTATAGTAACCAACAACTATTTTTAACCGTTATTTTTTGTATCTAATAAAATGCTTGTAAAAGTTCAAACTTAAATTTTGTTCTCAAAATCTGCATCGTTGTGAGTAATTAAGCGGCCAAAAACTGAACTGCGTTCGAGGGGTGGAGAAGGTAACATTTCAACTCCTGAACACAGTTCAGTTTGCGCTTCTTAACCCCTCCTATCGATTTAGATTTTGAGCACAAAATTTATGTCTAAACTTTTGCAAGCATTTAATTAGATACAAAAAAAAAAAAAAAAAAAAAAAAAAAAAGTTAAAAATAATTGTTGGTTATTCTAACGTTTAAGGCGCCCTCTAACGGATTTTTTTTAATTTATCTTTAAAATTTACTTTCAAGAAAATATTGAAATAAAGAATAGTTTTAGCGAAAACCGACCAATTTTTCCGTTTTTTTTATAATCATTTGAAATTTTGACCTCCCCACCCCCATTGAACACAGTTCAGTTTGCGCTAATTTAACACTCCCAACGATTCAGGTTTTCATCTCAAAATTTAAGTTTATGTCTAAGCTTCTAAAAAAAATCTATGCGATGCAAAAAATAACGAAAAAAAGTAGTTGTACGTTACTCCAAAGTCTAAAGCGCCCTCTATCGGCATTTTTTGAATTTTATCTTTATAAATTATTTTCAAGATAATACTGACATAAAGAATAATCTTAGTGAAAATCGCAAATCAATTGACCAATTTTTCCGTTTTTTATAATCATTTGAAATTTGAACCTCCCCTGCAATTCAGTTTGTGCTACTTAACCACTTCCAACGATTTAGATTTTGAACTCAAAATTTAAGTTTATGTCTAAGCTTCTAAAATAATTTAATGAGATGCAAAAAATAATGGTAAAAACTAGTTTATTGTTACTCCAAAGTCTAAAGCGCCCTCTATCGACATTTTTTGGAATTTATCTTTATAATTTATTTTCAAGAAAATACTGGTATAAAGAATAATTCTAGTGAAAACCGCAAACGAATCAACCAATTTTTCTGTTTTTTATAATCATTTGAATTTTTGGACCCTAAACTTTAATGGCGCATATCTCCTTTGGAAGATGTTTGGGACCCTTAGTTTCCTATTTAATGTTGTTCATCATGATATGACAGAGCAGCATGTTAAGTTTGTAAACGACCTTTTGGAACACCCTGTATATATATATATATATAAAGTGTAAAAAGAGACTAAATATGAAAAATATAGACTAAAAGAGATAAATGAAAATAATAGCAAGAAATAGCGTGTTTAGCGACCCACTCCGAGGCCTGTAAAAATCAACAACACAATTAGAAATAACTTGATTCCAGGAAACTCATAGTGCAATTAACTCATTGGCCATGAATCAAACAGAATAAAACTGGCATCAGCAGAAAGTAACAGAGAACAAAGCTGTAAATGAAAGAAGTTTTCTATATTTTTCTTTAAATTCTTTTAAAAGCACACAGTATTAGGGATGTTTTTTTTTAGAGAGAATTTAAGAGAGAAAAATGAGTATCAGCAATATATACTGCACAAAGAAAGAAAGAAAAACATGTAAGTAAGTGTGGTTGGAGATTGTATAAAAGATTTTGTTTAATACTACTTATTAAACAACTTATCCTTTAATTAAATATAAATGAAAAAATTATAAGTAGCCTTATTATCTATCAATATTGTCCACTGACAGTGGCATTGTATAGCAGGTGCACTGTGCAGAATTTGCAAGATCCTTTAGTTCCATCTTCTACCACTGGGAGTACAAAATGTTTTATATGATCATTGGATACTGGTGTCTACAGCCTGTGTCACCATATGCAGTTAGTCCCACATTCCACTACCAACAGCCCGTAAAGCATGGTGACGTCACTGCAACGTCATTGTGAAGTGACTTTGTGACCATCGATTGTCGATGTGATGTCACATTTTAGTCACAGTGACTAAAATGTGATGTCCTTATGGCCGTTTTAGAGCTCTTTTGTGACATTTCACAAGGTGGTCACAGTGTGACAAATTTGTGAAAAATGTGTCATTTGTGACTAATTTGACATTAACACTGTGACGAAACTGCAACAAAAGCTACGATATTTAAATTGCAAGAAATATGTTTTTTAAAGTAAATAACATATTTTGAAGGATATTTATAAATTTCTAAAGATTTTTAAGAAAGTCACATCTCAGTCACAATGTGACGTCACTGAGTGGTGGCATTTTGGTCACAGATGAGATGTGACCAAAGTGACTCACAGTGATGTCACAGTGACCATGCATGCAATTAAGGATAAACACTCTTATTGTTCCATACTAAATATTTCATGCAACTGTCATATTTCATTAATATATTCTTATTACAATTGCACTATATTATTTCTACGACACTTTGTCAGTTTTTCTGAAATTGGCATTAAGTTTGGTAAAAAAACCTGCATGATATAAACAAAAAATATGCGAGAATTTATTGAACTTTATAGTACACATTAGTCAAGGGGATCAGGTCCAAAGAATCTAAGATATGACAGCACTTCCTGGTGGTAAAAAGTGGAACTAAAAGTGGTAGTAAGGCTATGATGTATAATATAAAATAGTGGTCAAAGTATAGTCCAATGATATATCAGATGAGAAATGTCAGCAAAAGTTAGAAAAGTGCCTCAGCAAAGTGGGAGGAGGGAGGTGCATAAGGTGAAAGACTGATCACAGGGTTTTCTAATGATATATCACATGAGGGGTTCTGAAAAAGTTTGAACAGTGCCTCCTCCTCAGGGAGCTTATAATAATACTCCTGAAATACACCCCCCCCCCTTTGAAATTTTTATATTTTATAAATAACACTTAGCTGAAAGCTGTGTTAAAAAAAAAAAAAAAAAAAAAAAATCAGATCTAAAATGGCATTTTGACATTTGATTTATTCTAGAAAACACTACAATTTAAAAAAAATTGTTTGTGCCCACCCCCCCCCCCTCCCTCTCACAGCCCAGAAATCAAGATTTGCACTATCATAAACAAAGGAAAAATACAAAAAATTGCCAATGAAATCCAACTCATTCAGTACCACTCACTCAGGGCCATAACTATAAACTTGGGGGCCCGGGGCAAACTAGTGAGGCCCCTTCTGCCCTGGGCAAATTAAAATTTTGCCCGGGTGTAGTTTTTTTTTTGCACGCCGCTATTTAAACGTACACAGTATTATAAGCCTAAAAAGATGAAATATAGATTCTGATTCTTTCTTTTTTTCGATTTTATGTATTTATTAACAGGTTAAAAAAAAAGATTTTCTAGAATTTTTTAAATGCTTTTTATATTATTCAACCGATCAGAAACCCATATTTTCTTCCTTATACTAGCTTCGGTGGGATGGGTAAACATGCTGACGCGATATGACACATTTGGCTCGAGAGTCCGATCAAGCTGAAGTTGGGCCCCTTACCTACCCATTTTCGGCAACACATCCAGAAAAAAAAAAGGTTATTTAATGAGTTAACAAAGTTGTTTGGTGAAAAGTGCTTAAGTTAAAAGCTTCTAAAAATTTTATTGAGCCATTCAGAATATTTAAATTTTACGTTTCACATTTTATAAAACAATATTATTTGAAAAGTATTGATTAAAGAAAAAAAATCAGCCACATAATTTGTCGGCTCCTGAAATTATTGGGCTCAGAGAGCCGAGGCACCGGTGGCCCGTGCATTAATCAGGCCATGTTCGACTAGACATTTTGCTGTCTGCTCTAGAGCTGCTTTTGCATGAGAAGCGTATGGAGTATACCAACGGACATGCAGAAACATTTACTCTAGCACTTCGATTGTTTTGATTATTATTATTAATTTTTAGCTATGGCATTTTATAGGAAGTTAGACAAGAAACTAAAATCAATAGTTTTTTCAAACCACCAGTTTAGAGCCCCTCAGGCTTGGGGGCCCCAGGGCAGTACCCTGGCTGCCCCGGCAGTAGTTAAGGCCCTGAACTCACTGTGTATCTTTATTTAACAGTTTCCAGACAATATGCCTGCTGTGAAAAAAAGTAAATTTTTTTCTGCAATCAATTTAATGAAATATTAATCAGCATATCTAATAATGTGACAAAAAATAAAAATTAGATTTCTTGATTCAGCATTATATTTGGTGTATGAAATAAGAAATTTTTAAACAAATAAATGCAGTATTTTAAAAATTTTTAAATAGCTGGAATTCTTCCAATTAACTGTGGTTTTTATTCTCAATCAGGTGTCTGATTTTTAATGTTGTTATGGAGAGGAAATGAAAGTTAAAATAAATCCTTTCATTACGTCAGTTTTTAATTCTCCAGAAGGATAAAATTCCCTCACCTTTCTCGATAAGAATTCGGCTTATTTATTGTTGTAAAACCCTTTGCAATGGACAACTTAAATACTAAAAAGTATGTGCTGTAAGAATTGCTGATATTTAATTATTTTTCATATTATGCAATAATTATTAGTTTGTACAAGATTCATATAAAAATTGTTGATTGAATGAATAATTAATTCAAAATTTCTAGATTTTATGATCATAGAGATTTTGATGAAAAAATAGTACATCAAAAATTTTCTAAGCAATTTAAATATTTAAAAATCCTTGACATTTCCCTGACTTTTTGCCTAAATTTTTGAATTTCCTAACTTTTTATTGTTTTTCAGGTTTTCCCTGACCCATAGGAACTCTTTTCGGTATTCTTGGAATATTTTAAGGACAATTACATACTCAGAATCAGCATAAGAAATTACACATTAACATAGATACACAAATGTTAAATCCGTAAATGTGATTTTTGTAAAAAAAAAAATTTATAGGCCAGAAAATATTCCCACTACCATTGGTGACCAGCTGTCTGGTTCAGAAAGTTTAGAACCATCTGCTTAGTCAACTCACCTTTGAAAAAACAATTTATTTAAATCGATTCTTAATGGATATTTTGATTTCTATATGGAATTTTTGAAAAAAGTTTAAAAACTCTGAAAGAGGAAAGATTTTTGCATGTAGGTACTCATTTCTAATTTTTAGGATTAATAGATTTTAAGATAAGTAGTCTTTGAAAATGTCCAATACTTTATTGCACTAGTAGCTTGGAGAAATTGTGGCAAACCTTACCCCGATTTTTTGCACCTCTGAAGGAAAAGCACTGTGATTTGAATAAAATCAATGCTTTTGCTGAATTTGAACATTTTCTATTCTTTTAATAGGGGTTTTTAATAATATGTGTTAATTAACACTTTGTCAAAATTTTATCCTTTCTTGTGTGATCATAGGTGTTCATCTATAAGTACGCAAAACTATACAGTTTCTGAGAATGAGCTCTGAGACAGAAGAACAGACAGATTGGTGAAATGAATAATTTTTTGTCAGATGAATAAAGCCCTAAAAAAATAACAAAAAGTGACCAAAATTCATCTCTCTCTCTCTTTATATCAGTAAAAATGCACATAAAATGAGAGACAAAGAATGTTTGGATGCAGGATCTAAGAAAAGTTGCAGTTATGGTAACTTAGAGATTTATTTTGTTCAAATTAAGACTTTTGAAATTTTTATTATTTATCATGTGATTACAGGTGCTCAGCTATAAATATGTGAAATTCCAAAAGTCTAATTTATACAGATCCTGAGAGTGAGCTATGTGATAGATGGACACACAGACAGACAGAGGAGTGAGATGAATAGGGTTTTGTCAGATGAACAAAACCTTAAAAAGTAACATAAAGTGAACATAATTCATCCACCTCTCTTTACACTAATAAAAACATACATAAAATAAAAGACAAAGAATGTTTAAAGGAAAGTTGTAATCATGGTAATTTAAATATTTTTTTTTTAAATGTCTATGATTATTTCTGCTTAGTAATATTATCTTTAATCAATCTGTCCTTAAATAGAGTGAATATTAATATTTGGAAATAGTAATTATTATGTGAATAAAAAATCCACCAAATTAAAAAAAAAAAAAAAATCACATCTTAAGCAAGATTTTTTTTTTTTTTTTTTTTTTTTTCTTGCGTTAAGGGACAGAAACTAAACTGCATATTAAGCAGTATTCACAATAACTATTTGAGTATTAAACATTACATTTTTTCACTAATCTAATGGCAATATTCAAGGGACTGGAGAAAATCACTAAGCAGGACCACATCTTAACTGAGTCTGACTTTATAAGTATCCAATTTAATTTACATATGAAAACAAGTTAATACAAAATGTTAAATAAATATCAGACTTACAATACATGCATATGCATACAGTCATAACCAATAAAAGGCATACCAAGACAGTCCCAATTTCATTTTGGGACTATCTTTTTATGTTATAGCAAGATATTGAACTTTTTAAATATTTTTCTCATTGTAAAACATACACACATATATGCTATTTTGTTCACAAAAGTTTTTCATGAATACAGCTGATGTTAAGGATTTGCTAAAAACTATCTTGGATAAAAGACCAAATGCAATTTTGAAAAAAAACTGTCTTATATTGTCAGAATCATTTGTTGTTCATTACAATGATGCAGTAGAAAACAATATTCAAAAAATAAATAAATAAAAAATTTGGCTGCAATTCCTGGAATTTGACATTATTAGTTCAGCTTTTAGATGTCCAAATTAGCAATAGATTTTGGTTTAGCTCCAACAGTGAAAATTTCTTGATAAAGTCAAATATTGCATTATTGTAATGGATGACTTTTCTATTAATCACTTTTGACCACTTTATCTCAATTGCATGCTTTAATTTCATTCGTTGTTGACATTAAAGTGGAGAATCTGGGCAGGTTGTAGCAAATCATGATGCACAATGATTATTTTTTAAATGTAATAACTTTTGACTAAATCTTTTTTTTCAAAGTCACTTTTTTTAAAAATAATGGACTGTTATACACCCAGATTATCTATGTATTGCCATCTTCAAATTGTGTTATAGTACAGCTTGATTAGATTAGTGTTACCAAAGTTGTGATTCTCATGCTATCTATTTATGAAAAATGCCAAATTATTCTTCCTTGACCCAATATACAACAAAAAGCATAACATGTTATGAATATTAATTACATGATGATTATACAAGTTATTCACAAAAATATTTAAATACATCTATTTACCATGTTCATGTAAAAACAACATTCTGTCCAACAAAATCAAGCTTTCTACTACTGGAGCTATTAACAATCGTAATGAGTAAAATACCAAAACTTCTTTCCATTTGTCTAAACATGCTTGTACATCAGTACATGAATAAAATTCTTCTGGTATTACACAGGAAACCTTACTCAGAGCTTTTTTAGCATACCTAAAAAAAATTAAATTGTGTACATTATTTTATATTAAAAATAAACAATGACATAACAAAATTCATCAATATATCAGCTGGTTACAAAATAAATATACAGTAGACTCCCTCAAATCCGCAAACCAGAAATCTGCAACTCTCTAAAATCCGCACATATTTTATGGATGTAAACAATGAAACTTTCAGTTTGGATATTGCTACAAAATTTGATTTTTTCAGTTTTATATCAAATCCATACATTTTTTAATTTGTAATTTACTTAATAATACCCCATTTATGTTTTTTTCATGAATTAAGAATATATTTTTTTGGGGGAAAAAATTCAAGATATTGCAGATATCACTGGTAATCACAATCTTCTTACTACATATATTTATGCATTAATCAATATTTTTTGGTTATTAAGTCTGGCTAAACTTGGAAAAAAATCTTTATTTTATGATTTTGATATGAATTAGTAATGTACTTTTATGAGGCAAGTTTCGTTCAATAATTTTGGAAAAATACATTTAATCTTTATAATGAATATTTAATCATACACTATTGATTTTTAGCTTGACTTTTGCTATTAGTATTTTAATCATTTTTAAAATTATCTAAATTTTTATTATTTTAGTTTATTACTTATTTTAATATTTTATTATATGGTAAGCATTCATTATAGTTCCAAATACAGGATTAATTGCACTCAAATTACTGTTTTAAAAAAAATGCAAACAAAGCAATGACCAGAAATCCGCAAAATTCTAAAATCCGCACAACCTCTGGTCCCAAGCTGTGCGGATTTAAGGGAGTCTACTGTATATTTAAAATTGCCTGTAACTTGGAAAAATGATCACATAAAAACAAAATTGATAACTGCACTATTTAAGAAGGAAAAAAAAGAATAAAACCATAAAAAACTAATAAAAAAAATTTGCTGATAAAGCAAATTTAAAGCAGGCTGGTATTGAGGTTGGCATTGCAAATGCTCATTTAAGCATAATTGTAAAACTGAAGTCAAATACATACAGCTTTTACACTTCATTTACATTTCCAACTATACCTTTAAAGAATGTGGCCAATATGACTCTTAGTTTACAAGTCAGAGCTTAAATGTTTATATCTTAACAACATAATTACTGTTCATATGAACAAATTTACATAAAGTGAATTAGAAAAAGGAGATATTGTTTCACCATTTAGTAATATTTATATCAGAATTAACAAATATCAAATACATACTAATTTCTATTTTGCTTAAAACATATTTGTTAAAAAAAAAAAAAAAAAAAAAAAAAAAAAAAAAATCAAGATCTGTAAAATATCTAGTTATATATTATTTCCTTATGTCTTAATTTTTATCCTCTGTAATGTATTATGTTAAAATAAAAACATGTATATTTAAATTTACTAGCAAATAATATGTAGCTTTTATTGGGACTGGATTTCCATTTCATGCACCATAAGCCTAGTCAAATTTTCAGCCCCCTCCAATTTTTGTTGTTTCTTTTAAAGCAAAACAAGTCTGTGTATTATAGTAGTCTGTATTATATGCATATTAGAATGATCATAAAGAAGCACATCAACTTCATGAAACTAATATTTTTAATAAGTACCTTGATTTTTCTTTTTTCTTTGATAATTCCTTTCTATGTTATTATGAAGTGTAATGACATATTATATTGGTGAATTTAAAAAAAATTACAAAATAAAAATTTTAGTGTATTTTTTCAATAATATTCATTTAATGACTAATTATTCTTAACATTAATGTAAGTTAAATAATTTTACATAACATCAATGTTGAGCTTCGTCACTTTCCTTTTAAATTGTTAAAGTGCAATCTTGCTGTTTAGCAATGCCTTTACACAATTTCTAACTTTTGACATTGCAGAAAATTATTTCTTTATCACAATATTTGAAAGACAGTGAAATCTTAACAATTCTGCAATTTTTGACCAAAAAAAAGGGAGGGTTTAATATTTTACTTCTATTCTTGAGCTTTTATCCTTTTGAGCCCAGATCCATATAGTTCATTCTCAAAATCCAGCCTTAGGTTTTTTACTTGTAACATTAACCTATTGTACTCTATGACATATATGCAGAAATGGTGTCCATGGAATATTTTGAGGTACAAATTAAAAACTTCTATTACAAATTTAAAAAACTGAATAGCTAAGAAATCCATTCAAGGAAAGTACTTAAAAAAACAGAACTTTAGATTTCTTGAGAAATTCAGAAATTAATGAGCAAGGATGTAGTAAAGCAAGGATGAATGAAAATCCCTTATTATACATAGTCAGAGTTTCAATGCACAGGCTGAAAAAACACCACCTTTTAGAATGTTTATCAGAAGCATGGCAAAAATGATATTGATATGAATTGATGACATACAGTGATGCATAGCATGGTCCATGATAACATCATCTAGAGTCCAAAAAGTTATTCATGCCACATTTTCAAGTTCTATAAGCCAACAATGTTTACATTAATGATATATCATAAATGAGTGACTCAAGAAGAAACCTAGATTAAATTGATAACTTTGATGATAGTAATATAACCTTAAAGCTTTATAAAAATAAAATGTAGTCTAAATATTAAATAATTTAAAAAATAAAGATGATAATCAATAAAAACCTTGCGTGTAAAACTCAATCATTAAAATACAACGTTTAAACACACAATAATTAAAAATTCTGAACATACGTATACATTTTGCGAGTATTGGGGACTCGCTTAGTCAGTGTTAAAAATGGTAAAATGTATATAAAATATATATACAGTAGACTCCCTCAAATCCGCAAACCAGAAATCCGCAATTCTCTAAAATCCGCACATATTTTATGGATGTAAACAATGAAACTTTCAGTTCAGATATTCGGACAAAATTTGATTTTTTTAGTTTTGTATCAGTTCCATATCTTTTTTAATTTGTAATTTTTTTAATAATCATGAAATTTTTTCATGAAGGAAGAATAAATTTTTTTTGAAAAGATTCAAGATATTTTTAATGTTACTGTTAATCACAGTCTTCTTACCAAATATATTTATGCATTAATCAAGATTTTTTGGTTATTAAGCCTGGTTAAACTTGAAAAAAAAATCCTTATTTTATGATTTTGATGTAAATTAGTAATGTACTTTTATGAGGCAAGTTTTGTTGAATAATTTTGGAAAAATACATTTAATCTTTATAATGTATATTTAATCATACACTATTGATTATTAACTTGACCTGTGCTATTAGTACTTTAATCATTTTAAAAATTATCTAAGTTTTTATTATTTTTGTTCATTATTTATTTTAATATTTTATTATATTGTAAGCATTCATTATAGTTCCGATTACATTATTAATTGCACTCAAATTATAGTTTAAAAAATGTAAACAAAGCAATGACCAGAAATCTGCAAAATTCTAAAATCCGCACAACCTCTGGTCCCAAACTGTGCGGATTTAAGGGAGTCTACTGTATATACATTTTACTGTTTTTAACACTGAGGAAGCG
Organism: Maratus speculifer; assembly: GCA_964019185.1. Lineage (NCBI taxonomy): Eukaryota > Metazoa > Arthropoda > Arachnida > Araneae > Salticidae > Maratus > Maratus speculifer. Next base: position 290,807,105 of record OZ025293.1, read on the forward strand.
AGTCCCCAGTACTCGTGAAACATATACGTAAGTTTAGAATTTTTAATTATTGTGTGTTTAAACGTTGTATTTTAATGATTAAAGACGATAATGTTTTAATACATGCAGGTAGAAAAGTTTGAATGACTTTGCTATGTCAAGTGGGAAACATGGCACATTTTTCTTAAGAAAAAGGAGACATATTAAACTGTTCTCATGACAGTATAATGAACATAAAAAAATATCAGCTTGTTGTCATTATATAATATTACAATTAAATTAACAATCTATGCAATCAAGATCTTTCATGATTTCCTTTTTTAAGGCAGGTTAATTATACAAGTAGGTGATGATTTAAAAGAGAAATCTATCAGCATCAAAATATTTTTTTCTTCAAATTTAAATCCTCCCTCCACCTCTAAACAAAGGAGGTTGCAGTTTCTTCTTTTCATCCTTAACAAATACAGCTTTATAGTTTCAACATTCTTAATTTAGTGAAAGATTTATGACCTATTGATTGTTTAAAAATATATATACATTTATATAAATTCCCCTCACCTGAAAAGTTTTGATTTCTTACTTTTCCATAACAAATAGTTTAAAAATTTTAAAGCTCTAATTTTTGTAAAAAGTTTTGATCTATTTACAATAACTATAAATAAATACTCAAATATCTAAATTCTCCAACCTCACTCCCCACCCTTAAAAAAAATCCAATATTTTGTCATATTTTTCCCTCACAGTTTATAAAGTTTAGAACTCTTACTTTCTTTCTTTTTTTACCCCTGTAGCAGCAATAAATAAATAATTAAATCATAAAAATTGAAGGTAGAATGATATGCATGAAAATTGCTCTCGGGGTATAGAAAAATGTAATTATTTTGATTTAAATCAGATTTTTTTTATTTAAATTAACTAAAGACATTATTTTAAACTTTGAAGACTATAAGCATTCCATTTTCAATAGTTTTATAAATGCAATAAAAATAGAAGCTTGAAAATATAATTTAATTTTTTATGCTTGTAATGATTCACCTACATTAAACGTACATGATTCATCGTCACCTACATGACTCCATATCCCCATTCTACCATCACCTACATGATTGACCTAATCGTCACCTACTTTAATAGCTATCAGTATCATTAAAGATACCATCTATTTATTTATTGCCTTAATGCATCAACTCACCGACACAACTCCCATTATTGCATATTATTTTAAATACATAATATTAGTACAATATATAAAAGGATTATAATTCATTAGTAAACAAATGCAAGACTAAATTGAAAATAAGCATCCAAAAAATTATTAATGAATCCTTTGTTCAACGTAAGATGAAAATAACAATAAAAATATTAATTTTACAGCTGGCCATTTCTTAAATCTAAACTCTTTTAAAATAAGAAATTCCTTATATTGACATTTTAAAAGAAAAAATAGGCAAAGTATGATTTATTTTTTATTTACTTGAAATTGGGAAGTATAACCTTCAAATTTTTAGATAAGGCATAATTTATGCTTAGAGAAAAACTAATTTTTCTGCTTTATTAGAAACTGCTGTAATTTCTGTAAAATATGCCATATTGGATCATATTTTTCTACTTGCCAACTTCGTCTCAAATTTTTCAATTAGCCTTATACTATACCTAGTACTTTAAAATAGCAAATAAAGCCTTTGTGCAAAAATGTTTAAAGATAGAAAACCAAGGATTATAAATGCACAAATAATGTATGAAAAGGTAGCAAACAGCAGTTTCAAATCTACTATCGAGATTCTTCATCAGTGCAAAACTCAGCGAGCTAGAAAAAGCAAAAAGACAGAGAAACCCAGGCTTATATACCCAGATTTTAGTTTTTGTTTTGTTCGTTCTCCAGCAGATGTCGCTACTTGTGCCCCCAGTTGTTCAGGCTGCTTTCTTCTCATTGGTTGCTTTTCTTTAGGCAGATCATTCCCATAGCGGGTATATAAGCCTGCATTTCTCTGTCTTTTTGCTCAGTTTTGCCTTTTCTAGCTCGCTGAGTTTTGCACTGGTGAAGAATCTCGATAGTAGATTCGAAACAGCTTTTTGCTACATTTTCATAGATTATTTGTGCATTTGTAATCATTGGTTTTCTATCTTTATACCTAGTACTGCTATACAGGGTGTCTACTCTTAACGGTGAACAATGGCTTATTCCTTAACCATCAGTCATAGACATAGTTCCAGTTATAAAAAGGTTTTATATGAGACAAAAAAATATTTTTAAAAGTATTTGGATTAATAAAAACATTTCTTAAAAAATTACAAAATTCAAATCCTTGTGCTGTTTTCTGGTCCTATAAGTTATATTTAGTAAAATTTTCCAGTTACACTGACAAGATCAAAAAAAAAAAAATGTCCAGTTATTTTACAATTAAATTTGACCGAGTAATAGCTGTTTAAAATTAAAGCATATTTTTTGCTGCAAATTAGGGGTCAATCACTAATTTAGTTAGACATACACTCAAGTGTGAAAGTAAGTCTTAGTTGAAAGTATCTTATTTAACAAAGATTTCACATTTCATCTGTTTTGAGATTTGACTATTCATAAATTTTAGCTTTGAAAATAATTCCTATAAAATATTTTATCATTAATCAAGTTTATTACTGATGACATATTAAATATCTGTCCAAAAGGCTACTGTAATGTCATTACACCTGAAAAAAAAAAAAAAGAATTAAATAATATGCATTCTTTCTTACTCAGAAAAGGGTAAGTTCTCTGCATTTTTTACTCCTCTTAAACCCATATGCTTCTTATCTGGGAAATGGTGTATAATACATTTCTCTAAAGTTGCTCGATAGCAATGAATCTTCAAAGATGGAGAATTTTCTGTAGGGGAAGGGAAAAAACTATAAGAATGTTATAAAGACAGTTAAAAATAGCTCATGACAGAAAGTAATGAATTTGTATTGATTATATAAGTATATAATAAATTCAGGTTAACTGGGACATATTATTCTAGCAAATTTTGTCCTGTAAAGTGGCTATCTCAATTATTGGAAGTAAACACTTTTTGTTTTTGCTTTGATTTTTTGACCCAATTAAATAGCTATCTCAATTAATTGATGTCCCAAGTATCAAAATTCTACTGTATTCTTTTTCCCAAGGAATGTTCAACTTTTAAAATAAATAAAATTCTGAACTTTCATTAATGCTCTGTTTTGATCAGCTAATCTACATTTCAACTCTCCAAGTTTCCAAGCTTGAACCAATAAAAACTATTTCAATAAGAAAAATAATAAAAAAAATCTAGAAACACAATAGGTGCATTAGAAACAGTAATAGTAATTTAAAATATTTTTATTTATTTAACCTAGTAGAAAAACATTACTGGATCAATATGCGCTATTATCTAATTTTCATATTTGATGGTCACTTTGGGAGCCCCCAGAGTTCATTTTAAAAGCAAACACAAAATAAATAAAATACTTTATTTTTATTAAAATTAATAAATTATTAAATAAATAAATAAAGATTTTGTGTCATAGATAAAATAAACTTTATTCATTAGATTTCCAGACAAATTTTCTCTGAAGGGCCCCTAAATGTCCTTCATTAAACAAAGTAACAAAAAGAAGTGAAATATTATTTACAGAGAAATAAAGTTATTTGAAGGGTATTTTTGCAGAAATTGCATAAATAAATATCAGTAAATATCATGTTTAGAAAATGCTTCCCACTTTTTTTTTTTTCTCCTATAACGCATGTTGGTGCATTAGATAGTACATTAGAGAAAAATAAAAAATCATATGTAACAATAATCTTTTTTTTATTTATTTTATTTTATTTTATTGTTATTTTTTTTTAGTAATAAAGCTTTTATTTACATATAAAGACATAATATGTTTCTAATTTTTGCTTCTTTTCATTGGAAAAGTTCCTTTCTTTAATTCCAGACAACTAAAAGATTACTAACCTACAGCACTACAATCCATTAAGGATTGTGGCGTCTATTGACTAACCCTCTTTCCTTAATCATGGGACTTGAAGTTACATTATATGTTCTGGCAAGCCTAAAACAGGAATCTCAATGCTTAGTCTCTAAAAAAACTTGGAACTTATTTTATCTATCCCAAAGGGATGAAAGGTTGAATGAAACTTGTTCAGTCCACAGCCCAGAATAGAACTGTGAACCTGTAGTATGGTAAAAAGGTATATTTATTACTATGCTACAGGGATTCATTTCCAAACGATAGTGAAAAGAAAAATTCTGCCCATTGCTTTTAGGTAAATTTCATATGAAATACTACCTATTGAGATTGCTCCTATGTTGGAATTTCTGAAAATTTTTTGCAGATCATGACCCCTAGAGTCCAAAACTACCCATTAGTAAAAAGGTTTATCTATCTATCTATCTATCACTTTTTATGGACACAATAACTTCTTTAATTCTGCTCAGATCTCTTCTGAACTGATACATAAAATCAAGGGGCATAAAATCTCTGTCAAGTTCATTAATGGACGAAATTGGACTAAAGGGGTAGAAATAGGGAAGAGTTTTGTGAAAACCAAAAAACCCCATAAGGTCTTAGTTAAAATAGATATAGAATCAGTTTAAATTTTACATTACTTCTAAAAAATAGGCCAAATGTTTATGCATGTCAGATTTTTGATAAAATTAAAAATGGGCTCAAGGGCCGAAAAAATAGGGTTTTTGGAAAAAAAATTCATAAATTTGTCAGTTCTCAAGATATCAAATTCAACTATTTTTTTTATAAATGATCTTAATATTATCTAAAACTTTTGTATTTATAAGTTTTTGATAAAAGCAACTCTTATAGCAAAAAAATTAAAAACAAACATAAGGGGAGGGGGTAGAAAAAAATCTGCAATGTCGTCAATTCTTAAGGTATCAAATCTGCTTACATTTATTATACATCTTCTTAATAATATCTACAACTTCTATACTGACAAGTTTTTCATAGAACCAGTTCTTAGAGCAAAAATAAACAATAATAGGAGTTGAAGAAAAAAATCTCAAATCCAAACTGCTTATATTCTGACTCATTTTTAAATTCATTTGTGTCTCAAACACATCCAACTGGCATGTTCTCTTAATTAAAAACTATATAACGAGACGTACTGGCAAGTTTTGTTATAAAGGCACAATATATTTTAAAAAATACTGCCAAAGTGAGCATTTTGAACAAAATTTCCCAAAGCATTCATAATTGAAGAATTGAGGATGCTTTAAAATAACAAATTGCTTATTTTATGACTAATTTTTAAATTCAATTTTGCTCTGAAACACATTCAATTTACATTTTCTCTGATTTAGGAACTATATAATGTGCCATATTGGTCAATTTTTTCATAAAGTCAGAATATATTTCAAAAAATGCTGTCAAAGTGGGCATTTGAGCCGAATTTCTCTTAAGATGATTCTGATAAAAGCAGCTCTTACAGAAAAATGAAATTAAAAATTCTTCAAACGCAGCCAAATAAAGTTGTTAAACTGGGTTTCTCTAATCATATTTTACTTTTTCTTGTTGAAATGAGCACTTAACTTCGAAATCAACCTCTGCCAATAGGCTAAGCAGACAGGGATTTTCCTGATCTTGAAGCATATTGTCTACTTTATATTTCTTGCTTCATTTCCTAAATACAAAATTCATTGCATTTAATGTAGGCATGAACATAATCTCAGAATTTCACCATTGGTTTCTTTTCGCCCTTTCAGGTTCAAAGTCCATATGTTAATAAAATGTTCAAATCATTAAATGACACTGGGATTTAAGAAAAAATTATTTGAAAATAAAATATTTTCTTCACATCTAATTATAAAAGCAAAACTTCACTCTAAAATTCTGATGCCATTTGCCAATGTAGCATTTCAGAATTGAAATTAAATGGGGTGTATTACATCCCACCATCCTTCAATGGATTAAACAGGGTGTATTATTTATAAGTATTTTTTTTAAAGATATTCACATAATATTCAAGTGATGCTTTAAACAAATTTACATCAATTTGTTACAAAATAAAATTACAAAATTCATTCAAGAACAACAAAAGAAAAAGTTGCCAACATTTTCTTTAATTCTTTTAGTTTTTAGCTCACAGGCTATCAAAGCCTGAAAGTTTATGTACCTGCCTGTTCTGTGACAACTCATAAAAATATCCGATTCACTTGCGGTCAGAAAAGGAAAAATAAAATTACTTGAGTTGTTTAATTTTTTTTTTTTTTTTTTTTACATACAAGAAAAGAATGTGAAACACATTAGATTCTGCTGCACTTCACCTAAAGGAATTACTTTAAACTCTGATTGACTTAAGGCTGTTCTCAACTGCTTTGCTCAACAAGCACAAAATGTTTTGACACTTTTACAAATTTATTTTTTAATGGAAAGATGTAAAATTGAAAAGTCTGACTGTGACTATAGAAAGGATTTGGAATTGAGGTGAAATTTCCATTTTTTTAAACAATAAATTACTTATTGAGTTATAAGCAAATTTAATCATGTGACAAACATGTTTTTCACCCCAGTTTGAATGGTTAATCATCTTTCGCGCAGAAAGGCGGTTCAAAACGCCTACTTTGACACTATTTTCTGAAAAATCTATTGTGTTTGCAAAAAAAACTGGAAAAATAAGCATGATTAAATAGTTTTTGAACAGCAACACCTGCTCGTGTCATGCATCTCCAAACAAAAATAAATTAAAACTTATGCCATAAATCTGACTTTTTTTTATTTAAAAACAGCCTTAAAGGCACAAATTATTTTTAGATACCAGACATTTTCAGATGCTGATAATTATTGCTGGGGAACATACTTTGAGATGATTACCTCTGTAGCTTAATATTTTGTCAATAACATAAGAATTAATCAATATGTCAAAGTATGTCCTGGACTTTCAGCTAAATTTGATCAGAAGTTATCTCTAAATATACTATACAGGCAAAAAAAAAAAAAAAAAAAAAAGTTTTAGATATTTTACTGAATGATTAGAGAAATAATTGCTGATTTTTTTTTTTTAACTTGGGTAATATAAACAACATGTTTGACCTCATATTTTTCAAAGAAGATTTGACCATAGGAACAGCTAAATTATAAACAACAAATTGAAGAAAAAATACTTGAAATCATCCTGTAAAATAAAATACCCTAAAATGATCTGTAACTGCAACTCATAACTATGTGGATATTGTACAACATATGTGTTAGGTTATTTAAGAATAAAACATTATTCATAGTAACATAATTTCTTTAAAAAATTGAAGAAATTTTTGCATGTTTTTTATCTATGCCATGCAGCTTTTAAATCAAATTCAACACCAGTTTTAGAAAAATTGACAAAATACAGTAGGAACAACATAGTTATATTACAATATAAATATATTAAACATTTAATGGTGGATAATTGTATAAAATAATTTTTTATGCTGCATGTATAAACTATACCAAGATTGTTTTTCATGATTTGCAAGTCTATAAAAAGACCAAATGAAAAAAATAAAATTGAATCTTGAATTGAATTAATCTTGAAAATTCATAATGACAATGGTGATATAAGGAGCTGGATTTTGGATGCCTTTGAAAAGTAGCTATATAAAGGATTTTCCACAAATTATTTTTCTATCAACTGATTTCTGCCAAAGGGGTTAGTATTTAAGGGGACTTATTTCTGAAGAGAGAACTCGGATTTTCAATGCGCGCCCCCTGTCTCACAAATAGCGAAACAGTTTGTGGGCGTGTAACATATATAGCTATTCACACTAGGGGGTAGAGATCAAAGTGTGGGACTGACCAATGATATTTTTGGCGCATTATCACTTTTAGGTTTAGTGTTTCGGAACTGCACAAAAAAGTGGGGGTGAGGGAATGAGGCGACCAAATAGAAGAATGTCCCACAGGAAGATACAAACGACTCAAAATTTACAAACAAAAACCATATTTCTATTTAAGAAACTAGATCCACTTACTTGCTCAAAACATTAAACTTTGACAAGATAATACAAATATTGCCATGCATGCATTTTTAACAGAAAAAAAGGAGGCGGGGATTTTAAAAATGTCGTCAAATAGGGAGAGAAGATGTCTTTGTTTTACTTTAGATTTTAATTTGTTTGAATTATTTATACAATTATGCATTAAAATTATTAAAATTGAAGATAATTTTATTGTAAAATGAGCATCAGTTCATAGGGAAATAAAATATTAGCTGTAGCTGCATTTAAGGAATGATAAAATATTTCTATGAAATGCAACATTTTAAAATTAGCTATTGATAATTTAATTGGTCCTTTATTTATTTATTATAGCATTTTATTATTTATTCATTTGTTTAACGCTTAAGAAAAGGATTCTGTTATAGAAATATTTCGTTTTAATTTAAAAAAAAAAACTTTATAGCATCTGGTAAATTATGAGCATACCTATCAATAACTTTAATTATATGTTCACCTACTCATTTATAATTTATTTTTATTAATAATAAATATTGATGTTCATCCATTCAAGGATGTATCTCGTTATACACAGTTGTGTGTTAGACAATTTCGGTATAGATGGGTTTCCTATTTACATTAAGATTTTTAAGTCTTCACTTCTCTCACCCTCTCCCTATTTTAAATTGAATGATTTATTTATAATTTAGTCTTATTATTCATTTATTATTATTTGATAACAATTTTCATATAAGCGAAGAATAAAGAATATCAGAAAGAATTCTCAAATACTTTCAGATATTTTCGTAAATGATTTTTATTTGTTAACCGTACAAAAACAGTATATGCTCTTGATTAGACATTAACAAATTGATTAGTTGCTTTTCCTTTAAAATGAATGGATTTTTTAAAGGTATACTGTAAAAATGGGATTTTTTCAAAGCAAGTTTCTTGAAAAAAGAAAAGTGCTATTTAATTTTACATCATTTTAACCGCCACAACAGTCAGTTTTAAACATTTATGTGTTAAAATGACTCAATAAATGTCAAAAAGTTTTTAGATATGCTTTTTTTTCTATTTATATTTTTTTACTACGTTCCAGTTAAAACCAAATGCTATCCCTTTTACAAGAACTTCTGTCTCCCCTTTTATGGCAACCATTACCCCCTCTTCTGATCACGGAGAACACATAATCAATTAAAAGAGGTTGACAGCTTGACTGGTCAGCAGACAATTTCAGGTATAGCTAATTTTTATATGGAAATTACACCACTTTGATTAGAATAAATTTTAAAAATTGCCTAATTATGTAAAAGAGAACAAATCAAACGTTTATTGCATAAGCTCCAAATTTTTATATCTTTCTTCAAACCAAAGTTATAAACAAATAAAGATTACCCATCATACTTTTTTGGATTTTTCGGAGCTTTAACACGATTTTAAAAATACTTAAATCTGTTTTAAAAATATTTTAAGCTTATAATCTAGTAAAGGGCATCTGGACTTACATGTTGAAACAAAAAAAATTCTGAAATTTTGAAATTTGAAGGAATAAACAGAGTAGCTATTTTTCCTATAGAATAACATGGAATCGCCAATGCTTCTTTTCGTCATAAGTCCCCTTAATGAATGCTAACAAGTAGCTTTGGAATGGATGCTTCAATTTTTGATGCCCCAGGCAGAACATGAATGATGGTCAGGGTTTAAAAGAAATAAGGAGAGTTTTCCTAGAGTGTTTTTGTGTAAATGTAATACATGAAAAAACAAAAAAAATATTTGTCACCCATATTAACCACAACAAGGTATATGAATGCTTAAAAAAAGCTTTACTAAAATAAATTTATTAAATATATATTCAAGATTAAAATGTTTATGTGTGATAGAACAATTAATGTAAAAAAACAAACTAAATCTTTATTAAACAAAAATATAAAACTAAAAATGACTAGATAATTCAGCTCTTTATACAAAGTTTTTAATTTAGTAATGAGGATTTACAGAATCCGTATACATATATCTTGAATTGAGAAAAAATACAACATACCTCTTTATACATCATAAAGCAATTATTAATTTTCAAAATATTAGACACTGGAACTCTGAGATATTCACAGTATGCTAAAGCAAAAGGTTTTTTAATGCTCATAAACATTCAATAGAAAAAAATACTATGCTTTTGAAACAAATGTAAAACTTCATTTGTTTAAGAAGTTAAAGATTTAAAATGAAACAAGCTGTTTTACTAACATAAGCTAACCGCCTTAAGTTTCTACTAGTATTAAATCTTAAATCTAATATTATATCTTTATACTGTGAGCTTTTAACTGAAATAAGTATTTTAAATTGTTAATAGTTACAAAAGCACAAATTGCTTAATAAAATTTTATTAAAATTATACTACAGTTATTAACCTCAAAAGATTGACTATAGCAATTTAAATTAACTTTAATATTGTAAGTTCTACCCATTTAGCTATTGTAATTATCATAAGAACAAATTCAATATCCCTTAATTAAAATTTAAATTACCTTCGAGAGAAGCCAATGGAATATAAACATACAAATTTAAATCTAAACAAAACTCCAGCACAATGTCTAAAAAAACCTGAAACACAATGGAAAGGCAACTTACATACTGTCACAGACAATACCAGATAAACTATTCTGACATTAAGAAACTTTAATCTAGAAAAACCCCAATTTGTCAAATGTGAGTATGAATATGACATTATATTATAATGCAACTATAACCACCACTTTTATTTCACAATGCATTTATTTGTAAGACTAAATTCAATTACTGTTTAACAAAGTTAAGTTTTGACACCATTTAAACATGCTATATGTTAAATGTCTTCATTCATCATTTTTTGAGAGAAAAATGAACCACCACTTTCATTCTATTGAAAAATATACGTGACCTTTATTAAAGCACAGGCCCATTGAGGAATTCTAGTTAGACTATAACATTTTAAATATCTTTAAGACACATTAATGCATTGAAAGGCTATGGAACTTTAGTCACATCCAGCAAACATTAAAAATAAAGATCAACGAGATTGACTTTCCTCTTGAAATCACTGTATAAATATTAATATTGATGAAAGCTTTCACTCATGAGCTTGCATGTTTTCTTTTTTGGTACTGCTGGAACAGTGTCTAAGCTATATTTTTTAGTGCTGGGGGAAGAAAAAAATTCTGTACACCTTCCTTTTACCTTAATAAAAAATGAACAGTCAAGTACCAGTGTACTACTTATGCTCAGAGGGTCCCATATGAATTATTAACTGTATTATTAAAAAACTTGTTACAAAAAGAATAAAAAGACTTTTTAAAAAGCTACATAATGTAAAGTTGTGTATAAAAAAATAGTCTTTACTTTGTGTATATACTAGAAAAGTATGAATGCCTAAACCATAAAAGTTCAAAGAGATATAAAGCCTAAATAATATCAAATATTGCTATTCTATATACTTTTTTTAATCTTATCTTAATCTGCTATTTATGACCTTAATTCAGTACAGACTATAAAAGTAGTGAATATTAAAACTTCATTTGACATCTCATAAAGCTAAATTCAATGTAGTAATAATCTTTTCTTTTACAGCACAGCTAGAACAAAATCCTTCTTTAATGGTTAAACTTGGTTCAAATAGTAGTTGCAAAGTTATAATGCCACCTTGGTCTGTGCTGTGTTTTTTCAGATAAGCTTTTAATTAACTTTTAAAGACACAGGAGATATTTTGAGAGGTCTACTCATTCGAAACAAGCAGTGAATCCCCATAGTATTTAAGTAATTAGTTCTAATTAAATTACTAAATTTTTAATAATTTGAAGTTTATTGCTTTTATATTCCTATTGCATTACACAAATATATCATTAAAAGTTGTTATCTAGGCTTTAAAAGTCAATAGTACATGGAATGCACCAAGGAGACAAAAAAGACAAAGAACATATCACGGTGTTGCTGAACTTGGTTTAGAATATCTAGGTTACTTGACATGTCACGATCATTATATACTTTTCTCAGCCAGAATAAAGCAGATTTTTCTGAATTGATAGCAGTCAGGTGTGATGCCATCATTGTCCACCTTGAAAAAAAAATTTAAACAAAAACTGTAACATTTGATATGTATTTTTTATATGAATGAGTTTCCATTCCATCATCTACTATCTAAATTAGAAGGTGAAACTAGGGGACTTAGTACTTTTGCCGGCACAATCATATTCAGAATTAGACTAATGAAGTGGGAAAATACATGTGTCGCTTTGTTTGAGCCTATGTCTGTTTCATGACTATCAGAAATGCAAAAGACAAAAGATTTGAGCACAGATCAAAAGTATTCATTTTATATTTGTAAAGCAATTTCAACAGGACAGTGTTCTCAAGGATTTAAAAACAGAAAGCTATGATCAATTGTGCAAATGTGATGGATTATACCTGCTTGCAGAATATTACACTTCTATATTAGTAGTTCGAAGCTTGATGAACCTCCAAAATATCTCACTCAGTATGTTAACAAATTTATGGGCAAGTGTGATTTGATGTCAGGAAAGGTCCAGGTACCTTTAATTATTTGTATGATATACCTAGACATCTGTGACATATTGTCCAAAGTTCAACCACTAGATAAACTAAAGAATATTGTGTATTCAGTTGTTCAAATCAATAGATACTATGGCTATCCCAAGAATTAACTAGTAGCAATTGCAATTGATAACCAAGGTAACAGAATAGTATGAGAAAGGTGTTAAAAAATGTCACAATTCAGAAAAAAAAAAACTGTGAGACGTTCAGGTTCCAAAGTTGAACTTTAAGGCAACAGAGTACAATGACTGTATCGACTAGGTCTTCACAGAAAACAGCGAGCCTTCAATAACCAAAACTCCTTCACCAGAAGAAATTGGAGCCAACATAATTTCCATGTTAAATGAATTGTTAATCTGCTTTCCAAATGACCCTCAGACTGTGGAAAGAGCCATTAAAATTGTGATAGAAGCTAGATTAAATATATGTGTGAATGAACAGAGACACCTTCAAGCACAAAAAGAAAAAAAAATTGCCAAAATTTATTTTAAAGGGCTTAACTTAAAAAGGAAAATGACCTGAATAAAATAATTCAGATAATATCCTCTGCCAGTTACATTACTGCTTTTAATTGTTTTCCAAAATGATCTACACAATCAATAAAATTTAAATGCAAAAAATCAAAATTAAAAAAATTAAAATTAAAAATGATAATTTGTTGAAAATCCATTATTGTTTAGCTACTTTTAGAAAGCAACTTAAATTCAACTCTTTCTATTCCTAATATCCTTTGGAATTTTCATGATATTTGAGTGGTCAAAAATGAGTTGCTATGTAGAAATGACTAGCAAATCATGAAAAAAATATCTATTGCATCATCTGTGCATATGTAGTGAAGAATTAGTTCATACAATTTCTTATATTTTATCAAATGTTCTACTAATTGTTTTAAACATTGCTTTATCAAATTTAAGGTGTTATTTTTTTCTCTTGCAACATGGGAAGCACACCACTCAAAAATATGGTAGGTACTAAATATCTGAGCCTTATAAATACAGAGTCTATAAAAGAGTAAAAAAATCTTTCCATTTTTTAATACAAAAATTAGGTTTGAAAAATGTACTGTTTCTTGGCCCATTTTTTATAGGCCCCAATGAGGCTAAAAAACATTTTTTACCTCCAAGCATAAATTTGTAAATCTTTAAAATTTTTCTTACCTGTTGCAATAATTCTGAGCCTTCTTTTTCTGTCATGGATCCAACATATGTTACATGCACATGTTTATTCCTTTTGAATGGAGCTGTATTTTTTATTTATCAGCCTTCTTATTTAACTATTTTATAAGAATTTTCCAAACATGTGAACAGTTTCAGCAATGCTTCAACTAATTTGTTACAATTTATCTAGTGCAATAACAATTGACTGCAGATGTTCAGATTTAGGCATATTTCAAAGTATTTCTTCTTTTTAAAGCTAAATTAGATATTCATTTTTATATACATTTAACTGACTACACCCAGAAAAAGAAGGTAATGCTTTTGACCATGGACAAGGTAAGATTCTTTATATCCTGATAACATGACAATAGTTGGATGGATTTTAATAAATGTGACTCCAAATCTTATTTTCATCACAGGCTATATAATTATATACCCATTGCTTCTTGGAGTAAGCAGGTATTTCCAAAATGTTTATCTATTGTTGTTCAATTAAATGTATATATTGAAGTTCTGAAAATGTAACAATTATTCATTGTCAATCATAAAGAAATGTTAATATGTGAATAAGAAAAAATTAAGATCAATTATGCATAAACATATGAGGAGCCAGGAAGCCAAGGGATACAAGTGACAAAATTTAGATTGAGAGTAAATTGAGTTCAAAGTAAAACATCAATTGTAATTGACTGAATTGGGATATGAAATTGCTGCTAATTGTTTAATGGTCTTTGAACTTGTACTTCAATAACTGTTAAAGAAAAAAAGGAGTACAACTTTAAAAAAAAAAAATTTAAAATTAAGCAATATTGATCATCATTCGGCACTTGACCCTTTGGCTTCCAAGCGGTACACAAGAAATGAAAAATTGTGAAATAAACAAAATAAATTTATGAAAAATTTAAAAACAATGTTGATACAAATGAATGAAAGGACAAAATTTTGATTTAATCTAAGTTTTAAAAATCAAAAATTAAGAAATTGTGGATCAAAATATTAAAATTAATAATGATTAAAAGATCTTTGGCTAATATGGCAGAATTTGCTTTGCAGTGATGTAGTTTCTTTTGAGTTTCTGCTTGTTGTTTCTCATCTGCATTTTCAAGGTCTATTTTCAATTGTAGCTTGTCACACATAACACATGTATCAGTTTCCAGTCAGTCAAAACTGAAATTAAAATAGGAGTTAAAAATGTGTCTGTAGAAACTTTCCTTGACCAGTTCTACGTGCTTTTCTTCAAGGCAAAAATGAACATAGAGTTTGTACATCTTTTTTAAATTGAGTTCTGAGTTCAGATATATACGGTTGTGTGTTTTTTTTTTTTTTGTAGTATAATGGCTTGTGTATTGTGAAAACTTCTTTGTGTCTTCTTTGATAACATCAATACGGTCTCGTGGAATTTTATTCAATGGTTATTTTCTACCAAGTTCATTGCAAGATGGTGCACCAGAAACAGTTTCTATCTTTTAATTTACAATGTTTTTCAATCATTTGTTAGACACATCTTTGTTTTTTGTGCCAATCTCCATTTAAAGGTGATCAAATTCATGTGGTCTTTTTAAAATCATGAATTGGGCTTGTATGTCATTGGTCGAGTTTCAGCTATGTGGAAGTCAACAGATATAAGTGCACTTATACACCTTGACCTCCAAGAATTTCGTGGTTTTGGGAAAGAGGTTAAGTAATAGACCCCTAGAAAGCAGCATATAATTATAAAATCCTTTATATCTCTTCAAATACAAACAAATAGGCTTATATCCAGATAGCCTGTGCACTTAACTTTTTTTTTGGTCACTTACACTCCTTGGCTTCTGGGGTCCTCTTATGACTTTAAATATTGAAATAATTTAATAATATCAGAAAATTGAAATATTTGTGTACTTTTTTCCCCACAGTTGGGTTTACTTATAAAATGTTACTCTTTCATCTACTTTCTTTACAAGTTTTAAGGGGAAAAAAAAAGCTTTTAATATAAATTTTAATGTTTCTGGTATAAAGTTCAACTGGATAGCACAAAGAAACAATTTTACAGCATTTGTCTGTAATTCAAAGAAGTGTGTTTTTATGATAATTTTTAGCAATCTTTAATATTTGTTCAGAAGTTACTATGTAATAAATATCACTAGATTATAAATTTAATACATGTGTTGGACAATCATATTATTTAAATTGCTTGTTTTGAGACAAGCCCTATGATGTCCTAACATTTCCTGTATTTTATTGTACTTTATTATTTTTGCCTTTAGTAATTTGTTATTTCAAAATTGATTATTTACCATTATTTTGACTATTTATTTTGTGCAAACTATTTTTAAGGAGCACAGAGAGCTATCTATATTTAAGGAATACATATTTCTGGTAATATGATACCATGCAGATTTACAACCATAACATTGCTGGAATGATCATCAGAAATTGTGCTCAAAAGATTAATTATTAAAAGAAAACAGTTTCAGAGTTTACCCCAGGTTTAAAAAGGGGCAGAGCACTACTGTTGTGGAAAGGGCCTTTTTTACATTCTTCAAGGCAATTTTTAGATTTTTAAGGGTACTTTTATAAAATAGATGCTAGAACTTACTGCCTTTTTTGATGCAGCCATTCAATTCATTTAGGGAAAGAAAATCCCAAAATACCTCCATTCATCAAGGGGGGAAATCATTATTTTATTGAGAGTGGAAAGCTTGAAATTTGTCAATCAGTTGTGCAAAAATCTTCAATCGGTCGCTAAAGAATCGCGGCTCAAAAAGTCATGGAAAAAAGGAAAATTCCACGAAAAATCAAGAAAAAAAAATCCAAAAATTTCGTCAAAAGATTGAGAAAAAGGAAAGGGGCAAATTTTGCTAAAAGATCGCAAAAAAAACAGCAAATTTTGTTAAAAGATCGCAAAAAAAAAAAAAAAAAAAAAAAAAAAAAAAAAAAAAAAAAAATTGTTTTGCAAAAAAACCAACCAATTTCGTCAAAAAATTGCCAAAAAACGCAATTTGTATCAAAAGATTACGAAAGAATGCAAAATTTTGAAAAAGGACATGAAAAAAAGAATCACATAGTTCGTGACAGAAGTGGAATCACCCCTTCCCCCACCTCTGTTGTAACACTTCAGAACCTTTGTGAATTTCAATTTTTTTTTTCTTTTTGCTTAGAATCACCCAGTGATTCTTTGATAAAATTTGCATTTTTTACTGCGAACGATTGACGAAAATTTTTGATGACTACTTGTTGAAATTCGCAGTACTTTTTATGCATGAATTTTCTAATTGATGACCTATTTTATTTAAATTTTGGAAACATATTTATTTAGCAAATTCTAATATGTATATTTTTTTCTTTAACATAAAGCACTTGTAACATAATTATAGTTTTTACACATGCTGATATTTGAAAAATAAAATAAAGCATATGTAAAAACTAAAGCAGTTTTATAATTGCTTTATATTGATTGAAATACATCAAAATTTACTTGATTAATCGATGTGTTCTGATCTTGTATGACACATTTAAATAATCTTCTAACAAAAGTAAATGAGAGACACGGTAAAAATAGATCTTAAATTACATTAAGGGGGCTCAGGGTTTCAAAACTTTTCAAAAAATTGATTTTTTTTTATGATCTAGTTTGATTATTTGATTAATTCTTAACTCAATGCAAAAAACCGCATAAAAATATTAGCATTTTTAACGGAGTTATAAGCATTTATGTATCAATATTTACATAGCCGCATCCATATAACTTCAACTTTAAGTCGTGTTTTCTAAAAACTTGATTTTTGACGACTAACACCAAGATTTAAAAAAACTATTTGATGGAATGGCTTAATTTTTTTTTTTTTTTTTTTTTTTTTTTGCATGCATATAACATTATCTATAGAATGAATGAATATATTTCAGATAGTTTCATATTTTGAGTATTTTTAATGATAAAAAAGTTGTATTTTTTAGGGGTTTTTTTAATTTTCAAGTTTGAGAGATTTGTTGATTTTTTTTTAAGTGATAGTTATATCCTTAATTCATTCTATAGCTAATGATGCTATATGCATGCAAAAAAAAAAAAAAAAAAAAAAAAAAAAAAAATTGACCCATTCCATCAAATAGTTTTTTTTTAAATCTTGGTGTTAGTCGTCAAAAATCAAGTTTTGAGAAAACGTGATTTAAAGTTGAAATTATATGGGTGCGTCTATGAAAGCGTTGATACATAAATGCTTATAACTCCGTTAAAAATGCAAATATTTTTATGCGGCTTTTTGTATTGGGTTAAGAATTAATTGAATAATCAAACTAGATCATAAAAAAAAAACGATTTTTTGAAAAGTTTTCAACCCCTGAACCCCCTTAAAATAACCAAAACATCTTAGAAAAAATAATTAACCTATAATAGGGTCGAAAAATTATACTTATCTACTACTTGTTGCCTTTGAATGAAATTTCATAACTGGAGATGTTCAGAGAAATTAGAAATGCAAATTTATGGTAAAATTGTTACCTATTAATCTTTTTCTATACATTTCCAGAGCATGGCAAGCCATTTCTTTGGCTTCATAGCTTAAATGGTTATCAGGTAAAGATTTAACATATGAACTAAGTGGATAACCCTGATCATTCCTGTAATAAGAAATAAAAGCAATGGCAATTAGATAATGCATAATGATTAATAAGCATGTTTTACCAAAAATTAAATAAAGTTCAAAGGGAAAAAAAGGGAGGGGGTGAAAGCTTACAGATAAATAATTGACCAGCTGAATGAAAATTGTACTGGAGTATGTATAATAATTTTTTAATTTATTTTGCATGTCAAAAATAAATAAATCTTAATGCAATTCATATTTTCAGCTCTAAATGTTTCAAAATAAAGCTATTTGCATCAACTCTTTTTTTTTTTTGGGGGGGGGGGGGTGATTTTTTATATTCACATTATAGTCTGATTCATAGACATATTTATTAGACTTTTAAAATTGATAACCGAACTACTGTCTGCATTTTTTTAATTTGATTTGTCAAGTTATATTTATTGCAAATATAAAGTTTTACTGATTTATCTTGAAAATACAATAAGTATGAATTAAAACACGACTAAAAAACTATGCAAACATTGAAAAAAAAACGTATCCTGAAGATTAATTGAAAATGTAGCTATAGCTATTTTTAAAAAAATTATAACAATTAGATGAGGAAAACAGCATGATTCATCTGGAAATAAATATACAGTTGCCTCACTAGAATTTATATATGAAATGGCAGGAAAATATTTTCTACTTTAATATAACGTCTTGAAATGAATAAAATTAATTTTGGGGAAGGTGAAGAGAATATTTTGATTCTAAAAATATATGCTTTGATACATAATTTTTAAAAATTACATTAATTATTAAAATTTTAAAATCAGTTTAATCCAAACTACGAAGAAGCATTATAGTAGGCTTCATCAATGTATCATATAAAACAAAAAGTTATGAAACACATAATTATTTTTTTTAATTACATCAAATTAAATAATGACACTATTTAACAAAAACGGATACCAATCTCAATATTTTATATCTCACCACTTAATCATTCAAAATTGATGAAAATTTTTATTTTCAGCATGCTGGAATCAAATAAATATTAAGATGCAATTGAATTTTTTAAGTTAGGTTATATTTTAATATATAGATGACATCCTTATGATAAAATAAACCACATACATAACAAAGTCCTTCCTAGAAAACAACTTCCTAGAAAAATAAACGATATATATTTCTTTAGAAAAAGTTACATCCAACATTCAGAGTTTTTTTTCCTACAATACATAATTTGAAATATCAGCAATTTAGAGTTCTGTGTACTTATAATAGTAATATGAAATTAAATTTCTAGCCTGAACGATTTTTAAAAAGGGATAGTAAAGAATTAGTAAATGTCTAAATGTTATGCAATACATACATCAAAACCCTAAATTGGATTTATAATAAAAGTTAACCTTTTAAATATGTCATTGACTTTTGTTTCAATGTTTACTACCATGTATATACCGTGCGTGGAAGTGGCCAAGTGGTTAACATGGTATAAAACATAACTGAATTCTGTAGATAGAACTATATTCTAGTAAACAAAATTCAAATTGCATTTATAAATTAAATAAAATGATAAGAAAGTGTTTATAACTGTTAAACTAACATTTCTGAAGTGAGTTTCATGTAGCAGCATCCTACAGATAACACAACTTTAGAACCTTGACATTCTGTGAATAACTTTAGAATAGTAGAAGCAAGATCTCCACAAGTATGAAGCCCTAATAAAGCAAATCTTTCCTAAAAACCAAAATTGTCAAATAAATAAATCAAAACTTAATAAGCTACAATATAGAAAATATTACAATAGTGAAATTTTCATATTTAAAAAACACTACTTCAAATGATAAATTATTAACATTATAAGTATCTGATGCTGAAAGTAATCATCACATTTTAAGTGGCTTTTTTAGTCAATTTTGATCATTAATACTAGAACTGGGCCATATACCAATAAAATCAATATGAAATGGTAATTGTTTTAGCATTACTACATAATTGTCCTACATAATGGTACATAGTGAATAATGTAACTCTGGTAATAATTGCAAGGACTGCAACTCTGATCCTATGATATTAAATCACAGTCCTGCATCAGGGGTCAATCTAGCCAAAAATTGGGGTCATTTTGCGACCCATTCACAAAATTCCAATCCCTAAAAGGGCCCCTTCATAAAATTCCAATCCTCAAAAACAACTCCTTCACAAAATTCTAATTCTTAAAAATGGCTCCTTCAAAAAATTCAGAATTTTAAGTGCTGCACATATCTGCATCAACATAGCGCTTTTTCTTAAATTTGAATCAAACCTGTGCCAAAACGTATTTAGTACCAAAATGATATTTAGCACAAATTCGTAGATCTGAATAACAAAGGAAAATTCCATATTTTACTTTTTCCAAAATCGTTAATTGCATCAAAAAAGGAAAAAAAATTACACTCAATAGTTTGCAAAAAACACTCGTATTTCATTCAAAGATCCTGGAAAATATGCTGATTCAATCAAAAGGTTGCAGAAAACATGTGTATTTCATCTAAAAATCTCAAAAAACACAAATTTTGTCAAAATCGCAAAAAACGTGCAATGTTCATGTAAGGATCGCAGAAAAAAATGTTGATTTTGTCAAAGAATTGTAGTTTCATTAAAAAACAAACAAAATGTGATCAAAAGATCGTAAAAAAAACCTGTAAATTTCATCAGAAGATCACAAAAAAGCACAAATTTTGTCAGAGGACCAAAAAAAAAATGCAAATTTCGTCAAAAGATATGCAAATTTAGTCTTATGATAACAAAAAATGCACAAATGTCATTGAAAGATCGCAAAAATATGCAAATTTCATCGAATAATCACTAAATACACATGAATTTTGTTCAAAGATTGCAAAACATGGGATCTTATTGCTACAAAATCAGATTTTTACTGTTTCAAAATGCAATTTTTGTTGCTCGAAAAATGTATATACCACTCAAAAGTCCAATTTTTGCTGCACCAAAAATGGATTTTACTGCTCCAAAATGTCTTTTGTGCACTTTAATCCCTGCAAAATTCCAATTCTTAAAAAAGGCCCCATTCACAACAAGGTTGGGGTTTTGGACGATCAAAACTAGTTTTGAACAGGACATGTGGGGTTTTTTCCACAACTGTACTAAAAGTAACATTCCACATGTAACCACTGCACACTTATTAAACATATGAATCAATATAAATATCTCACAACATATTTTACTAACATTCCATTTAATTCTTTGGCAAATAAAAAATGTTCAAACTTTTCTAATATCTGTGTAACATGAAAAGTTCTGTTTCTGTTAAAATTGAGTTGTAATAATAAGAAATTCTTCATAATACCACACATATAGTAAAAAGAGGGGGGGGGGGGATTTGCTTAACACTATTACATTTGTTTCAATTTTGTGCAAGAAAATGTTACAAAGAAATTTCTTTTAAATAATGTTTAATTGTAAATTAACTTTTCTACATTATAAGACAATAAAAGAAAACACAAATATTTAATTAAAAATCTAGAAATTATTTTTTAAGATATAAAGAATTAACCCTTTGCGGGGCAGGGCAAATTCATTGCTTAAGTATTGAAATTAATGACTGACACCGGAATTTGAAAACAACTTTATTTCTAAATAAGAAAACGCTATACTTCAGGCATCCAATAAACCGTAATTTTCTTTAACAAAATTCCGGTGCGAATGTGGCGTTTGGGAATTAAAATTAAGTGGTATAGCTATGAAACTACCGCCCCTCAAGGGGTTAAACAGTATGGTTATAATAATATAATGATAATCATATACAGTCCACCCGTAACAAGAAAGACCATGAAAAATATCTTTCTCCCCGTGGTCACTATAGAAACGGACTCGCCCACTTTATTTTAGGGTGACCGCAGTACTGTTGACTTCTTTTGTATGTACTACGAGCGAAAAAAAAGGGGAGATTATCGCAGTCTTCGGATTTCAAACTACCTCTGTCAATTGGTATCTTCCGAAGAAGCAACCCCTCTCAGGGTTTTTCTCCTGACGGTAGGTCTGTAATGTAGTGTTATAATAATAGTAGGTATCTAAATATCTCATAATCAAACAAAATCAATTATTTTTATTTATAGTATTTCTTAATATACAGATACACATAGTTGCCAGAAATAAGCTGGTTTAACCCTTTGCGGCGCAGGCCAAGTTCATTGCTTAAGTATTGAAATTAATGACTGACACCAGAATTTTAAAACAATTTTATTTGTAAATAAGAAAATGCTATATTTCATGCATTCAATAAACTGTAATTTTTTTTAAACAAAATTCTGGTGCCAATGTGGTGTTTGGGAATTAAAATTAAGTGGTATATCTATGAAACCAGTGAGCCACAAAGGGTTAATCAGTATGCTGAATCTGAACTTCATTTATCAATTGTTTACATTAACAACTCTTGGGACTTTCAGTAACAGAATCGGAATGTATTCTTCATAAAATTGTTAGTACTTCTATTAAATACTATTATTTCAATGAATAACATTAAAATTATTAAACATAATTAAATTTAATATCTTTTTAATGTAATTAATTTGTTACATAGGGCAATTAGGTTGTTAATACTAAATTGTTAGGTAGTATAACGTAGGGTAATTAGATTGTTAATACTAAATTCACATTTTTGTATTGCAATTTTTTTAACATTTTTTTAAACTTTTAGCATTGTTCTGATAAATGCAATTTCTCTATAAAATATAATTTTAGGCAGTTTAATATAGTTTTAGTGAGAAGGGTTAGGGACAGTATGGTTTAAACCATGGATTTTACCACGGTTTTTACTATTGTGTCCAAAACCTTGGCAACCCTGATTCACAATATGCTGTTTGATAAAAACTCCATTTTATACAAAATTATTTTCCAATTAAAATATTCGAAATTAGACGATGGGATAATCAAGTAGTACCGAAATCCCTAAAGGATGTCCATTGCTGGTTCATCTACCCTATTGCAAAATTACATTTTGCAAAGATGACTATATGGGGTGGCTACCAAAACTAAATTTGCAACAAGTGTTGTTTTGATGTTAATAACATTGTTTTCAATCTACTTTATGTACTGCATCAGGTAATTTCTTACCATATGTAAAAGTACTATTTTAATTTTCTGAAAGAGGCATTCAATTCATTAAAAACTACAATAGGAATAATTTTATAGTGTTAAATCAAATTTATGGAGCATTCTTGTTATTGAATTAAAAGTATAATGACTGTAAAAACAGAAAGTTTTACATGATTGCACATAGATACATATATTCATAAAAATGCTTTTTTTCACAAAAATGGTCCTAAAAACATAAAACCTGGATCAACCCATGCATTTACAGTATTTGTGGTAATTAATAATGCAAATGCTCCTAGATAAAATGATTTTTGAAAAGGAGAAAGGATCAAATGATGACGACTAGTGAAAATGTTCTTTTTACTTTGTACAGGGCTCTTTTAGGTTTTCTCCAATGGCTACCAACAGTGAGCAATACATTGTTTCTGTGGTAGTATGTGTGAAATTTCATATATGCTACAGGCACCAGCAAACTTATTTCATTATGCTATTTAGATTTTGGTAATCTTAATGAAAATTTGCTTTCTTTGTTTCAGAACAGAGTCATAAATAATAGGGTTCTTTTTTAAAAATTCAACCTCCTGTCCTCAACTGCCCATTATAGAAGACTTAAGCAATAGGAAATTAAGAGCATTGTCATGTGCAAACAAATTCTTAATTAAAATTTGACCTCCTGTCCTTAACTGCTCATTACAGAAGAATTTAGCAATAGGAAATTAAGAGCATAGTCATGTGCAGACAAATTCGTAATTAAAATTTGACCCTATGGTTTTACACTGAATCTGCATAAAAAACTATATCATGATTTATCAGGCTTTTTAAGTTGAAATTTTGTGGATTGGGAATTTTTAACTTAGGCATGAGTTGTTTTTTAAAAGTGCAACTTCTTACCCTCTGGGGTTGTAAAAGTGTGTCTGGATACCTATCCTGTTTTTATACAGTATACTTTGTGTGAATTTGAATTTTAGAAAAAAAGGCACATACAAAAGAATATTAAGAATTTAATCTTCTACTTCTTAAGGGAGCAGGAGCATGGATCATAAGGTTTTTAAGAATAAAAATCTATTTGTAAGATGAAAAACTTAAGAACATTAATAGAGATAAAGGAGTTGTTTTAAAAATTCAGTCCATGCTCTTCTTCTCCTGAGGTATTGTAAAATAATATCCTGGAATTAACAAACCCTTATGGAAGAAAGTTTTTGTGAAAGTGAATTTAAATTTAATATTGTTTATTATAACATTTATGTACGAGTCAAAATACAGGGTTCCCAGCAAAACATGAGGGCAAATTCCCTGATTTTCCATGACCAAATCTCAAAAAAATTCCATGACTTCCCTGACCAAACTTCAAAAATGTCTTTAACCAAACTGGAATACAGTAAAATTTGCTGCTTATTTTCTCAATCTTTTGTCAAAACTAATGTTTTCTTCCCTTCAATTGTTCTTCAAACTTCTAGTTTTCTCTTTTTTTTTTTAGACTTTTTGATGAATTATGATATTTTTTCCAGAGACTACTTCATAATTTTCACATTTTTCATTTTTTCTCCAAGATTTTTCCATGACTTTTTAGGAAATCTTTGTAAATTCCCTGAATTTTCTGATATGTTTTGAAATTTCCATGACTTTCCAGATTTTCCCTGACTTTCCATGATGCTGGGAACCCTGAAATATGCTTTCATTTATTCCACAGGTTTTAGCTTCAATATCACAGTGCATTGTTATACTGCATTATTAGGCTGGTGATATATCACAATATTGAAATCATATCACCTACGATTAATTAGTGTCATTTAAGTAATAACAGCAAAAAACAGTTGCTTTTATGGTAAACAACTACCCATACATCATCTCATGATCTTGAGTAACAGAGTAATTTGAAATGTGGCATTAATACTTGTTTAACAACATGCTTTTGCTTTAAAAAAGTTTAAATATGTTTACTTACCAGGAACAATGTTATTCAAACAATCCTGTAGGATGGAAGAAGAAATATCCACATATTAAAAAAAAAAATCCATTTTTGCACATGAAAGGAAATAAACTTTTGAACTGTGATATAGATGTTATGTAATCTTTATATAAAAAAATATATTTCAAAAAGCATTTTTATTTATTATATACAAACAATTCATCTTCATCTAACAAAAATTTAAATCATATTTATTACCACACCTTTGAATCATTGTGGACATTTTCTTCTGATTTCTTGAAAATCTGCAAAAGTAATTAGCATTAATTACAATTTAGTTTACAACTTCTATACTTTTTTTAAATTCCATAAATGTATCTTGAATTAATAAAATTATTTAATAAACTGTGTGCTGTATTTACATAATGAAATATTTTACTTATTTTATTTATAAAGTGAATTTTCTAGTTCAAATATGTTTGACTTTACAAAAGAAAGAAAGAAAAGAAACAAGCAAACAAAAAACATAGGTATTGACAGCTAAGCTATTTTTAATAGAAACAAAACAAAATTCATATACCTACTTTATTAAGAAATTCTTTTGAGGTTTCAGAAGTCATTGAACCCTCTAAATGATGGGGAAGTAATTCACATGCAGTACTTTTTTTTATTCTTTTACAATCATTCAAACGCTCTCTTAATTTCTGCATTGTCATAAGAGCCTGAAATTTTAGCAACAAAAACTCATTTAAGGTATGATAGAAAATATTTTTATTCATTTATTCATAAACAATTTGAAAATAATATAATTTAAATTGAAATACAATTTTAAAAAACAAAACAGAAAAATACCTTTTCAAGTATCAGATAAATTCTTGAGAAATATTTGAATAAAATTTGTTGCAACATTTTTTTGCACGGATTCTTATATCAATTGAAAAACAAAAATTTTACTATCAAATACTCTAAATAAATGTATTTAGGCATGAATGAAGTTTCATATTTTGGTAATTTTAAAACAAACAAACAAAAAAAAAACCTTACATTTTGCATTTAAACTACTTTTTGCAGAATAAATAAGTAGTTCTTCATAAAATCTTTTAAAAATTATTTTTAGCAAACTATAAGCATGCATACACATTTTGCTGTCATTTGTAGTTAACTTTTAAGGATGTGTGGACATAATGTAAGACATTTTATATTATAAGTTTTAAAATTAGTATCTTAACAGTCTTCTTCATTTGTTTTTTGTCATATTATGATAAAGCATATTAAAATACACATGTTTTAGATGTCAGTTGTTTCATTCTTTTAAAAATGTCTATGTTTCGATTTTTAGTAGTTTAAATAATTTTTATTTGGAACACAAAGCAATTGTATTTAAATCATTAGTTTTATGCTGCAATGAAACTGCATTATGTTGAAACTTGTTATCACTTTAAAACAAACTCTTCAGTAATTTAAAGAAATATAAATTCTCTGCACTTTCAAAAATTAAATCAGTACATTCTTCCATAGCTATCTCAAAACTTTTCTTTGAAACCCAAATTTTTGTTTCTTTTCTAGAGTAATTAAATAAGTAATAATGATTACATTTAATTTCAAAAGCAAAGGATCAGTCATGCTGTGGATGATGAACTATGGAACATAATTTAAGCAAAAAAAGAAAAAAAATGGAGAAAGGATGCATAAAAAATTTGCAATAAGTCCTACAGGATACATAATTTTGTATTTCGAAGGTGTAAAATATTTTTTTTGAAAGTCACAAAAGATGTATATTTGCCATATTAAATGCATTGAGTTTACCATACTTCTAAAAAAGGGACTCACTTTTATATCTATAAAAAATAAAAAAAGTCAAAATTTTGGAAGTATCTAGGTCTTAAGATTCCAAAATTCAAGCTACATCACTTAAGGTGAAGGATTTCATTCAATGAACTACCCACTTTTTACAGCCTACTGACAATATTTAGCACGAAATATGATTCAAAACAAATGTTCATAAATTTAACTCTATATACTCTTGATTACCACTTATTAACATACACTTATAAATACTCCTAAATCAGAAGCGGATTAACTAAAACTTGGGCCCCTAGGCTTGACTTTCTAAGGACCCCCTTTCACTCCTTCAAAGAGATGTATACTGGAAAATTTAGAACATACGTTTGCTTCATTAGCTTATAAATCATTGAGATAAAAGTATGAAATCAACTACAGAAATTAAGTACAGCTTTTGTATAAGGCATTTATTTACAAAAGCGCAGTATTAAAATGCGAAATTTATTTGTTGGGTAGTAAATTATATGTAACTATATATATAATGTATATAATTAAACTATAATAATATAATATATGTAGTTAAACTATCTGTTATAACATTCAAATATTTATAAATTATTATGACAAAGAATTTTGCACATCATTTGTCTTTTGTATTAAATATTTGCCCACCTAATATAAAAAAAAATAATTTTTGTACTTCATATTAAGAAAATCTTAGCACAAGGGCTCCTTTTCTTCTGGGCCCCTAGGCTTCAGCCTACGCAGCCTAATGGGTAATCCGCCTCTGTCCTAAATAGATGCAAAAATTTGGTAACAGATTACTTTTAATAAGAAACCTTATAATGTGCTATTACATTTCTTTTCACAGAATAAAAATTAAAGTTTATTTAAAATTTAAATATTAGTTTCAAAAATTAAAATTGCAGAAGGTTTCAGACCTTGAGCTATGTATGCATTATTATTCGAAACTTTAAATATTTAAACCATAAATATCCTTGATAAATTTATGTATATTCATAATTATATTTAAACCTCTAAACCTTAAATATCCCAAAATTCTTTGTCTTGTATTTTCTTCTCATCAGATTTTGAAATATTAAGATTTGACTGTAACAAAATTAGTGTAATTTATCTTTTTAAATTAAAATATCATTACAAAAAAGAATTAATAATAACTAAAAGTTAGCTGTACGTCATAAACAAATGCTGTTTAAGTGTAACAATATTTATCTTAACTTTCAGATTACTAATTTATATTTCATATGAAATTCATGAAAGTGGCAAAACATTTTTTTAAAATCTTTGTATCTATCTTTTGAATTGTTAACTTAATTTAGATGATCTTTCTGAAGTTTCAGTTCGATAATTTATTCATAGCCACTTAAGTCATAAGTAAATCTATAGTTTTAGCATTTTTAAATAGTATGATGTAAGTTGTTAGTAGTCAAATGACAAAATTTGGAATAAGCATTTAAAAAAAATTAATCTTAAATTTCCTATGATAAATACATTATCACTTATGATACTGAATGTGATGAAAAATTTCTAGCCTTATGCAAATTTTGAAATAGGAAACTATCTTAGTTTCAAGTTTTTCAACATTCATATTGCTTTTGTAATGCATATTAATAATTACTGTTGAAGGTCAAACCTGTTTATCAAAATTTGCAGCAGAGGATAGATGAGACTCTTCAGCTTCTACAGTAGCAACATTTATTTGGTAACAAAGAGCAAGAAATCGTGATAGATGACCTTGACCTGATCCAACATCAATTGCCTGCTTAATACCAAATGTTCCCAAAACAGCAGCTGCAAGCTGTGAAACAAAAAACATCTGTTAATACAAAGGAAGAACCAGATTACATAAATTTTAATATTCAATTAACATTTTTCTTTTCAGTACTCAATCCACGCAAAATTTTAGGTCTATTTAGGGTTCCTTCACAAAAATTTATTTAATAAAACAGACTCCCTTCATAAAAATGAATTTAACAAAATGTGCCCCTTCACACTTTTAATAAAAAAGGTCCCATTACAAAATTCCTTTTCATAAATTCTTATTGCTATTTATTATTGTTATTTTGTAGGGTTTTAAAATTTAAAATGTGTGATTTGTAAATAAAACCAGTGCACAAAAGAAAAAAAAAACTTTAGCAAAAGAGTTTAAAAAGAAGTTTTTGTTAATTTCAGAAAAACATAATAAAATTCACAAAAATATTCCTTTTTGCAAATAGACTTCAAGAAATGAAAAAAAAAAATCCTGCATCAATCCCTACCCCTTCTTGAAGTCTTGAGGAAATACCCCATTTATACTTATGCATATTTCATATTTTACCAAGTTAATACAAGTTTTGATATTTGATCCAGTTTTGGAAAAATTTCTTATCTGATACCAATTATTTTCATGGCCTATTCTATAGATGTGCTTAAATTTATATTAAATATAAATATTTTATTAATAGTTATTAATGTGAATATTATTGTTTCAAAGACATAAAATAAATAAATAAGTACAACTGTAAATAAATTTTTAAATAGACATTAAACCCCGTTATTTAAAATTGGTACATGATTAAAATTACAATGAGTGACTGGTTAAGGAACTGTTCAGTTTTCAAACAAAGCAGTTAATGAACACTTTCCCAGGATATTTTTATGTTCAGATATCGAACAATTCATAAGATTATATAAAAAGTAATGACATTAAAAAGTTATTTGACTATGCTGCTCAAACAGACAAAATTAATTTTAAATATAAGGGAAAACACCTGATATAAAGAAAAAGATAACCAAAATGCTTTAGATAAAAAAATCAATATATGTTGCGATTATAGAACAGATTCAGCAGAAGAGACATTGTAAAATAAACTTGTCACTACAAATATTTAAAAAACAAACATGTATATTGTAGATATAATGTGTAACAACATAAAATATCAAAGTAATCAAAAGAAAAAATTAAGTAAACAAATATTACCTGTCCCATGCGGAAAATTTCATGTTGTTTCTTAGGTTTCACATGACGGCGACAAAATTCAGGAATATTTTTATGCTGTCCAGATTTAACTTCATATGCACTGTCCAAACTATCCCAATTAACATTTTCTGCTACAATATTAATAAATAGAAATTTAATATTCATTCCTGTTAAAGGTTGGTGCAGCATGTCCCCAAAGGGACTTTCTCATAATAAACCCAATTCAACCAACCAACCATTCCTGTAAAAGGAATAATTACAAGATAAATTTGTATGTTTAAGAAAATAAGTGTAACATTTAGTGTTATAATTTTTAGAATAAACATATCAACATACAATACACATAATAAATAACAAACATTTCTTAGTCTAGATAAACTAATATAAACAAGGGATGTAATAAATATTTAAGCAAAATTCAGTATTTGTCTCTCTCACCAAATATTTAATTGGCTAAATGCTGTTAGATATTTAGCTAAGTAAACTCAAGATTAAAAAAAAATGTTCTTTCTTTTCTTGCAATATTTTCTACAAATGTAAACTTGATACTTTTTGACACATTCATGCAATCATCTTCAAGTTAAAATGCACAAAATTATTAGTTATTTAAAGCTACTTTTATTCTGACACTAAAGAAATTCAACAGTATGTCTGCATTTCCTTAGAAACCATGAATCTTTTAGAAAACTGTATCAAAAGATGGAGATTTAAACTAATTTTAAAAACACAACTATTAGAGAACAGTCAATGATAGATATAATACATTTATAGAAATATAAAACATACCATTTGATTGTAATGCACTTGAATATAAATGTCTAGAAACTTCATGCCCATATAAAAATAGCTTTGTGTACTTTCTAGAAAGATTTTCATTATTCAGCAGTATAATTTTTAGTACTGAAAAGTCTTTAAATGTATTTGATGCAAAATACTACAGATTTATCTCTATATTTAAAATGCAATGTCTAATCTAATGTATAAGGCACATTTTAGCAACTTTGAGCATGTTCAACGAGCATTTTAGGTAATCAGAATCTATGCCATTTTGAACTGGTTTCTTTTCAGAGAAATGTTGAGTGTAGTCAGAATGGCAAACCAATCTAAGGTACCAAAAAAAATTCCAGTCCTGTAAAGAAAGTGTAGGTTTGAACACTACTTCTTGCATACAATGTTTCTCTGATAGTGTTACTGTTCTGATAACTTGGTTCAATCATGTCATTTATATTTTATTTCAGGGGGAAAAGTTGCTCAATTTGGTTTTTAATTCATTATTATTAAATTAAAATTACTATCACCAATATTTTTTTAATTAATGACTTTGTATTTAAAATTTAAATTAAAAGCTTTGTCATGTAAATTAAATAAATCGAAGTTGTTCAATTAAATAAATTTAAATGATCTACAATTTTTGGAATATTTTTTATAAAATTAATTGATAAGGCATATATACTAACAAAAATGACTATTTTCTGTAAAAAAAAAAAAAAAAAAAAGAAAGAAAAAAAGAAAAGAAGAGAAAAAATGATAGAAAGAGCGAACTTATATAAAAAATATTGGGGTGTTCATCTATTGGTATTGTTATGCAATTAAATGCTTATATTAGACTAAAAAAATATAAAATAAAATTTTAACTGGTCAAAAAAGGAACAAGTTTTTATTCTTTTAACTACTGCTAACAAATATTCTGTAAATATTTATTCCATATTACTGAAGTTCTGAACCTTTTTTCCAGTGTTAGATTTATGAACCTTTTTTCCAGGGTTGAAGTTATGAACATTTTTTGCCAGTGTTGAAGTTAGGTGGTGGCTTGGCGGGAAGGATGTCCTCCTCCTTCAGGATCATTGAAATTTCCTCCCTGGGAGGTTTGAGATTGTGATGCTTTTTAAAAGAAAAAAGTACAATTTCTATACTGAAACTCTAAATAACCTCCCAGAGCTGCACAAACACCTCCTGGAGAAAAATGCCGAAATCAACACTGCTTTTATTCTTCAAAATCTTAGTTGTTTATCGCCAAGTTCTAATAGGTATTATAAATGTAATAAAAAGTCTCCTAACATTAACTCAATTTTAAATTGTACTTCAATTTAAGAGCTATTGTTAGATTGCTTAAATTCAACATAAATATATATCACTGTTGCTTAAATAAAATTATTTTCTTAATGCATGTTTATGCATTTTGTAGTAAAACATTAGAATTATAATTAAGAAAATATAAAATATTTACCACATTACTTGTTTTAAATCATGATTTAATTCAACACACAAACTCCTCATAGCAAAATTTGCTTGATCAAGGGAAATTTCCAGATGTATAACATTATGGAAGGGAGTAGGGTTACAAATTGGGAATTTTAAGAAAAACATCAAATGATGCCTGCAATTTTTTTTTTTTTTTTTTAAATGCCAAACAGCATTTCATGGTTGCAATGATATGTTACATCATATTTTCTCATATCTTTTTTAACCATGTTAACAATAACATT
This sequence comes from Maratus speculifer, assembly GCA_964019185.1. NCBI lineage: Eukaryota > Metazoa > Arthropoda > Arachnida > Araneae > Salticidae > Maratus > Maratus speculifer. The sequence goes on from OZ025293.1 coordinate 290,839,545, forward strand.
GTTTAAATTTTTATGTGTTAAGGACAGGGGTATGTGTTTGCATATATTAAACACTATCTCTATATTAACCCCTTACCGAATTATGAATTCATGAAAATTTTACATTCTAAAGCATTTTACATAAATTGTTTAACTAAATTAAAAGATTTATATAATCATTTAACAAATGTTTGAAGGATGTAGAAGGATTAATTAAATTTGAATTTACAGGGATTTTGTACAATATTTCTAATCCCACTCAAATCTTTTATTTTAAGTTGTTTTCTTAGTATCTTGTAGAATATTAAAATGTACAAATATGATGTTCTTAGAATATAAATATAGAAATACTTCTGAATTGAAAAATCCCCACCCCCCCCTTCATCAGCAAAAAAGAAAGCTGAAAACGTACAAAGGCAAAAGAAATCCTTTTAAAAATATTTTTGTTTTCTGTAACAAATGATGTTTTTGCAACAAGATAAAGTAATGCATCTGTAACTCATTCTAAACAGTATTACAATTAATTGACTTATTAAAAGAATTTTATAAGAAGTAATTTTAATGGTACTTATAAGTACCGTTGGTAGATAAAGGGTTAATCACTAAAACAAAATAAAAACTCTTTTCATAAAACTGTAAAGCCTAATTAAACTACAATATATGGATTCTAGAAAAATGCATAGCTAATTCTTTTTATAAAGTTAACATGAATTAAAAATATAAACAAGGAATAGAAAAATTAAATTGAAAAATTAAAATCATGATATTTAGTTTTTAAATCAGGTCTCCTAACTCAACTGTGAGTTACATCAGAGTGCCATAAATTAAAGGCTTTTTCAGAATTGAAATCTTTATATTGGGGCCCATATAATCTTAGGGACATGGCTTTAAAGTCAATTTTATTAGTTATTTATTAAGGTGGAGTCAGCTTAGATGTAATTTACAAATGTTAAGGTGTCTTAGAATACACTACTGTCCAATATTTTATGGAAAACAAGTGTTTTTCAAGTGTGTGTGTGGGGGGGGGGGAGGGGAATAAACTATGCTAAAGTAGGATTAAGAGTATTTTCTAAATAAAAATTAAAGTGAAAACAAAGCTAAGCATCAAATTTGACAGTTAGGCATAATGTTGTGATTGTTAAATTCAATAATTAGTTGCATTTGCAAGTAACGACCACAAATTTCTAACCCTGGAAGGAAGAGTAAACATTAGGAAGGGCTCATTAACTTTAAAAGCAAGAAAATATAAAAGATCACAAGATAGTAGAAGTAAGAATATCTTTTATTTTTTTAATGGCAATAATTTATCTTTCCGACTTACAAAAATTCAGCTTGATAAGTCTATGTATAAAAAAATGAAATGTAAATTATTTTTGTGCTAAGTTAAATTTTCTTGGATAATAATAAAGTAAATTTAAAAAAAGGAATTTCATTCCTTTAGAATCCCTACAATGGGCATAGATTGCCATTTAATTCTGACACTGTGATAGTGAATTTTGAATTATTAAATTGTGTGAAAAAGAATAAAGTTTTGGAATTGCCACATCAGACTAGTTTTAATTTGTAATCAGCAGCCAGATAATAATTCATTACATCCCTGTAAGCTATGTTTATATACCAATGTATACTAATGAAAAAGATGTTTCTCTTTATGTCTGTATATGTGTTGGTGATGACTAGAGAAATCTACTACACATAGAAGTCTGAAAATTTGGATGAAGACAGGTCTTCCTTTTCTGGTGTTTAATAATTAGCCAAGCTATTATATATCACATCACGAAATGACATGATATTGGAGTTGTCTTGTCTAAAATGTATTTCTGAATATCTTCAAGCAAAGAGCAAAGAAGAGGGGGGGAATGCTAAATTTTTTACAGATTTTGAAATTACCACATTTGTTTTCCATGTAAAAAACACTTTTTGTGGGTATTTTCTTGGTCCTCATACTGTTATTCATTTTTAAAAAACTATACTTACCATTTCAAAAAAAATTTTTCCAATTTTCAATTTCATGGATTTTTTTTTTCCATATTTACAAGCATAATTTTTTTATACATCTTTCCTAAACAAAATATAAATACCTATTATTTCATCACAATGTTGTATTTCTAATGATGACTGTTTTTAAAAAGTATTAAATTTTTTCAAAAAAAAAAAAAAAGAATTCTGAATGCAAATTTTATATTTTTCTTGCAGATTGAAAATTATGCATCCACTTTCCAAACTGAAATAAAAACAACAAAAAAACTATTTCTGGTACTTTTCCCATTCAACAATGCCTTGTATTTAAAAATAAATAAATACATACAGTTTTTAAAAAATATTGTCTAGAAGACCTTTTATATATTTGCCAGATTTTCTTTTTTCTCAGTATCTTCAGTGATATAATTTTGTGTTGCTTCAGAAACATATCTTGCAACATTATCACAATTTGCATTTTAAAAAAGGAAGGGAGAGAGAAAGTTTCATATTATTTAGGTTTTCTCAGAAACTTTTGGTCAGAATTGAAAGTTTAATGTACAGGGTGGTTAGTTATTAATGTCAGGTGTTCAGAGCTCTCTAGCGAGTAAAGTTTTGGTCAAAACATGACCAAATTTGATCAGCATGCATAGTAGACTATGGAATTTCGAATTCTTAAAATTTTTTTAAAAAGTTTTAAAAATCGCCACTAGGGGCAATTTTAGCGTTGTTTACTGACTAAAATGCATTAATTTGCATAAAATCAGTTGTGTATAGCAATCATGAGTATAAAAGGAAAGGCTGGGAGAGTTCTCATCATTATAACTCTCACCATACTTTGCTAGTCATGCTGTGTTATCAGCAGAACAAGAATTGCAATGATGCTCGTCCTGAATTTCACCGATTACAGAATTTGCCAAAAGAACCGATGAGCATAACAGATTTACAAAAGATGATTCATCGATTTGAAACTATGCGGCAACAAGGCCTAGGACGCAAAGTGACTAGTCAATAACAAGTTGACGAAGTTGTAACTGCTATTGTTGAACAAGAGATGAAAAAAATGCAGGTACCATCCGCGCTTGGGCAGTATTCCAGCAGTATAAAATAGATCTATACTGTATTTTTTGCCATTCAATCATTCAACATTTACATTAATACATTTATGGTGCACCAAAATTGCTGATTTCATGCAAATTAAATGCATTTTAGTCGCATTTTAGCTAAAATTGCCCATAATGGCGATTTTTTAAACTTTTTATTTTCTTTAAGAATTCAAAATCCCATGGTCTACTATGTATGCTGATCAAATTTGGTTATATTTCGCCCAAAATTTTATTCGCTAGAGGGCTCTGAACACCTGACATTAATAACTAACCACCCTGTATGTATAAGTCAGAAATGAAATTTTCAATCACTGTAAGGAAAGCCCTTAGTTCGTTCAGATAAATTTTTTTTACATAAAATTATACAAATTCAAGGGTGTATACTGATGAAGGCAGTGGGATCCCAATTCTACACTTGTTTGGATAGATTTTCATTTAAAAATAAAAAAGATCATAGAATTTCAAGGGTATATAATGCCAAAGGCTCTGAGGGAGCCAATATTCCATTTGTTTGGGAAGATTTTTATTTGAAAATGTTGGTAGCATTCAACATATGATCAAACACACAAGTGAAAAAAAATAATATATTAGGGAATTTCAAATGATTCATTTTCTGACATATTTTGGTAAAATACCAGAAGCTTTTGATTAAATATATTTTAAATCAAACATTTCCATTTAAAATTAAAACTGAACATAAACACTAAACAGACATTAAAAAATACATACTCAGGCAATCAATGTCATAATTTTCTTTTACAAAGTTTCTCACACATTCTAAAGAGCTAACTGGTTTTCGTGATAGGGATAAGGAAAATGCACAGGTACGAAAGCTTAAGAGACTCAAAGGCAATGGATTTCTACATCTGAAAATTGCACATATTTCATCAAGCTTTAATTAAGTTTAATAGTAATAAAAATAAATTTGAAAACTAATTATATTAATATAAGTTTTTAACATAAGTAACACATAAAATTAATAAGATATTTCAGATTAAAAGTCTTTGCAAGCAGCAATAATTATAACAAGCTTTCTTTTTACAAATAAAGCTAAATTTGTAAAATTTCCTAGTTTATAAAAAACTTTATTTGTTACTTCAAATGAATGTATATGTAAATGTACAGTCATGGAAAAAAAGCAAAAATCCCCTATTAATTCTGCCAAAAAATTATTGCAAAAGAAAGTAACTGGTACCAAGTGATTGGAAATAAAATCTACTTTTAAATGATATATATAAAATTTGTGTAGGGGGGCATCTAGGTATTAAAACAAAACCTAACTTTTTTTTTTCAGTAGCAGTACCCAATTTTAACTGCATAAATGAACTCCACACCCTTCAATTAGCCTAAAAACAGATTTTCATGCAATTCATAAGATAATTTTCCAAGAAATTAATCATTTTAAAATGAGCATATTTTAGGGATTGTATACAAATTGGTGTTCGTAACTCGATTTATGACCAAGAAAGTCCCCGTCTTGATCAAGGCATCTTAGGTGCCACTCAAGCAATCATTGAAGACTGCTAGATTACAAGATGATATAAGAAGTTTCAAAATATCTAGTTACTTCTATCCTAGACAGCCCCTTAAACCACCATTTTGCCATTTTTTAAGCATAATTAGAGACTTTATTTTCAATAGTTCAGTACCAGTAACTTTCTTCTTTGATAATTTGTTGAGGAGTTAGTAGGAGTGTTTACTTTTTCCCCCCACGATTATTACAAGCATGGTTATATAGGAGAAAGAGGTGGGTTTGAGTCCTTGTCTGAATGTTATACATTTTTAGCAAATTAAAAGTATAAATATACAATAGCTCTTTAAAAAAAATAAGAAATTAATGATTAATTGCAACTATCAAACATACATATATATATATTTTTTTATGATTTGGCTGAATCTACTATAAATTTATTCTCAAAAGTATGACAATGAATTTTAGAAGACAATTTCAACACAACCAATTACCAGAGTGTGTGCAGCCACAATTTTTAATAGAATTTTTTGCTTAATTAAAAATAATACAAATTCTATGTTTAAATGATTACAAATTTTACAATTTAAATATTAAATGAAAACTTTCTAATCTTAAATATTTGTGCCAGATTCCTAGGAAATTGCAAATTGTGTATGCAACTTGCATTACTTTCATAGCCTTTGTAGATGGATGGAAGTTCTTGTTTACTTTTCTTCTGATAAAAAGTTGAATCTAGAAACATGTTTACTCACAAGAAGGACTATAACATCATCTGCAGTGTTTATTCAATATTCTACCTACCTGGCATCAACTGTGAACAAAACAAGTTGATGATTTAGAATTTTTACCTCAATTAATAAAAAAGGTTATTCTGGAAGTTTACATAGACACAGGGTGAAATCAAAAGAAAAAGGGGCGTGCCAACAGTAACTAGAGCCTGTGTGCAGAACTTCAGTTGGCGCCCTAGCACCCTTCCCCCTTGAGGTCTGCACTGGCCAGAATTTCCAGGCATGGACCCAACCCGAAGGGAACTTATTTTGGCCTGGCCCAGTCCATTGCAAAACTCAAAAAACTTCCTGCTGCTATTTTTACATTTTTAGACCACACAGAAATCAGTAAAAACAGGGCTGGCCCATTCTAACCTGTGACAATTTTGACTAGTTCTAAAATTTTCAGATTTTCATCATATATTTACATTCCATTAAGGAATACTGCATATGTATTTATGGGATGATTTTACAATTTATTTTACAGAAAATACACAATAGCAACATTAATGATTCTTTAGATTCTAAGACTTTCATCATTCCGTTGAAGCTTCATTAAAAAATTAATATGATTTAGAATAAAAAATAAATTTAAAAATAAAGGAAAGATTAAACATAAATTTTGAAGCTATATAATAAAAAGTAGATTTATGAAAATATTTCTGTATTATTTTATTAAAGATTTTCTCTAATCCAAAGGAGCTTACTGATAAATTTCTGAATTCATTTCTTTTTGGAAACGCATAAGATTAGCAGGTGTTTTAAGTCAGAAACTATGTAATCTTAAGGCGTTATCCATTTTTTGATACAAGCAATTTAAGAAAATACTGTTTAAATTCGTGTTTTGAATTGAATTTCTGGATACGACAGCATGGGAAGAAAGAAAAATCTGCAACCATGTGACAAGAATCTCTTATATCTCAACAAGTATATACAAGTATTTTATTTGCCAAAAATGAACGCGATTTGATTAAAAATCACTTCAAGTCAGGCTTGTCAATTTTATACATTTACAGTTAAAAATTAGTCTGGAAATGTGTCAAACCTTCACATTGTTAAGAAATGAATTTAAGAATCACCAAGAAGTATATTTCCAAAGATTACATTAACATAAGTTATTTGTCGCTATTAATACTTTTACAAATCATGTTGTCTGCCATAAAAATCTTGAGAATAATTAAGCCTAGTTCTGGCCTGGCTCAACTATATGTAGAAAAACAGTGCAAGTATGATCTCAACCCGGCGCAAGTCTGCTAAAAGAATATTAACCCTGGATTAGACACAATGTAACTATCCAATGCCAATCTCTACACTGTACAAGTTACATTTCTGTGTTGATGTTATCAAACAAGTACTGGCTCGTGATGCACATTTTCATTGAAAACAGCTCATATTTTTATAGTTTTTGTGTAATTCTTTATAAAGAGTTGGTAGGCCCGCTAATTTTTTTTAATTTTTTTTATCGACCCTGCCAGGCCCGTAAGGCCCATTCAATTATTTCTTGCTGGCTCGGCCCGTTTATTTCGTTTGTCGGTTAAGCCCGTTTTAAAAATTACTCTGATTCTGCCGGTCCATGCAAACCTCTACCCCCCCCCCCATCCCGTCCGAAAATAAAACCTTATATATAAAAAAAATGTATAAATCATCTACATACGTGACTATATTGTGTTATTTAGCTGTTATCTTTTGTGAGTTTTTTCACAGGTCAAAAAAATTTTTGATCTAGAAAATTTATTTAATAAAATGTGTCTTGTTTCTATAAGGTTCTTGCTTTGTTTCATTTATTCAATAAAATTTCTGGTTCCACAATGCTTAAATTACTTAAAAATAAGGAATGTCGACAGCATGTAAATAAAATTTGAAACATAGTAAATCCTGTATAAATGAAATCAATCTGTATCTGAAATCTGCATTGAAAGGAAAAACTTCGTTATTCCAGAGAAAATAATACAATACTATTGATTGCCTCTATATTAATAAAAGTTATAACAATTACTGTTTGTCATCTCTAATTTACGCATCTTTATTAATGAAAAAAAATTGTTTTTACTCAGCATGTAATGGCTAAGAAAATCTACCGAACGTATATGTTTGAATTAGGATAAACGATGGCACATCCAAATGCAACCAAGGCACAAAATTTTCATTTTTTATTAATTAGCAGAAATATTAGTTAAAAGCCATAGTGATCGTTGCAAAATGGTGAGTTTTCTTTCTTGAAAGCAATTATGCCTGTGCATTTTTCCAGATGTTAAGTGGTCCTTCACACTGTCGAAGTGTAGCATTCGATTGTTACTGCATTTTGAAATTGTGATGGTTTGGTCCCTGCAGAGTTACAAAATAAATTAATAAATAAAAGAAAAAGAAAAAAATTGTCTTAACTTTCCGATTCCAAAGGTATCTTTCGTTACTATTTCAAAACACTTTATTAGCCCGTGATTTGCATCAGTTTTTAAGTTTTTGGTTTTTCTAGAGTTTTAAACTTAAAAAAAGAAAAAACTATTAATACACTTTTGGTATTCTTCAAGTTCTAACTATATCTCTGGTTTGAAAAAATATTAACTATTAAAAATATGTATGGAAGTCATTCCATGGCTTCGCTAGAGATTTTTTTTTTTTTTATTTCTCTCTCAGTGCAAGTTTTCTCAAGAAATCGTTTCCAGTTTAAGAGGTATGAGCTTTGGATATAATTTCGCGTTTATAAAAATAGAGGGGATAGTGTGCTTTTTATATAGTTTATGTTTTATGAAGAATTTTTGGTCATAATGGAAAGTTTTATACACTGCTTAAAAATATTATCGATAATGAGGTTGTGGATGAATATCATGGCTGGAGAATAGTTAAGATGATTGATAAATGATTGACAGACATGGTAAGCTATATGTGAAGCAAATTACCCATCTTTAGCAGAAAAAAAAATGTCCTGTATTGAGCTTTTGGACACAAAAGGAGAAAATACAATTTATGCATGTGAGAAAAAACAAATAAAAAAGGTATTTCTTAAAAAAATATATCGTTTCTAGTACGGGGTTATGGTTTCCTCGGATGGGCAACAATGTTGAATACCTTTGAGGCATGAAACCAAAGAGACTATTATAATGAGGAGCTGGAATATTCTGTTCCACTCATTCAGTAAAGCTCATTGCAGTTCTTGAAGAATTTCTGGAGGTGGTAGGCAGCCAACAACTCTGTTGCTTAGTTTTTCCCAAACATGCTCTATTGGGTTCATATCCTGAGAAAACGCTGGACATTCCATTCGTATGACACCTTCCTCGAAAAGGAAATTATCCACGAAGTTGACACGATGTGGCCTGCAATTGTCGTCCATTAACATGAAGTCATCTCCAAGCGTTGCAGCATAAGGGACTGTTGGAGAATCTATATAGCTGACCGGTCAAAGCTCCATTTCGAATGATGAGCAGGTCTGTGCACTGATGTGAGCACAGACCACCACTCCTCCACTGCCAAATCTGACACTTCCTTGCACAAACTTTGTGGAACAATTTGAATGATTGTTTCTAGTGCTACGTTCCATCTAGATGAAAATACATGTGTTACCAAGATGAACAGAAAAACTAGAATCGTCAGAATGGAATATTGCTCTAATTCACATTCTCTGTTGCCTACTCACTGTGGGTGCCACAGTATCTTGTTGTTAATGTAACACATACAATTAGTCTACAGCGTGGAGCAAGTTTCTGACAGTTTGAGTCGAAACTGTGGTCTCAGTTGCCAAGTGAAGATGTTGTTGAAGAAGAGAGACATTCATATTTCAGTGTCTTTGAGTCTTGTCTTAATTAACTACCGATCTTCATTGGGTGTTGTTACACATCTAACTATCTTATCTTGGCCTTCGGCCTGTATTTACAGACTTTAAAAAAGGTTCCAGATCCTGGAAATAAATTTTGTGAATTTCCAGTGGTTTTCGCCACTTCAGCTTGTTTTTGGCCTTCCTCTAAAACGGTCAACAAATCTCCAAGCTTTTGATTTGGTTAAATGACTTTGTTGAGGCATCGCACTCACCGAAACAAAGCACTTTTGAATGTCGATCATTGTTTTTATCTTTGTCTTTCAGTAAACTGAAGGAAAAAATTCATTTGCTTTCGTTAAAGTATCATTTTCGACATCAAACTCAAAATTTGCATGCTCCGAAGTTTAAAAATGGTGATCATTGCATTGAGACTTTCTTTCCATTTTCTGAAAAAAAAAAATTGTGTAAACTCTTATTTTATATAATGCTTACAATATCCTTTAATTCTTGTGAGCAGTGTATATCTAAATGCTGGAAATTAAATACAAATTCAAGGCTTGATTGAAAATTTAGAGTGGAGCGTGGATAGCACCCCCAGTGTACGCTGGGCTGTAAACCTCTTAAATCAAGCTTCCTTTGGATGGATTTTCATTTAAAAGTGAAAAATCATGCAAATTAGTAGTTGTACCCTGCCGAAGGCAGTGCTGCAAGGAGTATTAGGTTCGTTTGGAAAAGTTTTTCAAAAGTATAAATAGAACAAGACGGACAGTACGTTGCATGTCCGGTGAAAAAACATGTGCAAAGACATTGTACCTCCCCTTCTCTCATCCTCTCGCGCATCTCTTGGTTCATTTGCAAAAACTATAAAATTATTCAACATTTGATTTTAGGCATAATTTAAGTTTATTATCATTGTTCCAGACAATGTCAGTTGGGTCAAATAGTAGGGCATAAAGTAAACGAAAAATTAAAATTATTTTTTCGTAAATCGATATTTTCCCATACATTTTGCAGCCATCATTGTAGCTCCTAACTTATATGGAAACTGAACTTTTAAGCCATTCTAGTCTCGGTAGTGTCTAAAGTTATATGTAATGCTATCAAATGCTCATATTTATAGTTTACTTTTACTAGTTTTTTTTTATTATTAAAAATCCATTTTAAAGGATGCTTTCTTTAAAATCAGTAATATTTGAATCTGTTTTTTTAATTATTACTAGTGACCGTTATTTAATATTAATTATTTAATGATATTAATTTGTTATTTAGAATCAAAATTACTGTCCCTTCACCTACTAAACTTTTGAGATAGGTTGCCCCTCTGAAAAATCTAATTTTATATTTACTATAATTTATATTATTTCTGCAAATTAATTTTACACAGAGTTTCTGAGTCGTAGAGGACTTATGGTTTTCAGCGTTGAAATATATATGTATCATATAAGACGCTTGTGACACATAAGTCTACAACTACACATGGCCTAGTTGATTATTGATTACTCCAGCGGAAACTTTTACCAATATTTCCGAACAGTAATTTTTATCTTATTTATGATGCATATTCTGCAGTAAGGTAGTGATTGCTATGTACACACATACAAAAAAAAGGGAGGGGAGGGGTAGAATTTAGTTATTATTAGCACTGTGCGAAAAAGAGAAGCGATGGGTGTGATCGCCCCACCCCGGGCACCAAAATTATACTATCAACTAAACTTTTGGTAAGTTACAAGAAAAAGTTAGGTGGGAGGGGGTGCCAAATTGAAACTTTACCTTGGGCGCAGTTTTCTTTTCGCACACCCCTGGCCACTGTGGTAATAAAACTATACTATGCTCAACCATTGTTACATTAAGATGTTGCATGTTTTCAACCATATGAATTATGGCGCCTTTCATTATTTGCAACACATCGGATGCACCTCTATTTATTGAAAGATTGGACAAGCCTGCATCCAAATCACTTATTAGTAGACTCTTATCAGGAGAACTTATTAGTATTAGGGGATTTAAATTTAAAGAAGAAGAATTGAATATGTATAAGTAAGTTTATTTCAGGCAAATCTGCAAAATATAATTCAGATACGAAGAAAATATAATACATTTTAATATAGTTAAATTAAGGATTTTTTTTTTTAACATTTAGTCTTCAAGTGAAATCTTTGGCACCTTTTCTACTTCGGCGCCTGTGTGTGCCGCACACTTTGCACACTGGGTCGGCACGCCCCTGAAAAGAAGAATTCATAGAAATTTTTATAGAAGTAAGAGATGTAAGTGTTTTCTTAGAAATTACCATGAAAATTGTTTGAAGTTGATATAAATGTCTAGTAGACAAGCTCACTGTTCGAATATACCTGCATTTGTTAATGCAGGTAAATGCATCCCAATTTGTTTTTAAATCCCAGTAGAAGAACCAATGTAACACTGCAGATTAATGTATCATAACAACTTAAAAAGTATATCACTCATTCAAAAATACATTTTTGCTAATCATATGGGACAGCTCTTAAAATATCTTCTTTGTATTTGATTTTTTCCATAGCTGAGGTTGATCTCTACAATTGCCATTTTTCATTCTTTTATTTTTGCTTACATTTTTTTGTTGTTGTTATGAGGATACTTTTATTTTTGATTCAAAAGTGAAAATTTCCTCAAAGAAAAAAACTGCAAGCAAAATAATAAAAAAGTAAAGCATGTCAATTTTTTGTCCTTAACTATCAAATGAAAACAAAAGTATTGAAATACAAGTGAGATTTTTTAAAAGAATTCTCACATAGGATTAATATTAGCAAGTGGATATTTATGTGAGAATGAAGTAGCTTCTTAAAAAGAAATAGTGTGATTAAAAATTAATAAAACATACTTTAAATTTCTAGGTTTGTTATATATATTGCATCTTTTCTATTTTTTTTTCTTCTTTGTAATGCAAATTTTGTTTATTTTATATTACACTAGACTCCCTCAAATCTGTACATCATCACAGATGTAAACAATGAAATTTTTGATTCATATCTAGGCAATTCAATTCATGTCAAAATTACAGGATTTTATTTTAATTTCATTCTGTACATATTTTAAATGTAATTCTCATAAATAAGACTGAAGTCATGCTTTTTCACAAAAGCATAGGTTTATTTCTGAAAAAATTCATGATATTGCTGATATCTTTGGTAATCACATTCTTTTTATCAAATATATTCATGTATTGACAAAGTTTTTTTTTTTTTTTGGGGGGGGGGCTAAACTTAAAGCTTCCTTGCTTTATGATTTTGAGGTTAATTAGCAGATTACCTTTATGAGGCAAGTTGTAAAGGGCAAAACTGGGAAAATTTCATTATTGACCAGTGGCTGGTAGAACCAGTTTTATAAGTGACCACTTTGTTTAAACTAGCAGACACTTTTTATTTAAAAATACTAAATGGCAAACTTTTGTAAAAATTTCTCTTACAAGGGGACCACCAGACATGGTGCTCACAGATATTGATGATTTCAAAGTAAATTGTAGGGGTCATACCACTAATTATTCTGGTGAAAAGGTTCCTTCAAATGGGCCTTGGTTTTTGAGAAATTGGAGGTCAAAGTTCAGCATATATATCAAATACCTAATTGTGCAACACCTGATTGTCAATTCGTGGCGACGTGCCAAAGCACGTATTTGTGAATCGAAAGGTTGTGAGTTCGAATCCATCCTCGGCTTGTATTTTCTTTTTTACACATTACAAATTTTAAGCATTTTTATTACTAAAGAAATTGCTACAACTTTTATATTCTCTTAATAAATTGCATTTACAATTTTTAAATTTTTTAAGATAATTTATTTTTTTCTACAATTTTTAAACTAATATTTCTTTTGATAACTAATTTAAGCCTAGAACTTTTTTTTCTTAAATATTATCTACATTTTTTACTTTATGCACAATTCTGAAATAATTATTTTTCTTTTTTCTATCGCTTTTTTATTTTATTTTATAGCATTTTAAATGAAAATTTATCCTTTTTTGTAAAAATAATACAAAATAATTTTTGCGTGAAATTTCTTAAACGTTTATAGGATTAGATAATTCAAGTGATGCATATCTTCGAAAGAGTACTAAAATATTAATACAGTAATGCTAAAATGCAAGTTGTTACCAGCTATCCAAGTTTTCAATTTTCCAATTTTCTGTAAACACATTTATCTCACAAGTTCAATCTCAACAAAATTTATCATTTGCACAAATAAGAAATGACAGATTACATTTATTTTTATTGCAAATCAAAACACTCTTTTCGTAATTCAATTGGAGTGCAATCTGTTAATAAAATTTACGATATATATAAAAATACTATTTTTTTTTTCTTTTTTCGTCTGCTTTCCTTTCCTCCATAATATTCTTTTTATTGATCATATATTTGCACTTATACAAAAGATGATTAAACATTTTTTTTTAATCTACTAATGTATTTTTAAACATATTTATAACGAATTAAGTATTCAAGGAATATAATTATGTAAGTTTTAAAAAATAAAGTTTCCCATAAATTAAATCGGATTTGCGTTTAGATTAGAAATTTCGGTAAAAAATAGTGATTTTCTCAAAAAGTTCATAAACGTAAACTTAATTTCTTAAGGGGACAGTTTACCCCAAAATTGGTCAAAAATCGATTTTTGTTTTGAAAATTTAAATGAAAGCCTGTTTAATTGGGAATATTTTAATACCGCTTTTTCATCCATACGACAATCATATCTTGACATGTTGTAAATTTTGTTCATACACCCTACGCAATTCCCACACAAATGATAACTTTAAACTTTTTTTTTCCTCTATGTTTATGTTTACTCTGCTTTCATGTTTCAAAAATGTTGAGGCTTTTTTTGTATTTCATACAGATATTTAAAATGTTTTGTATAATCTGATTGTTATATATGTGTTGAATATGCGCATGAAATTAGACTTAACGTTATTATTATTATAATTGTTATTAATAAAAGTATGTGAAGATGTGTTAGATTTCACCATTTTGCACAACTTATATCAATTAAAAATATGTATTAAATGTAGCATTGCATTATCTAAAATCCATGCACAGTATTGTGTAATACACATTTGAAAAAAAAAAAAAAAGGTGATTGATTAATCTAAAAATATTATTATTTAAAATTGTGGAGATTTTAAAATATTCAAATTTTCTTATATTTTGAGGTGCCTCTTCGATCCAGAACATTGTTTACAAACTGTCAACAGATGGCACCACACGCGCATCTCACAAGGACTCAGTGCAGGCTGTAAGAGACTGTCGGTGAGTTAGTTACTGAACTGCCGCCGCCCTACTTTTTCAAAATTTTAATTTAATACGCATTTTTATCTAATTAATTGTTGCAAAATGTACTTTTAGTTGAACCCTGAACTGCAGTCAGTTCGCCATTTGAGCCATATTTTTTAAAATAATAGTAATAATAAAATATTGAAAAAGTAAACTGTCCTCTTCAGAAAATATCAAAAGGTTCAAAGCTGTAGAATTCCCAATTCTGCTTAAAATTTGTAACATATAAAAAATATAAATATAAGTAAAAAAGAAAATAGAAGCCGAGGATGGATTCAAACTCACTACCTATCGAATCACAAACGCGTGCTTTGGCACAGCGCCACGAATTCACATTCAGATGTTGTACTAATAGATATTTGAAATATACGCTGAACTTTGACCCCCAATTTCTCAAAAACCAAGGTCCATTTGAAGGAACCCTTTCACCAGAATAATTAGTGGTATGACCCCTACAACATACTTTGAAATCATCAAAATCTGTGAGCACCATGTCTGGTGGTCCCCTTGTTAGTATTAATCTAAAACTGAATAGTACACAAATAAATATGCTAATAAAAACATATTACAACCAGAAGAAATAGAACAACATGATGGAATGCAAGAAAATTTTACTCTCTTCTTGTTAAAAAGTGGCCACTGAAGGGCAATTTTTTAATAGCCACTTTTTCTCATTCACTGGCCCTGTGGCCGGTGGCTAATGTTAATTTTGCCCTTTAAAAACTGCATGGAAAAATTCAATAAAAATGTATCTTTATGATGCATGTTTAATAATAGATTATTAATTATTTACTTTGCATTTGTATATAATTAATAATTCTTAAATTCATCTTAATTTTATTATTTTAGTTTATTACTTTACTTAATTATTTTTAAAGTTTACTTATATTGCAAATGCAATTATTCATTATGATTTTGATTGCATTCAAATTACTGTTTCAGAAAAGGTAAACAAATCATTATACAGTAATTGTATCAATTTTATTATACAGTAGAGGATCTATTATCTAGAATCTTCAGGACTGAGGGCTTTTGGGATTCTGCAGTTTTCTGGATTTCAGGTCCTTTTAAAATTCAGAACTCACCTGTCCTCACCTCCTTTCCAAAATCCGGAATTTTTCAAAAACATAAAAATTACAAAATTAAAACAATACTATGTGAATAAAACATATGCTTTAAATGTTTTTAAATTATATAAATAAAAATTACAGCATTATTCAAAGATAACAAAAAATAAATAAATAAAAAATATAAAAAAATGAAATGGGTAACTAATATTCTATCTACAAGCTGTACCTTTTTTTTTTTTTTTCTTTACAGCTACATAATTTATATAAAAATTTTTGATAGATCATTTTTAATAAATCTTATTTCTTAAATAATTTTGTGTGTTGACCATGCAAGAAAACTTTTTAAATGATAATTTTTAACCATTTTGCAAATTACATAAAAAAAAAAAAAAAAAAAAAAATTAGAAACAACGATAGACCACTTTGGAATGTTGTCTGAAAAGGGAGGAAGGATACAAGAAAATAAACAGATCTCCTATTATATGTGTATTCAAATAATACAATGGTATAACCATAACAATTTTTTGAAGAAGTAGAAATGTCTGACGATTTTTTTAAAAACAAATCATAATATAAATTACATAATTTTAAACTAAAATTTAACAAAAAGACAATTTTTTTTCAAATTTTAGGAGTAGGGGGGGGGAGGGTTCTGTGTTTGCCTGAACACCTGTGTGGCCTGTGTTTGCCACAGAAATAACTTACTTTAATGTTTGCACATTAAAACAATGGACTGTAAAATTCTTGAAAAAATTCAGAAAAAAGAAAACTTTACAAATTTGGAAAATGTTTTCTTTTTTGAATTTTGCGTCTTTTTGGATTTTGGAATTCCAGATAATAGGTCCACTACTGTAAAAATACAAAAGAGCAAACATACATAAAAATCAGTTTATTAAATTTCATCAAAAGAAACTTTTTTAATACCTTGTGGTAAATAATAAATACAGATTATGAACATTCAATGCAATAGTTAAAAATACCTTATTTGTTTTTCACAATCCAAAAAGTTTGCCAAGTCTGCAGATTCAAATTTCATAACAGTTTCTAACCAACTATTTGGCAGATATGTCCACAATTTTTCAGTAAAGTAATCCTGAAAGAATAGGAAAAAAATAAGACAAAATCTTCCTATCAAGCATTATTATTCTTATAAGAATATTTAACATAGTTCAATATAGATCTTTGCAAAATATTTCATTTTTTTCATTTTTAAATCTAAATTCACAAAAAATTACAGCAACAACAAAATTTTAATAAGATTAATCATATATATATATATATATAACATGTCACAAAATGTACTGTATGAAAAACATCTGATAAATTTTTTAAGACAAACCAATTTTTATAATTTTGGTGCCATTCTGAAAAAATGCATTTAAGAAATCTTAAGCAATCTTTATTTTCATTGAAGTCACTTTTTTTGTTTCATTTTTCTTCTGTGAACCATTTAGAACAATAAAAACATTTAAACTCGTAATGAGTCCTTATTAGGTGCGTTCGTAATTATGTAACACCTATAGTCATCGTTTAATCCATCCACATAGTAGTGCGAAAATTACCCAACCAAATTGTTTAAAATTTAACATATATATTATTACGCAATTTTGTTGAGTCATAAAATTTTATGAAAATCGGATGTATAGTGCATATACAGGGGCAATCAAAAGTATTCTGTTACATTTAGGTCAATGGGAAAAAATAGTTTCAAATTCATTTTAATGATGTTACACTCTTTCAAACATAATACAATTCATATGCATCTATGAAATATATATTAAAATATACATTTTGTACAATCTGTGGTGCAAAAAATATTTTTTATTAATATCCAGAGCCACACAAAAGTATTCTATTACATAATTGTATGAGGGGAAACATTGAATGTGTTTTAATTATATTGAATTACTTCACATTTTATGAAATTGATACATGTTGCTGAGGTTTACTACAAGTTAATTCCAGTATAACAGAAAGCATTTAGTATTTACAGGGACACACACAAGATTTCTGATACTTGATTCTTTCCAAAGTAGATTTTATATGTTTTAAAAATTTAGTTATAGTATGAAAACACCCCATTTGCTACTTCTGACGTGCAGTTTCTTACTTGTTCAGTTTTAAAAGAATTTAAACTAGCAATCAGAATTCTTATTCATTCAAACAGATTGCCTTGTTATAATAGAACACGTTAGAATGATGTACACGATTTTTTAATTGATCTTATATTTAACCATTTATGTAATAAAATAATTCATCTTCATATGATTATGTAAGGCTTTTTTATGGGTAACATGTGTTTCTTCTAAGGAAAAGCTTTTATATATATATAAAATTTTTGTGTAATTGGTTGCCATTTTGTAATACAGTGATAAAAGAAAAATGCTACCCAATAGGATGTGTAGACTGTGCCTAGGAACCAGGAAAGAAATGGGTTCCTGATGATAAGATTTTTTCTTCATATGGGGCTAATATTTTATGCAAAGGATAAATGATGTTATAATATCCTTTGTTTCAATCTTGTAAGTAATTACATAAAGATGGTATTACAAATGCTATTCCCTTAAATTTTTTCTATATTCATAATAAAGTATTAGATTCTTGCAATTTTTTTGCTTCTAATTTGTGATGAATTTACACATTGGTGGCTTCTGTAGAGTGTGGCCAGTGCAAGATTTGCTAAACACTTCTGCAAATGACATCTTTTACAAGGTTCCTAGTAAAGCATGTCTCAGCAATTTTCCTGACTAAATCACAAAAAAATCCATGATCAAACGGGTATACAATAAAATTCGTTATTTATTTCCACAATCCTTTGACAAAGTTAGCAATTTTTTTCTGCTCATTGAATTTCTAGGATGCTTTTGCAGTCATTTGATGAATTTCACAATTTTTTCCCAAAACTATTTGATGAATTTTAGGTCATTTTTCACTTCCCACCTCCAGCAGAGTAGCATTCTGCCAACTGTATCATTCAGCCACTCAGAAAGTGGATAATTTATCTGACTATGTACTAAAGCATCAAAACTGCATAATTTTGGGGCTTTTTTTTTAAGGACCCGTTCTCACTCTTGCATATTGCCCCTTATCCTTGTCATATGGTTATTATAGTCCCAGCAGGAGAAGAGACCTGTCAATCATACGTGACGTAGTGTAAGACGATTCAATTTCTTTCATATCAGAGCGCGATTGTTTGTCCCTACGCTGTGCCGTAAAAGAGAAACGCGTAGGTTCCCACATTTCCCAGGTGTGTGACAGTTTGGCGCTGTTAATTTGTATCTTATTGACTTAAAAGGGAAATTATTTAACCTGGGAGAACGCACAAAGACAGATCTGCACATGCCGGGCTTCGGCCTGATTTTCATTAACAGCATTTGGGCAGGGCCCGGCAATGGCTTTACTTTTTTCTGAAGACTCGGCCCAGGCCCGGACTGGCCAGGTCGGCTGGTCGGCGATCGCCGAGGGCCCCCGGCCCAAAGGGGCCCCGGAAGTGCAATTCAAAAAAGGAATGTACGATTTTTCCAATAATAATATGCGTTTACAATAAATATTAACAAATTGATAACTTTTTCATGGTAACTTGTATAGTTTCGTCGTGTCATGTTGTTGGACTGACGGAATAGGGCTCAGAGGTTTCAGTGAGATTCACAGTGCATCGCGATGCTCACTTGCCAATCTCGTATAGTATGGTTTTAACTAGTGCAATTTCACAGTGTGGTCAACATGAAGAAAGCAACAGTACAAAAAGTAAGAAAAAAAATGAGAAAATTTTTAAATATTGAAAAATGTTTAACCTCTTCAGACCTGAGGTACACAAATGTGTACCTCTATTCTTTTTCCCATAAAAACTAAACTGTTCGAATTTTTTGCATTTTTACTTTACTTCTACACAGCTGAATGTTTTTTGCGTTAAAACAAAACCAATAAATGTCATCACTGACGAATGTTACCTCATAAAATAAATATTATTTTTATCCACGTTTCGAAAATACATTCAAATCATTGTGGCCAAGAAAGTAAGACATATTCATGATGATTGAACTTAAACGCTTTACGATAAAAAATTTTGAGGATTTGCTGATTATTTAGTTGTTTAAAGACCTTAATTTTGATATTGCGTAAATTTATATTACTGATAGTTAAACTGGTGTTTTAAGGGGATTAGTACTTTTATATCCATTTTTGTAAACCTAAATTACCAGTCCCCTAAAGTGCTGATTTCATAAAAATGACTCTTTCTGTCATCTATGGAGTCATTTCGATTATGCAAAAGCAATAAATATATATTTGTAGAGTTATTTTATGCTCAGGTCTGAAGAGGTTAAAACTTTTAATACTTGGTTAAGTGGTAAAGACGACCCGATTCCACTCAATTTGCACAAAAAATTAGTTTTTCTTAACATACAATTAAGATCCTTTTAAAGAATACTACATACACATTTATGAAACATTTTACATTTTAAAATTATACTTTAAAATCACGATATTTGCTCAATAAAGAAAATACACGATAATAACATTAATGATTATTTAGAAGCCTAGATTTTTGAACATTCAAATAAAGATTCATTATAAAATTAATGTAGTTTAGATTTAAAGAAAAAAAAAATACAATAAAAACATGATTTAACTTTTGAAGATGCATTATAAAAAATATATTTGTGAAAATATTTTTTTTGTCATTTATTAGAGCTTCTTTCAAATCCAAAGGAGTTAGTTCCTGACACACTTCTAAATTCATTTTCTTCGGAAAATGCATAAGTTTTGCTGTTTTTTCTTATTCAGAACCTATGTAATCGAATGGTGTCTTCCATTTTTTGATGAAGACATTATATTTTTTAGAAATATTGTCAAAGTTAGCATTTTCAATTGAATATTTGGAAGCGATATCATTGAAAAGGGGGAAAACTGCAGTCACATGACAATAATCTCTTACCATTCGATAATTTATTTGTACCAAAAATGGAAAAATTATTCTATTGCTTTAATAGTCACGCATGTGAATTTTATGTATTTACAGTTAAAAATTTGTCAGAAAGTTTCCCGTTATTGAGAAGTGGATTGAAAACCACGCTAAGTTATACTTCCAAAGATTCCATTAACAGAAGTTTATTATCGCTATTAATATTTAAAAAAAAACATAGTAATTCTACACATTCTGAGAACATTTAAATCCAGTTCTGGCCCGACTCTACTACGTAGAAAAAAAGTGGACAACTGATCACGGCCTTTGGTATGAGTCTGCTGAAAAAAATAAACCCTGCCTCTGATACCACATAACTGTCCGATGCCCGCGTTTTTGTTTGGATTGTGTCAAACTAGCATCGGCTCCTGACGTACATTTATATTCATTCTCGCGAAAGTAATTCACTGAAAGCGGATCATATTTTATCGTCTTCGTTTAAGTTTTTATATCGGATTAGCAGGTTCCCTATTTTTTTTTTTTTTTTAGTCGGCCCAGCACTTCCGCTAAATTTCTGTGCCTGACCGGACCGCAGACCGGGCTGGATACAGGTCTCGGACCAGAGCCGGGACCATGAAAACCTCTACAACAAATAATTGGTTCAATGTTCTGTAATATTATTTTAACAATAGAATCGCGGGACAATTCAGCCAAGTTTTATAAAAATATTTCTCACTGGAATTTTCATTTGAAACATTTAAAGTTATTTATTGAAATTATTTTTCACAGTATGTATTTAGTTTAGATTATAAAGCGTTTTCTCGTTGGAATCGACATCCCTCCATATGATACGGGTCAAAATGATCCGTCGCCTCAATTCTAGTGTTAAAAGACCCATATGATAGCATAATATTCAGCATGATGGTAGATAGTACTCCAGATATACTTGTTACGAGTTGGCAATTTGCGTTAGCTATAGCCCCACTAGTGGCCGTGAGGTTCTGACCTCCAAACTGGTAGACGGTAGGTGCTGGGTTCGAACCCAATCGCGACCGTCGGCCTAACCGTTTGGAGTTTTCCGTAGTTTTCTTCGAACCTTGTATTTCCTTGCGTAAATACGAGTTAGGTTCCCTTACAAAGAAACCCACGGAGGGCACCCTCCCCTTAGGGTCTATATCCTACGTGTAGATAATTGGCCAGCATAAAACACAAACAAACAAACAAAGCGTCACTATATCCTTCAAGGAAAGGTATGTGAAAGACTTTTAGGAAAAGAGACTCGCTAGTAAGCAGAAGATTCACAGTTCGAACCGTGATGCTGGAATTTGAAGTTTTCATACTAATACTAACTAGGGAAGTGCAAGAAGTAAAAGTCACCGATTTTAACGAAAGTGGTACCGTTGTAAAGATCTCATTATGAGCAGTAAAAAACTCAATGAAACTACTCGTCGGAAACGAGTCATTTTTGACATATCTGATAATTTATGTAACGTAGCTAGTGCATACTTACTAGGGAATCGCAAAAAAAAAAAAAAAATAGTTTAGATTTTGACGGAAGTGGTATTGTTGGAAAAATCTTATCGTAAGGAGTAAAAAGTTCAAAAGAACTACCCATCTAAAATGAGCCGTTTTTGAGATATCCAATAATTTAAGCCACGTAGCTAGTATATACTGGACTAGTTCACACCTAACAGAGGACCGCAAAAAATTGTCGTCTCGATTTTGACGAAAATGATGTCGTTAAAAGATATCATTTTGAGAAGTAAAAACTTAATGGAGCTACCCTTCGGAAAAGAGTCGTTTTCGAGATATCCGACAATTTATGTAACTTAATGCAGTTTCCCAGTAAGTGTGCATTAGCTACTTGATACAAATTGTCGGATATCTTGAAAACGTTTCATTTCCGACGGGTGATTCCATTGAGTTTTTTAATCCTCCCGATAATATCTTTTCAGCGATACCACTTTCGTTAAAATCGAAACCAAAATTTTTTGCGGTTTCCCAGTAAGTGTTCACTAACTACGTGACATACATTGTCGGATATCTCGAAAAAGGCTTATTTCCGATGGGTAGCTCCATTGAGTTTTTTACTCCTCACAATGAGATCTTTCCAACGATACCACTTTCGTCAAAATCGGTGACCTACACTTCTTGTAGTTCCCTAGTAAGATAGAAATAAAAAAAGTCGTACTTTTTGCCGATTTAAGGGTTTATATTATTTTTTATCACAAATTTTATATATATACAGTAGAACCCCGTAAATTCGGACCCCGTTAATCAGAATCGGTTTGGTCTTTTTTTTTTTTCAAGTTTGGAAGCAATTGGCTAATTTTCATAACATTAACTTGTTTCGTCGTCGTATTCTGAATAAAAAAAAACTTTTTCTTAAATCTTTTTGGAAGAATTAAGCAAATTAAACATTTTTACTGTCTGTAAATATTCATGTTAACATAAATATTTTGTTAACATAAAGGTGATTTTCTGTAAATATGTTTTATTTAATTTCATTTTTTCTAATTCTCCGGATAATCCGGATTTTCGATAATCCGGATTGAGTCTGGTCTAATCCGAATTATCGGGGTTTTACTGTAGATATTTCTTAAATTACAATTTTCTTTCTATTTTAAAAACGAGCGGTTTATTAATGATTCAGCACTTTAAATTTCGTTTAAACTTTTTTTTTCGTTTTTAAAAATTTTTAATTTTATTTATATTTTCGCTATTTTTCTTTTTATTTCGCGTTTTTAAAGAATTTTGAATTTTATTTAAATAATTTAATTTGAACATTTTTAATTTAATTAAAATAAATAACTTCCTTTTACTTTAAATTTATTGATACTAACATCTATGTAAGAATTTAATAATTATAAATTAACAATTTGGATTTATTAATTAAAGGATAAATTGTTTTGAAAAATATATTAAAGGGAATACTCTGAGCGATCTGCGATCACGCGTACCCACTTTTTTTTATTACTGTTATGTCATTTTTAATATTTACTTAGGTTTGTGTTACTTAGGTTGTGTTTTACTTAAATGTTTGTAGAATATAGATAAAATTATATACAGGGCCACGCAAAGAATGGGGTACATGGACGCCTATGAATGATAATATTTAACAATGTTATTTCAGTTTTTTTTAAGATTGTTTCAGTTTAAAATAAATATTAGCTTCTTACTGACGTATAATAAAGGTACAAGGTAAACTACAGGACTGAACAAAAGTTTTCAAGTATGTTTCCATTTATTAGCACAAATTACTGAAAAAGAAATTTTAAGTTTTTTTCTTGCTAAAATAAACTTTCCCATTATATAGTATGTATATCAATTGATAGATCAAATACAGGGCTGTTCAAAAGTATTGGAATACATATTTGGCTAGATACCCTTATTTCCCTAATTAACGAAGTTTTGTTAAAGATTTCTTGAAGTTTTGGAAAGTGCTTCATAATCTATATTTAACGCATGATTTTTCTTACTTGTTTTTTTCTAGCATGGGATTAGTTTAGGTATGGTGCATAAAAATAATATAAATATATTATGTGAAAGTAAGTTAACAACATTACAAAAAGCTTAAATTTTACTCAACTATTTTCCAAGTGACAAAAAATAGCCTAATTTTTTTTTTTTTTTTTTTTTTTTTTTTTTGGCATCCAAGCCTAAATTAAAAAATAAAATATAATCTTCTGTTTTCGCTAAATTTCCCGTAAGGGGCCCCTTTTCAGTCTCTAGCCGAGGGCCCCCAAAGGAGCCAGTCCGGGCCTGACTCGGCCTTACTTTTTTCATGAAGGATCGGACCGGGCCTAACTTATTTTTTCCGCTATTGATTTCATTTTTCCTAGTCTTCACGGATCGAAATATTCAGCCACGTTTGAATAATCCTGTATGAATATAATTTTCTCGACGAAACCAAGTCTGTTCAAAAACCAGTAAAATTTGGCTTGGTCCAAAAATTTTTGCAAAAAAGGCATATACTTTTAAATTATCATTATTCTACAATTACATTAAACATTAAAACTTATTCTTAACTTTTATATAAATTGTTACTTTTGTATTGTTACGATAATAAAGATAAATATTTTGCTTTCAGTATATTTTATTAAAAACTTATTAAATACTATTTTTTAAAATAATTAAAGAAATAATTACGCAGAACAATACAAAACTAAATTTTATTTTTTGCTTTTCTGAACTTATCAAGGATAAACTAGTATTGAAAAAAAAATACAAAAATGTTATTTCAAAAATGGATGGAATCTGCAAAGTGAAGTAAAATATACATACAATTTAATTAATTTTAAGGGATTCTTAAAAAAAGAAATTTCTCATCGCAACACCACCAAATTCCCGATAAATGAATTATATCTCAAGTTGTAATAGCAATTCCATAATGAAATACATATGCAATACTATATTTATGACTATTCTCAATTGCTCTGCTCTGCTGAACAAACGCAAAACATTTTGACATATTTAGAAAACAATTTTTCAATCAAAAAATATAAAATTGGAAAGTATGGCTATGGAAGTGATTTGGAATCGAATTGTTTTCCATTTTTTTGATCAATAAATAACCTATTGAGCTATAAACAATTTTGATCACGTGAGCAACACGTATTTCTCCCCTGTTTGAGTCGTTATTCATTTTTCGAGCAGAAATTTGGTTTAAAACTCTCACTTTGACACTACTTTCTAAGCATTCACTATTTTCAGCATTTGCTTCCTTCTCAAAAAAATCCGTAACATTATGAATAATTATTCTTCCTTTAGAATGAATTGTTTTCCCTTTTGAGGACATGTTTGTAATAAAAAAATAACTATTTTGAAAAAAAACAGTTTAAAAATGGCAGGATAAATTATAAACGAGAGAGAAAATAAAACACAGCTAACCGAGAGGGAAAACAGGTTTCTGTCAAAAAATGCACAGGTTATTGGCGCGAAACTTTTTTCATTGCAACCCTAGTTCTTTGTGGGGAATGGTCGAATTGAAAACACGGGGTTATTTTCCCCTCCCATATCACCTTGCGCACCTTCTGTAAAGTAGACTCATCTAAGAGAGGGTGTTTCCCAAGTTTCATCTCATGATGGGAGTATAATATCTAATGACTATACACAGTAAATGCACAGAGAATTTCCAGATTCTGTGTCCTCAACCTTGGGTCCTTTCCTTGTTAGGGGCTCAGGAGGAAGTTTATCCATTTCTGCTCAATCTTAAAATCTTAGTCAAAACAGGCTGTAAATATTGAAACTTTTTTTTAATTCTTCATTAAACATAAACTTTATGTAGAAATTTTTAAAAATGCATTTTTGTAGAGACTAGCACAATAAGCAAAAAGTGTTACATACTTTTGAAAACAAATTATGTAACGCATTTCTGTTTGTATCAATAACAGACAAACTTATTGTAAGACCTTAAATTTGATCAAAGAATTTCATATCATCAATCTTTATCTTTTCAAACAAATTATAAAGATTCAATCAAATATAACTTCAAAGGAAATTTGCATGAATCTTAGAACAAGCAAGACATTTGGTGTCATTAAATTTGGTAAGGGAATAAATGAGTTTTTGCAGTTACCAGTTTTCTTAAATTCTTTCGATGACTACTGCAGTTTGATCAGATTGGTTAGTTTATTGTATTCTGAATGGTTGAATTTTTTTAAATGTATTTGTAATGGGAGATTTATGTTTAGTTGTGTATTTCGTGAAGCAATTTGAAATGATGCTTTGATGTAGTTATCGAAAATTTTCGTCAAGTTGATTTTGTTTTTTGTAGTTTTATCATGAAAACAGATGATGTTGAAGTTTCTTAATGGATACATTGTGGCACATTCAGCAAATAAGCATATTTAGGGCTTGGTTGCAAGACGTCCATCCAAGCCAAGACTAAAAACATTTTTTGGTATCAAGAAACACCAAATTGAAATTGGTTAGAAGATTTCTATGTCTTACATTATGGCTAAAAATTGATCCCTTACAATAAAAGAAAGTAATTAAAAGTTCTTGATTGTAAAATTGTTATCATTTAAGTGTATAAAGCAGAATTTATTATCAATCAAAAA
This sequence comes from Maratus speculifer, assembly GCA_964019185.1. Lineage (NCBI taxonomy): Eukaryota > Metazoa > Arthropoda > Arachnida > Araneae > Salticidae > Maratus > Maratus speculifer. The sequence goes on from OZ025293.1 coordinate 290,865,914, forward strand.
TCTATGCAAGACAAACTCTTGCACCCATGATTTAGAGCCAAGTTTAACTTTTCTCGTAAGGATTGAGTAGATCAGTTTTGGGTAATTTTTTTTAAATGGTAATGAGGCAGGTGAGAGACAGGATTTTTGTAATGTTTGTATGTCTCAGAGTGAAAAGGTTGAAGTACGTAATCTTAGTCCATGATTTAAAAAAACAACATAAAGTGAATTTTTATTGATTTTATTTGATTAGTATCATATTTTGTTAAAATTGCTGTGTACAGAGTCTTGTATATGTAATAATGTTTATTATAAAGCATTTTTTTTTTTTTTTTAATTGTAAAAATTCATAAATACAGAAAAAAATGTAGAAATTAAAAAAACTGGATCACACAATTTGTAGAAATCTAAAAATCTGGAGCACAAAATTAATATAAATCTAAAGATGTTTAATCTAAGTCTGGGACAAAAAAATTGTAAAAAATCTGGAGTGTAAAAATTGTAAAAATCCAGAGCGAAAATTTGTAAAAATCTAATGATCTGCAATGAAAAATTTGTAAACGTAGAAAAATTCAGAGTGAAAAAAGCTTAAAAATCCACAGGAAAAATATTTAAGGTAAAAATCTGGAATGAAAACATTTGTAAAAATCTGAAGCAAAAAATTTGCATAAGTTGAAAAATCCAGGGTAAAAATTTTGTATAAATTGGAAAATCTGGAGAATAAAGAGCTAAAAATTTGTGAAATGCTTCAAGTTAATTTTATGGAATGCTTACTTTATGAAAGAAACTCTTGTTTGAACTATGTAGGTAGAGAGTTGGCTGCCGAAAAGTATGCGTTCTGACTGGAAAGAATTTCGAAGTTGCTAAATTCTTGGTGGGCATGTGTAAAAAAAAAAAAAAAATACCAAAATAGGCAATCTTGCTTGTTCTAGAATTGTGCTGAAAATCCTTCTTATGAAAAGTCTGAGATTTGGATAATTTATTAATAGCATAAAACATTGATCAGTAATTCTTTTAGTGTTTCATGATTATTATTCAAAAGCGAGCCATAGTATATATGCATCAAATTCTATCTAAATTCCTTGTAAAAAAAGAACTAAAAAAGTAAAATGTATATATAAATTGGAATATTTTTCTACTTCATACCAAAATGTAACTGTCTGTAAGTTTTGAATACTTCTTAAGGAATATCGTCAACAATTTGGTAAATTGTTTAATCTGTTCAACTGTCTCTATATTACAAACTAAAAGATCTGCAGGATTGCGATTAATGAGAAAATTCATATTTAAAAATTTCAAAACAAAATGCAATATAACATGTAATAACTTATAGTGAAAGAATAAACCTTTAAGACCAATGCTGCAGCCTTAAAAAACAGAGAATATAAGCTACAGACAGAGGGTACACGCTAAAGTTTTATTTGAGAAACAGAGGGTATACGAAGTTTCTTTAAATATTCAGAACGTAGCCATCGCATACCCTCTACTTTATCACGGATTAACACTTAACAAGCAATCAAAATCAACAGATCACCTGCATACCACATTGACATTCTAAAAGCAAAATGCCTATCACTATAGCAACGACGCACGTTGTGTTGTTGTTTTGTTGCCAAAGAATACAGCAGAACTTTTTCCAGATGATATGTGTTGCCTAACGTAAACAAAAGAAAAAAAAGCGACAAGGATTTCGAGGACAGACTACAATGTTTACATTTTGGATTTTTTACATTTGCATAAATAATGGACGCAATTCAGATAGATTTTTCGTTGTTTAGTGTAACGCCATTGATCAATGAAAAGCCTGCGTTTTTGCAAACAGCGATAAGTTCGCAAAAAAGCAGGCTTTTGATTGGTCAATTTCGTCTTGATAAGCCGTGAAAAAAAAATATCTGGTTCCCATCCAGATAGATTTTTCGCTGTTTAGGGGAACGAGATTCATCATCTGCAAACAGCGAAAAGTTTGCAATAATGCAGACTTCTGATTGGTCTTTCTCGTTTCGCTAAACAGCGAAAAATCTGTCTGGATCCCGGATTATATATACACTGTTAAAAATTTGAAACTTTTGCTGCATCTTCACTCCACCGCTTTTATAGAATATTACTATTTTGACCAATGAGAATACCCCATAATACAGTGACGTAATCGTTTTCTATAAAATTAGTGAAGTGGCAATGCAGCAAAAGTTTCAAATTTTTAACAATGTATAAAAGTACAAAATTTGCTTTATAATTCGCGAATCTAGCGCTCTAATAGTTGGTAGGGCTCTGGGACCTGTAGTAACAGGGCTGTTGTCCCGAATGATTCAAGACAAAGGCGCTCTAATATACTACCTGGGGGCAGATGTTCTAAATATTTAGCCTATTTTTTTTTCCAACCACCTTCGTCTTTCCAAGCCCAAACTCGCACTCTGATTGGTTGTTGCTCTCGGCACTGTTTTCATGTAACTTGACGATAATCATACTTGGCGTAGCGATAGATGCTTCCTTCTACAGGCATCTTCTCTTTCCTCGTAAAAGAGGAATTTGATTTCCTTCCGAACCGAGTACAAAGTAACTTTTCTCTTGCAGCATTGGATTGGATGGAACGTGTCTTACTGAAAGCTGTACTCTTTAAAAGTTTTTACACACAACTTTTTACTTTGTACTCGGTTTACTTCGTACTCGGTTCGGAAGAAAATCAAACTCGACGGAAGCATCTATCGCTACGCTCGCCAAGTTACGTGAAAACAGTGCCGAGAGCAACAACCAATCAGAGTGCGAGCTTGGCCTTGGAACGACGAAGGTGGTTGGAAAAAAAATTACGCAAATATTTACACTGTTAAAAATTTGACCCATTTTCTGCGGAGTCACTCCACAGCTTTTATAGAATATCTCTTTTATGACCAATGAGAATGCTCAATAACAGAGTGAAGTAACCGTTTCCTATAAAAGCAGTGGAGTGATGCTGCAGCAAATGGGTCAAATTTTTAACAGTGTATTTCAGTTGCGTTGAGCGAATCACAATTCATTGAGCGATTGAGCTAAAGTAAACAAACTCTTCAGTGAATCACAATAATGTAAATAACTAGAACTATTTGCGATTGTTATTGATCTTAGCACTATCTGCAGTCTGCAGGGGATTTGAAAAGTGAATTATAAAATAATTGTACCCTCTGGTAAGACGAGACGTCCAATCCCCCGGTCTTGTGTCCTCTCCAGCCCGTGTGCCGCCCATCCAGACGACACTTCCATAACACCGTTTATGGAAGTATTCCAATCCAGACTATACATCCGTGCAGTCCTCCACGAACAGCCTATCTACCACCCTCAGACTAAGAACTGCCCAGCACATATCACGCAGCCCTGACTCCCAAACAAGAAATGAATGCGACAATTATCACCGCCCAACACTCAAAAAGCCAAGAGATCCCTTCGCTTGGTGTCCCTCTCAGGTCACCCCTAACGACCCACAGGAACCGAACACCTACAAAGGCGTTGGGCCCACCATACTACGCCGAGGATCCGGGAAGGGGAGTTGCTGCAAGAAAGATCCTCGAGATAAACTCCTATAATGAGGAAAAATGTTTTTGAGAATCAACCTGAAAGAGAAGATGCCTGTAGTGGAACCCCCCGAAAAGACGAAGAAAGGCCTCCCGGACGAAAAATGTGGCAGCATAATCACAGCCTCGCTCAGGGGTTTTTCGCCCTCACTCCTGAATCGTACCGACTTACGAAACTAGAGCTGTTGCAAACCGCACATATTCATTAACGTATAACGGGTATTCTCTAAAATACGAAATACCGAATCATTTCTTTGAAATATCACTCGTTTGTAGTTACTGCCAATACGCCACCGAAAAAACGAAACTAACTTCAAACTCTGTTTACGTACGTTTGTACAATTCATGAATGAAACCAGACAGTCGACGCGTAAGAAATGCGAATTAGGCGCCAATTTGACTTCGTTCGGTGTGCGTATCGTTCATTTTGAATGTATCAGTTATTCTTAAATGATTTGGATTTCGTAGGTCTTATTGATTTATTTATTTATTTATTATGGAAAGAAAAAGCAATAAATTGTGAACATATTTTTCCGCAGTATCAAGTGATAAAGCAAAACGTGATTTATGTCAAATGAAGTATTCAATTAAAGGAAGTTCAACGACGAATTTAAAAAAAAAAAGAAAAAAAAACATTTATTAGTAAAGCATCATCTATCACATGATAATTTGGTTCTATCAAAGCCGTTGTTACTGCCATCATTGAACCAGCAGCTTAGTAATAATGATGAAATGTTGCAGAGAGCAATGTAAAGTTTCTGAACATTTTCTAGAAATTAAGTTTTAAAAGTTACATGTTTGCTTTAAGTATATTATTTTCCAATAAAAATATCTTTGCATACGTATTTATATTTTATATTTGAAAACATTTCCATGATAAAGACAAATTTTTAGATTGCTTTTTAAAATGTTTTTATGATAAAGTTTATTTTTCTTTTCTCTTTTTTCGTCAATTTAAAAAATATATTTGCTGTTTGTTTTTAAATTTCACATATGAAGAAAAAAGAAGTATTTTAAAATATAAATAAAAATTTTCTAAGATAATAGTGGATTGAAGTACAAATGTAGATGTGTGTTTGATAGGATGATCACATAAGAAATAAAACATATATTTTTTAAATTATTCCAGAAATTAAATTTCCATTACACATAATTACACATATTTTGTTAGTGTAAAATTAGTGAGAGAATTTGCTTGTAAAAACATTTTGTTTGTGCAATTACATCTCATAATTTTATTGTATAAATTTTGTAAGCTTTTACTCTTGTTAAATTGCTTTCTCCGATTATTCTTTATTTTCATAAGTAATAAATTCTACAATTTAGACATGTTTTACTAAATTATGCATCGTATTTTGTTTGCCAATAAAAAAAAAAATAGAAACTTGATTAAATCTGTGTTTTATGGACAGATAGATGGCAGCACATAATAATATGTGAAGAGTAAAAAATGATAATTCTTCCAAATAATCATGTTCCATATGTAACTAGATTTATTGCAGTTATGTAGTACATACGATGATTTTTAATAGCCGGTTTCTGAGCAGTAACGAGTAACGATAATTTTTAAACGGGTAGTCAGTTTTAAAATAACGCCATCACACGTGTATTTATTTAGTCGTTACACTGTTAAAAATTTGACCCATTTGCTGCAGCGTCACTCCACAGCTATTATAGAATATCTCTTTTGTGACCAATGAGAATGCTCCATAACACAGTAAAGTAATCGTTTTCTATAAAAGCGGTGGAGTGACGATGCAGCAAAAGGGTCATTTTTTTTACAGTATAGTTTTACAGCACTATACGAAACCTCTGAAAGGATATCTGCTGCGTATCGACCCAAGAGCTCAGACTAAATGCTATTAGCCGAACCCGGAGAGCTGAGGACTCTCCTGGCGACACAGAATTCACCTCGCTCAGGTTTTTTGCCTGATCTCCTTCCTCACCTGCGGAACCCCTCATGGCTCAAAACATAGAGATCGGGAAACCAGACCATACCTTTGACGACCGCAAGAGTAGACTGAAAGCTCCTCCTACTCTGTAAAAATTTTGACCCTTTTGCTGCATCGTCACTCCACCGCTTTTATAGAAAACGATTACTTCAGCTTATCATGAAGCTTTCTTATGGGTCAAAAGAGAGAAACTCTATGAAAGTGGGGGAGTGACGATGCAGCAAAAGGGTATTTTTTTTTACAGTGTAGACATGATAAATCCCGCTCCGCTATGGGAATGGAGAGTCCTGAGCCCCGCGCATCTCGCATCATCCACCGCCTTTCAGCAAAGGGACCACGCGAGGCCAGACAAAACACCGACCTACCACTACACTGTAAAAAAAAATATGACTATTTTCCTGCATCGTCACTCCCCCGCTTTTATAGAATATCACTCTTTTGGCCAATGAGAATGCTCCATGATAGCCTGAAGTAGTCGTTTACTATAGAAGCGGTGGAGTGACGATGCAGCAAAATAGTCATATTTTTTACAGTGTACCTTACCTCAAGCCCCCGAGGTTCCTGAACGCAAGTATCCTTCCTCGTGTAATGAAGGCTGTTACTAAAGTACGAAGGCACCTCTTGTCATCCCTGGGGGACAAGTAAACTCCCTCTAGAACAGCAGAAAGCGATTGTCGGCTCGGTAATTAGTTGCGAGAAGTTTAGTTTGAGGCACCGCTACACTGTTAACAATTTGACCCATTTGCTGCAGCGTCACTCCACAGCTTTTATAGAATACTTCTTTTATGACCAATAAGAATGCTCCATAACACTGTAAAGTAACCGTTTTCTATAAAAGCGGTGGAGTGACGCTGCAGCAAACGGGTCAAATTTTTAACAGTGTAGGTCACTAGACGCAGCAGACTCCAATAGCGCACAGACACTCAAGATCTAAGATTCGATTTTCGCCCGAGATTCGGTGATCCACCGTATTGGTCGATGAGCTCCGGTCCGGTTCTTTGCGGTGGCGGTTTCTGGAAGTGGACCAATCGACTATGTCCAATGGAAAACGTCACGCGACAAGCACGCAATACCACTCTGGCAGAGGCGCCATTTTGAAACTTTCTCGGGAAGGGGGGGCGCAGTTTTTTTTAGGGTAGTGGCACAGCCAAGGATGGAGTTCGCAAGGGGGAGCTTAACCCTCCTCCTAACGAGAGTCGATGAAAAATTCTTTTTAGACAGGTTTTCATCTTAACAGCAATAATTTCAAGATATTTAGTAAAAATAATTTTCCATTTAAGACAGAAGTCATTCGGTACAGATTTCATTTTTACAAGTATTCTCTAAGGCTGTAAAAACATTTTTACTGTAGTATACATCTGAAGAGCACAAAAGCAAAAGCATAGGTGTATTACAGTAAAACTTGTAAAACTAAATAAAATTCTTTTCCCTGACTTTTTGACTTGTTCTCTGAAAGTTTTACTGCAGGGGTAAGGGAGACATTTCAAGAGATTCTCGCAGGGGAAGGGAGAGGAGCAAAGGTTTTGCAAGAAAAGATCTAAAATAGCTTGCAAAATTTTGCCCTCTTAACTTCTTTCTTTCACAAGTAGGGGATATTTCCGGGAATATTTTTCCGGGAATAATGTCGAATTCCCACCAGAATTTTCAAAAACTTTTATGGCAAAACAAGAAAAAACAAATTTATGACTTTTTTCTACCAAAGTTATAAAAGTAACATTTAATAAAATTTTCTTGGTGCAAACCTTTATTAATCATAGGTGGGATTTAATATATCCCACCGCCCCTCAACGGGTTAAAAAGCAAATAATTCATAATTGAGTTTATCTGATTATAGAACTTGCTTTCATAATTTCGCAACTAAACAACATAGAACGATATAGGTAATAAAACCTTCCCTGAAAAATTATATAGCTAACAGTCCAAGTTCCAACAACTCATTCAGCAGAACTCAACCCGGAACGAAATTCTTATTTGCATTCTATATATGTAGCAGATGAGTTAATAATTTTTCATTTCGGGTTAAATTGCTGGTCAATGAAATTTTTTTAGAGGGTTTCGGATTCACGGAATCTCCAGTCATGCATTGGGTTGGGTAACCCAAGTAGGTGCCCAAGTAGTACGTGCAATATTATGTATGCTATATTGACACCAATCAATGGATATATGCAGGGCCGCAACTATCGCCGGGGCAACCGGGGCACTGCCCCGGGGCCCCCAAGCCTGAGGGGCCCCAAACTGATGGTTAAAAAAACTATTGATTTTAGTTTCTAGTCTAACTTCCTGTAAAATGCTCAGCACATACCTAGTAATAAAAAAAATCTAAGTGCTAGAGTAGATGTTTTTGCGTGTCCATCAGTATACTCCTTACGCTTCGCAAGCAAAAGCAGTTCTAGAGCAGGCAGCAGAATGTCGAGTCGAATGTGTCATGTCGCGCCAGCATGTTGCTGACCCCACCGAAGCTAGTACATATAAGGAAGAAAATATGGACTTCTGATCGGTTGAATAGTATAAAAAGCATCTAAAAAATTCTAGAAAATCTTTCTTCTTATACTATATACTAATAAGATAACAAAACACTGTTTGTGTGTGTCTGCGTATGTGTGTGAGTGTGTGTCTGCAATGGCTAGCAAAATCTACCGCACGTAGAAGTTTTAGGTGAAGATAGTCCAAGACAGGTCATGATGCACCTGAGGCTCAGATTTTTAATATTTTAAAGGCCAGGGCCCTGGGCCCCTAGCAATTTTTATGCGCCAAGTTGTTAATAGTTTGACCTCTTTTTATCTAATCTTCTTCATTTTGAAGAACTTTTTTCCATTCAGCTATTCTCGCCTTTTTACTCTTCAGTTATGACCCTGGACATTTGGGGCCCGTTTCAGGGCCCCTTTAATTTTTTGTGATAATAAATTGTTAATAAATTGCTTCCATTTAATTCGATCTTCATTTTTGGGATACCTGTTCCATTTAGATATTTTCAATTTTTTACATTCCATATAAGACACTGGGGCCCCCTAGGTGATCATAGGGCCGACCCAGGGCCCGTTGATCTTTTTGTGTGCTAAACATTTTTCACTCCCTAAATTTCTCACCTTCTCAGTACAAAATTTTAAAGCTGAATCTTGGACTCTTTTGTCAGGACCAAAACCCTGATATTTTTATTCAGGCCCTGGGGCCCTTTTTTAACGCTTATCAAACAATTGGTGCATTTTTTAAAAATATTATGCTTGCAAATCATTCATAGTCTATGCTTAATTTTGACTAATTAAAGGTCTAAAGCGCTATGAACTAAAACATTTTAACATGTCTTTATGTGAGGGCCCTGGTTGTATTTGTCAGTTGGCCCCTATGGGACCCTCTATCGTAGCTCCCTTAAAAATGGGCTTTTTTTCCCAACAACTTTTTAGGTCCTCCAACTACGACATGAACAACAAAAAAAATTTCTTAGACTTCTGCTACCACTATTAATGAATGTTAATCGCTTTCTTGGGGCCCTTGGTGCAGCTTCTTTAAAAATGATCCAAATTGCTTTCAATTTTCTTCAACATAATTTTAGTATCTTCCCATTATTTTAATAACTACAAAAATATTTTTATACTCAACTACATGCGAAATAAATTCCTGGCCCTTTGGGGCCCGGTACAGGCCCCCTTGAAGTTTTTGTAATGATAAATTGTTAATAAATTGCTTCCTTTTAATCTGATCTTCATTTTTACGATTCTTTATTCATTTAGATATGTTAATGTGTTGACATTCCATGCAAGACACTATGTTCTCCTGTGGAATCATAGGGCCCAACTCAGGACCCCTGAACATTTTGTGAAATAAACATATTTCACTTCCTATATTTCTGATCTTCTTAGTGCAAAATTTTAAAGTTGCCTGGGACTCTTCTTTCAGGACCAATCCAGAAAACCTGATGTTTTTATTCGGACCCTAGGGCCCTTTTTTAAACATTTACCCAACCAATTGGTGCATTTAAAAAATATATATTATTCCAACGAATAGTTCCTACTATATGCTTAATTTCGACTAATTAAAGATCTAAAGCGCTATGCACTAAAATATTTTAACATGTTTTCATATTAGGGCCCTGGTTTTAACTGTCAGTTGGTCCCTACGGGCCCCCATATTATAGCTCCCTTAAAAATAGTCCAATTCACTAGCTTTTTTTTTTAAATAACTTTTTATGTCCTCTAGCTATTACATGAACGACAAAAAAAAAAAAAAATTCTCAGACTTCAGCTATTATTAATTTTGTTTTTTAATTAATAATTTTGTTATTAAATTTGTATTATCAATTGCTTTCTTGAGTGCAGCTTATTTAAAAAGAAACCAAATTGCTTTCAATTTTATTTAACATAGTTATAGCGTCTTCGCTTCATTTTAATAACTACAAAAAATATCTTTATACCCAACTACATGCAAAATAAATTCCTAGCCCCTTGGGGCCTGTTGAAGTTTTTGTAATAATAAATTGTTAATAAATTGCTTCCTTTTAATCTGACCTTCATTTTTATAATTCTTTATTCATTTAGATAGTTTAATGTTTTGACATTCCATATAAGACACTTTGGCCCGCTATGGAATCATAGGGCTCAGTCCAGGACCCCTGAACATTTTGTGAGACAAACATATTTCACTCCTTAAATTTCTCCCCTTCTCAATGTAAAATTTTTAAATTTGAGTCTTGGACTCTTCTTTCAGGAATCATCCACACCTAGGACCCTTTTTTTACACATTTTCCGAATCAATTTGTGCATTTCGATAAAATATTATTCAAAATAATAATTAATACCCTATGATTAATTTTGACAAATTGTAGATCTAAAGAGCTAAGTACCAAGACATTTTAACATGTTTTCCTGTTACGTCCTTCTTTTTAACTGCCAGTTGGCTTTTTTGGGGCCCTTATTATAAATCCCTTTAAAATGGTTCAATTAACTCGCTTTTTTTAAACAACTTCTTAAATCCATCAACTACTAAGAAATCGTCATAGTCTAGCTACCACCTATTTTGAATATTAATCGTGTTCTTGGGGCCGTTCGTGCACTTTCTTTAAAAATGATCCAGATTGCTTGCAATTTTCTTTAACATAGCTTTAGTGTCCTCCCATTACTTTAATAACTATAAAAAATATCTTATATTCAACTACATGCGAAATAAGTTCCTGGCTCCTTGAAGATTCTGTACCATAAATTGTTATTAAACTGCTTTCTCTTAATCCAATCTTCATTTTTGGAACTATTTTTTCACTTAGCTATTCCCGTGTTCTTACATTCTATTTAAAAGCCTGAGACTCCCTATGGTCCCGGCTCAAGGACCTTGAAATTTTTGTTCTCCATGCATATTTCACCCACTCATTATCGCACCTTCTTAATGCATAATTTTAAAGTTGAGTTTTGGACTTTTCTTTCAGGACCTACACCCTGATATTTTTATTGAGGTCCAAGGGCCTTTTTTAAAGCATTTACTGATTTTTTTATGCATTTATTTAAAATATTATTATAACGAATAATTCATATCCTATGCTTAATTTTGACTAATTGTAGATCTAAAGAGTTAATTGTTTAAGGGTTAACAGGTCTCGGGCAACGCCGGATGGGTCAGCTAATCTATTAAAAATACATAAAATCGAAAAAAAAATTCTTACAATCAATCTTTCAAAAGATTTTTAAACAGAAACACATCATCAAGTTACATATACTCAAAAATGAACCTAAATAAAACGTTCTTTAAGGTATTCAACCAATCAGAAGTCCGTATTTTCTTCCCTATGCTAGATTCAGTGGGATCGGCAAAAATGGCCTCGCCGCCAAATGCCTGCCGAGTACAGTTGCCCAATTCTACGTTTTTTAGTCAATTTTGGGCGTATCATACTACGTAAGTTTAAACAGCAGTGTGCGAAAAAAAGAAACTGTGCCCGGGGCAAAGTTTCAATTTGCCATTCCTGGCCCCCTCCCCCGGAAGTTTTGCCCCGGGGCCCCCAAGTTTATAGTTAAGGCCCTGGATATATGGATACATCTCTTCTATATACATGCTATCTTCATACATATAAACACAGTTTATTACAATAAGCCACATAATCATAATCTGCTGTTTGAACGCTTTTGCTACATTAGTTTTAAAAGGGTTATCCAAAAGAATCCCTTTCTTTTTCAATTTGTTAACGGTCCCATGTGGGATTTCGGGAAAATATCTTCGCGGAAATATTGGACGATCTGAATATATGACGTGTACTATTTTGTTTACGCAACTGAAATTTTAGAATAATTCCACATGCATTTTTCTAGATATTTAAGATAACGTCTAAAATCGAAAGTGTCAGGTCATTAATTGCTATATAGTGTATAAATGTAAAATTGCTTAATATTTAAAGTTGTTCTAAATGTAATATTTTATTTTTTGACAATTTCTTACATAGAAATATTTATTAATTCCCAACTCATAATTAAGTTTATGAAATTTACATTCAATCTTATCAAAAGAGTAGTTTAGTATGAAAGAAATATATTTCCCTAAAGGGATTCTCATGTTTTTCTCCCCCAACAGCCAATTCTGATGGATATATCAACCCCTTGAGGAGCGGTGGAATATATTATATGCCACCTAAGTTAAAAGAGACTCGCACCAAAAACTTTAAATTACGTTTTACTTTTATAATTTTGAGGGAAAACGGTTGAAAAATTGCTTTTCGTTATTTAGAAATATATATATATATTTTCAAATTTATTTTGGAAATTCATCATTACACAAACGCAATTGCTTGCCCCTCAAGGGATTGATGAACGAATGCATGAAATTTGCTTAAATTGCTATTTATATGATGAAGAATAGTACATCGTTTTTCTATTTCCTATAAAAGGTTTGCATGATAAACTATAATTAATTCTATTCTCGAAATAATCTTTCATAATTCTTGGGTCCTTGAAAACTAGCTTAAATATAAAATATTATAGAGTTATCTGAGGCTATTTCCATGAGTACTTGTAGTGTAAGTCACAGGCTACGATTTTTGGCTACCAGTATTTTAGTACGAAAAAATGTGACTTATTTTATCGGCACATTCTCATTAATTGAATAAGGCCAAGCAGACTTTTTGAAAATAACGGTGGCAAATAAGCATAGCAATTATAAGGTAATGTGACTTACACAACAAAACCCATGGAACTAGCCCTGAAAGACTCGACGCTTTTATCGAACAGCAGGAAACACTGCCCGATTGCTTTCTATCGAAATAAAAATAGATGGTAATCATACTTATGAATGAAAGAGACTTCATAGAAATGGAGAGCATATCCACAGCATGAGCAGAGTTCATGATGAAAAATAAATAGATTCATTAACGTTATTTTCTTATAAAAAGTGATTATGATTCCCACACAACAGATAATTAGAAATCTGAAAACCTAGAGATAATGCTGCATTGACAAAAAACTATAAAAAAATATTCATTTCTCATTAAATCTCTCAAAAAAATAATCATAAATAAGCAATTCAATTAAAAAATCCCTATCGGCTTGGCCTATAGGCGGAGGTAGATTTCGAAAAGTGTTCATTTCAACAACAAAAAAAAAATAAAATATCATTAGAGATAAGCTCAGTTTTTGTCCGCTTTTGAAAAATTTTTAATTTCATTTTTCTGTAAGAACTGGTTTTATCAGAATCATCTTAAGCGAAATTCGGCTCAAATTTCCATTTTGACAACATATTTTGAATTATATTCTGACTTTATTAAAAAATCGACCAATACGGCACATTACATAGTTCCTAAATAAGAAAAAAAACTGTCAATTGAATGCGTTTGAGAACAAAATTGAATTTAAAAATGAGTCATAAAATAACTAATTTGTTATTTGGATATATTCTCAATTCTTTAATCATGATTGCTTCGGGAAATTTTGCGCGAGGTGCCCAGTTTGACAGTTTTAAAAAAAAATATATTCAGCTTTTATCAAAAAAGGGGCCAATCCAGCACATTATACAGTTCCTAAATAAGAGAACGTGTCAATTGGATGCGCTTAAGAGCAAAACTGAATTCAAAAATGAGTGGGAAAAACGCAATTTGTTATTTGAATACTTCAATTTTCAATCACGATCGCTTCGGGAAATTCTATTCAAAATATCCATTTTGGCAACCTTTTTTGAAATATATTCAGCCTTTATCAAAAAACTGGCAAATACGTCACATTATATTGTTTCTAAATAAGAGGACCTATCAATTGGATGCGTTTGAGAGCAGAAATGGATTTAAAAATGAGTCAGAAAAAACGCAATTTGTTATTTGAATACTTCCTCAATTTTTCAATCACGATCACTTCCGGGAATTCTGTTCAAAATACCCTTTTTGGCAGACTTTTTTGAAATATATTCTGTCTTTATCAAAAAACTGATCAATGCGTCACATTATATAGTTCCTAAATAAGAGGATCTGCTATTTGGATGCGTTTAAAATCCAAAATGAATTTAAAAAATGAGTCAGAATATAATGAGTTTGGATTTGAGGTTTGAATTGATTTTACTTCAACTCCTATTTTCGTTTAATTTATTTTTGCTAAAACAACTGGTCTTATGAAAATCTTGTCAATATAAAAGTTGTAGATATTATTGAGAAGATTCAAGATAAATTTAATTAGATTTAATAGTTTAAGAATTGGCGAAGTTATGGATTTTTGTCTTTTTTTTATCCCCCTTTTTGTTTTCGTTTTTAATTTTTTTCATCTGTAAAAAATAGTCCTATCAAAAACTTGTAATTACAAAAGTTTTAGATAATTTTGAGAACATTTATAAAAAGTTTAGTTGGATTCGATATCTTCAGTATTGACGAAGTTGCGATTTTTTTCTCCAAAAACCCTGTTTTTTTCGCCCTCTGAGCCCATTTTTAACTTTATCAAAAATCTGTCATGCATAAATTTTTTGGTCCATTTCAAAAAGTAATAAAAACTTTAAACTAATTCGATATTTATTTTAAATAAGAAATTATGGCATTTTTTCGGTTTTCACAAAAACTCTTCCTATTTCCACTCCTTATGTCCGATTTTGTCCATTAACGAACTCGACTGAGATTTTATACCCCTTGATTTTATGTATCAGTTTGGAGAAGGTTGGAGCAGAATTGTAGAAGTTATCGTGTCTAGAAGAAAGTGATATACATATACAGGGTGATTCCAATTTTTTTTAACAATAAAAGAGGGGTGATAGTACACATCAAGACAAACAATATTAAATAGGAGACCAAGGGTCCAAAACGTTTTCCTAAGGAGATAGCCGCCATTAAAGTTTAGGGACCAAAATTTCAAATAAACATAAAAAAACGGAAAAATCGGTCGATTGTTTTGCGGTTTTCACTAAAATTATTCTTTATGTCGGCATTTTCTTGAAATTAAATTATAAAGATAAATTTCAAAAAATGTCGATAGAGGGCGCTTTAGACTTTGGAGTAACGAACAACTATTTTTTGCCGGTATGTTTTGCATCTCATTAAATGTTTTCGTAAGTTTACACTCAAACTTAAATTTTGAGCTCAAAATCTGTACAGCTCATATTCAAAATATTAGAATAATTAGAAAAAGTAATAAGAAAAAATTATTTGTCATTTATTTATTTTTTATACTAAGTAAATGCAATTAAATTTCTTATAAATTAAATCTGGAATGTTTAGATAAGATTTTAACATTTATAAAATATAAAATGCAGCACAGTAAATTAGGTATACAGCTTCCTTAAACACACCAGAATATTAGAATAAAATTTAGATTGGTTCAAAATATTAGAATATTTTATTTTATGCAACAATATTACCTTATGAATATGAAGTAAATGGTAGTTAATATTTTGTAGCATCCCCTTTAGCTTTCATAACAGCGTACAATCGATCTTGCATACTATATACAAGGTGTTTACAAACATTTCTATCAATATTAGCCCAAATAGACTTTATACGTGCCACTAACTCAGTTTTACTTGAAAGAGAATTTTCTTGAAATTTTTTCTTCATTATACACCATAAGTTTTCGATGGGATTAAGATCTGGTGAATTTGGTGGCCAAGGAAGTACCTTAATGTTGCGTTGGCGGAACCAATTCTTAGTTGACATCGAGGTATGCGGGGACGCTAAATCTTGTTGAAAGATGAAATCATCTTCAAATAAATCTTCTGATGATGGAATCATGTAATATTCTAAAATTTCTTGATATATCAGAGAGTTAACCTTTTTGTAGACGATGCATAACTTTCCAGGTCCTTCTGCACTCATACAACCCCAAACCATGACATTAGCAGCAAATTTTACGGAACGTTTAAGGCATTCTTTATCAAATGCTTCTTGCTTCATTCTCCAAACTCGAATACCTTGATTACCATATGAAACACAAAACATACTTTCATCACTAAATAATATATTTTTCCAATCTTCATTGCTCCATAAACGTCTTGATTTACACCAATTCAATCTTATACGCTTTTGTCTTGCAGTCATGAGAGGTTTTGTTTTCGGTACACGAGATTCAAATTTAAATTTATGGAGACGTCTTAATGTTGTCGATGTAGAAACTTCAACTCCTTCTTCTTTCCATTTTCGGTGCAAGAATCGCACACTTTTAAAACGGTTTTTCTTAACTATACGCTTCAGTTTCCTGTCATCTCTAGCAGATGTTTTTGGTTTTCGGCCACCATTTCGGCGATTATTTTGAAATTTTCCAATTTTTTAATATTGTGTTAGTATTTTACTAACGCTCGATTGCGAACAATGTAAATAAATCGCTATAAAACATTGATTTTTACCGTGCCGATACAAATCAACCATACGAAGTTTAGTAGATTCAGGAATATCACTCACACGGCCCATTTTAAGACGAAAAAGAAACAAACTGCAAAAAAGAATACTGATTTTAAATAAAATAGTCTGAATTTAATCAATGATGCCACCAGTTAAGAATTGGTAATAATTAAAGGAGAATTAATGTGAAATATTCTAATATTTTGAACCACTTGAATAAATATTCTAATATTTTGACTTTTCAAAATAATTTTTTTTGCAATTAATCTTTTCAAAAATGATATTAAATTTAAGATAACAAGTAAGTTTAATCAACAATAAGTTCTTAATAAAAATATCGTTTGCATATTTTCATTAAAAGACATTAAATTACCAAACGATATTTTCAATTTCTAAAAAAAAGGTAATTATTCTAATATTTTGAATATGAGCTGTAGTTGGGAGTGGTTAAGTAACACAAACTGAGCTGTGTTCAGAGGGTTCAAATTTCAAATGATTAAAAAAAAACGGAAAAATTGGTCGATTGATTTGCGGTTTTCACTAAAACTATTCTTTATGTCGGCATTTTCTTGAAATTAAATTATAAAGATAAATTTCAAAAAATGCCGATAGAGGGCGCTTTAGATTTTGGAGTAACGAACAACTATTTTTTGCCGGTATTTTTTGCATCTCATTAAATGTTTTCGTAAGCTTAGACTAAAACTTAAATTTTGAGCTCAAAATCTGAAAGTGGGAGTGATTAAGTAGCACAAGCTGAATTGTGTTCAGAGGGTTCAAATTTCAAAAGATTTTTAAAAAACGGAAAAATTGGTTCATTGATTTGCGATTTTCACTAAAACTATTCTTTATGTCGGTATTTTCATAAAAATAAATTATCAAGATAAATTTCAAAAAATGTCGATAGAGGGCGCTTTAGACTTTGGAGTAACGATCAGCTATTTTTTGGCGTTATTTTTTTTATCTTATTAAATGTTTTCGGAAGCTTAGATTTAAACTTAAATTTTGAGCTCAAAATCTGAATAGTAGGGAGTGATTAAGTAGCACAAACTGAACTGTGTTCAAGGGGGAGGGGGAGGTTCAAATTTAAAGTAATTATAGAAAATGGAAAAATTGGTCGATTCGTTTGCGGTTTAAAATAAAACTATTCTTTAAATCAGTATCTTCTTGAAAATAATTTTTAAAGATAAATCTCAGAAAATTTTGTCAGAGGGCGCCTTAAACTTCAGAATAACGAACAATTCATTTTAACCATTATTTTTTGGTTCTAATTAAATGCTTGCAAAAGCATTTTAAATGTTCTCGGAAGCTTAGATTTAAACTTAAATTTTGAGCTCAAATCCTGAATCGTTATGAGGAGTTACGAAGCGCAAACTGAAGTGCGTTCAGGAGTTGAAATTTAACCCTCTTTCCTCCTCAAACACAATTCAATTTTTCTCTACTTAAACACTCCCAACGATTTAGAATTTCAGCCCAAAATTTAAGTCCATGCATTTGAAAGCATTTAATGAGATTAAAAAAATAACATTTAAAAATAGCTGTACGCTAGTCCAAAGTCTAAGGCGCCCTCTATCGGCATTTTGTGAAATTTATCTTTAAAATTTTTTTTCAAGAAAACTTTGATTGATCAAGAAAACTGCTGATTTAAAAATTAGTTTTAGCAAAAACCGCAAACGAATCGACCAATTTTTTCCGTTTTTTACAATTATTTGAAATTTGAACCCTCTAAACACAGCTAAGTTTGTCTACTTAACCACTCCCAGCTATTCAGATTTTGAGCTCAAAATTTAAATTCAAGCCTAAGGTGACGAAAGCATTTAATAAGATGCAAAAAATACCGCCAAAAAAGAGTGTTTCGTTACTCCAAAGTCTAAAGCGCCCTCTATCGGCATTTTTTGAAATTTATCTTTATAATTTATTTTCACGAAAATACCTAAATAAAGAATAGTTTTAGTGAAAACCGCAAATCAATCGATTAATTTTTCCGTTTTTTATAATCATTTGAAATTTGAACCCTCTGAACACAGCTCAGTTTGTGTTACTTAACCACTCCCAACTACAGATTTTGAGCTCAAAATTTAAGTTTGAGTCTAAGCTTACGAAAACATTTAATGAGATGCAAAAAATACCGCCAAAAAATAGTTGTTCGTTACTCCAAAGTCTAAAGCGCCCTCTATCGGCATTTTTTGAAATTTATCTTTATAATTTAATTTCTAGAAAATGCCGACATAAAGAATAATTTTAGTGAAAACTGCAAATCAATCGACCGATTTTTCCGTTTTTTATGTTTATTTGAAATTTTGGTCCCTAAACTTTAATGGCGGCTATTTCCTTAGGAAAACGTTTTGGACCCTTGGTCTCCTATTTAATATTGTTTGTCTTGATGTGTACTATCGCCCCTCTTTTATTGTAAAAAAATTTTGGAATCACCCTGTATATATTTATATAGATATAGATAGATAGATACACTTTTTTACTGATGGTAGTTTTAGGATCATGTTACATATGCAAAGTAAACCAAAATACTCGTAACTGTAAAGTAAAATTTAGTTGTTAAATGAGTTTTCGTGATATTTAGTAATTACTTTTCTATGATATCACATTTTACAACTTCATTTCTTGTTAATTTGAAGAGGATTAAATTAGACAAAATGTTCAGTCTTCTTGTGTTGGATGTTCGTTTGACGGAAGTTCTAAGCAGCTGTCGACTTCTTCAATCGCTAATCACAATTGCCCGGTTGACCTCCATTAACGCCCACAATCCTTCAGCCCCCAATATTCAACTGCCCGATTGACCTCCAACTATCGATTCAAGCCGTAATTTCAACCCACTCTGTTCATTTTATAATTTTTTGATGAAATATTTTAAAGCATGATAACTTTGTAATTTGCTGCAGGCATACTGTTATTAAAAAATTTTCAGAAAGCAACATAAACATCGCATGTTAACCAAAATTTATTAAAATTGTGACACTTTTAATGTTCCCAGATTTTGTGAATTTTCAAAATTCCTAATTTCGTGCTAAATTCCCTGAAAAAAACCTTTTTTTTTTTTTTTTTTTTTTTTTTTCGAGAATAAAACCCAGTTTTTTGAAAGCCTTGTAAAGCTAGCCATCTCGCATTTTTTATTTAAAAAATCTTGATAAGTTTTAAAAGATGGAAGATTTATGAAGTTTCTAAAAACTCAAAAAATTAAACATTATAATTTTTAGAGTTTCAAAGCTTTGAATTAGAAACTTTTTATTTATTTATTGGTTAACTTACATTTAAAAAAGCATAATGAGTTGCTTTTCTTCTTATTAAAGCTTATCATATCCCTGAAATCATACTACTTATCGGTAAAGTGCCTATGGACAATGAATTCCTGTTTATGAATTCCAAATCTACAAAAATAGTGCAAAGAAAGAAAAAAAACATTGCCGGATACAACTTTAGTTTCATTTGATAAAAAATATAATAAGTAAGCATGTTTTTAACATCTTCAAACTTAGTAGCGAACCTATTACTTGCGTTGTTGTTGATGCCGCATTTCATGCATCATTTATTGTTGTTTTATAAACATCAGATTAATTAAAGCTTTGTTTAATGGCCTTACAAAAATCCAAATACAAACATTATCTAAATACCACTGAAAAATAATTATTATTTTCAAGACAACAGATTTATATACATACTTTTCCCCGACATGCTATTGCGTGCAACATTATGGGAGAAATAATATCCGAAAGCTTCCGAGTATTATGCTAGAGGTCAACACTATATTGAAAGCCGACAGCATTTTTCGGCCACTTTCCTAATTTAGTTATTTCACATCTTTCAACCGACAACGTGTATGATTAAAGTGTCGTTATAATGAAATTATAGAGCAAATTGACCAATGAATTTCATTCTTTATTCAGTCTGCTGGGTTTTGCAGACCTTTTACATACGTAAGTACTGATTAATTGCTTCAGTTTATTTAAAAGGGTGTCGCACTGTGTAAAAAAGGCAAATGGTTCTTAAGAGTCTACTTCAGTCAAGCAACGAGACCCGTTCATTAATGCTAATCCTATGGAAGAATTTTATAAAGATATCTCGGCTGTATTTTAATATTTCTAAATGATTTTTTTTTAATTTTTACATTGGATAGATCTGTATAAAAACCGAAAATGAAAGTGTTCTCAATAAAAATATCTGCAAACAAAATCGAAAAAATAAAAAGCGACCTTTGCACAATTCAATCTTAGTTATCCAATGAAAAAAAAAAAAAAATTAGAAATACTAAAATGTAAGCGAAATATATTTCATGGGATTGGCATTAGTGAATGGGTCTTTTCGCTTGACTGAAGTAGCCTCTTAATCTACGAAAATATAATATAACTACGAACAAAATATACAATAACTTATTCCGCGATACCAATGATTTCCAAAAGCGTAACTAAAATAACTTTAAAATTCTTACTAAATTCCAACTAAACTTTTAATTTTAAAATTCCATAAATTAATATGTTTTCAAGATTTAAAAAACATAAAAAAGTTGGTTTCTTTTGCTACTGCTGATTTTTGGAAACGTTTCCGAGTAATTTTTATAATGCATTGATCAGTTTTCTCAAAGCGGAGTATTGGCTCTTAAGATTAAGATGCTATCATTTTTAAAGTAACTATTTTTAGCTGCATAATAAAATTTATAAAAGAAAGCGTAACAGAGTAATGTAAATTTTGATATTAATCATAATGCTATTAATTTAATACGTTTGTGTGCTAACAGTCAAAATTTTTTGTAGAATATGGAATTTATTTATTTGATAGTTGACAGCATAAAAAAAAAAGATATTCCTGTTTGAGAAAACTGTTTAAACACTGTAAAAACTACTCAGAAAGGAATCTGAAAATCAGTGGCAAGAAAAGAAACTTGGTTTTTATAATGCTTCTTGAAAGCTGAAAAATATATTGGTTTCTGAGGTTTCTAGAGTTAAATAATGCTATTCGGAATTATAGTTAATTCGGAAGAAAGTCTTTTGTATTTTTGTTTATGATTAAATTATATTTTTGCAGACTATGAAACACTTGGCTTTTTTTACAGATCAGTGGTGCGCATTTAAAGGTACTAAAATAGACTAAAAGTAAGTTTTGTGTCTTTACGTTAAAATTTGTTAAATTAGTATATATATATTAATTTATATATATTGCCATATAATTTTTAACAAAGTATATTTTTGTATTTCTTAAAATTATTTTATAAAAATAACACATCAGGATGTATTGCAAATGCATTTTTCTCAAAATATTTTTTTCGCAGTTTTAACATGTTTAGAATGTTCTACGCGTTTTACTTAAAAAAAAAAAAAAAAAAAAAAAAAAAATCCTTTTTATGTTTAGAGGACAGTTTTTATGCACACAACAGCAAATTTATGATTCCATGTCAGAATGTTGGTTTACAATGCAAATTGGTATTACAGTCTACTAACATGCGATTTTTTAAAAATAAAAATTCAGTTTTGTACCATTTTATTTTTAATAACTGTCAGTTAAATTAATAAAACGAGTGCAATATATTTTTAAATAAAGCCTTTTTAAGTGAGAAAAAAAAGAAAGAAAAATCTGATATACATAAAACTTTTCTTTGAGTTACACACATATGATTTCATTTTGGAGCTAAATTTTGTCATTTTAGGGCTAATGCCGACAAAAATTGGATAAAATAACATATCTTTACTATGAGTTAAACCTGCAAGCTTTTCTGATGGTTCTGTGAATTATTCATAGTTTCTACATTTTGGTTTCCACTGTTTATATTTTATTCATCTTTAGAATTTTACCAACTTGTTCATACATTTGTGATTTCTTTTTAATTATATATATATATATTTCATTTTATATTTTCATTAAAAAGAATTTTGAGTCCAATATTTATGGAATTCATGCCACAGAACATTTATTTAACAATATCAAATCAATTATTGTAAATATATGTTTAATAGTGCTATATTGAAAAATACGAAGTGAAAAATATGAATTTAAAAATTGAAACTCTGCATTATTTAATAAAAAATGAATGCAGTAAAATGCTTCTCTTTTTTACACATTTTTAAGCGTAGAATCATTTTGAAATTTTCTCAGAAATATACTAGGAGTGTCTAAATCAGTTTTAGGAAAAATATTTGAAATCTATATTTTTGTCCCTTTTCTCAAAATGGAAGGTACTGAGTCCCCTTAAAAAGATATGTGCATTCATAAAAGATATATACATTTTTGAAACACAGTAATGAAATTGAATTAAATTATTTTATTTGTGTCATTATTCATTACAATTTGAACGATGTTAAAACTTATCATAAAATAATAATAAATAAATAAATTGAACGGATTTCTCTACAGACATATCCTGTCCATCATATCAGCTAAAATAATAATCAGATAAATGAGTTCCGGTTCCAGATCATATTTCATCTCATTCTATTGTTCTGGGTTATTTCTGAAGAATATTCATTTGAATGTTTCCGGCAAAGAAAAACATTTCCTGACTACCCACCAAATACATTTTCGTGTCCCTGAAAATAAATTACTGAGATAAAAATCAAATCTCCACGCATATAGTTTTCTTTATTTAAAGTACCAGTGTTATTGACTGGTTCGAATTAGAAATTAGGGAAAACTATCAATAGTAAGTATATAAATAATTACATGATGACACAAATTAAAATAACGTATAACACATTTTTAAGAGGTTCTATGTACCCTTCATTTTGTGAAAAAGGATGAAAAAAAAATTTCCAACTTTTTTCTTAAAATGAATTTATGCATCAATAAATTCTCACGAAGTGCCGTAGATGTTCAATAGTTAAAAACATGGCTTTACTTGCATCCATCTCTATTTATATAATTCAGAGTATCAATCTTATCAGATTGTCAGACATGTTTCAATTCCTCTCGTTAATGTTAAGCCTATGGGAGGGATTTATCATTAAAAAGAAAAAAAACATAAGAAAATTAATATTTTTAATGTCATTTTTCTTTATAGGATTTCTCTTTCATTTCAGGATGACAAAACACTTTTTAGGTAGATTTCGTATGAAATACTACCTATTGCATTCTCTCCCATGTTAGAATTTCTGAAATTTTTTTGCAGATCTACACCGATTATGACTCCTAGACCCCAAAACTACCATCAGTAAAAAAGTCTATCTATCTATCTATCTATCTCTCTCTCTCTCTCTCTCTCTCTCTATATATATATATATATATATATATATATGTTTCACTTTCTTCTAGACACGATAACTTCCATAACTATGCTCAGATCTTCAAACTTTTACATAAAATCAAGGGGCATAAAATCTCGGTCGAGTTCGTTAATGGGCAAAATCGGACCAAGAGTGTGGAAATAGGGAGGGTTTGTTTGAAAACCGAAAAAACGCGATAACTTCCCAGTTAAAATAGATATAGAATCAGTTTAAAGTTTATATTACTTCTAAAAAAATGGGCTAAAAGTTTATGCATGACCGATTTTTGATAAAGTTAAAAATGGGCTCAAGGGGAGAGAAAAAAATAGGGTTTTTGGTAGAAAAAAATTCATAACTTCGTCAATTCTCAAGATATCAAATCCAACTAAATTTTTTATAAATGTACCAACATTATCTAAAGCTTTTGTATTTACAAGTTTTTGATAGGACCAACTTTTACCGATGAAAAAAATTAAAAACGAAAAAAAAAGGGGGGAGGTAAAAGAAAAAAAACCATAACTTACTCAATTCTTAAGCAATCAAATCTAATTAAATTTATTTTACATCCCCTCAATAATATCTACAACTTTTATACTAACAAGTTTTTCATAGGACCAATTCTTATATCAAAAACAAATTAAACAAAAATAGGAGTTGGAGGAAAAAAATCTCAAATCCAAATTGCTTATATTCTGACTCATTTTTAAATTCATTTTTGATCTTAAACACATCCAAATGGCAGATTCTGTTATTTAGGAACTATATAATGTGACGTATTGGCTAGTGTTTTAATAAAGGCAGAATATATTATAAAAAGGCTGCCAAAAAGGATATTTTGAATGGAATTTGCCGAAGTAATAGTGATTGAAAAATTAAGGAAGTATAACAAATTGCGTTTTTTCTGAATCATTTTTAAATCCACTTTTGTTCTCAAACGCATCCAATTTACAGGTCTTCTTATTTAAGAACTCTATAGTGAGACGGATTGGCCAGTTTTTTGATAAAGGCAGAATATATTTTTAAAAAGGCTGCCAAAATGGGCACTTAGCACAAAATTTCCCAAAGCGATCATGATTAAAGAATTGAGGATGCATTCAAATAACAAATTGGTTATTTTATGACTCATTTTTAAATTCAATTTTGCTCTCAAACGCATTCAATTAAAAGTTATTTGTTATTTAGGAACTGTGTAATTGGCCGTATTGGTCAGTTTTTTTGAAAAAGGCTAAATATATATTTTTAAAAAAGCTGTCAAATTGGGCACTTCGCACAAAATTTCGCAAAGCGATCTTGATTAAAGAATCGGGGATGTATTCAAATAACTTGTTATTTGAATACAGTTATTTGAAACAGTTATTTTATGACTCATTTTTAAATTCAATTTTGCTCTCAAACGCATTCAATTGACAGTTTTTTGTTATTTAGGAATTATATAATGTGCGTATTGGTAGATTTTTTAATAAAGTCAGAATATATATTCAAAACATGTTTTCAAAATGGGCATTCGAGCCGAATTTCGTTTAAGAGGATTTTGATAAAATCAGTTCTTACAGAAAAATTAAATTAAAAAAATTTCAAAAGCGGCCAAAAAAGTAGGTAAACATGGTTTATCATTAATAATATATATATATATTTTTGTTGTTGAAATGAAAACTCTTCGAAATCTACCTCCGCCTATAGGCCAAGCCGACAGGGATTTTTTAATTGACTTGCTTATTTATGATTATTTTTTTGAGAGATTTAATGAGAATTGAACATTTTTTATAGTTTTTGTCACTGCAGCATTATCTCAAGGTTTTTAGATTTCTAGTTATCTGTTGTGTGCGAACCATAATGACTTTTTATAAGAAAATAATGCTAATGAATCTATTTATTTTTCATCACGAGCAAATTTCCCGACGAAATCAGAAAAACCGGTCGAAAAGCAGGAGAAAAATGGGTGATCAAGTGAACGAAATAGCTTAGAACTGGATAGGTAATTTAATTATCATAAAATGGAAAAATAAGTTCGATTTGAAATCGCTTCCATAGTCAAGCATTCCAATTTTATATCTTTCCGTTAAAAAATGAATTTGTAAATGTGTCAAAACGTTTTGCGCTTGTTGAGCGGAGCAGTTGAGAAAACCCTAAACGAATGCTATATTCTATAACACCTTATTCTACAGTAAGCGTCGTGTAGTTCCCGTCAGTATATATGTACATTTAAGTATATTTAAAATACATCACAAACGATTTTTCCCCTTAGATCTTAATTTAATGGACTTTTTTTTTTAGTGTTTCTGCAAATGAACTGTAAATGCTATACATATCATCTGTAATCCGAACTGCCATAGTGATACCAGGGTTGGCAGAGTGGGCCCAGCCCAGAAAATCCCACCCGGGTTTTTCTGGGCGGGTCCACCAACAAAAACCCATCTGGGTTTTTGCTAAAAATCGTTTCTGAATCTGCAAATCTCCCTAAAAGTATAATAGAAATTTTCATTTTAAGCCCAAAACCTAAGTAGTTTTTTTTTACAAAATCACATTAAAAGACAGTCACATGGTAATTAGGTGATAATTTATTTCAGAATATTTATTTTTTCAATTTATTTATTTATTTATTTATTTTATAAAAATAACTTTCAAATAAGTTACGAAATGTAATACAAAATAATTGTAATTGATATTTTTTATAGTTTACCAATCAAAATCACATTCACTTTAATTTTTATGGTAATATTTATAATTTTTTACTAATTTTTAACACTGCTCTAAGTCTAGTCTGTTCTGTAATTTAGACTATATGAATCCAAATGTAGAGAAAATCCTCTTGATGGAAGCAGAGCTAAATGGAACAGAATGCAGAGATTGGAAAAACTACAAAAATCAAAATCTAACTTATGTTTCTGTATTTTTCCTTTAAGAATTGCCCATCGTTTTTAAGCTGAGAATTGTGACATAATACTTTCTGAAAAAAGTTATTTAGGAAAATAGTCTATATCTTTAATTTTAAGTGCCAATATCGCGGGTAACCACTCTGAATGATGCTGCGTTATCCATTCATCAGTTTCTTCCTCTTTTTGTTAAGTCAGGCCTTTCCCACTTAACTTTGTATTCATTATGTTAGCTAAAAAATGCTCGGTCCCGATTATCTGTTTGCAGCATTTCAGCATAATTTCCTTTTGTTATTTCAATTCATCTGATTTCATCAAATTTCTCAGTGGTTGTATCTTTTCGCAGCTCATCAAGAACTGAAGATATAATTTTTAGCTATTTTTTTAAATTAAAACCCTCCTTCCCTCAAATACCACTATTTTTTATTATTAATTTTTGTAAAAATCTTAAATTTTTGATTGATCTGTTTCAAACTTTAAAATAGCTTAGCTTATAACATACGATAAAAATTTATAAAAAAGAATGCTGCGTAAAATACTGCTATTTTCTGTAATAGTCTCTGCAAAAATCTTAATTTATTGCCTTAACCCATTAGTGCCTAGCGTCCCATTTTTGAGACAGTTTTAAAGTATTGAAGTAAGCGCATTTCGCACCAGTAAAAAAAAAAGAGGATAAATAAATACTTTCTTTTTAGAGACAAAGTCCTCGATAAATTAAGATAAAAGTTATTTTTGCTTTAAAAGTGGTGGGAAAATGCAAAATTTAAATTTTAACGAAGAAATAAATTCAGGCATTAAGGGGATAAAATGCCGTTCTCTCGACTTATATGTCTACAGATAGTTTGTTTAACAGAGTTTTGTTCAAATTTATTTTTGTTAAGAATATAGCGCACTACCTGGTAGTGTGTGCGCAGTATGACTGCTATACAGTGCTATATGCAGTTGGAACCTAGTTTGAGATATATTCGGCACGACATTTGCATATCCATTACAGATTTATTTAAAAGGAAGGATCCTTCTGTGCATGTGCAGCATGCTCTACATGGTGTCGGCAGCGGAGATACAGTTTGAAATGTGCATATGAATTAGAGATTTGTTTAAAAGGAGGGGCCCAATAGTGCATGCTTTTGACCTGTTATGCAGTATGGCATAAGCAGCGGAGATCTGGTTCGGAGTTTGTTCGCTTCGAGATTTACGTATAAAAGGACCAGCCCCGCTAGCAGGCAAAGCCAGCTAGTTTAATTATCATAGTTACTAATTATTATAACTATTTTAATTATTATAGTTACTAAAAAAATAAAATTATTCATTGTGATATCTAAAATATATATAAAAGTGATAAGAACTCACTTTTATCACTTAAAATAGTATGAAGTTAATTATAATAGTGCTATTATTATTGGTATTAATAAAAATTAACATGGACTATTAATAGTATGAAAATTATTTTATATTTGTTAATAAAATTATTCTGATATTAGTTTTAAGTTTTATAGAATAGAATAACTTAACTGAAATTATAACAATTATATTAATTACTAATTATATTAATTAGTAATAAATAGATCAGATATAATTAAAAATGCAACTTAATAAGTACATTATAAAATGAGTACACACATATATTATTAAATATACAAATATACAGAAGAATAACTAAAACCAACAAAAACCCAGAAAAGCCCACAAAAGCTCAGAAAAACCCACAAATACCCAGAAAAACCCACAAAACCCCGGGTGGATTGGATTTTTGTACAAAAACCCGGGTTTTTGCCAACCATGAGTGATACCCAATAATAAATATCGATTTCATGGCAATCAGGCTATGTTTACCCTAGTTAAAACACGATCGGACAGACGAACAGACAGACAAAACGAATTCTTAAACACTTTTCAACTTTGTTGGAAAGTATTAAAAAGGCCAAGTTGGCGACTCACACTGGTCCTTAGGCTTCCTGAAAATGGAGATCTGGCAAAACTACCATTGCCAACTTTTAAATTCATTTTTTCCAGTTTGCGTTGTTTGTTGTTTCAATATACCAGTATACCAAAACGCTAAAACTTAAAAAAAATTGCTCGCTATTCTTTTATGAACGATCTTTACAAAGGAACAATTCGATATTTAATATGTGAAATATCACTTGCTTACTAAGCGTAGAACCAACATGGTGAAAAATGTCCAAGCCGGGGATCGAACCCGGAACCCTTGGAATAGCGCTCCAAGTGCTCTACCATTTAAGTTACGAGGACGATGCCCACCTCAGCATTACTTACTCTCATACGTTAGTGAGGCTGCTCTGCAGCACAAGATGGAAGTCTTCATGAGCACACAATCTTGAGGCATACACGAGACACATATAAGCCCAGCATCGGTGAACATATATTTAAATTTCCAGTTGTGAAATTTACGCTTGGAATTATTGAATATTTAATATCACTTGCTTACTAAGCGTAGAACCAAAATTGTGAAAAATGCCCAAGCCGGGGATTTGACCCGGAACCCTTGGAATGGCGCTCCAAGTGCTCTACCATTTTAGTTACGAGGACGATGCCCACCTCAGCATTACTCACTCTCATACGTTAGTAAGGCTGCTCTGCAGTACAAGATGGAAGTCTTCATGAGCACACAATCTTGAGGCATACACGAGACACATACAAGTCCAGCATCGGTGAACATATATTTAAATTTCCAGCTGTGAAATTACGCTTGAAATTACAGAATATTTAATATCATTTGCTTACTAAGCGTAAAACCAAAATTGCGAAAAATGCCCAAGCCGGGGATCGGACCCGGAACCCTTGGAATAGCACACCAAGTGCTCTACCATTTAAGCTACGAGGACGATGCCCAGCTTAGAATTCTCACTCTTATATGTTGGTAAGGCTGTTCTGCAGCACAAGATGGAAATCTTCATGAGCACACAATCTTGAGGTTACAGCTAGAAATTTAAATATATGTTCACCGATGTTGGGTTTGTATGTAATTAATTTAATTTAAAACGAAAAGATTCTTTGCATTTACTATATATTTTATAATGCCTTAAAGGTAAACCAAAACGCATTTTTGATATTTTAGTATTAACAAGCTGATAATCATAATGCTTAAAACTATTTATAGCTACCTTTATTAATCTGATAATTTTGATAATTGGATTTATTTTACTTTATTTTATTTTATTTATTTATTGTGTGCGGGGTTTTAATTTTGTTTACCAATTTAGTTATGAAATATTACACGAAAAAAAAACAAGTTGGAAATTGCACGTAAAGCGTAGCAAATGAGGTGCGTTCGTTGATAACGAAGTTTTAAAATATTCAGATCTTGCTGCTATAGTAGAGCGTACTTTGCATACAGTATAGTGGTCGAAATCTTTGTGTTCCTGTAAATAAGCAGGGAGTAATTCTTATTATACTTCATTAACGTATATCTTATTCATAAAATGTGAAGTAGTTTAATATAATTAAAACACCCCCCAAACAATGTTTCCCCGTATAACATTATTTAGTGGAATACATTTCTGTGGCCCTGTAATTTAATAATAAATATTCTTTGCATCACAGATTATACAAAATGTATTTTTAGTACATATTTCATAGATTCATGTCGATTCTATTATATTCAAATGAGTGTAACACCATTAAAATGCATTTGAAACTTTTTTCCCCATTGACCGTAATGTAACGGAATACTTTTGAGTGTCCCTGTAATTGATCAATGCATCCGATTTTCATAACATTTGAAATGACTCGACAAAATTATATAATAAATATAAGTTTTAAATTTCAAACGATTAAAATGCATTTGAAACTTTTTTCCCCATTGACCGTAATGTAACGGAGTCCTTTTGATTGTCCCTGTAATTGATCTATCCATACGATTTTCATAAAATTTGAAATGACTCGACAAAATTATGCAATAAATATACGTTTTAAATTTCAAACGATTAAAATGCATTTGAAACTTTTTTCCCTATTGACCGTAATGTAACGGAATCCTTTTGATTGTCCCTGTAATTGATCTATCCATCCGATTTTCATAAAATTTGAAATGACTCGACAAAATTATGTAATAATTATGTATTTTAAATTTCAAACGATTCGGTTGGGTAGTTTTTGCGTTGTTATATGCGGACGGACAGACAGACAGACAGACGGACAGACAGACAGACAGACGGACAGACAGACAGACGGACAGACAGACAGACGGACGGACTGAGCGACAACAATAGGTGCTACGTATTTACATAATTACGAACGCACTTAAAAATGCTGAATTATTAACATTGTAAGAGAAATCGAATCCATCTTTTGTAATTGTGTTGCACGCATATTTATAAAATATTCATGTTTAAAAATTACTTTAAAATACATATCAGTATACGAAAATATATTTTTCAAACAAATATCATTGAAAGTACTTTTTGTTTTTCATTCGACGGTGGAAAAATTGAATGTGTGATGTTTAAAGGTTAAACAAATTGCAGTAAAGCAAAATTTATGAGTGAGTTCATTGTGATGCCAGCTCTACCCATGGACATGTCTTTTCCTTAATTCTATAACACTGCGTTAAGTGTAAACGGGTTCATCTATTATAATTCGGTTGCACACAAATTTTAAAATATCTATGCCTGAAAAATATTTTAAAATCCATTAAAAATTAGAAAAATGAGGTATAATTTTCAACAAATTTATTTGAGGGTAGTGTTTTCAACTCGACAATATAAAAAATTAAATTGGGCAATTTTTAAAAAATAAGAAAATTTCCAGTAAAAGCACAATTTATGGATTAGGCCGTTGTCACTATCAGTATGATTGCAACGTTACTGACATGTTTTTGCTTTAAAATTTAGTTAGATGGTATGCTAACGATAATTTCACTAAACTGTAACCAAAATTATTAAGCCATTTGGTTAATTTTCTTTTTTCGTATTGCTTTTCAAATAATATATTATTATATTACACCGCCAAAGAAATTAGCATTCTGATGTTTAAATTTGAGGGATTTTACTATGGTTGCGATATAGTAATGTCAAATTGTCTTATTATATTTTTTTATAAGAATACATAAAGCTCCATTATTATGATTGCCATAGTAATTAATTTTATTTTATTTTACATGGAATGCAACCATTTTAACACGGACAAAGCTGAGTAATTCATAATGTGATTCATAAAATTCTAAATATCACACATTTTCAATTTTCACATCACTGAATAAGGGGGGAAAAATACTTTCCAATGAATTTTGTTAGAAAATTGTAGCACAACTTGTTTAAAAACTGCATAGGTTTTTAGTGCGTTTTGATTGTTTTTTAAAAAAAATTTAACACGATTTTTTAAATCTATCTCTATTGGTTGCAGGCAATTACGAAAGATACAGGATGTTTCAAAAATGACCGGTATATTTGAAAAATCAATAAAAATTAAACGGGCAAATAAAAATACAACGTTTGTTGCAATATGCTTGAGACAATAGTAAATTTTGAGGCAGAGAAACTTTCGAAATTAGTTACAATTTTCAACAACAGATGGCGCTGCAGGCGATTTTATTGCTGTTATATTAGTGCTGGGCATGGTGGATATGTGGAAAATATCGTATTTCAGATTTTTTTCAGACTGCAGCGCCATCTGTTGTTGAAAATTTTAACTAATTTCGTAAGTTTGTCTGCCTGAAAATTTACTGTTTTCCCAAGCATATTGCAACAAACGGTGTATTTCTATCGCTGCCCGTTTAGTTTTTATTGATTTTTCAAATATACCGGTCATTTTTGAAACACCCTGTATCTCCATTTATACTTAAATAAAATAAAAAATTAGCCCAGCATTTGTTTACAGCTTAATATTACATAAGATAATTAAAACATTCATCAATCAAAAAATAAAACACAAATTTAAGATTAAATCGCACAAAAGACCCATTGTAAATAGTAATCTTTAGCGAATCTTTTGCAATCTCACGTTTGATAGTATCTTTCAAATCAGGCAAAGTTTGCGGATTGAACATGTACACTCTAGATTTTAGATAGCCCCAGAACCTGAAATCCATAGGAGTGAGGTAGTGGGATCACGGAGGCCATTGACACTACCAGTTAAGGTGAAATGTGCCTCGTCCACTCATAATATGCGAAGAGGTCGATCGTTATAACCATCATATTGGATAAAAAATTCATTAACAAAGTCTATATGTTGTTGATGGTCTCTCACTTCCAACATCTGGGTGCGTTGGTATCGTTAAAGAAACATGCGGATTACAGAGTGCAGTAACTTTAAGACCATTTATTTTGGTATATCAAATACACGAGATGCATCTTTTGTAGCTCGCATGCGTCCTCTAGTCACTAGGTGATGCACTTCCATAACAGTATCCTCAGGAACAGTTGGACGTCCGGATCGCAGACTATCACAGGTGCAGCCAATTTCTTCGAATTTCATTAGTCATTACTAAATCACGAAGAGCTTGTGAAATGCATAGGCCACGTATTTGGATTGGTTTCGACGGTGAACGCGCCAGGTTTTCACAGCATTTATCTCATTTTGATAATAGTTTTACCAACTCACCACGAACGAAGTCATTTTGTTGGCATCTGTGAGCTCCGACTGAAGAACTAACATTCTCACCCTACATTTTATCCGTTTTCTACGCTGACTATCTGGCAAACGATGTTCCGTGATTGGTATTTTGTCTCTTTCATATTCAATTTTTCTTCGTGCGCCTTGGTCGTGTTTTTTTGGGGCAGTTTGTAGATCTGATTTTGTGCGAGTACAACGCGTCCGTTTATTGCAATAATCATACCGTTCCAACGTTCTTTAGGGTTTTCGCATGCGCTGAGCATTTTGCGATGAAAATACATGGGTGTTGTCATTGGAAATTTTCGAGTTTCTATAAATATAACCGTAACGTGAGCACCATTTTGTTGCCGTTCACAGAATCTGAAATTTCACCTCGATCGGTTGAACGGACTGGCCGGTAGAGCTCCATATATCGGCAAAGTTTTTTTATGACCACCCTGTATATATATATATTACATATATATTCTCATTATTCAATGTGAAAAAATCTATCGAAGTTATCAATTGTAAAGAAATGATTTCCCTAAATTCTGTTACCCTGGAAGTTTTTGTTTATATCCCTATTTAAATAATAACACAAAATATTAAAAGATAGTTCCAAAACAATAGATTTATTACTCTAAACTGTTTCTGCTCGACTTCACTTGAATTGGGCATTGCAGTCAGCTTGTTCCATAATTTTATGTCTGTCTGAAATATTTTTCAACAAACTAATCGTTACAGGTTATATTTTAAAATTTATTTATAGCATGAATTTGAGGAAATGTTTGTTAAGTTATCTGAGTAGGTTGTAAGCATTTAAAACTTGATAAACTTTACAAGGAAATAAGCACTTCAAATCTATTTGAAAACTTTTTTCATATTCAAAAGTAAGATATATTTTCCCACTTTCATTATTGAAATTTACTTTCATTATTGAGTTTGAAAAGTTTTGAAAATAGCGCATATTTAAATCTATTCTAAATGAAATTTACTACATACCACATGGACACAAGAAATAGTTTGTTAATAAATTTTTTTTAGTTCAAAACGTTTTATATGATTTGGGTCAAAGTGAAAAGTTTTAAGAGAGGTTTGGAAATATGAACATGTTCTACATATAAAGGTATGTATAAAAGTATAATAAGTATTAAATTCGATCACCAAAAACAACACTTTAGACTATAGGTTTCCATAGCCATAACGTGAGTTGACCTCAAGTAATTTTTATTCATTAATCTCAGGCCTAGTTGGAACAAGGATTGAAACTTTAATAGACGTGTGGAGTTGGCACTTTTTTTCTGAAAAAGTAACAGTGATATAAAGTACCCCCCCACACACCCCTAAAAATATCCAAACAATGGTCATTACTCCAATTCTAAAAGCTACAGAAGTAATCTGTTTGCATCAAAGCTCTTTTGTTATTTTCAACCATCTTCGCATAAGGAAATTTTTTTGGCATTATTTGGCTATCCCGTCGACCAATTTTGCCAAATTATGGAAATCGCCAAGCTGTTAGCCAAGTTATACAAGTAGACATAATTTTTATTTTAAATAATGAAATAACAAATCAATTAGTAAAACATTAATAAAAATACAAATAAAAGGTCGAATTTAAAATCACTTGTTGACGTAACAAACAAGCGTTTCGAGTCTATTATCAAGTAAATGTGACATATACAGCAACCCATTACTGTCATTTAATCTTACAGTTTGGCGATAGTTTTTCGGTCGATTGGCTAACACGTTCACTGCCGCTCACGCGCCATCGCGTGATATGGCGCCAACGTTAAGGGGCCACTCACGCGCCAGCGCGTGATGTCCAATAGCCAGTCACGGGAAAATCTTTCACTGATTCTTTGTTATAAAAAGTAAATCGGCTTCTGGGAAAAACCCACTTCTAAAGTGCGGCATTAACTATCATCACATCTTCACGTAAGCAGCAGCGAACGTGCTAACCAAGTAGTAGCATTTTTTTAGGCGTCATCTACAGATTGAAATTGTATCAATTTTTAAGGGGGTAGTAAGGTCTTTTTTTTTCATTTTTTTATTTTTATTTTATATTAATGTACAACATCTTAAGATAATTCTGTGAAAATTTGAAAGCAATTGAAGTAAAACTGACGGAGATATACACTTGTAAGTCTCCGCCCTCCGATTTCGACAAAAGCGTCTGTGAAACTTTAAACGTCGCTTTTTCGAAGCCGGTGAACTCTGTAGCTCAAAATCTACTGAACCGATCTTTTTTAAATTTTACACACTCTTTCTTTATATAAATTACGAGATAACGCTGTCGAGTTTTTTTCTTTTTTTTAATTTTAACTTACTTTTAAAAAACAAAATATCAGATTTTTTTGATGAAAAATCAGTATTTTGACTTCCGAGCCTTGTAAAAAATTGAAAAATCAATAATAATAAAAAAAACTCGACCGCGTTCCCTGAGGAAACTTATCAACTAATTAAATCAATTTGGTTTTTTAATTTCAGTTGATCCAGTCATGAGTTATGCGGTTCACCGCGAATCAACTTTTTTTGGGACGTCTTCGAAGATTCGCTGTCATCGGCTCATTTTTTAATATTTCTTAATGAAAATTTCACAGAATACTCTTTAAATGACATATAATTATACTATAACTATACAAATAAATAAATATTAATTGTATCCTTACAAAAAAGGATAGAAAATATGCTTTTTTTCCCTCGAATTAACCTTACTACCCCCTTAAAGGTTTCCGTAGTTTTGACATAAAATTTGAAATTTTCGGTAAATGTTACCCTTGAATACCAGATTAGTTTTAATTCGGTCAAGAAGATTATGAATTATGAGAGTTTAAAGTTTGGAGTGACTAATGTTAAATTTTATTAATCATTACAAAACAGACTGCAATGCGACTAATTTTTTAAGCAGAAGTAAAAATCTACTAGGCGGATTGAACTGTAACCTTTTTCAAGCCGATTTATATTAAAAAAATATTGGTTACAATTCGTTTTCTTTTTCGAAAACTAATTTCAAATATATGTGCGTATGTTATAAATATTGTTTTATTGGGCGTAGATGACATATTAGACAAAGATCACAGTCATCCAAGAAGGTACCCGCTGGAATTAATTCTATCAGTCCCGTGAATTTAAAGTACTAAGAGAATATCACCACTTGAAGAAACTACTTTATTCCAATATATTGCGTTAGATGGATTTATATTAGATGCTCGTGAGTAATCTTGGATAATTAGCTTTCACTTTAGAATAGGTTATGTGTGCATTCTCTCCTATAGACTTAAAAGTTATAAATGCTTGATAATTGGGCCATGTGTTGCGAGTTACATCTGAATTTAATTGGAATTTGAAATAGCCGATTGGTATTTGGGAAGTGTCAAAAACATCGAACATATCTTTGCACTGATGATTATCGAAAATAGGCTAAATTTTATAATATATCTTATGAAGTTCTAACGATTTGAAGTGCTTCTTGGGACCGAAAAAGAAACTGAGTAAGCAACTGAAGGGGAAAGTGTGTTAATTGGAAAAAATTATATCGAGTATCTTATCTATTTTATAACATATGTATGTGCATATACTGAAAAAAAAACTGAATTCTAAACAACCAAGTGTGATTATGTATCCATCGTTTCTTGGAGTTCCATTACTTGCGATTCATTATGTGGAACTGATATGTCGGACCAGATGTCATAATCATTAAGGTTTTTGGACGAATTGTGTGTCATCTAGATTTGTCCAAGATAGGTCAATTGCCACTGCATTGACATCTTACGCCGAAGGTTTATGGTTCGAATCCCGTCCTGGACCGCTTTTCACCTAGTTGGAAAATTACGTCTCATGTGATTTATTTAGTAAGTAGAATGATTGTGTTAGAAATAATCATTCTTATATGTGCCTGTTAAATTCCAGAATTCCGTTCTCGAATATTTTGTCGAAAAAAGTTTCGCATTTCGAACTTAAATATCTAATACGGATATATCAAATCTACAAGTGATTTGTCAGCGCTGAAGTTGAAGCATTGCAAGACAGGAATTTCCGGGTTAGAATCCCGTTTCAGACTTTAATATTCATAGTGAGTAAGATCGTAATTTAAATGGTAATCCCGTTCTATTTAACTTTCGCTTGTAAAAGATGACCATGGTGTTCCGAACTAACTCTGTGTCAATAATCGCAACTCTTTTTACTATTTTTGTTTCCTTCGGTACACTGTCAAAACAATGAGTGCATAATTTTTTAAAATTGAGATTTTCATTTTTTGGAATTATAAGCCCATAAATAGCTTAATAATGAGCACATTTTGCTTATTTTTAACAGTGTGGATTACTTAACGCTGTCATTCTTTAATAAAAATGACAGATAGACTTGATAGCCATCACACGCGTTCAAGTAATTGAATACTGGTTCAAAGATTAGGTAGAGGAACAATGGCACACTCTTTTTAAAACTTCAGAAACTCTTTGCTGATTCTATGTCATTTAACATATGTTACACTGTAAAGCAATGAATTCTGATATTTGCGATTTTTCCTTGTATAGGCCCCTTTAATTCATTTATTCAATATGACTAACACTTATGTACTACGGTCTGATCAGAATAGGCTATCGGCTAAATTTGTCCTTCACCAATCGTAAGCCTCGAGGCTTTTTTTTAAAGGAGGCCCTAGAGGGGCAGTCAACTGATAGGGGGTAAGTGTTCCCTGTTAACGGAACAGAAGACGGTGCAAAAAGAAAAGGAAAGGAACCAAAAGGAGGTCAAGGAAAGAGAAGACCAGAAGGCAGAGTGAAAGTGATTTTCGGCTTTAGACGCGAACTGGGAGGTAAGTAGTTTTGAAGCTCTGATCTGATTATTATCTTTTTACCTCAAGGCTCTTTCACACATTGTCATTTCTTTAGTTTTGGCAGAAAAAAATAATAAATTGATGTGACGATAAACGATGAGTCAGATAATAATGACAATGACAAATATGTCGTCAAACTGTTTCCTTGAAATGATTTGGATTTTAAATAATGGTATTCAACTGACAGTGTGTTGTAAATATATAATGTTCTGATAACCGGAAATATTAAACTTGAAGGGAAAAAAAAATGAGAAAGAGAAATGCAGTTTTGTTTATTTTCCTTTTAGGACTGCATTAGTGATAAATAAGATGTAAATTCTTTATTAGAAATTTTAATTTTATGACTCTTTTCGAAAATGGACGTGTAAGTTACATAAAAATGTTTTGCATAGTTGAGAATTTATGACTATTTTATTAAAATATTGTGCATGCAAATAAAAAAAAGGCCGCACGTAAACCGATATCGAGAAAGGAAAGAAATCGTTCGTATGTCTGATGACGAAGACTTGTTAATGTTAAACTACTTCATGGTAATATTTAAATAAAAATGATTAATAGAATATAATTTTAATCAGAATATTGGTTTAATTTTTTTGAAACAAATCTCCTTTTTTGTGATACACTAAAAACATTTAATTTTATTTAGAAACACATTTTCATATTTTAGTTTAAATATATTTTTATGATAGCGACGGTAAACTTCCTTCGGATAACAATTACAATAGCAAATATGTTGTAAACCCTTGAAATGGTGTGATTTAATAAAATGGCATTCAACCGAGAGTATTCTATAAATATGTAGTATTTTGATATCTAGAAATAGTAAAAGTCAAAGATAAAAATAAGAAAGAAAAATTCTATTTTATTTAAATTACTTCATTGTAAAATTTAAAAAGGAATAATTAATGAATTATTTAAAAGAGTTCGTACGGGGTGCCATTAGTTTTCCAGGTCAAATACCAGTACTGTTTTATAAAAAACAAATCTAGTTCAAACACGCGAAATTTTGCCTTAGTTAAAGAAAAAATTTCGATAAGAAAATACTGGTACCGAATAATTTCCTGGTCTTGAAATTCCAGGTTTCGTACGAACCCTGTTTAATAAAATTTTTCTGGCAATTGTTTCCTAAAATAAACAATATTTTTGTGATAAATTAAAGGTTTACAAATATTTTCTCAACTTACACAATATATTTAGTCTAGGACTCAGCTCAATTAGTTTATAAGAATCAAAAGTTTGACAGAATTAAAAAATTGTTTTACTACTCGGGAGCAATTACTCAAGACTTTTACGCACATTGTCTTAGCATAAGTTTTTTAAATAAAGTAGAAAACAAAATTCTATTATTATGAAGATAAATATTATTCAGGTAATAAAAGCAGGGAGAAATATGTCATATTTGAAATGTTTTGGATTTTAAATAATGATATTCAACCGGTAGTATGTTGTAAATATGTAGTATTTTGATAACAGAAAATATAAAAAATACGAGGAACATATTTCAAAAGAAAAAAAAAATAAATCCAATTTTTTGTTTAAGTAGCTTTAAATAGTGTATTTAAATAAGTATAATTAATGGAACAGTAGCGGGAATGCTGATGTAACTGTTTATGGAAATAAATCATATTTTTTTTATGACAAATGCCAGATCAAAGGATCAATTTCAGTTCTGAGATTATTGAATTTAATTAGATAAATATATGGAGAGAAAATAATAATAAAGTATAATGTAAAATATTTCTTGTTAAATCTCGCTTAAATAATATTAATACATAAAGCGATACTTCCTCGTTTACTTTTGCTCTTTTTTGCTATTTAAAAATTGAAAGTTGGAAAAAAAATGAAGGTTTTTTTTTAGGACGAATTGATTTATTTGACGACTCCTCTGTCTGTCTGTCCGACACAGAGTCCGTACACAGAAATTGTATAAGTCAGAGACTTCAAATTTTCTGTACTTACAGCTGAATTCCTCGTATCACACGGTAAATCATAAGATTTTGAAAATGTCTATTATTTTAATTAAATACATATTTTAAAGTCATCCGTTCATTTTTGCGAGTTAAATTTTAAAAGAACCTTAACTTCAATGTTTTTCGTGTAGAAATTATAGATTGGAGGAGGTAAAGTGCTAGTGACAGAAGGTTCTTAGTTTAAACAGCGATGTTGGAAGTTGAAATTTTCATATTAAGATGAATTTAGTTTTAAAAAAAAATCATATTTTTTTTTTGCCAATTTAAGGGTTTGTATTATTATTATTATTATTAAAAATATTAAGCTGACATTCATAATATTTTTATGGAATTCATTTTTTTTTTCAATTTTAAAAACTATTGCGATTTATTAATGATTCAGCATTTTAAATTTCGTTTAAACAATCTTTTTTTTCTTTAGAAGTTTAAAATTTTATTTACATCTCCGACAACGTTTTTTTAAATTTTGGATTTTCAAAAAATTTGGAATTTTGGATTTTATTTAAACAATTTGATTTGAACAATTTTAATTTGATTAAAATAGGTAATTTCATTTTATAATTATTTTGAAATTAAATTTATTGGTGCTACTATCTATGTAAGAATTCGATAATTATAAATTAACAATTCGGATTTATTATTTATAGGATAAGTTGTTTAGAAAGAAATATTAAATAAAATCCTCTGTGCGATCTGTAATCACACTTACCCATTTGTTTTTTAAATATATATAAAGTATACACCTAATAGAAGCGAACAAAATCTTCCTGTTCCCCATAAAATTTGTGATAAAAAAATTAATACTTCAAATTTTACTTTTTCTTCTTGTTTCTTTAAATTGAGAACTTAAACTCCATTATTAAGAGCAATGTTTTATAATGAGCAAATACCGCAGCCTCATTCATGGTTATTATTACCGAGATCAATATATAAGTACATGTATATGTATCAACTAATAAAGAAGTTATCACCCTAACGAAAATTTAGTAATAATGAAACTAGTTGATCGTGAAAATCATTAGCGATCAATGCTGTGTAAATCATTTTAATTTTTCTAGTTTTGGAAAAAAGAAAATCTATGATTGTGGTGATAAATGTAATTCAGATAACATTGTCAGTAACAATTATGTCACCAAACTTTTCTTGAAGTTTTTGGAATTTAAAATAACAGTATTCGACCGACAGTATGTAGTGAATAAATAGTAGTTTGATAATCGAAAGTATCAAAATGTGAGTGAAAAAATTAAAAGATCGAAGTTTTGTATTATTTAAATGGCTTCATAGAAATATTTAACTAGGAATAATTAATCGATATTTCATTAGAATGTGTAT
Organism: Maratus speculifer; assembly: GCA_964019185.1. Lineage (NCBI taxonomy): Eukaryota > Metazoa > Arthropoda > Arachnida > Araneae > Salticidae > Maratus > Maratus speculifer. The sequence goes on from OZ025293.1 coordinate 290,906,918, forward strand.
GTAGCTTTTTTATGAAATAAACCATATTTTCATAATAAATTAAATGTTTTATCAAAGCATATTGTTTCTTCTGAAGTCATTAAATTTAATTATAAAAAATACCTACGAAATGAAATAATAATCAAGAATGATTTTAAAATATTCTTTTTTAAATTTCGCTTAAAATAATAAAGTTATAAGCTTGATTTTCTCCATTACTTTTCTAATCTTTCTACTTAAAAAAAAAAATGAATGTGTTTTTTATATTTTAAATTTATATTACAATGAATACGATATACGATGTACAAAGAATAGATTTTTTTCCGAGTAACTTAAATAGCCCCTCTACATTTTTAATAAATATACTAGCGAGCTACGCTCGCTAGCTGGGCCACTTTTTCCAAACGAACCTCGATATTAAGTAGTATATAATAAGCAAAAAAATTCATTTAATAAGCAAGTCTTGGAGTTCGAATCCTCAAGCACAAAAAAAGTAAATTAAAGAGCTATGGTTGTTATGCGCCCATTATCCCATTAAAAATATGTGATTTCGCGCAGTGGGCGCTACGTGCCCACCGTGCAAAGGCAGCCCACCGGCCTACCACCCACCGGCGCTATGCGCCATGGTCGCCATCGTATCGTTAAAAATATTTGGTTTTGCACGGTTGGCGCTGCGCGCCCATAAGACATTTTCTCGTATTTTTTGGTTCATCAGAAGCAGACTTTTATGCAGATTCTGAATATGTAATCAGTTTTTTTTCTACTTTAAAAACTGTCTGCATGACGGTTTAAGAAAAAACGCGCAAAAAAATAATTTCATTAATATCACAAACAACATAACTAACAAATAATTTTGGCAGCTCGTTTTCCGTTTGTATTAACAGAAATTAGTATTAATCACGTAAATCTTAAGTTACACAATATTCGTGTATGTTACCAAATAGAAAAAGTATGAAAATGAGCTACAACGATTAATACTCACATTCAGAATAAATATATGAATAGCCAGTTACATCTGAGATCCTCAAAATATTAATTAGCAACACTATTACCTCTTAGTGAACATATCTTGCTGTGCTTAAATAGTTGTACTTATTATATTAATTAAACCGTGTTTAATATTTTTTACCAATCAGTTATTTTTCTCTTATACATTCTTTGACAAAATGACGGGAGAAAAGGGGGTTTTCGGCTGCTTCTTCTTTTATCCAAAGGGGAAAAGTTCTAGTCGATCACCGCAAGGTGGCGCAGTGTTCTGCCTGAGAGGTCCGTTTGAGCACCGTTTGGGAAATGTGACGTTTTCCGTTCCGATTCCCGACCGGTTTTTAATTCATAACTTTTTTTTATTTTGGTACCACGGTCTCGAAAATGCCCGAAATGACTTTCCCGGAATTTTTCGAATGGAAAGACAGCTCTCGCGACTTCCAACTCGCCCGCGTTACGAACTGTAATCGGCTTCAAGCAGACAGACAGACAGACAGAGGCGCACGGATTTTATTAGTATAGATTTGTGAATGATTAATAATCTGTAAATATGTTGGTCAATAGTCGTTATTACTTCCACCAATTTGAACTTTCACATTCCATAGTTTACAAGTAAAATGCCTGTGAAAGGCAGACAGGATACAGGAGTGATATTATAATGGTTCCGTTTTTAGGTGCGTTCGTAATTATGTAAATACGTAGCACCTATAGTTGTAGTTCAGTCCGTCCGTTTGTCCGTCTGTCTTCATATAACAACGCAAAAACTACCCAACCTAATCGTTTGAAATTTAAAATATATAATTATTACATAATTTTGTCGAATGTGTTTAAAATTTTATGAAAATCGAATGCATAGATCAATTACAAGGACAATCAAAAGTATTCCATTACATTACGGTCAATGGGCAATAAAATTTCGAATGCATTTTACTCGTTTGAAAATTAAAATACATAATTATTACAAAATTTTGTCGAGTCATTTCAAATTTTATGAAAATCGGATGCATAGATCAATTACAGGGACAATCAAAATTATTCCGTTACATTACGGTCAATGGGGGAAAATGTTTCAAATGCATTTTAATGGTTTTACAATTATTCGAACATAGTAAAATTGATATGCATCTATAAAGTACATATTATAATATACATTTTGCATAATCTGCGGTGCAAAGAACATTTGTTATTGATTTACAAGACCACACAAAAGTATTTCACTACATAATGGTATAAAGAGAACATTGTTTGGTGCGCACTTTAATTGTAATTAAATATTTACAATTTTATGAGATTGATATATGAGACTGATATTTTTAAAACTGTGTTATCATACGAACGCACCTAATTTGCTAATCTTCACGCTCAATTTCCAACTTGTTTCTTTTTAAGTACACAACCCTAAAACTATATTAAAAGTAATAATAGATGTATTTAAAAGGCTATGCGCTGTCTTGTGTAATACACATTTGAATATCTTAAAAAAAGAAAAATTGCCAAAAATATTAATATTTAAAAAATAGTAGGAATTTTTAAAAATTAATTTTTTTTAAATTTTTAATTAAACATGCAGTAAAAAAATGTTTTTATTCATCATTGTACTTTTAGTTGAAAAGTGAAATGCAGTGAACGATATTTTTTAAAGTAAAAATACGACTGAAAATGTAAATTGTTCCATTAGGTTGCAAAAGAAGAAAAAAAAAATAATAAAAAGATTGAAATTTTGAACCGCTTAAAATGGTGTTATTCCGTAAGACATATTTCTGTATGCTTTTGCTAATTATACTGCAATTTGATTTTTAGATTGTAAAATATGGATAATTCTTTCAAAAAGATGTGCAAACGGGATATTAAAAAGGTCTGCCCCAATTTTCCTTGTTAAAATATTGGTTTATATTTATAGATTTCAATTTATTAAATCAAAATATCTCAATGAAACTAAAATACAGGGTACCAACTTTCAGATGGAGTGACTTATTTATAAATATAAGGTAATTTATGTCTTACTGAAACATACGTCGAAATTGCGTATCCAAAAATATGCACATGTTAAGAAGTAGATTACCTATAAGTAAATCTATGTAAACATCATCGAAGATACACTGTCAAAAGAAATTAAAATATGCTAATAAATATAGTTGGACACGGAAGAGGGGGTGGCACCCAAAACAAAGCACAAGACAAATATCAACAAAATATATTTTCATGATATATTTTATTGATTTGTTATTTAAAACATCGAAAATGTCCTTTCCTGACTTCAGTTTTATCAAGTATTCGAAATTGACGTAGCAACTCTTCATTATTTGTTTTATTTAAAAACTGTTCCTCTGTTGAAGGTACGTTTTGGAACAATTTTGTATCACATTTATACTGTAATAAAAGATGAATGTTTCTGAATCTAGAAAAATGTACTATAATCAAGAGCAAAAATATACAATAACCTCTTCCGAGTCATCGAAGATTTCGTAAAGATTCCTTTATCTTTAAAACCGCAAAAAACTATTTATTTTTGAAATTTCAAAAAAAAAAAAAAAAATTAACAATAAAATTTTATTAACTGCCCTTCATTTTCGGAGCTACCAATTCTCAGGCAAATATTTTGATATTCGGAAACGTGTTTAAAAAACAAAAATACAAAATTAACAGCATTAACAATAATATAAGAATTAATATTATTTTGTTACAACTGCATGCACAAATTCAGTAATCTGGCTGAAAATGTTTATTCGAGAATTGATCGAGTCCGAAAAACCGATTTTTCAGCACCAGAGAACTGATTAACGCATTGTAAATGCTACTAGAAAATGTTTCCGAAACTAATGAGCAACTAATAAAAATTTATTTTTATAAATTCTTCTTAAGATTTCAAAAATAAAATGTTTTTGGATGTTTGTAAAGATGAAGGAACGCTTTTCGGAATCTTATGTTACTTAGAAGAGATTATTATAAACTTGCGTTCGTTATTATTGCACATTTTCGAAAATTAAGAAACATTTGTCTTTTTTTCTACTGTGTAGATTTAAGAATATCAGATCTATATAATTCGCATATTTACATGTAGATTTAAGGCTAAGTGTTGCCCTATTTTGTACATTTTCAACACCAGAAACATATTTTATTTATTTACATATTTTATTTATTTATTATTTGAAAATAAAATAAAAAAATGTTTCAAGGAAAATTTGCAAGATGTATTATTTTACCTATTAAAACTTTCTATTACATAGCACGTTAATTTAACATAGAAAAAAGTACATACGCGGAAAGAACGTTTTAAATAGGCTAACGTAGCTGGTTGTGTTATTGTTTGGCTAATAGTGGCTGTCATGAAAACTGAGAAAAATATTTCACTTGTTAAAGCAATATACCATTCTAGAATTAAAAAATTAGAAAGTTACAAGGAAATATCCCAGTTCTGTCTCTGATTTAAAGTATAATTTTCTTATGTTTCCAATTAACCTAAATTACTAGAATAAAAAATAATGATTGTTTTTAAAAGTACCTTCAAAATATTTATTTAAACTCAAATGTTTGATTTTAAACGGAAATAAATGAGAGTAAAATTTACTGTTTCCGTGATAACTTTGGTTATTTCTGAGAACCTTAGAATCATGCCAGGAGTTCAACGAGCCAGTCTTGAATTTCTAAGTTCATAAACTTTTAGAAGATAGGTAATTATGCTTCACTATTTCCTTTTGATCCAAAATAACTTATTCTGTTTTATAACACTATTTCGCTTTAGCATATTATTAGAAGCTAATTTAATTTCCAAAGGCACAAGTATAAAAGTAGAATAAATATGTTGCACCCGTTTTAATTCGGTAAAGTAGATGTTGCTTACTACAGATGAAGGATAAAGTTTAAAATGATGTCAGTCTATCAATTCAATGCAAACATATAAATTTTTAGATTGTTTAACATTCGTAAGCTAATTTTTAAAACATTTTATTTTTAGATTTTATAGATTTTTTTAACTGAACTGTTTCTATTTGTATATTGAATCAGTGGCGCAGCGAGGGGGGGGGGTTGGGCCCCCCCCCAGAGCCATGACAAAAATACAGAAATTTCCATTTTCATAAAAAATAAATCATAAAAAATAAAACTAAAGTTAGAATTTTATTTGTTTTGTTCTCGAAATCTGCCACTTTATTGAATCAAATTTTATTAAAAAATTTGACTCGTATAAGCGGCAGTAATGTATTTTCTTTAAAAAAATGGCGAAAGCACATGGTAACGGTATCAGTATCGAAAACTGGTCACCCATTTCGGAAAAGGCCAGCATTCATTTATACTATTGGAAATCAGCCGAAGGCTAAAAGGAATGGTCATTTCCTTACACTGCCAATGCCGTCTTGGTTTTTTCAATTGGGACCCCCCCCCACCATTGGGGGGGGGGTCTTAATTAGTTACATCTGTTTCTTGCTCTTTTTTAGAAACGGGACTGGACTCTCGAATTCCAGTAAAAACACAAAAACGCATGCTTTGAAGGATAGGCTTAATTCCACAAACATTCTGTTGTTGCTGTAGTGCAAAGGTTTCCTTTATTGTGCGTTTCGCTATGGATATTAAATCCTCTTCAGAGAAGAAAATTATGAAAAAGATGGATATACGAGATCAATTTTTAAAATCCAGGTATGTTTGGAAAGTATATAATTCGTTTATATTTATGTCTCTGGAAAGATATTAACAGCGCCGTGCGAAAGGGGGGCGGGAGAGGGCGGTCGCCCCGGGCGCAGAGATTTAGGGGGCGCCAAATTTCTAACTACTTTCTATTTACTACTACTTTAAAGGGACTACTTTCAGACAATTTTTTTTTTATTAATATTAATTCTTATTTAAAAAACGCCCGAAATAGGCAAGTGGGTAAACGGAAACAAAGTTACCGGAAAAACAGTTATCCGAAAAAAAGTGACAAACTACAAAAGCGGAAAAGAAGTTACCGAAAACAAAGGGACAAGGAATTGATTTTTGGAATTTATTATTGATTTTGAGAATTCATTGGTTAAGTATTTAGGGGGTATCAGGGGGAGGCTCTTAATTTAAGTAAATGGATTTTTCGTGCTGAATTAACTGTTTTGGTTCAGTTTTAGGAATATGATAACCCCCCCCCCCCCATCCGTAACTTCTCAAATTAAATTAATAGTTTTTTACGCAGATTTATCCGATTTGCTTGGAATTTCGGACATAAGTTCCTTATGATAAGACGTATCTCTGATTAGTTATAGAGTTCTTTTGCTTATTATAAAGGGAGGATGGTCAATTACAACCCCCCTCCCACTAATTAGATAGATCGGTTTTTAAGTAAATTTATCCGATGTATTTCAAATTTTAGGTATAGATTCTTTCTGATAAGGTGAATCTCTGAATAGTTTTAAGAATTTAATGACTAAGTATAAAGGGGAGGGGGACGGGGATAATCCCTCTTAAATTAAATAAATGATTTTTACACAGAATTATCCGATTTGCTTCGAATTTTGGACATAGGTTCATTATGATAAAACGTATCTCGGATTAGTTAAGGGGTTCTTTTCCTTATTATAAAGGCGGAGGAAAAGCAATTATTTCCGCCTCAAATTAGATAAATCGGTTTTTATGCAGAATTATCCGATGTATTTCAAATTTTAAATATAGGTTCTTTCTGATAAGGTGAATCGCTGAATAGTTTTAAGAGTTTAATGGCTAAGTATAAAGGCAAAAACAGAGGATAAACCCCACCCCCTTTAATTAAATAAATTGCTCTTTATGCAGAATTATCCGATTTGCTTCAAATTTTGGATGTAGGTTCTTTATGATAAGGTGTATCCCGGATTATTTATGAGGTTCTTTTGCTGAGTATAAATAGGGAAACGGACGATTATCCCCCCCCCCCTTAAATTAGATAAATTGTTTTTTATGTATAAATTTCTGATGTATTTCAAATTTTTTATATAAGTTTTTTCTCATAAAGTGAATCCCTAAATAATTTTAAGGGCTTAATGGCTAAAAATAGAGGGGGGAAACTGGGGATAACCCCCACTTAAATTACATAAATGGCTTTTTACGCAGAATTATCCGATTTGCTTCAAATTTTGGATGTAGTTTCATTATGGTAAGGCGTATAAGCTAGTGAATATAGTTAAAATAGGGAGGGATGCAGCAGTCCATTCAGGAAACCCTTTCGGGGAAAGAAGCTTGCTTTCCCCATTCGACGGAGGGGGGTGTCCGGTAGATATCGCGGGCGGCTAGTCTCTTAGGAAATTTGTCGATCAGAGGATTTCCCGGTAAAGGTTTGCCGCAAAAATATTCAAGTAACATAAAAAAAGAGTTGAATGCAACTGAACGCAAATATCAAATGAAAACAATTTTTCTTTATTTTTTAATTTAATGATTGAAAACTATCATGTCAGAAAACATTATAACACATTTTACCTTTTTTCTTATAATGATTAACTTCCATTCATTTTGCATTTAAAACCGGTTTATTTATTTGTTTATTTTATTTGTGAAAAAAGTAATATACTAAATTATTTGTTGTAATTGTTATTTTAATTTACGCCAAATATTTATCATTTAAAACTGGATTTTTACTAATTAATGTCCCATATTACACATCACAAAATATAATATAAAACATTAAAAATATATATGTTAGAAAATTTTAACGTACAAACTATGTTGTATGTCACGAACGAATGAACTAGTGAATTCATTAATTTGTAGTAATAAAAATAGTTTTTTTATTACTAGCTTATGTTAGTAATTAGAAAGTTAATTGTTTAAAAACCTGTAGTTCTTGATAGATCTTCAGGTTTGAACGCTTAAAAAAATAAAAAACAGATTTAAATAAAAAAACGATTTTAAGAAAAACAGGATATTTTTTTTCTTTGTTACGATATTTATAGAATACTGAAAAATGCTATGCAGAAACATAAATCACAGTTTTAAATACAAACAGCTATTGAGGATATATAAACAAATCCTTAAAACTATTCAGGGATTCACTTTATGAGAAAGAAACTATAGCAAAAATTTGAAATACACCGGATAATTGTGCATAAAAAACAATTTATTTAAGGGGGGAATAATCGCGGCCCTCCTTTTTAATTAGCAAAATAACCCCATAACCCCATCTAATCAGGGATACCCCTTATCTTAATTTCTTAATGAACTTACATTCAAAATTTGAAGCAAATCGGATAATTCTGCGTAAAAAGCCATTTATTTAATTTAAGAGAGATTATCCACCAATGCACGCTCTATATTTAACCATTAAATTACTGAAATTCTTCAGGCATTATATACTCTGACGACATACTGACAACTTTAATCGTGGCAGAAGATAGATAGCGAAGTCTTGTTGTGAAAAGGTATGTAGAGGTAAAAGTATCTTCATTCAAAAGCTGAGAAGAATAGGTGCTATTGACCTCAAGGGACATGCCTAGAAAATAATTGCGCTGGTCTAGTGGCAATGAGCTGAGGGAGACACTGGAATTATTGAGCACCGAGAGGGAAGCGAAATGTAATATTTGAGTGTGGCTCCTATGTAGTTGTAATGTCGTTTTATTTATTTTTTAATAATTGATCTATGGTTCTAATAAAGAACTTGAGGAATTAAAAATGTGTTATTGATGAACTTAACAAATAAACCAACTTAGTAAAGAGAAACTCAGGGCGCGACACCACAATACTATATATAAGCCTTATCAGAAAGAATCTATATCCAAAATTTGGCACACGTTGGATAATTCTGCTTAAAAAAACATTCATCTTATTTAGGGCGGAGGGGGGGGGGGGTAATCGTCCGTTCCCAAAACTAATCGGGCAAGCGTCTTTTCAATATGAACACATATCCAAAAATTGAACCAAAACAGTTAATTCAGCATGAAAAAATCTTTCACTTAAATTAAGAGCCGACCCCCTTTTCATACTTTGCCAATAAATCCCCAAAATCAATTCCTTATCACTTTTTTTCCAGTAACATGTTTATCATGTCCCTTTTTTCCGGTAACTTTTTTCCGAGTCATTTTTTTCCGTTTTTGTAGTTTGTCACTTTTTTCCGATAGCTATTTTTCCTAGATTCAGGCAAGTAGATATCATGATTAAAAAGCTATGTAACTGAGAAATGTTCTTCATTCTTTGATAAGATCTTTCAGAAGACGATTCTCACAGTGGATGATTTGAAACGAATTTACGACGTAGTAGCAACAAAAAGGAGAAAAAATGGTTTCCATGCAATCAAAATCGCCTATAACTCGTTAACTAATTTATTTATTAAAAAAAAAAAAAATGGCGATTTTGTTTATCTATAAGCAACTTGGGGCTGATTCTCGTCCGAAAATTTAAGGCATCCTCTTCCGAAAATTTGAAATTGCGTTATCAGTTCCGCATAGTTGCCAACTTGTACGGTTTTGAGCGCGGATAAAACAATCGCGGAGAAATGCAAATTTCGTGAAAGGATCGCCGAAAAAGCATACATTTCGTCAATATTTCATGAAAAAAAAGACAATTTCGTCAATGTTTTTGTCAACGAACTTTGTCAAAAGATCGCCGAAAATCGCGAATTTCCTGTGCGGATCGTGGAAAAAACGGCAATTTCACCAAATATCGCAGATAAAACGCTGATTTCGTCTGAAGACCGCGGGAAAACGTCGATTTCGTCTATCGATTTCTGATATATTGCCAATTTCGTTAAAAAAATCGAAAAAAAACGCCGTTTTCGATAAAAGATTGCTTAAAAATATTTTGCCAAAAGATCATTGAAAAAAAAGGCCGCTTTCATCAATAGATCACGGAAAAAATGCCGATTTCGTCGAAAGACCGCGGGGATAAAACGCCGTTTTCAAAAAATGATCGCGTAAAATTGCAAATTTTGTCTAAAGATCATCGAAAAAAAACGCCGGTTTCATAAAAAAACACACTGAAAAACATCGATTTCATCAAAGGATCGCGGAAAAACCGCCGATTTCGACAAAAGATCGCAATAAATCGCCGATTTTGCTAAAATATCACAGATAAATAACTGATATTTCGTTTAGAAGTCGCGGAAAAACGCCGAATTCGTCAAAAGATCGCGGAAAAACCGCCGATTTTGCTAAAATATCACAAATAAATCGCTGATTTCGTCTGAAGGTCGCGGGAAAACGCCCATTTCGTCTGAAGACCGTGAATAAACCCCCTTCGTGGGGGGGGTAACTCGCAGATTCCCCCCCCCCGTCGATTTCCGAAAAAAATTTCAACCAGAATCACCCTTGAAGCAACTCTATCCCCCCCCCCCCCCAGAGCCGAATTCTGGCTGCGCCACTAATTGAATTTATTAGAATTTTTGTCAAAAACAAACAGGACATCACTAAACTCTTGTAATAATAAAGAGGAGTGAAAAATACAGCAAGATGCACATTATTTGAAAAAAAAAAATTCCAGATATAATTCACTTTTTCTATTATAAATATAGAGTATTTGAATCCAAGATGAATGAGGATTTTGAATCATAACTTTTACAGTAATGAAGATGCGTGTATTTTTAAATACCGAATGGCTTTGCATAATGTAAAATATAATCCCAGCGCAAGAATTTCTGAAATTGCAGGATAAGAATAACTTTGTCAGTGAAATTGTCAGTGATAAGAATCCGTGATATCGTAAGTGTAATCAAACTCACTCTGAATAAAGGAGCGTCTTAGCTCTGGAAGCAAATGGCGGTCAGTTCCATTCATGGAGCTAAGATGTCTTCTTAGCTGCATGCTTTCAATCATTATATACAGGACTGCGAAGTTTATGGGAAATGGCCGACTCCGATCAGCACACTATGCAGGGGGCGTAATTCCGACTTCGGACTATTTTAATGACTCCGACTTCGAGCTGGATAATATATTAGTGCTGTCTCTCGGTCAAAATAAGGATAAAACTTAAGAAAAATAAAATCACAATGTCACTATTTCAGCGTTCATTCTCTTTTTATGGTTTTAGTAATTGAATAAATTTTTCTACCAAAAAACAACCTGCTTCAAAACCTACTGCAAAGGGAAAAATAATTTTTAAACATAATAGTAAATAAGAAATTAAATTAAGAGCATAGTATTTACCATACGCATTATTATATTATGTACATTAATTTGATTTTTTGGAGTCGGTGCCAGCCAAGACAAGTTAAGTGTAATGTTTCAATAGACACACATCCAAGTATCTACTAATTTTTTTCTTTTTTTTACGATTCAATATTTAGTTTAAAAATGCAACTTTATTATTTTTTAAACATTTATTCTGATGCTATTAATGTGTATTTTCAAGTGAGGTTAGCAATTATAATTATGTGTCCTAAATTAAGGATTAATAAAAAATTAATACATTTATAGGGGAGAGGGGGGCACCTTTGAACAATTTTTCAGAAAATCAATATATTTCTTACTTGAATTATATTTATTGAATTTTAAATATTACGCAATAAAAACAACGCATTTCTTCATCATATGAGCCATAAATTAAACATTTTCCAAAGAAATTAAATAAGTTGTGAGGATTTAAAAAGTTAAAAAACTTTTGTTCAGACCTGCCCCATGTAGGGGACCTTTGAACAAGCAAGGGGCACCTTTGAACAAATGAATAAAATATGAAAATATTGAGAGTTTTTACAAACAGTTGCATATGTTACAGAAATTTAAAGTAATATGAATAAAAATAAATAACTACATTTTGTTAAAAATTACAAACTTTTTTTTTTATTTAACCAAATTCAAATCCATCAAAGTTGATGTCAAAACTTATTGTTGATAAAACACAAAGTGTCCCTCCACTTGTGTTTGGCTGTGAAAACTTTTTTACAATATCCTTGAAATACACCAATGTGATATCTGATGTTTCTGGAAAATTAAAATTTTTCATTCGCTATTTTTTTTAATGAGACTTGACATAAAATTCCGTTTTATCCGTTACGGAAACCTGAAATAATGTTTGGAAACCTTTTAAATCATGAATCACTATTTTGTATCCAGGATTTGCAATCATCAAATAAATGAATTTAGATTTGAAACTTCCCATCACTGATACATACAGAGGTTGGAACCTATGTGTGCAGTAAGGGGAATTGTTAGCAGTACACTGTAAAACATTTGTGGTAACTTTACTCCATAAAATTGGTGGCAGAACCCACTTCATTTACACTTCATTGAGTAATTTTTCACTTATATAATAGTGTAATAAAAACATGCATTACTGGTGTAACATTGCAATGTTACACCGATTATATCGGTTAAATTACTCCACCAAATTGGAGGCAGCAAGGCTGCCACCAGTTTTATGGAGTAACGTTACACAAATGTTTTACAGTGTATAAGTCCATGTTCTTTGACATTCTTAATTAACCTCTTTTCACATAAAAAATTTTAGAAATAATAATATTTAGATACATTAACAATTCTTTACTTCATAGTTTTAAGTGTTCTCCCCTTAAATTATTTCAATTATTATTTATCACCAGTTTATTCGGTGTTTTTTCGCTGTTCAATGGTGCCCTAACTTTTTTGTTCAATGGTGCCCCATCGCCACCACATGGAGTTCAACATTACAACGGTTTACTCAATTCGGCTAAATAATTTAAATAAAACAAAGCTTATAAACTAAAGTTAACATCTTTGTTTGAGCATTGAACAATAAATTAAAATTTTAGGGATAGAAGTTTGTAAACAAAAATCTTACAACTTTATTTTCTTAAGTTTAGATTCAAGAGGGAGAAAAATACATACCTTGTTTAGACAATACTGTTCGTACAAAATGATACAGCTTTGTATAATTATTCCCTTGAAGCAGCAGTAATGTATTGGCATATACATTTTTTTAAAATAATTTATTTGAAGGAAAATATTTAGAGTGTTCAAAGGTGCCCCCAGTTCAAACTTGCTCCCCTCTCCCCTACAAGATATTAAGTTAAAAAAAAAAAATCGTAGACAATCACAGATTTTAAAATGTATGATGCGTTCAAGTTGACTTACTTAGAATTGGATTTTTTTTTTTTTTTTTTTTTTTTTTTTGCAACATCTTTGCTGATACATGTTACGATTTAAATTGGATAATTAGTTTTAATTTTGAACTTATCTGACTGGCACCGACTTAAAAAAAATCAAATTAATGTACATAAATATAATACGCATGGTAAATACTATTCTCTTAATTTAATTTCTTATTACTACTATGTAAAAAAAATATTTTTCACTTTGCAGTAGGTTTTGATGTCGTTTTTTTTTTGGTAGAAAAGTTTATTTTTCTCTTTTTAATTAAAAGTTAACGATTTTTGTATTTTTTTTAAAATTGGAAATTTCTGACTTTATCGCATGAAAAAGTATTAGTCTTTGGAAATTGACAATAAAAAGAGCTTCGTCTTACGAAAATGGTTCTAGGAAATAGAGAAGAACGATTCAATTACTTATCAAAAAATGACCGGGAAAAGACTAGAGTGTAAAAGACGTGAAAAGCGTTTCATCAAATGTCTTGGCATTAACAAAATTTCTGTAGTGCCAAAAGATAAATTTTGCCACAACTTATTTAATGCGATTTTGTGCATAGAAGTGTTTTCATGAAATAAACATTTTATGGCACCTGCATTTTACGTTATAATATGTTGTAGCTAATACCTGTCTGTTTCACGAGAGACTTTCCCGTGATTACGATTACGGAATATAAGAAAATCCATATTAATTCACATCTAATAGTCATAGTTGATGAATGGTCTACATCTACATGTTACTAATTGATGTATTTTCGTAAGCATAGTACAGCAATACATAGAAGTTTTGGAAGCAAATTAAGATATTCTCATTTCTTTTAAACCATTTTAGCTGTTAGTATCGTCCACTTTTCATTTTTGTCGGATAATCTGATTAACAATCAAGATTTTTGCTTAAATACAAATCGTTCTTCTCTTTTCTCCTTGCTGGATACAATTCAGAAGGCTTCATAGTTGCGAACTCACTAAGGCTGACAATTATGCTTAAGAGCGTACAATAGTCACAGAAAAATTACTCAAAAAGACCCGGATGACCATGTTAAGTCTATGGGAGCGTTCTTTTCTAATATCTCGCTCAAATTTTAATATTTTTGCATGATTTTTTTTGCACAAGATAGCTGAGGGCAATCCACAACCGGGCTAGTTTTTACTTTTTCGATTTTGGTTATATATTTTTTATATTACGATAGTTTCAGTTTCAGAACCGGTTTAAACCGGTTTCGAAAGTTAAAGTAATCTTTTAAAGAAAATCTGAAACAAAAATCGAAAAAGTAAAAACTAGCCCGGTTGTGGATTGCCCTCAGCTATCTTGTGCAAAAAAATCATGCAAAAATATTAAAATTTGAGCGAGATATTAGAAAAGAACGCTCCCATAGACTTTACATGGTCATCCGGGTCTTTTTGAGTAATTTTTCTGTGACTATTGTGGGCTCTTAATGTCTATTGCCCAGGGTCTGACAATAAGGCTATGGGGAGCCTCGGGATAAACATTATTCTGGGAGACCCCCTTCTATATATCTTTTAAAAAATTGTGATTAATGTAGAAGTGGTTCGTACTAAACTGCATACGTATTGTATGTATGTATAAATTTTGTTCTCTATACTGTTCACATCTGTATACAGGGTGTCCCAAAAGAAAGTCGCAACTTTAAGAAAAAATACTAGCAGGACAATTGTAGAAAAATGATAGATTGGTTGACAGAAGTATCTCTTTGCAATTTTTTTAATCTGCTTATCTGCGTACGTTATAAGATGTCTAAAAGAAAATGTCCCAAGTTGGCCATAATTAATGATTTTAATTTGTCACGTTATCAGGAAAACATTAATAAAGACTTTATTTTGAACTTTAATCATTAATTTTCTAATGAAATAGCTTATTTTTTTAATAAATGAATGGAGCACTGGAAGCAAAGAGGGGAAGACCGCACTATCTTCCTAAATGTTTGGAAATATGTCGCATCTTTTATTGAAAATCCTTATTAATATCATGTGGTCCGGGGCAATTTCCCCGCATACCCCTGCATAAGTCGGGCCCTGTTGCTGCCGTTTAAGATCCTTGCCATTTAAATGCATTTCATCAACAATTTCGGTAATACTAATGCAGTTAACACTTTTTTTCTATGTTGTAAATATAAGGCAGTAAATATATTGTCATAAAATATGCGAAAAAATTTCATTTTCTCACCAAGACTCATATACTGGGAAATTACTGTTATTATTATCCCGTGGGTTGTTAATAGCCAATATATCAGCCATGTTCATATATGACATGAAATATACGACATGGCATACAATTTACCAGCCTCTGGAAAACAGTACCAGCGATATTATCCCAGGAACTAGTGATGGCGGCCTCTGTCTGTGGCAGTTTTACCACAGACTTAAACTGTCTGTCATTGTCATATACAGGTCTACTGAGAATACCCGAAACATTTTATTGTAGATTGGGATGGGGGTACAGGGCTGGCCATTCTATGAAATACATTCAATTATTCAGAAAACATTCGTAGAAGGATTTTGCAAAGGTTATAGGGCGTTGTTCTGCTGGAAAATTCAACATAAGCTACCAGTTCTCTATTCAAATGGCAGTAAGTGGGTTTCTAGCATTCCTAGGTAATCGGTAGCCTACATGCTCTCTGAGTGGAAATCCAGGTTAAGTTTATCACTATAGTCGAAGCCTCCAAACACCGTAAATAAGACTTCACCTACCAGCCCATGTTAAAAGCTATCCACAAGCAAAGCAGAGTCGATGGGACCAAATATCACATCTGGAAGGACCAGTGGCTCAATGTTATATTCTCAGATAAGAAAAACTAGTTTGGATGGCTCAGACAGCCTTGCTTTCTATTTGCATGACATGAGGAAAGGAGTGGAAATTTTCTTTAAAAGACAGCATGGTAGATGCTTATTAATAGTGTTGAAAGGCTTCGGCTATGTGGTAAACTTAACATGTCTTTTCCGACAGACCACATATAGGCTACCAAATACCAAGAATTGCTAGAAACCCATTTATTGCCAATTGCAGAGAATATTGGTGGCTTAAGTTGGATTTTCCAGCAGGAAAACAACCCTATAACCTTTGCAAAATCCCCCTAAGACTATTCCAATTATCCCCCTTGGATAATTGGAGACATGTCATGGAATGGTCTGCCCTGTATCTTCATCTCAATCCCCCAAGAAAATGTGTTTTTTTTTTTTTCAGTAGAGGTTTAAATGCCAATGACAGACAGTTCAAGCCTGTTGCAGACCTGAAAGCCGCCATCATCGAATCCAGGGATAATATTGTTGCTACTGTCTTCCAGAGATTGGTAAATGGTATGCCACATCGTACATTCCACGTCATATATAAATATGGCGGATATATTGGCTATTAACAGTAATGGTAAATAATAACATTTGTATTGAATACGAACTTCCAGTAACGAATTCACCTTTTAAAACCGTCTTCAGAATAGCCTAATATTAAATATTGAATATCTTCAGAATTAATTATAACAACTTCCTCAAAAACTGTCAAGGATAGTTGAAAGTGTATAGAGTTCTTTTACTGTGTCAAATTGCATCAGCTATTTTCGAACAAAATTAACAATAGTATTAATTTTAATAAGGAGCTAGCCCCCAAAGACGAATTAAGAGTTGTAATAGGAATGTAGACGTTATTTCTGATGGCTTCGTAACCGGTATTATATTAATACAATTATTTGTGGCAGAGTAGAGATTGAATCATTTTAACATAACTGAAATACATTTATGATTTCGGTTTGTCTGACTTATGTAAATATACTCAATTTTCATATAAGTACTATATGAGACTGAGATTTACTATAGTATGTTCAATATTGAATATGAAGTGCATAGCATTTATAGTTCGTTTATAAGGACAATCAAAAGAATTCCGTTATATTATAATCTCTCAGGATCTTCTCATTCGTTTTGAGTGTAACTCATTCGTATTTTAGTTTATCAAATTTTCACTTGACAAAGGTTCTAAGAAACATATAGTAATTTATCAATATCTCCTTTGCTGACATCCAATCTTAATTCATTCCTTATATTATATTGACAAATAAAATAATTAAAAATTATATACGTTTATGAAAACTCTTTATGTCTTGACATCTTAATTGTAAATAGAAATGCAAGAATCTTTACATGGATGTGCTAGCATATTTGCTTATTGTACTTATTGTTAAAAAATTCTAAAATTTAAAATGTACGAAATAGAGATGATAATTCGACATATGGAAGTAGAGGAATTCTAGCATTTATCTTACAATTTGAAAATAGGATTCAATTCACTGAATTAACTCTCGCATGAATTCTTTCAGAATATCAGATTTTTTTCCATTAGATAAATCTGCAAGGCATTTCTGTATAGGATATTTTATTTTTTAAGTTCGATTGAAATTTCACTTCGCGAAGGTGGGATATTAATAATTCTTGCATAATGCTTGAAAAAATAACTAGTAATACAAACCGTTTCGCGGCACTTTTTAAATGTTTAGAGTTAAATAAAAATAAATCAGCATTCGATAAAAGGATAGTCTCCCCCCAAAACATTCGTGAATGCTGGAAAATTTACAAACTTAGTTGGTAAATATTTTTAAACTTTGATAAAAACTGTAATACACCTTCTATTTCTGATAGATTTGTCAAAACTTACAAATCTAATTGTGAATATTATTAAACCTTTTACAAATAAGAAATATATTACATTTTCCAATTGTGCTAACTTGGCAAAGTTCTTAAACTAGTTTGAGAACGTCGAGAGCTATTTATTTTTGCTTCTCAATGTGTAGTCAAATATTGAAATTTCACTTAGCAATTTAAAGACCTCTCCTATCCACTACTAATAAAAAGTTTCAGTCTTTTAAAAGACCTTTTTTTATCTGGAGAGTTTTGGTAGAACATTAAAGTCTTGGCGTTCCTAGTTAATAAGATCATATTTGACAGAAAAAAAAATATTTGTAAAACTTTTTGACGTCAGGTTATGTCAACGGAGGATCCATATGACTGTGTAGTGGACTCTAAATTACTGAAAAAGAGAAAAATGTATTTTCTTAGGATCACCTACACTATTGTGTAGATCAGGTCTTAAAGGGATAGCGATGACTGCAAAAATAAAGACAACTAAGAAAAAATTTAAATAATAAAAAAAAAAAAGCCTGAGAGGGAATTTCGAAGAAGAAATTTATTTTCTTTGTTTATTTTTCTGAGTATCCCATATTTTATACTCTAATATTGAATCAAACCTATTTAATTGCATGCAATGGATTACTTAGATTGGTGAATAAGTTATTATTAACTGCAAAGTAATTGCATCCGAAATGAAATCGGATTCTTCAAATGTCAAAAATAATATCAAAAAAAGGGTAAATGGAATTAAAAAGTAGAAATTTCTTGTGACATGGAATGTTGTTTATAGTTTGCTAATTTTTTATTAGTATTCTTCGAAGTAATAAAAACTTTAAGAAAAATGTAGTAAGACATTTGAGAGCACTAGTAACTGCTCTTTCTTATACAGAAAATATTCGAGTGAAATTTTTAAAATAAAGGATGGATACTTATACACTACAACCAGCATTCAGTAAAATTTAAACCGAAAATTATTGCGTAACATATTTTGTTTTTTATATGTTTAGCAAATGTTACATAAAATCCAACTTAATTAAAACTCGAACTCAATAAACTCAATAAAAACTCGAACGTAAACAAGGTACTCTTGCTATATTCCGAGAATTTTTTTTTTGTTTGTTTGTTTATTTTCTTAAACATAATCAGAGGCTAAAATAGCTAATGATAGTTTCGGAGTAAGATAAAACAACTGAATATTTAAATGTAAGCATGATAGAGTTTTTTCAAGGAAATTCCAGGAAGGCCTCGAATATTGTCAATTATAAATAAATTGAGCATTTAGGAAACATTATTAATGATATTATCATAAAATCAATATTTTAATTATTTTACATAAAATATTAAAAATGTAAAATTCTAGAGATTTGCGATTATCAAAATTCATGAGGAAACGGAGGTATCAGAAGAAAGAAGAATTGGTGGTATTTTTGCATTAAAAAAAAAAAAAAAAAAAAAAAAAAAAAAAAAAAAAAAAAAAATCTTGGAGTATCAGTACATGTAAATCATATTTCGTGTTATATCTCACAAGAGTTAAATCTCCTAAAACTAAAACTAATAATGAATCTTATGGTTAAGAATTTCAAATATTAAATAAAATGAGTTCAACATAAAAATGCGCCTTGTAAAAATAACGTTGAGGCCCTTGATCTGAAAATTTACGCAGAAAAAATCATTTAGATTTCATTTTTCAGGAAAAAATATTTAGAAATATTCTAAAATTCATAATGCATATTTATGTGCAGAGTCGTTTTTCCATAAATGAATGATGAAACACTGAAGACAGAAAAAAATAGTCTTTAAGACATGCCATGCGAACTAAAAAAAAGTCTGTTTTAATGGGAAAGGCATGAACCCAATGATACTTTCTCATTTCAAGGCCTCTGATTTGATTTGGAAGATGAAATAATCATTATGAAGAATTTTACGTTACCCCTTAAGTTCCCCGGAGAAGCCTGTCTAGATACAACATGAAGTTGTATCTAGTCGATTCTAAGTCGAGTTCAGCTGCATTGAAAAAGATGAAGATGGTAATGTTTTGTACACCTCTCAGCTTAAAATAAGGAAAAAAGTATTTTTCCTCTAAAACATGGCTGCATAACTGCATTAATAACTTTCGATGTAAAACCAAGTAAGGTCGTATAGCTTGACTGCTGAGTTCAAAAACCAGATGATTTTATTGCGAAATTTACTAAGCAATAATTATGAAAGTTTCTAGAATTACTCAATTTTCTTCCAAATATGAAAGCAATCCATCCAACTAATTAAAAATAATGATCCTGAGTTATTTTTAAATGATCCTGATTTTGGAACTCTTTCAATGAGTGTGTAAATCAACTTTTTCAATGTGCCCAACATTTTTTATTAAATAAGTACTACTTTCTAATAATTTCAGTAATATCCTGTAGCAAGTAAGATTGTTTAAATTAATTTTTTTGTTTAAATTAATTTTTTTATAATATTTTGTTTAATCTTGATAAATTAAACTATTATTCTTTGCGTCACAAACTGCAACGACGAGAATGTTAAAAAGTTGAAGTAGCTTCTTATTCTCCACATAATGAATAAAATCACCACGATAGTTTACTGTTATGACATATACTCACGAAATCAATTAAACAAGTTCGCGAAAGCATAGTTCCCTTCTCTTATTTGGCTGTCCATCTGATGTTTATATTCAGAACATAATGAATTTATGATTACTGAATTTCCCCCTCTCTTCCTTCCAGACATTATTACAACTGCAAATATGCAAAGTGAGCTATCTAAAATATAAGATGAATAGCATTTAATCAAATCAGTGTAACAGATAAGTTTATAAGAAATACATAATTCAAAAAAGCTTCTGATTAATTGCAGTAAATAATTACGGAACTATTTCATTTTTGACATAATCCATACAAACCTCGATCTCAACCTATCTTTATATCCTTTTGTTTATATACGATGAATTATTTAATTGAATTATTGAGTTTATAATGTATTTAGAACAGCCATATACAAGTAATCTTTTACTTATGCGTCGCCGCTTTTATGAGTTTCTCACAGTTATCCCTCGTTTTTTAATAGTCCCAGATAAACATATAGCCATTCATTGTAATTTTTTTTATCGCTTATGCTTTGCAACGTTAAATGCATCGCTCATTTATGAATCAGAGAAATTTCAAGTTTCTATTAAAATTCTACATATGCTTTCAGAAAAGAAAACTTGTAAAAAAGAGCTCAATTTTTTATCTTTCACTTTTGTCTTATGAACGATAATTGGAATCTGTATTCCTTGGCAACATACCTTCACACTTGCTACTTCTAGAGTAGAGGAAAGGGTGAGAAGAGCTTTTTTTAGAAATGAAGTAATTGAAATTTGCGCATGTAGCGGCGGTGCGTATTATCGCAATTAATAAACTCACATGCTTTAATGGACTGTACATACTTTATTTTAAGATACTGCGAAGCTTTGCGTGCCTTTCTGACAAAACAAAACGAAAAGGAGTCACGAAGTGGATTCCATAACAATCCTAGAATTTTAGTGCTCTGGTCCTCATCACGATCATTGAATGTATACTCCTGGTTGATTAGCACACCATCAGTGCAACTTCATGCCACCACGTTCAAGCAATGCGATTAATTGTGCTTGCACTTGTTGAGCCTTTTTTAAAGTGTTAGCTCCTGCTAATACGTCATCCACGTAGAAATCTTGGGGAACTACACGTGATGCTAGCGGAAAATTGTCCTTTTCATCAATTGCAAGCAGATTCAAAATCCGCGTAGCAAGATAAGGCGCGTTCGATGCACCGTGTGTAATCGTCTTTAACTTAAATATTTTGACTGGTTCATCTTCACCAGCTTTCCACAAAATGCGAAGCAAATCTCTCTGATTTTCCGAAATTAGTATTTGGCGATACATCTTTGTAATGTCAGTAGTAAAGACGTACTTGTGAGTTCAAAATCGACAAATGATATCGAAGAGCTCATCTTGAACTAATCCTCCATTTAATAAAATATAATTTAAAGAAACACCACTGTTAGTAGCTGCACTAGCATCGAAGACGACCCTTAATTTCGTGATGGGTTTCTCGGGCTTGTATACCCCATGATGCAGCAAATAATATGAAAATTCGGGCTTATTTTCCAACAAGATTCCTTCTAAGTGTCCCAAATTATTATATTCGTTAATAAATTCTTCGAATAACAATTTCATGGCTGGATTATGCGTAAATCGCTTAAGTAAGTGATTTAATCGTTTAAGTACGTTTTCCTTTGATTCTCCTAAACATGCAAGCCCACCAGTTTTAATTGGCATTTCCACAATATACTTACCAGCTTCTCTTCTAGTATGTGTACGCAGGAAATGTTCCTCACAATACTGCTCTTCCTTACTTTTTATTGGATTTGTATCATGAACAGCTTCAATTTGCCAAAATTTTTGCATAGTGTTGGATAAATCCACAGATCGAACAAGACCACAATAATTATTAAAATTTTGTTGTGGCATAGACAGAACCACTGGCAACATAGCCAAAAACAGTTTCTTGAAAAACCAAATTTTGCATATTTATTTTATTTTGTCCAATTAATTAAAAAAATACTTCGTTTAATAATAAAACATGTTTTGGACCTGGTTTATCAAATTGTGGATCAGCCAACTGAAAAGTTTGTAAATGCGTAATAGGCATGATGTTTAGATATGTAGCTGGTGTTATGCGCGTAATTTTAGGAACAACAAAAAATTGCAATGTTTCATAAAAACTCCTGTTTTTATTTGCTATGGTTGTTATAATGCTTTCCTTTATATTCATAACTGAAGCATTTAGCCCTGCGTGCCCTTCTGGCAAAACAAAACAACTAGGAAAAAGAAGACAATTTGCGTTTCTATAGTTACATACATTAGCGAACAAGTATGACACCAGATTCCAAACATAAATTACAAATAACTCTAACAGCGCATATTAAGTCTTTTTGTTTTCAAATTTTTAACCTCGCTCGAAATGCTGCAGTGATTTCTTATTATTTTGTCATTGAAATTAAGTAAAGCAACAAAATTACCGATTTCTTTTAAAAGGAAGGTTATTAAAATATCTGAAGAGGTGCTCCATTTGGCGAAAAAACTTTGAAGTAGAACTCAAAATTCGGTTACAACTCTAAAAAAAAATTTGTAAAATAAAGGTGCAAGTAACGCACACTGTAAAACATTTGTGTAACGTTACTCCATAAAACTGGTGGCAGCCTTGCTGCCTCCAATTTGGTGGAGTACTTTAACCGATATAATCGGTGTAACATTGCAATGTTACACCAGTAATGCATGTTTTTATTACACCATTATGTAAGTGAAAAATTACTCAATGAAGTGTAAATCGTAGCTGCCACCAATTTTATGGAGTAACGTTACCACAAATGTTTTACAGTGCAGTCAACAACAAATGAGGAATTCATTTCAAGGAGTGAAGTAGAATACAGAATGGTAAATTTAATCAATTGGAAAAAGTTTTAGTGCAGTGGCTTAGACAATTCGTAATTACAATAAAACTGTCAATTGTCAGTTACTACGAAAAAAGTGAACTGAATTAGACTTTTGCGAGAGAAATTTCTTTGCATCCCAAGGAAGGACAGGGAAACTTAAAATTTGAATGAATTAGTTGTGCGTGGTGAAAGTGCAAATGTTAATTAAGATAATGTTGAGTTGTGATTTAAGTGATCTGATAACTTTATTGAACGAATATATGCTTTGAAACATTTTAATTGCCTTAAAGCGGATCGTTCTTTTAAAATGATACCTGTTAAAACACTATATTTCAAGAGTGAAACGTGTCATGGTGGTAAAAAAAGCAAAGAGAGACTCATAATTCCATTTTGTTGTAATGCTGGTGGTTTTGAGAAAATATACTCTTTAGTTATTGGAAAATCGAGAAATTCTCGTTGTTTCGAAAACGTAAAAAAATGGTCGTGTGAATATGCTAACCTTTCCGGCACTGGCAAAATCTGTTAGTAAAATGAGAAATTATCGACTGACACCGGAACTCACAAACGGATTTATTAGATATTTTGAAACCCTTAATTTAAGCTTTTATAGTAAAAGCAAAATTTTACTAAAATTTTATTGGTGCCGTTTGCAAGTTTGGAATTAAAATTAGGTATCCCAGACCGGGCACGGTGTGCCGGAAAGGGTTAAAAGCTGTAAAACGTGCTTGAATAGAAACGTTTTTTTTTTTTTTTTTAATTATTTTTAGCAATTTGATACGAAAAAGGATAAGGAGAAACGAAAATTAAAACCACTAGTGGGTCACTCGTAGGTTTATCATTGTGTTTACCACACAATCATTTCATACCTTTGCTTGTACGGCAAACACAATGATAAACCTACGAGTGAACCACTTATAGTATTAATTTTTGGCTTATGCACCACTTCATTTCTGGCAGACATGGATCATTAGATTCTCCTATTACTACTCTTCCATAAAATAAAGTTTTTTTTCTTGTGCCAGATACCCTAGGTTTTTGTGCTGTCGGCTCTTGGACTGTTATTGCCTAAGTTATATGCTTATCCTTTTCAGATCTCAGGGTTTATTTATGTACTTTTTAAAAATTTCAGTTAGTGGATTTATATTAGCAATTTGATAACTAAAAAAAATTAAACAGCGAAAAAAAAAATAAAATTTTATTTTTTTCTTAAAATTTGATGATTAATGGGGAATCAAAAATACATTTAATGGCAATTTTTTAGGATTTTTTAAAATTTTATTTTAAATGTTTGCATTGCAAAAACATAAAATAAATATATATTTAATAACTTCTTTATTACTAATGGATTCTACAAATGGTATCTTAATGCATATTAATTTTTTTAACGTTTTCGTATATTTCGTACATTTTTGCTGCAAGCCATTTTTATATAACTCGTAGCTCGCTAAAATAGTGCTATAAGAAACAAATTGCTATTTTTTTCAGTTATGCTATTTTTTAGGCTCCATTCACACCATTTTTTCTTTTTTCAAAACATCATTTATGTACATGAAAAAAAAAGAATGTAAAGATGTGTATCTTATAGGATCTGAAGAGGGATATATACAGATATATGATAAAAATGAGACATAATTATTTAATTACATATATTGCGTTTCATCAAATTGTAGACGATTACCTTCTAATAACTGATACAAAAGCGACACATTTGTGTTCTGTAAATAACTTGAACCATGTGACATTTAAAAATGAAAGAAGAATGAATGATTAAAACATTAAACATGACTTTGCTTGAAATTTTCAATCAAAGGTAAAAGCCTACTTTCTTTTTATAAAAAATTATAAAAAATGAAAAATAAAAAAATTCCATTCATAAGATAATTGGTAAAACTTTTGTTACGTCAAAAGTAGATATTATGACATAGATTTTTCACTTTAGTTTTTATAATTATTGTTAAGTGACATTTTTGAAAATTTTAGTGCCACTAATGAAATTTTGTGTCTAGGGAATAAGCCTTACGATCCCATACTATAACCAGGCATACTTAATGTGAGAGTATTGTTGTCATGATCTTGTATAAAGAGGCTTGTTTTCTATTATTTATTTTATAATCTGTTTAGCTACTCTGTATGGAAGTTTTACAGGGTGTAAATGTACATTTTCTTGTATTGCTTACTAATACCGGCAATTCAATTTTAAGTCATGCGGATTATTCTTTAATCTTAATTGATCTGCATATCAAACTTGAATTCTGATAAAGAAACTTGAAAAAGAGAGCAAAGCTTGAAATTTTAAAAAGAGTAATTTCTTTTTTACAATATTTAGTGAATTTTAATATGACTTGCAGTGAATTTCACGACTTTATTCTGTAATACACAGTTACTTGAAAATTCCACGTTGTTGCATATAAATTGCTGTTAGCAAGGTTCGTTTAAAATTTATAAAATACCAAAGTAATTAAATTTAATGTTCAAAAAGTTAACATATTTTTTAACGGTAAATTAAATAAAAACCTTTATTTAGTATTTTTAGAAATTGGATTTAAGTTTTATTTATTTATTTATTGTTTGACCGTGAGCTTCCTTTTTTTCTACCAATGAATAAACATACCAATCTAATTCTAGCACAATATATGCATACACATTTTTAAAAGTTCTGTTGAAATTAAAAACAAAAATAATAATCCAACCAAAACGCCACTTGCACTGTGATTCTTTGCGGTATCATATTCCTACAAATATTGTTTACAAACAATTCCGCAAAACAAAGTATCACTTCTAAATTCGTGATTTGCTTCAGTAAACTTTCTTCAAGTCTTCATAGTACTTGATCACGTGAGTGCTTCTGTGACCCGTTAGATCAGGTGGAAAAGTTGAACTGGCAGGAAGCAAAAAATGAACCCCAAACAGGTACCGATAAAAAAAGTTGTGGGAAAGAAGAGGCGGTACAAAAAATCGTTCAACAAAGAGTCAAGGCAATCCCAAAAGTACACTATATTATTACCAAAGATGCACTAGGGTCGCCTAGTCACGAAATCTTGGAACGGTCGCATTCAGTAGAAGCTTAATAGCAGTTCATAGTTACACGTACAGGGGTGCGGACATAATACACTATGGTGGTGCATACCCTGAAAGAATGGGACTAATAAATATTCATATTTTAGTAGCATTTTATACTCACCTGTTTACACCAAGATTGCTTGCATATACACTTGGGGGTAAGTACGATTTCCTACTTTGTTTTTAACTAGTCCTAATTAGAATTGAATCGTAAAATTGCCTTACGCCAACCAAAAATATTTTTAACGTCTCTACAGGAACATTAAAGCTTGTTATTAGCCGTACAGCAAATCAGCATCCATAATGTTAAAAACACAAGATGGAATGCAATCGTATTTTTCAAATTTCTCCCCAGCAAATATAAAATTGTAACTTTTTTTCTTTATGATTTCTTGAAGGATGTCTCTTTCTCCTTTTAGTCAGCAACATATTTCTAAATTACACTGTAATATAATATAAAGTACACCATTTTAGAACCATTTTGTCAAGTAAAAAAAGAAAAAATCATTGTTCAAAAGAATATGCAGAGAATAGAGGTTAATTTTTTTATTTTCTGGGGAGAAAGTTGAAAAATGTGGATTCCTTTTAAGCCCATAGGTTTAACCTTACAGAGGGGAATCTGATATGTGATATTTGAAGAGTTTTCAGAATCAAAATACATTTTTAAATTTTTACACTTTATAAATGAACAAGACTGAATGGGCATAAAATTTTGAGATTCATAAAATTTTGTATAGTTATTATTAATACTTGCACTTTACTTGTACTTTGTAACTCACAATAATGATCAGCCATGCGATTTTATGCAGGTATTTAACAATGATTAAATATGGTAATAATTGATAATAATGTTTGATACATTAAAAAGTAAATTTCTCTCTAGTAAAATTCTAGTAAATCTCTCCTTCTCCTTGCATAGAAGTTGAGTTTCCTTCCACCATTGTTCCATTGAAGGTTATTCGGGAGAGGTAAGGAGGATAATTAATCCTCCTAGATCTTTGAAATTTGAGTTTTTTTTCTTACTTTGTATAGAAAAATAGATAAGCTATGCAAAATGATTCCCATCAGGGAAACAAAACACTCTTTCCAGAGATCCTCTCTTAACCGGCATTAGACTGGCTAAGTTTTATGTCTGCCTTTGTTTTTGTAGATTTCATACACCTAAGTTTACTCTTCCATAAGAAGTCAAGGCGTACTTTCATACCTTAAAATGACACCTAGCAATATCATTGACGCCAACTGTAAGGTCACTTGACAATTTATATGTCAATATTTATTTTAATAATAATAATATCATTTTAAAAACATGCATTCCAAATTAATTCATTTGAACTAAAAAAAAAAAAAAAAAAAAAAAAAAAAAAAAACTAAACATTGAGAATTTCATTTTTCAAAAAAAAAAAAAAAAGATTTTAAATCTAGATGAAACTATTTTAAGTCCTCTAAGCAGACCCTTCAGTGATCTCAATTATTTTGATCTGTATTCGAAATTGTTTATCAAATCCATGAGTTCTATAAAACCTCATTTTAAACGTTGAAAAAAGTGTACTTTGAGGCTTCTGTATGGTAAATATTACATTGAATTACCTTTTAACATATAACGAATTCATTTTTTTTATAAAGACATTAAATCTAAATAAAAGTATCTAAAGCTGTCTAATCAGAGCCCTCAGTGATCTTAACTGTTATTAATGCGCTGTATTCAGAATAACAATGTCTTTTTTTTAAATAGAGGAAATAAAAAAAAAAAAAAAAGCCTTAGAAATTATTTCAAATTTAAAATTAAAAAAGAATAGCTAAATAATATTTTTAAGATATAAAAATACGTAAATATCTGGTAAACAATTATTTATATTTACATTATATATATAATATTTATTCAGTTAAATAAAAAATTAACATTTTTGAAAATAAATAATCCAAAATTTTTCTTTAACACAATTTTTGTTTTGTTTTAACACTAGAACCGCGGTTACGGATCATTCTGACCCATACTAAATGAATAGATGTCGATTCGAACCAGAAACTCTTTAAAATAAGTTAAATGTATGCTGAACAAAAATAATTAAAATAAATAAGTTAAATAGCTTTAAATAAAAATTCTGATGTGAAACATTTTTTTATAAAAATTGAGTAACATTTCCCGCTGTTCTAGTGTTAAATATACCTTTCGATGAAATTCTTCACATTCTTATTATAATTGACACTGATATTGAAGATTAATCATTATTAAAAAAACTTGAAGAATATGTTCCTGAATTGTTCATTGGACGTCTAAACAGCTTTCTATTAATAATTATGAACAACATTTAATCATTTCGGATACGATTTTCTGCCATTTATCAGAGAAAAATTATTTTTACGTTAATAATAATACAAATAATATTAATTTAATGATAAGGATATGTAAGTCATAAATAATAAGGCTTACTGAAGTTTAACAAATATATAAATTATTGCAATACATATATATCTATTTTGCCATACGCTTGTTATAACAATAGGTTAAGAAAGAAATTTTGAAGTCATTTAAAAACGTCGTATTGAAATAGGCTTGAACAAGCATAACAACTTTCTAGTATTTTTTGTTATGTTATATTTAAAATTATTCCTTCGGCAAAGTGTCTATTTTAATTGCGAAAGAGAAACATATTTTGAAATAAAAGAATCGCTAACGGTATAAAGAGATTTAAGAAAACTTTTATTATGATTATTATTATTATTATTATTATTATTATTATTATTATTATTATTAAATTCTAAAACATAAATGATGTCACAATAATAAATGTATAGATATATGCTATCATTATTACATACAGGTAATAACAAAAATAATTGTTTAGATAAAATAATAGCCAATCAAAAGACGCCAGACCCAAACGTTTTAAAACTAAAAATTTTAAGAAATATTTGGTAGAAGTATTGTCAAATAAATAATTATTTTTATTAGTCTGCACCATAGAAGATTAAAGAGTGGCGAAAACAATACTTTTAAAGGTACGACTTTTTAAAGAACGACTTTTAAAGTACAGTAAACAGATATTTTCAGTTACAAAAGAAAACAGAAAAGCCGAATGTAGCAGCATCAGTCCTTATACATTACAGCCAATGAATGAGACAGAATGCTTCACCGGTCTTGCTAACTTTTTATTTTATATTGATCACATAGCGAAACAATTCCACAACTGGTAGACACAAGCCTAACATGATCACATGACAGCTAAGTGTGCTGAAATTTTCACGACTTGTGTGATCTCTGCATAGAACATATATGTGGTGTACAGTGTGGCCCATAAAGACTGACACAATTTTTTACCAGTAGGAGATAAGTAGGCAGGACAAATTGCAATTTTTTAAAAATAAGATAGAAAATAAAATTATACTAAGAAAAAAGTACTGTTATTAATTTTCAAAAGTTAAATTAAAAAACATTATACGGCTCCAATATCCCCGGAAAGTAATTGGTAAAAACTTCGTAATTAACAACTAAAAAAGAAGAAAAAATGGAGTACACTACAGAAGAAAGTTCGAAGTTTTGTTTCTGTATTTAATAACTTTCTATGTGTTTCCTTGGTTATGCGGGGTCATCTAAATTCAAAGTTTCTGTGACATTTCAAATTCAAAATTATAAGGTGATCCCGCCAGTATACTTGATCAAATAAAGTCAGTACAAAGTTTTTTTTTTTTTTTTTTTTTTTTTTATATTTAATACCTTTTAAGCTTTAGAAGTAAACTAAGATGATGGATTCACCCCTTATTGAATGTCCTGTAATGAATAAAAAAGAAATCGGCTGAAATTAAATAGCAACAAAATTATAAAAAAAAAAGAATAATTTTTTAATTGTCATTTTCCCAGTAGTTGATCGGGCGAAAGAAGTCGATCAAAAATCTAAAAATTAACCATTAAAATATCATCCTTGGGCAGTGATTAACAGTAATTTTTATAAATATATTAGTTGAAATAAGCAAAATGGAAATGGATTATTTTAACTTACCGTCTTTAATTACAGTCTTTCTTACAGTCATTAATTAATCAAAAACTAAATGTTTACACTTTCAAATAAAAAAAATATCATAAAATAGCTTCTCTTACAGCAGACAGATGACAACAATGTGAAAAGTGCACCAACATTCAAACAAAAATATTATACCTAGTGCCAAGTATAAAACTCATTTCCGCCTAAAATGGCAGAATATTTAAAAAAATTTATCAATTACTGGCGGCTGGCGGGGGTCACCCTACAATCTTTTTTCTTTGCTAAGGTATTGTAGACAGCTGTAATTTGGATCTGTTACAGATATTGCTCTATTATGACTTGATTCAAGCACATGACATCAATAACTACAAGTCTTTTCACAATGTTTTTGGTAAACATACTGCTTGGATGTTATGATATATTTCCAATGACATTCCCCAAAACAATTCTAAAGTACACAGACATAAGTTTGAAACCTTCTTCAGTAACGTATTCTTTTTAATAAATTTATTTTTGTAGTATCTTTATTTCTTGTATTTATTTACACCGTCTATATTATCATTTACGATGAGGGCAAAAATTTCCAATCATTTTGTATTTTGAATAGGTCTAATATGAAGAATTCAGGTGATGAAAGTGATAAGTGATATAATCAGCATTTTAAAGAAAATTAGCTGTATATTTCCAAATGGCTACTTGTGTTTATCAGCAAATTTATCATTTATCAATTAAAATATCTGTCAGTATCAGTTTTTTTAAAATGGTAACTTAACAGATTAGTAAAGGACCACCGATTATCTTCAAAAATAAGATTGCCGGATTTTTTTGTTTGTCACATACCAACTTTATAACCTGAGCTCTTCATATATTACATAAAGAAACACATAATCAGTCTAACGCCTAAAGTATATGCAGTATGCAAAGTTTTAATATGAAGCAAAAGATACCATTTTTATAAAGCTGCATCAAATTGTGTTTTTATTAACCCGTTCGAGCCCGATTTTCCATTCATTCGGACATGTAATTTTATTGACTATTATTTTGTCTAAACTATTTTTTTTTTTTTTATTATCTGCATGTAGCAATGATGTACATGTCTAGACATTTATTAGTAAGACAAAATTTACTTTTCATCATTTAGTAATAATAATATTAATGTTTTTAAAAGTTTTTTTCTTATGCCGTTGGTGATTCTTTTATTTCAAACGTATGCTTCGTTCTTTAAATTTGACATATATACTACTTTTCCGAAAAAATCCTTTGTGTTAAAACATAAAAAATACTAGAAAGTTGTTATATCTGTTTAATCTTGTTGTAACGGCATTTTCCAGTATAAAAAAAATCTTTATCTTATGGCTGTATGAATAGTACAAAATAAATAAATAAATAATAATAACTCTATTTTAAATTTTAGTAAATGACATATTCGTTAAATTTCAGTAAATTTTAATTTCTATGATTTGGATAGCTGCTTTTAATTTTATTTACATAAAAGTATTTTTTCTCAAAATTAAAAAAGTAATTGAATCTGAAATGGTAAAAGACAGATTCTTTTTTTTGCAAGCACGTATATCATTTGAAAAACGCCCACTATTAGAGGAGACTGGAGTGGTTCGATATTTTTTTACAAAATGATTTTTTATTTTTTAATATTGAATCTAGAATAAAGTTTCATGTAGCATTTTATTCGTTATGCAATCAGTTATGTAAATAAAATTGCGATATAAGTGTAATATATAAGAAATTTTAAAAACTATCAAATTTAATCATGTGAAAATAATAGGTCAAGGGTCAAGACACTACATACGAGAAGCTTGACCTACTTTATTTTATACTGAAGTACATATTTGTTAAGGAAAATAAAACCAACTTTAAAAAAGACAGAATAACTTTATGCTACATGGTTTAATTATTATTAAAAAATATTTTGGGAAATGTATTACGCAAAAAAAAATTTCTTAGAGGAAATTCAAAGCACAGGAGAAAAAGTCCATTTTAAACATCCAGTTTTGGTGACACTCTATGTGGAAACACTAATTGCCACATGTTTCGACTTTATCTCATGGTATTCATCGTGTTTAAATCTGCCCACATACCTTCCTAAAGATTGATGATCAATGTTATGTTATTTTGCAGAGGCATGGAAACTTAACATTTCTTAAGAGAGCTACTTTCATCCTGTCTAGTTTTTTCCATTCTTTCTGTTTACCTACTATTTGTACTATTTAAATGAAATGAAAGTCCCTATCAATTTCCCCATTTGTATTTCATTAATTTTTCATTTGCTTCAACAGCAATTTCTCCGTTTTAAGTACCCATTTTTTTACACTAGATCTGGCAACACTAATTTCCACATAGTTTTGCTTCATCTCATTATGTTCATCGTGGTGTTTTGTCTATGTACCTTCCTAAAGTGTTTTGTTTAATTTTATGTTCTTTTGCTGAGTACATGACCCACGTTTCTTAAGGCAGCTATTTTCATCCTTTCCAGTCTTTTCTGTTTCTTTCTATTCACCAACTATAGGTATTATTTAAATGAAATAAAAATTCCTATCAACTTTCCAATTTTTGTTTCATTAAATGCTTTCATGCTTCAGTAACAATTTTCCACATCTTCATTTAACAATTTTTAAACTTCCCCTTTCTCCGAAGCTACCTCATACCCTATTTTACTGTAGCTTTACAGAATAAATTTTATGGTTTTAGAAATATACCAACTAACCCTTAATTATGAACAGTTTATAATAAAAATATTTCCAAAAACACTAAATCAAGGCAGCTTTGACCATCTGATAACCCTCCTTCATATTGATTGGGTCAAAGCTCCCCACATACCATTTTTAAAGCATAGCACACCATGGATTGATTACTAAAGGGCACTCTCTCACCAACAAAATGTTACAGAAATTTTCTCCTTTTTAAACGCAATTTTCATTCAAAATTGCTGTCATGAATAAGGATTTTTTTCTTTTTCCTAATGGGCGTGTGCCCCGTTGGTAATCAGGTCCTGTAGCACACTGTTACCTTTAGCTTAACTTACTGTACAATTTATGCCTCGAATGAAAGATCAATATTTCTGCATTATTTAAAACCTACTTACTTAAATTTCTATGATATATTTCATCTGAGAAAATCTTACAAAATGTTTCCAAAAATACACTTTTAAAGCTGAAAACACTTCACAAATGATTTTTTCCTTACTTTTTTCATTTATCTGCATGAAACAAAGACGGTTGTTTGAGCCCTTAAATAGCTTTGGTAGCAAAGTATTGAGAAAACTCTGAAATTCTTTTAAATATGAAAAGTGAAGGGTGGATCAAGCCTCCCCTATGGTCAACTCTGCCTAATCTCTCCTACAAATTTTGATTCTTTTTCATTGTCTTTACCCCAGATACAGAGTATTTACACAAACCCTGCTTCTGGACAATCTTACTAGGACAATAAAAATTGTATCAATAAATAAAAACTTTGTTAAATCACCATAAAAAGATAAAATAAACAGGACGCGTTTCGAGCTGCAAAATTACTGCTCGTCATCAGCTGATCCAAACACGTGTCACAACGGACAGAGTGGAAATAACAGTGAAATAAAGAGGGAGGAGATTACACAGAGTGCGACAGGTGGCGCTGCTTGTCAGAGCCAAGGAGAAAGAGAAAAGTAAAGATAAACTCAAAGAAGGAGGGAGGAGATTACAAAGAGTGCCCCAGGTGGCGCTGGCTAAAAGAACACAGGTGGCAGAGAAAAACTAATAAAAGATAAAGAAAACAAATAAAATAAAAATAAATAAATAAATTAAAATAAATAAATAAAAATCAAAATAAAATAAAATTAATTAATTAAAAATGAAATAATAATAATAATAATAATTAAAAAAAAAAGAAGTAATAATAATAATTAATTAAATAAAAATTTAAAAATAATTATAGTAATAATATTACTATAGTAATAATATATAGTAATATATAGTTATATATAGTAATAATAAAAATAATTATAGTAATTATTATTACTATAATTATTTTTAAATTTTTATTTAATTAATTATTATTATTACTTCTTTTTTATTATTATTATTATTATTATTATTATTTCATTTTTAATTAATTAATTTTATTTTATTTTGATTTTTATTTATTTATTTTAATTTATTTATTTATTTTTATTTTATTTGTTTTCTTTATCTTTTATTAGTTTTTCTCTGCCACCTGTGTTCTTTTAGCCAGCGCCACCTGGGGCACTCTTTGTAATCTCCTCCCTCCTTCTTTGAGTTTATCTTTACTTTTCTCTTTCTCCTTGGCTCTGACAAGCAGCGCCACCTGTCGCACTCTGTGTAATCTCCTCCCTCTTTATTTCACTGTTATTTCCACTCTGTCCGTTGTGACACGTGTTTGGATCAGCTGATGACGAGCAGTAATTTTGCAGCTCGAAACGCGTCCTGTTTATTTTATCTTTTTATGGTGATTTAACAAAGTTTTTATTTATTGATATATATTTATCGCCAGTTTTTTCGGTGTTTCTCAATACAATAAAAATTGGTTGTCACGAAATTCCGTTATTTCTTTGTTAAGGATTAAAATTAAATTATTCTTCAGCTTCAATAAACATAAAGATGAAATTAATGGTACTTTTATTAGGTAGCTTATAAGTTTTATATACATTATTCTTTTAATGAAAATTGTAACCACCAGACAGTGCTGAGCTGTCTGAACTTATATGAATGCTAAAATTAACGCATGAAGCTGAACCAAAGGTCACCCTGTTTTTATTTTTTATCAAATTTAGCAGTTGAGTTTCACTAAGCGCATTTTGAAATTCTGAAAATAGTATCAGCATTTTTACAAATTGAGACAGTGTAACGCAAGGGCAGATCTGGAAAATGTTCAAGCGAAGAGCGATGTTGCAAACTTGAGATTTCCACATAAGGATAAATTTAGAATTCCCTGAACAAAGAAAAACTCGAGAGATGGCACCATTAAAGAATTATTAAATATCCCTGTTCTTTAAAACATTTTAAAACTTTTAACCTAATTCGATTTGAAACTATTGATCATTTTATTAGAACTACCACATATTTCCATTAATTTACATAAAGTGTTTTGTTTACAATTATTTTAATAATTTAATATTCTTAATAATACTTATTTTTAATTAAAATAATAATGATATATACATATTGTTTTCTATTATTATTCTCCTTTTTCTTTCCAATATACCCTTAACTGTATCCCATCTCTTAACTGATAGTAAAATGAGCTTGCACATTTGAATTTTTTTTTCCACACGTTAGCGATTGTATATTGTGAGATTTTCCCATTTCTATTTTTAACCGACTTCCAAAAAGGAGAGGAGGTTATCAATTCAACGCGTATGTATTTATTTTTTTTTTTTTTTATGTATGTTCACCGATTACTCCAAAATTATGCAACCGATTTCGGTTACTTTTGTTTTAAATGTAAGAGGAAGCTCTCGAATTGGTACCACTTCCGTTTCATCGAAATTGGTTCAGTACTTTTTTAGTAATTAGACAAAGACTAATAAATTTAGTGATTTTTTGCTAATTAAAAGTGTTGAATAACTTCGCTGAATGGCCGAGTGGTCTAAGGCGCCAGATTTAAACTCTGGTTCTCAACAATCTGGACAATACTTTTTTCCGTATTATAATTTTTGTTGACCGACTTCAAAAAATCGGAAACTTTTAACTAAAAAGAGAAAAATAAAATTTTCTACCAAAAATTGAACCGACTTAAAAAACTACCGCAAAGCGAAAAATAATTTTTTTTACATAATAGTAGTAAGAAATTAAATTAAGAGCGTAGTATTTACCATACGTATTATTACATTTGTGTATATTAATTTGATTTTTTGGAGTCGGCGCCACCCAAGCCAATTTCAAAATTAAAATTAAGTATCCAGTGCAAATAGCAAAAGATCAAAGTTAAAATTTTTTAACTAAATATTAAATCGTAAAAAAACTTGGATGTGTGCCCGTAGGAAAATTACATGTAACTTGGCTTGGCTGGCACCGAATCCAAAAAATCAAATTAATGTACGTAAATATAATAATACGTATGGTAAATACTACATTCTTAATTTGATTTCTTATTACTATTATGTAGAAAAATTATTTTTCACTTTGCAGTAGTTTTTGAAGTCGGTTCAATTTTTGGTAGAAAAGTTTATTAATGGTCTAATAATGTTCTGTTTTTTCTTTGACTTATATTTTTTGGATACGATTATCGGGCAATCTAGAAATCATATTTAGGATTTTTACTGATTTCTACTCAGAAATTAATCCTAATTGTTCTGTCTACGTGGTATTGCCCTTGAGAACGAGCCACATACCACAATTTCCACATTATTTGTAATTGTTCCAATATTGCTAACGCTTCGCTACTATCTGCTTTATGTTTGTTATATATTGGGTTATTCTATATCATTGTAGATGTTGAATTGTAGTATTATATAATGGTTATATATATATACATATATGTGTGTGCAGAAGAAGATCGACATAAAATCAGTCAATTATAACGGCTTTTCATGCTATTAAAATAAATTGAAATTATTATTTTTAAATTGCTGCATATAAAATTTATGATCTGCCTTATAAAGATCTCATTTATTTCACTTTTATATTGAGTTATTGAACCATAATTGAATTTTAAAATTTGGGTGTCATTTTAAGACATCATGAATATAATTTGATTGTTACGATATTTGCATTAATAATTTTTAAAGTACGAGATAGGAATTTAAAATATAAATAAGGGAGACTAGGGAGGGTGACCTATATTTTGAAAAATGATTTGTTACTTTCTTAATGTTGAACCTAGAATAAACTTTCGTATATCATTTTATTCGTTATACAATCAGTTATCAAAATAAAATTGCGGTATAAGTGCAATATAAAAAAATCTAAAAATGATTGATTTTAACTACATAAAAATAATGCGCCAAGGCACACCACATATTAGAGGCTTGATTCACTTTATTATACAAGTGAACTTTTTAAAAGTGAAAGTGTTTGGAGCATCCTGAAACGCGATCTAATAGCCGAAACGGCACGAAACTTGGTATTTAGACTAATCAAGACACAGGAAAAAGGATTTCGTGAAAAATATTTAGTTCTAAAAATCGCCGATAGGGCATTTTGTGGCGCTGCTGTAGCTTACAATAACGAGAATTAGCATAAAACACGAATATCAAAGAAAAATGCAAATGTTTGCGATGACAAAGCGAGTAATAGGGACTATAAAAGCAAGTAGCAGACAGCTCCGACAAATGATCTCAGCTGAAGTAGACGAGCTCCAGTGGACATGCCTCTCACGTTAAAGGAACGTGCGTTACTGGTGAACCTGTATTATATGAATCAATGTAATGCATCCGCAGCTCTTCGGGAATTTCGAACCAGAAAAAAACTACGAAAGGGGCCTTTATCGCTGAATGGTCTTAAGAAAATTAACAAGTTCGAGGAAACGGGTTCACTGACCTTTCACGCTGGGAGAGGACGTAAACAAGTATCAGAAGATGTAATAAGTGATGTGACAACTGCAATTGTCGAAGGATCGCAGGGAACCATTGCTGGTACTAGTAGCGTCCGGGTGTAGCTCGACAACTGGAAATGTATTATTCCACGGTATGGAGAGTTTTGCGGCGCGTTATTCGATTTTACCCCTACAAAATCAGCCGCATGCACGAACTGAAACCAAGTGATTATGATAAGCGAATGACATTCGCTCTACCGTTTCTTGCCAGGGTAGAAATTGATTATGCTTTCCCATGGCACATTTTGTGGGGTGTCATAGATGAGTGCCATCTTTATCTCAATGGGTCCGTAAACACACAAAATAGCCGAATTTGGGCTTCTGAGCAGCCCCACACAATGCATGAAATCCCATTAAATTCCCCAAAAGTCACTGTTTGGTGTTGTTTCACATCCGACTTTCTAATTGGGCCATTCTTTTTTGAGACTATCACTCCGACAGGACCCGAAACGTACACCATAAATACAGAAAGGTACCACGAAATGTTGCAAACGTTTGTTATTTCACAACTTCAGCACAGAAACCGTCTCCAACAGACAGTCTTTATGCAGGATGATGCTCCGCCACACATCAGTTATAAGCTAAAGCAGCTGTTGCGCCAAAACTTCACTGACGATAGAGTCATAAGTCGGAGTTTTCCAGTTGCATGGCCGCCTCGTTCCCCTGGCCTCACGCCATGCGATTTTTGGCTCTGCGGTTATTTGAAATCTCAAGTTTATGTTGGTGAAGTATCAAATTTGCCTATTCTAAAGGACAATATAACAAAGACAGTGCGGAATATTCCTCGTGATGTGTTACGTACGGCTGTGGAGAATGTTGTGCACAGAATGCACGGTGTTATTTCTGAGAACGGTGCTCACATTGAAGGTGGTCTAATTCCTCAACGGGGAAGTAAATAAAGTAAATAAACATTAATAATTTAACTGTACTATTGTATGTGTTTGTATTTTTCTTTTCTCACCACATTTTATACATTCCAAAGCGCCACAAAATGCCCAAGCGGCGAAATTTGGTACTAATTTTGTTTTCACGCAATCTTTTTTCCCATGTCTTGATTAGTCTAAATACTAAGTTTGGTGCTATTTCGGCTATTAGATCGCGCTGCAACAAGCTCCAAACACTCTCACTTTAAAATGGATCACTCTGTATATTGAAATATTTGTTAGGGAAAATAAAATCAGTTTTTAAAAAGGCAGAATAACTGTATACTGGGTTTAATAATCATACAAAATATTTGGGAAAATGGGACATGTAAACAAATCTGTTTAAATAGAATCTAAAGAATAGGAGAAAAACTCCGTTATAAGCATCCACTTTTTGTGACACTCGACCGGCAACACTAGTTGCCACAAAGTTTTGGTTCATCTCATTGTGTTAATTTTAGTGAAGTTTGTCTACATATTTTCCTAAAATATTTTGATCAATGTTATGTTCTTTTGTTAGATGCATAACATACATTTCTTAAGGCTTTCATTCTTTCTATTTGTAGTATTGTCATTATGAATACTATTTGAATGAAATAAAATTTTTCATCAACCTTTCCAATTTATATTTCATTAACTGTTTTCGAGCTTTTTTAGCAATTTTTCATATCGTCATTTAATCAATTTTAAACATATCTTTTCCCCTACTGTACCTCCTACCCAATTTTACTGTAGTTTTACAGAATAAATTTTTGTGATTTTAGAGATATAACTATTAATCCTTCATTATGTACAGTGTATGTATAATAAAAATATTTCCAAAAAACTAAAGCTTTTACCATCAGGTCAACTTTCCCTCTCATTGATTGGGTAAAGCCTCCCCACATACCACTTTTTAAATTATATCACACTGTTATCGTTAGCCTAATTTATTGTACAATTTTTATGTCTGGAATAAAACGTCAATTTGTCTGCATTACTTAACACCTACTTACTTAAATTTCTATGATATATTTTATCTGAGAAAATCTTTTAAAATGTTTAAAAAATACATTTTTAAACTGAAAACGCTTCACCAATGATTTTTCCTTACCTGTTATAATTATCTGCATGATACGAAGACTATTTTTGAGCATTTTATTAGACTTGGTTTATTTCTCATTAGCAAAACTCTGAAATTCTTTTAAATATGAAAACTGAAGAGTATCTCAAGCCTCTCCTATGGTCAACCCTCCCTAAACTTCCCTATATCATATATTTACTATCCCGTATTTGTAATGATTTATAAACGTTATAATGATTACAATGACATAATGCTATTAAACGTATATTTAAATATTTTTAATACATAATAACGCTCTATTACGGAATTGCGGGTACTACTTCATTATCCCATCGATCCATTTCGACAAACTATATAAATCGCCAAACTACTCGTAAATTATACAAATTGGCATAATTTTTATTTTAAATATTGAAAGAACAAATAAATTAGTAAAAAATTAATAAAAATACAAATAAAACTTCAAATTAAAAGTCAGTTATGACAAACATATGTAACCTATTTATTGTTAAGTTCATGTGACATTTACGACAAGCCATTATTAATATTTAATCTTTTAGTTTGGCGATAGTATTTTGGTCCACATAATAATCAAGTAGTAAAAGAAACATGCTTATAACTCCAAAAAATGATAAACATACTAACTAACAATATACTTAATCGGATGATGTGTATCATTTCCAATTGAAATATATATTTGAATTGGAATTTCAATGAGTTACAGGGTCATAAAAAATCGAAGAGGGTGGAAAATAGGATTACAAATATCTCGGCAACTAATAATCTGATAGACATCATTCTTTATGCAAAATTTATGTTTTTTTATTGTCTTTTATAGCTACTACTTCTAATTAAAAAATCGAAAATTTCATATATCTATCATCAGAACGAATATTTCGAGAGTCCGAAAAAACAGTTCCGGATAATCGAGGTTACTGATATTCAACAGGCTTCTTTCCATTATTACATGCTAAGTGCACACCAAATTTTAAGTCTCTATCTCAATTTGTTCGGGAGATAGAGCATTTACAGATAGACGGACACGCAGAAAGAAGGACGGCATTCCCCCCCCCCCCCCTAAAAATATGTGTTCCGGAATCTCCAGTGTCTGAAACGTGTAAATCCGTCAAAAAAGAAAAAAAAATTGATTTTCAAAACGACTGCGAGATTTACTCTATATTATGTATGATGGGTAAGTAAAAACTGTTTTCTTCAAACAGAAAGCAGATCAATGACAATGTTAGAAGAAATCTTTGTTAAAAGTAGTTGCATTTGACAATAACCTTAGAAATGTGAGCCAATAGAATCTTTGTTCAGATAGAACAAAATCAGCCTTGTGTGTTTACTTTTAATAATTTCTTATACTATGTCGCACTTCTGCGGCCTTTCATCTCGAGATTATAATTAAACAAACTCTTCTTATCGAATTCTTGAAAGGCCATATACGCCATAATCTTGACATTTTGATAAAGGGAAATAAATAGTTCCATCGCATAAAATAAAGTAAGACTAACATAAGGCCGTGATCATTAACCCTAGAACACTAATATGGGTCGTTTTTGTCGTACTGAAAAAACATGTATAGCTGCTAACATGTATATCTTTCTAATATTAAATTTTGATTTTATTGAAAAAATCAACTGTTTGGCTGATATATATATATATATGTATATATATATTGTAAAATTTTGCACTTATTTCGTACACATATCGAGTGTACTTTTCTTTGTAAAATAAAATAAATTCAATTAATTTTATAATGCAATTTCAAAAGTGTAGCTTGAGGGCCACCTTTGGCATATAATGTCCAAAAGAAAATGAAACCGCAGTTAAAATATGAGAAAATACTCGACAAAGTAGTGTTACTTCTAGAAGAACATTGCAATGTTCAATTAAAAGTATTAATTACAGGGAAAAAATTACAAAAACATTTTTAAAAAATAAATCTTTGTAATTGATTTTATGTAGAAAGTGCAGATGAAATTTACGATTTTGACTTGTTTAATAAATTTCTGACGCTCTTCATGCACATATTGCAAGCACTGTGATTGCGCAAATGCGTTCTATTATTTTGTCTTTCTTATACATTATATGACCAAAAGTGACCGGTCACTTACGATTTTTGACATTTTGTTACACATCTAGAAAAATACACGTGGAATTATCCTGAAACTCTAAATGTGTAAACATAATAGTACAGGTCATACATATTCGTGAAGATTTTTTTCGCTACATCCCTCAATGCACCGTCAGCAAGTTAAAAAAATAAATATAGTTTAAAAAACTTAAAAAGCGTGTTTTTTAGCTTTTTTCAAACTATATTTATTTTTCACTTTTTAGTTTGATTACTTTAAAAGCGTGGTTTTTAGTTTTTTTTTAAACTATATTTATATTTAATACAAAAACCAAATTAATCGGTTGGATAGTTTCAGAGGGTGAACATACATAGAAAAAAAATACATACGCGTCGAATTGATAACTTCCTCTTCCTTTTCTGAAGCCGGTTAAAAATAAAAATTGTAATACGGAATTTTTTTTAAAATTTTACATAGATATAAATAATGTCAGGAGTGGGGTTCGAACCCACAATCTCTTTCGAAAAATAGAGCTTCAATCCAGCGCCTTAGAACGCTTGGCCATGCTGTCTACACCCCATTCCGTGAACGTATTCAACACTTTTAATTAACGAAAAATCACTAATTTTATTAGTTTTTGCCTAATTACTAAAAAAGTACTGAACCAATTTCGGTGAAACTGAAGTGGTACCAATTCGAGAGCATCGTCTTTCATTTAACACCAAAACCAAGTTAATCGGTTGCATGGTTTCGGAGTAATCGGTGAACATACATAAAATAAGGAGAGTTACAAACTCACAAACTCACAAACATACAGGTGAAGCTAATAAAAGCGTGTTAAAAAGAACAAATCACAAAACAGAGCTTCAATCCAGCGCCTTAGACCGCTTGGCCATGCTGTCTACACTCCATTCAGTGAACGTATTCAACACTTTTAATTAGCGAAAAATCACTAATTTTATTAGTTTTTGCCTAATTACTAAAAAAGTACTGAACCAATTTCGATGAAACTGAATCAATTCGAGAGCATCGTCTTTCATTTAACACCAAAACCAAGTTAATCGGTTGCATGGTTTCGGAGTAATCGGTGAACATACATAAAATAAGGAGAGTTACAAACTCACAAACTCACAAACATACAGGTGAAGCTAATAAAAGCGTGTTAAAAAGAACAAATATCTTTTGGATAACCTTGTCAAAACTAATGTAGAAAAAGCGTTCAAACTGTAGATTAGGATTAAGTGGCTTATTGTAATGAATTGTGTTCATTTTTATGCGGATAGCACGTACACTCGTAGCGAAATTAAGTTTTCTATAAAAACAGTCCCAAATTTTTAAAAGTTTTTTTTAATTTAAATTTTTTTTTATTGTTATAATTTGCGGAGTTCTTAATATAAAATAATTTTCTTTTTCAAAATTATGGCAAACAACATTGTACACAATACTCTGTAATCATAATTAA
The DNA here is from genome assembly GCA_964019185.1 of Maratus speculifer. Lineage (NCBI taxonomy): Eukaryota > Metazoa > Arthropoda > Arachnida > Araneae > Salticidae > Maratus > Maratus speculifer. The sequence continues at coordinate 290,950,052 of OZ025293.1, forward strand.
AATTTTTTTTTTAAATTGTATAAAAAATGAGAAAGTTTATTAAATAATTCTTCATTGCGCATGCGTGAAGTCTATCAAAATTTTATTTGAATATTGTGTTAGCTAAATCTATAGAGCAACTTTTGTGAAAGTCTCAAAAAATAGATTAAAAATTTTGAAAGTGAACATCTATAGGATAAGCTCAAAATCCGTTATTCCCAAAATGAAGTAAAAGAATGAGGGGTTGTATCCAAATGTAGTAGTACGTGCCATATTGTGCATTCTATATTGACACTAATAAATGGATAAATGGATACAACCTCTGATCTTTTTGCTTTATTTTGGGAATAACGGATTTTAAGCTTATTGTATAGACGATCACTTTCTCAATTTTTAAGTTATGTTTTTGCGACTTTCACAAAAGTTGCTTAGTACACAATGTGTTCTAAACAGGAGATACAATAGGATAAAGAAAGAATGAAGAATGAAAGCCATTTTTCTTTCGTTTTAAAACCCTTACCTTATATGTATAATGTTTATATATATAATTCAATTATATTATTGTTTCAAACCAAGGGATGAAACTCAGCCTTACCAGGTTATAGAAAACACTGTCCAGTGTTAGAATGTTGTATTAGTATATTCTTAATTGAAAACTCGAATATCTTTTTATATATTTACCGTATTTTTCAGCTTTTCTCTGAAAAACGTCAAAAATTCATTTTTATTTAAAAATAACAACTACGCATTCCTGTAAAGTTAAAACAAGTAAGAAAAATCAAGCGTTAAGCATAGATTATGCAACACTTTCCAGCACTTCCTGAAATCTTTAACAAAACTTCGTTATTTAGGGAAATAAAATGCTATTGTGCATAGCCAAATATGCATTCAAATACTTTTGAACAACCCTGTATTTGAGTCGTCGGTTGATATATACACTATATAATGGGAAATTTAGTTTAGAAAGAAAATGCCTAGCAGATTGAAATTTATCTTTCAGCAATTTACACTAATAGATGGAAACATACTTGAATACATTTGTTCAGCCCTGTAATTTACCTGGTACCTTTTTTACATGCCAGTACTTAGCTAAACTTTATTTAAAATTAAAACACTCTTAAAACTATTGAAATCACATTCCCAGAAATTACCTTTCATAGGCGCCCATCTATCCAATTCGTTGCGAGGTACTGTATATCATTTTATCTATAGTCTACAAAAAACTGAATGCAGTACAGCGTAAAAATGCATAACTTATTTAAAATCCACCTTTGAGTTTTATTTTTACGCTCATATTCAGTAACGTTTGCGAGCTCTTTTGTGTAGCCCTATATATTGACTATAGAATTTATACATACCATATAATATGCTTAGATTTACTGAAACTTAAAAGCACATACAATAATTAAAAATTCATTTCATCCATCCATCAGCAATCATCGGATACATATATAGTACTTCGGAAAGAATATACTATTTGAAATCTTGTGTGTGTCCCTGTAAATGCTATGCACTTCGTATTTGTATGACTATATCGTATAACTTATATTAAGCCTCACCGACGTATATCAATTCTTATGATTCATAAAATAGTTTAATATAATTAAAATATGTCGCACACAATTTCTCCCTTTACCATTATGCAATGGAATTCCTTTGTGTGGCCTCCCTGTAAATGAATAATAGCTATTTTTTTCATCGCATACTTTATAAAAAGCATACTTTAGTGCAATTCGTAAGTGCATGTAAATTTTAATATGTTTCACTGGGTGTAACATCTTTAAAATTCATTTGAAACGAATTTTTCCCATAGGCCGTAATGCAATGAGAAACTTTTGATTTTCCGTGTAAATAAACTTATCATAAACCCTTCATTTGAAATACACTCTTAAAACTGTGCCTCTGATATAAGAGGTACATTCGGATTTTTTTTGCCTCTAAATATTAAGTGGTGCCCTTAAAATTAAGAGGCACACTGCTAAAAGTGTGCATGCGTATTTGCCACCGTGCCGCTTATCACTTTGACAGGGAATTTTCAAAGGTACACAAATGGAAATTTGTGCCTCTGACAATTTTTAAAGGCACAAATCGAACTTGTGCCTCTGACAAACTTCACTTTCGTATCGGTGACTCTTATTTTGTCGTGACTTAACGTTTTTCTAGAAAATCTGAGGCACTTTTCTATGTGCCTCTCATATCATAATAATAGAAGGCACGATATGCTTGTGCCTTTTATATAAGAGGTACAGTTTTAAGAGTGTAGGGTTAGGATAAACGTCAATAGCGTCCAAAAATTTCAGGGCAATCAGAGTATATTTACTGGAGTTAGAGCGCGGACAAACGGACAGACAAACTGAAATCATAAACACTTTTCAACGTTTTTGGAAAGGGTTAAAAATCATTAAGAGCAAGACATCCATGTTTAACTATACATCAGTTGTTAATTGTCTGAACGAAACGAAGGCTAATACACAGCGCAATATTACTTTCTGGACCTATGAACGATATTACGTACTACACGAACAGCTACGAACTACGAAATTAAAAGTGAAGCATGTTTCTTTCGCCAAGCAAAACTCAAAAAACATTTGACAGATGTTGATTCGGATTGCACCAGAAGGTGTGAGGGTAACTTACTGAATGCACCTATCATGAAAAATATGTTCCAAACCGTTAAAATCTTATATTAAAAAAGTCATAAAAAAGAACAACTTATCTTCATACGTCACGGAAATTCAGTGTACGTCATTTTCATTGGCTGGATGTTTTCGTAAAAAAAATGAATTAGAGCATATGAAGCAAAGAAAATATGTACGCACTAGTATTAATATACAATAAAACATATTTAAACAAATAAAAAAAATCTCGACTTTTTTCCTTATTTAAAAAAAAAAAAGCCATAATAATTCAGGATTTGAGATTTTGCGATAATCTCTTCAATTGCATTTCAAATTGACAACTACAACTTTTTTATTTCACATGGGCAAATTTGAAACAATTATTTAATGATTAAATAAAATATTTTGATTTGTGGCATCATTTCATCTTCTTTTTCCGTTTTAGTATTTTAAGTGAAATTAATACTTTTCCTTGGTACAAGGGACCTTGACGAGATAGGGAAAATGGGTTTGGTGAGAAAAGTAAAATATTCCTGCACATTTTCTAGCAAACTATCCATAGATAAATATACTCTATTAATCAATTTGTTCATTTTCAACATTTGAATTTGTGGCAGCATATGGACAATTACAGATAACACCTAATTTTCTGTGCTTGCAACAAGCTACTGTTAAATCTATGTTCTCAGCAATATCGCTCAGACTAATCCATCTGAGGGAAGTCCTAGTAGGAAATAAATTGTCAAAGATTTCATTATTCGTAACAATCTTTTTAATATGACAAAGCTTTATTTCTTACATTACAGCCTTTTCTGTCGCCTCAAAAAAAAAAAAAAAAAAAAAAAAAAAAAAAATCGTAGTTCGTTTTCATAATAGTGCCAAACCAATAGATGTTTTTAGAAATATATCAGGATCATGGTAATAGCCGGAATAGCCGGTTCTATGTCTTTTGCTTTTATTGTTCTTACATCATTTCTAATCGCATCATTCCGAGTTTTACTTAATCAAATAGCAACAAAAATTTACTTTTGAATTATGTTTGTTTGCTGACTAATGTTGGAAGTTGGATTTAGTGATATTAATGATTATACGATTTTTCAAGCCTGATTTTTCTTTTAACTTGTCTAAAGAATGAACGTTTTTTTTTTTTTTTTTCCCTTGACTAATGAAAAGTAGCTAGTGATAGATGGGTTATCACATTTGGCAATATATTGCTCAAAGCAAATTCAAAAATAATTTCTTTAAAAGTACTTCCATAATTATGTTTACTTCCAAGTGTTATCATTATGGATACTTTGTCAGTTCAATGATGTGATTATCACTGAAGATTTCAACAACACTTTTGAGCTAAATAACATTTATTTATATACGCTAAGGATCAAATTACGAAAGAATAATTCTAACAAGGAAGGTCTCCATTGGGGGCATACTCAGAATTTCTTGAAAAAAATACGAATTAAACTACTCATGTAGGTAATAAAAAGGATCAGTGAAAATTAGCGGCGGAATTACATTATTAGATATGTAAAAAAATAAAATAGTTTGGAATAATTGGCGTGAAAAGCTGAAAGCGACGCTGGAATTGGCGAGCAGTGCATTTCCTCGCCAAAAGCAGACGATTTTAACCAATCTGAAAATT